>OX632363.1:19019531-19393505 GCA_951751655.1 Ophion costatus | reverse complement strand
AAAATACCTGACGTTTGGTTGTAGTGGCGAGACTCCGACACCCCCTCTGCATATGATCCATTTGAGGGCTAAGCCTTTTGTGACGAAAACGAAATTTAACGACGTGTCTGACGATTTTTTCTACAATGGTTTTGCACTCGATGTAGCGCGAGTGCAACATTAGTTTCCGGCGAAGCGATAGAGTTGAACTACATCGATTGGTTTTTTTGAATATCCCATTTGCAGTTAGGCGTTTCTACTGAGAAGCTAGCGATGGTTGTAGAATGTGAAAAAAACGCTTAACAATAAGGTTGTTGAATTTTGGAAATACCTCGAGGAGGGTAGACGCGTGTTTACCGACAGAATATACCCGTGAAAACGCTTGTTCTTAAGGACACTTTCCAACGCGCAGGGGCAGTAGGGGTAAGATGAGAACCCTAAGGTCATGTTCCAATAAAACAATAGTTATGATTCAGTCAACTTCAATTATCGTTTAAAGTAATCAACATTTATCAATATTTTAATGTTCAAAATAAAAAATCAGTCTTTCTGATTTTTACATAAACTATATATATTTTTAACGAAACCTTTATTTTCCCTATCTTAACCCATATGCGGGGCAAGATGGGACGGCGTTGAGGGCATGATTGGACAATATTATTGGCATATTTTCCATATGAAAATGGTTTCATGCTGAATACCAGCACACGATTCATGCGCCCACAGCCCACTATATTAATAACTAGTATCTTCATTGTGTCTACTCACCTGTCTCTCAGTATCAGCGACTCAAGTGAACTGAAACAATGGTAAACTTTACCGAAAATTAGATCAGTTTGCAAAAAATCGATATTGTTCTTTAACCAGAGACGCGTCCTTCCGCTACCGTTGATACTTTCACAAGTGCCGGATTTATACCTTCACTTAAGGGTAAGGGTTTGAAAGTGGGGCTCCTGCTAGAATCAGGCTAATTTTCTTCAAGAGTTCAAACAAACCCAAACAAACCCAAACCAATATTCGCCTGATTCTAGTAGGAGCCCCCCTTCCTAATAGTTGCCCTCTTAAGTATAAGCCACTTGACTGTGCACCGCTCCTCCTATCTTAAGGCCTTAGGCCGCAGTAACGGGTATAAAATCATATGCGAATTTAACAATTTTTCTCGCATGAAAAAGTGATTCACTAACAAAATGAATTACATCTATTTAGTATGAATATCAAGCTGTTAGAATTTATTTTTTTCGATGTACAAAATGGCCGACTACTCGAAACTTCCCGAAACAGCTTTTTTCCAATTGGCGTGACAAATAACTTCAACAATTTTCACTCGATTTACTCCAAATTTAAATGTTATGTTCCTAATTGAATTTCGCAGAGCAGTACGTACGGAATTTCTGATTAATCGAAAACTTCTCATTTCATGAGCAGTTTATGTGCAGTTATAACGACATTTTCACTGAAAATTCATTTCGTAAGTTCAAATACCAACAACTTTTGAATAAAGCAATATTTTTCAAATCCCTTATGTGCTTCTCTAGGTATTCTAATGTAGATTGACGAGAATTTTCGTTTTTTGTTCTAGGTAAAAAAATTGTGTATGCTAAATGTCACGTCGCGGAGCGCTTAAAAAAAAAGACAACGAAAGAAAATATTAGTAGTCCACCATTTTGTAAATCGAAAAAAAATTCTATCAGCTTGATATTCATACTAAATAGATGTGTCATTAATTCTATGAGTGAATCACTTTTTCATACGAAAAAAATTGTTAAATTCGCACATGATTTTATAACCCGTTACTGTGGCCTAAGAACTTAAGGGGACAGTTCACTTTGAAAATTTCGAATTTTGAATTTGAAAATTTCACTTGAAGCAATCGTCGATGATGAGCAATCAGAAGGGACTTTGTACGGTGCAGGAATTGCCGATTGAGTTTAGGTAAGAGTTTTTCATAGTATAAACTTCAAACGCGTTTTTCTCGAAACAACGTTTTAGAAATCTAGCACCATCGTATCTCTAAAACTAAAAAACCGATTCTCTTGAAGTTTGAACCACATATTGTAAACACGATTCGCAACAAGATGACCCTCGATGGTTTTAAAATTTTGATGTTTACTCTTTTTTTTTGCGAAAAACTGCGCAAAAACGCGTTTTTTTTACTTTTTTCGTTTTTCATCTGCCATTTTTGATTAAACTTTATATCCGAGGGTCATTTTGTAGCTGATGTCATACTGAATCTAATGGAGTTTGATTTTTTGTTTCAGACAAGCCGTTGCCGAGTGGTGATGGAGCTACCTAGCCCACCTATTTTTGAGGCGTTATGTTGAACTATAGTTTTTGTACTTAAAAATGAATAAAAATGAATAAAACATTGAAAAAAATGTATTTCCAGACTTTATTTATCAAGCCCAACAACTTTTATATTCATATCTTTTATAAAATCCTCAAAAAAAAATCTCGAAAATAGCCTTTTTTTCGTGGCTCCAAAGTGGACTGGCCCCTTAATCATTTGTATTAACCTAGGTCTTTTTGCGTGCCTCGGAAATCCGCCGCTCCCTAAAGTCTGCCGCCCCTAGGCAGCTGCCTATACGGCCTATTGGCAAATGCAGTACTGACTTCCACACTGACTTACGTCCCCGCCCCCCTTCAAGCGCCAACGGGGGCGCCGTGCTTGCACACACTGCTTGGTAGCTAGGCTTGTGATGCATCTTACCCCGCACTTGCGTATTGCCCCTGGTTCTCTAACCTATGTACACAGAACCAATCTTCCTTCGACGGTTAGAACGGTTGTTTTTGTTGCAAAGGCAGCGAATTTCCATTGAGTTCTAATTGTGCTCGATGGATGTCGGAATATTTGATCGATCATATGGTTCTTCGCAAACAAATTATCGTTGCCATCAACCAGCGTTGATGTTGCTATTGGGATACGCCCAAATCGACGTCACTTTTGCGATGCATTCTGTCTTCAACATCTGCAGATTGTCCATTCCCGTCTTTCCTACTTTCAGCCGAAAAGGCGTTTTTTCTTTTCTTATCAAGGGGCGCCCACATAATTGCATAAAGCTAGATTGAACGAACGTGGAAGGTCCGGAGAAAAAACGAAACGCGTTCTCCGTGAGAGGCAGTTTCCGGTTTATCCAAGTTGGGTCACGCTGATATCCGAGCTAGATAGTTGCACGGCGTGATCCTGGCAGTCAGGTTCAAAGCCGGGGCAGAAAGCGAGAGATAGAGAAAGAGCGAGGCGAGAAAGGAGATAGTGCAGGTCGAAAGATGTGATGCAAGGACAGTAGAGATGTTGTCTGAACGAGGGATATATACGTGAAACGTTCCTGCAGAACGAGAGACCGGAGAAGGACACGTCAGCGTGACAGGAACATGAGACATTTTTCCGCTTTTGCTACATGGGAGAGGATCGCCTGGACTGGTGTTATATTACTGTACGACGCTGCATAGACTATACGTAGATCGTACTATTTTATATCCCATCCTCGCTATCCTACCAGCAGGGTGATAATGCCGCTTCGGTATCTCACCCATGGAATTTGCGAGCGATTCGCGTCATTCATTTATCCTCTTTTAGTACTTTTCTCGTCTCCGTATCTTTCCTTATTTTATTCTGTCCACGCGTAATTTGCCAGCTATTCAAGGAGTTTTGGAACAATTGACGAAATGTTGCTATTTTGTTCAAAATTATAGAGCAAATTCTTTGTCATATACTGAATGCGCACTCCAAATGTTAAATGGATCGTCTACACCGTTTCGATGAAATTCGCAACAGAAAAAAGTTTTTTTTTAAGATAGAGCGTTTATGGGAGGACACTTTAAAATTTTCGAAGAATCGTTTTTTTTTAAACACTCTTAAACAGTCTTTTGAACCTTCGAAAATTGATGCAGATTCGTTTATAGCTGGAAAACGGATTTAAAGTGGGTTTCGAGTTATTTTTGAGACGAGTTTCCGAGCGCTGAAAAGCACCTCCGCCGATGACCTATGTGAAGTTGGCAACTGACTTTACAGAAAGAAATTTTTTTTTTTTGCATTCGTTTGTACTCGGTTTGTACCCGTTTGTACCGTCTTAAATTTCGTTTGTACCTTAAGGGGGAAAAAAGTACGAGGGTATGAAAAAATGAACCGCAACCCATTTAGAGCTAAGCAATTTTAATAAACGCGACTGAAAAGAGAATCGTTTGTACCCGTTTGTACCGTTAAAAATTTTTTTTTTTGATTTTTTGTCTAATTTTTTTCTGGAAAAAAAAAATTTCGATTTTTTTTTATTTTTATTTACGTTCGTACCGACAAGTATATCGTTTGGACCACCTAGAAATTGTTTCTATTCATTCGTATCGGTGAGTACATCGTTTCTACCACCGTGTAATCGTTTATACCCATTCGTACTGACGAGTATATCGTTTGTACCACCGAGAAAACGTTTGTACCCGTCTGTACTATCGAGCAATCGTTTGTACCCGTTCGTATCGACGAATATATCGTTTGTACCACTCAGCAAACGGTTGTACCCGTCTGTACTATCGAGCAATCGTTTGTACCCGTTCGTATCGACAGTATATCGATTGTACCACCGAGAAATCGTTTGTACCCGTTGGTATCGACGAGTATTTCGTATGTACCACCGAGAAAACGTTTGTACCCGTCTGGACTATCAAGCAATCGTTTGGACCCATTCGTACTGACGAGTATATCATTTGTACCAGCGAGCAAATGTTTGTACCCGTCTGTATTATCGAGCAATCGTTTGTACCCGTTCGTACCGACGGGTATATCGTTTGTACCACCGAGAAATCGTTTGTACCCGTCTGTACTATCGACCAATCGTTTGTACCCATTCGTATCAACGAGTATTTCGTATGTACCACCGAGAAAACGTTTGTACCCGTCTGTACTATCGGGCAATCGTTTGTACCCATTCGTACTGACGAGAATATCGTTCGTACCAACGAGAAAACGTTTGTACCCGTCTGTACTATCGAGCAATCGTTTGTACCCGTACGTATCGACGAGTATATCGTTCGTACCACCGAGAAATCGTTTGTACCCGTCTGTACTATCGAGCAATCGATTGTACCCGTTCGTATCGACGACAATATCGTTTGTACCACCGAGAAAACGTTTGTGCCCATCTGTACTATCGAGCAATCGTTTGTACCCGTTCGTATGAACGAGTACATCGCTTGCACCACCGAGGAAACGTTTGTACCCGTCTGTACTATCGAGCAATCGTTTGTACCCGTTCGTATCGACGAGTATGTCGTTTGTACCACCGAGAGATCGTTTGGACTCATTCGTACCGGCGATTAATCGATTGTACCCATTGGTACTGACGAGAATATCGTTTGTACCAACGAGAAATTGCTTGTACCCGTCTGTACTATCGAGCAATCGTTTGTACCCGTTCGTATCGACGAGTATATCGTTTGTACCACCGAGAAATCGTTTGTACCCGTCTGTACTATCGAGCAATCGATTGTACCCGTTCGTATCGACAGTATATCGTTTGTACCACCGAGAAATCATTTGTACCCGTTGGTATCGACGAGTATTTCGTATGTACCACCAAGAAAACGTTTGTACCCGTCTGTATATCGAGCAATCGATTGTACCCGTTCGTATCGACGAGTATATCGTTTGTACCACCGAGAAATCGTTTGTACCCGTCTGTACTATCGACCAATCGTTTGTACCCATTCGTATCGACGAGTATTTCGTATGTACCACCGAGAAAACGTTTGTACCCGTCTGTACTATCGGGCAATCGTTTGTACCCATTCGTACTGACGAGTATATCGTTTGTACCAACGAGAAAACGTTTGTACCCGTCTGTACTATCGAGCAATCGTTTGTACCTGTTCGTATCGACGAGTATATCGATTGTACCACCGAGAAATCGTTTGTACCCATCTGTACTATCGAGTAATCGATTGTACCCGTTCGTATCGACGAGTATATCGTTTGTACCACCGAGAAAACGGTTGTACCCGTCTGAACTATCGAGGAATCGGTTGTACCCATTCGTTCTGGCGAGTATATCGTGAATACCACCGAGAAAACGTTTGTACCCATCTGTACTATCGAGCAATCGTTGTACCCGTTCGTATCGACGAGTACATCGTTTGTACCACCGAGGAAACGTTTGTACCCGTCTGTACTATCGAGCAATCGATTGTACCGGTTCGTATCGATGAGTATATCGTTTGTACCACCGAGAAAACGTTTGTACCCATCTGTACTATCGAGCAATCGTTTGTACCCGTTCGTATCGACGAGTATGTCGTTTGTACCACCGAGAAATCGTTTGTACCCGTCTGTACTATCGACCAATCGTTTGTACCCATTCGTATCAACGAGTATTTCGTATGTACCACCGAGAAAACGTTTGTCCCCGTCTGTACTACCGGGCAATCGTTTGTACCCATTCGTACTGACGAGTATATCGTTTGTACCAACGAGAAAACGTTTGTACCCATCTGTACTATCGAGCAATCGTTTGGTACCCGTTCGTATCGACGAGTATATCGTTTGTACCACCAAGAAGTCGCTTGTACCCGTCTGTACTATCGAGCAATCGATTGTACCCGTTCGTATCGACGAGTATATCGTTTGTACCACCGAGAAAAAGTTTGTACCCGTCTGTACTATCGAGGAATCGTTTGTACCCATTCGTTCTGACGAGTATATCGTTTGTACCACCGAGAAAACCGTTGAACCCGTCTGTACTATCGAGGAATCGTTTGTACCCATTCGTTCTGGCGAGTATATCGTTTGTACCACCGAGAAAACGTTTGTACCCATCTGTACTATCGAGCAATCGTTTGTACCCGTTCGTATCGACGAGTACATCGTTTGTACCAACGGGAAAACGTTTGTACCCGTCTGTACTATCGAGCAATCGTTTGGTACCCGTTCGTATCGACGAGTATATCGTTTGTACCACCAAGAAGTCGTTTGTACCCGTCTGTACTATCGTGCAATCGGTTGTACCCGTTCGTATCGACGAGTATATCGTTTGTACCACCGAGAAAACGTTTGTACCCGTCTGTACTATCGAGGAATGGTATGTACATATTCGTTCTGACGAGTATATCGTTTGTACCACCGAGAAATCGTTTGTACCCGTCTGTACTATCGAGGAATCGTTTGTACCCATTCGTTCTGACGAGTATATCGTTTGTACCACCGAGAAAACGTTTGTACCCGTCTGTACTATCGAGCAATCGTTTGTACCCATTCGTATCGACGAGTATATCGTTTGTACCACCGAGAAAACGTTTGTACCCGTCTGTACTATCGAGCAATCGTTTGTACCCATTCGTATCGACGAGTATATCGTTTGTTCCACCGAGAAATCGGGTGTACCCGTCTGTACTATCGACCAATCGTTTGTACCCATTCGTATCGACGAGTACTTCGTATGTACCACCGAGAAAACGTTTGTATCCGTCGGTACTATCGGGCAATCGGTTGTACCCATTTGTACTGACGAGTATATCGTTTTACCAACGAGAAAACGTTTGTACCCGTATGTACTATCGAGCAATCGTTTGTACCCGTTCGTATCGACGAGTATATCGTTTGTACCACCGAGAAATCGCTTGTACCCGACTGTACTATCGAGCAATCGTTTGTACCCATTCGTACTGACGAGTGTATCGTTTGTACCAGCGAGAAAACGTTTGTACCCGTCTGTACTATCGAGCAATCATTTGTACCCATTCGTACTGACGAGTGTATCGTATGTAATAGCGAGAAAACGTTTGTACCCGTCTGTACTATCGAGCAATCGATTGTACCCGTTCGTATCGACGAGTATATCGTTTGTACCATCGAGAAAACGTTTGTACCTGTCTGTACTATCGAGGAATCGTTTTTACCCATTCGTCCTGACGAGTATATCGTTTGTACCACCGAGAAAACGTTTGCACCCATCTGTACTGTCGAGCAATCGCTTGTACCCGTTCGTATCGACGAGTATATCGTTTGTACCACCGAGGAAACGTTTGTACCCGTCTGTAATATCGAGCAATCGTTTGTACCCGTTCGTATCCACAGTATATCCTTTGTACCAGCGAGAAATCGTTTGTACCCGTTAGTATCGACAAGTATTTCGTATGTACCACCGAGCAAACGTTTGTACCCGTCTGTACTATCGAGCAATCGCTTGTACGCATTCGTATCAACGAGTATATCGTTTGTACCACCGAAAAAACGGTTGTACCCGTCTGTACTATCAAGAAATCGTTTGTACCCATTCGTTCTGGCGAGTATATCGTTTGTACCACCGAGAAAACGTTTGTACCCATCTATACTATCGAGCAATCGTTTGTACCCGTTCGTATCGACGAGTACATCGTTTGTACCACCGAGGAAACGTTTGTACCCGTTTGTACTATCGAGCAATTTATTGTACCCGTTCGTATCGACGAGTATATCGTTTGTACCACCGAGAAAACGTTTGTACCCATCTGTACTATCGAGCAATCGTTTGTACCCGTTCGTATCGACGAGTACAACGTTTGTACCACCGAGGAAATGTTTGTACCCGTTTGAACTATCGAGCAATCGTTTGTACCCGTTCGTATCGACGAGTATGTCGTTTGTACCACCGAGAAATCGTTTGTACCCGTCTGTACTATCGACCAATCGTTTGTACCCATTCGTATCAACGAGTATTTCGTATGTACCACCGAGAAAACGTTTGTCCCCGTCTGTACTATCGGGCAATCGTTTGTACCCATTCGTACTGACGAGTATATCGTTTGTACCAACGAGAAAACGTTTGTACCCGTCTGTACTATCGAGCAATCGTTTGTACCCGTTCGGATCGACGAGTATATCGTTTGTACCACCGAGAAATCGTTTGTACCCGTCTGTACTATCGAGCAATCGATTGTACCCGTTCGTATCGTCGAGTATATCGTTTGTACCACCGAGAAAACGATTGTACCCGTCTGTACTATCGAGGAATCGTTTGTACCCATTCGTTCTGACGAGTATATCGTTTGTACCACCAAGAAAACGGTTGTACCCGTCTGTACTACCGAGGAATCGTTTGTACCCATTCGTTCTGGCGAGTATATCGTTTGTACCACCGAGAAACGTTTGTACCCATCTGTACTATCGAGCAATCGTTTGTACCCGTTCGTATCGACGAGTACATCGTTTGTACCACCGAGGAAACGTTTGTACCCATCTGTACTATCGAGCAATCGATTGTACCCGATCGTATCGACGAGTATATCGTTTGTACCCCCGAGAAAACGTTTGTACCTATCTGTACTATCGAGCAATCGTTTGTACCCGTTCGTATCAACGAGTACATCGTTTGTACCACCGAGGAAACGTTTGTACCCGTCTGTACTATGGAGCAATCGTTTGTACCCGTTCGTATCGACGAGTATGTCGTTTGTACCACCGAGAAATCGTTTGTACCCGTCTGTACTATCGAGGAATCGTTTGTACCCATTCGTTCTGACGAGTATATCGTTTGTACCACCGAGAAAACGTTTGTACCCGTCTGTACTATCGAGCAATCGTTTGTACCCATTCGTATCGACGAGTATATCGTTTGTACCACCGAGAAATCGTTTGTACCCGTCTGTACTATCGACCAATCGTTTGTACCCATTCGTATCGACGAGTACTTCGTATGTACCACCGAGAAAACGTTTGTACCCGTCTGTACTATCGGGTAATCGGTTGTACCCATTTGTACTGACGAGTATATCGTTTTTACCAACGAGAAAACGTTTGTACCCGTATCTACTATCGGGCAATCGTTTGTACCCGTTCGTATCGACGAGTATATCGTTTGTACCACCGAGAAATCGTTTGTACCCGTCTGTACTATCGAGCAATCGTTTGTACCCATTCGTACTGACGAGTGTATCGTTTGTACCAGCGAGAAATCGTTTGTACCCGTCTGTACTATCGAGCAATCGATTGTACCCGTTCGTATCGACGAGTATATCGTTTGTACCATCGAGAAAACGTTTGTACCTGTCTGTACTATCGAGAAATCGTTTGTACCCATTCGTCCTGACGAGTATATCGTTTGTACCATCGAGAAAACGTATGAACCCATCTGTACTGTCGAGCAATCGTTTGTACCCGTTCGTATCGACGAGTATATCGTTTGTACCACCGAGGAAACGTTTGTACCCGTCTGTAATATCGCGCAATCGTTTTTACCCGTTCGTATCCACAGTATATCGTTTGTACCAGCGAGAAATCGTTTGTACCCGTTGGTATCGACAAGTATTTCGTATGTACCACCGAGCAAACGTTTGTACCCGTCTGTACTATCGAGCAATCGTTTGTACCCATTCGTACTAACGAGTATATCGTTTGTACCAACGAGAAAACGATTGTACCCGTCGGCACTATCGAGCAATCGTTTGTACCGGTCTGTAATATCGAGCAATCGTTTGTACCCCCTCGTACTGACGAGTATATCGTTTGTACCACCGAGAAAACGTTTGTACCCGTCTGTACTATCGAGCAATCGTTTGTACCCATTCGTATCAACGAGTATATCGTTTGTACCACCGACAAAACGTTTGTACCCGTTGGTATCGACGAATATATCGTTTGTACCACCGCGGAAACGTTTGTACCCGTCTGCACTATTGAGGAATCGTTTGTACCCATTCGCACTGACAAGTATATCGTTTGTACCACCGAGAAAACGTTTGTACCCATCTGTACTATCGAGGAATCGTTTTTACCCTTTCGTACTGACGAGTATATCGTTTGTACCATCGAGAAAACGTTTGTACCCGTCTGTACCATCGAGAAATCGTTTGTACCCGTTCGTATCGACGAGTATGTCGTTTGTACCACCGAGGAAACTTTTGTACGCGTCTGGACTATCGAGCAATCATTTGTACCCGGTCGTATCGACAGTATATCGATTGTAGCACCGAGAAATCGTTTGTACCCGTTGGTATCGACGAGTATTACGTATGTACCACCGAGAAAACGTTTGTACCCGTCTGTACTATCGAGCAGTCGTTTGTACCGGTCTGTAATATCGAGCAATCGTTTGTACCCCCTCGTACTGACGAGTATATCGTTTGTAGCACCGAGAAAACGTTTGTACCCGTCTGTACTATCGAGCAATCGTTTGTACCCATTCGTATCAACGAGTATATCGTTTGTACCACCGACAAAACGTTTGTACCCGTTGGTATCGACAAATATATCGTTTGTACCACCGCGGAAACGTTTGTACCCGTCTGTACTATTGAGGAATCGTTTGTACTCATTCGTAAATCGTTCGAATTCGTATATCGTTTGTACCCGTCTGTACTATCGAGAAATCGTTTATACCCGTTCGTATCGACGAGTATTTCGTTTGTACCACCGAGAAAACGTTTGAACCCGTCTGTACTATCGAGCAATCGTTTGTACCCATTCGTACTGACGAGTGTATCGTTTGTACCCGTGAGAAAACGTTTGTACCCGTCTGTACTATCGAGCAATCGTTTGTACCCATTCGTACTAAAGAGTGTATAGTTTATACCAGCGTGAAAAAGTTTGTACCCGTCGGCACTATCAAGCAATCGTTTGTACCGGTCTGTAATATCGAGCAATGGTTTGTACCCCCTCGTACTGACGAGTATATCGATTGTACGACCGACAAAACGTTTGTACCCGTTGGTATCGACTAATATATCGTTTCTCCCACCGCGGAAACGTTTGTACCCGTCTGTACTATTGAGGAATCGTTTGTACCCATTCGTACGGACAAGTATATCGTTTGCACCACCGAGAAAACGTTTGTACCCGTCTGTACTATCGTGGAATCGTTTTTACCCATTCGTACATCGTTCGAATTCGTATATCGTTTATACGACCGAGAAAACGTTTGTACCCGTCTGTACTATTGAGCAATCGTTTGTACCCGTTCGTATCGACAGTATATTGTTTGTACCACCGAGAAATCATTTGTACCCGTTGGTATCGACGAGTATTTCGTATGTACCACCAAGAAACCGTTTGTACCCGTCTGTATATCGAGCAATCGATTGTACCCGTTCGTATCGAGGAGTATATCGTTTGTACCACCGAGAAATCGTTTGTACCCGTCTGTACTATCGAGCAATCGATTGTACCCATTCGTACTGACGAGTATATCATTTGTACCAACGAGAAAACGTTTGTCCCCGTCTGTACTATCGACCAATCGTTTGTACCCATTCGTATCGATGAGTATTTCGTATGTACCACCGAGAAAACGTTTGTACCCGTCTGTGCTATCGAGCAATCGATTGTACTCGTTCGTATCGACGAGTATATCGTTTGTACCACCGAGGAAACGTTTGTACCCGTCTGTACTATCGAGCAATCGTTTATACCCATTCGTCCTGACGATTATATCATTTGTACCAACGAGAAAACGTTTGTACCCGTCTGTATTATCGAGCAATCGTTTGTACCCGTTCGTATCGACAGTATATCGTTTGTACCACCGAGAAATCGTTTGTACCCGTTGGTATCGACGTGTATGTCGTTTGTACCACCGAGAGATCGTTTGTACTCATTCGTACCGGCGATTAATCGTTTGTACCCATTCGTACTGACGAGTATATCATATGTACCAACGAGAAATTGTTTGTACCCGTCGGTACTATCGAGCAATCGCCTGTACCCGGTCGTACTGACGAGTATAGCGTTTGTACTACTGTGAAAACGTTTGTACCCATCTGTACTATCGAGCAATCGTTTCTACCCAGTCGTATTGACGAGCATATCATTTGTACCACAGAGAAATCGTTTGTACCCATGTACGCTTACTTACTTACTTACTCTACGAAACTTACGCTTGGCGGTACAAACGATATACTCCTTGGCACGAAAAAGTAGAAATTATTGCTCGGTAGTACAAACGACATACTCGTCAGTATGGACTGAAACACAAGATTAAGTGCTGGTACAAATGATTTACTCGTTGGTACGAACCGGTACAAACGATTGCTCGATGATGGAAACCCAAGCAAACGATTTCTCGGCGGTACAAACGATCTGCTCGTCAGGATGAATGGGTACAAACGATTCCTCGGTGGTACAAACGATATACTCGTCGATACGAACGGGTATAAACGATTGCACGATAGTACAGACGAGTACAAACGATTTCTCGGCGGTACAAACGATCTGCTCGTCAGGACGAATGGGTACAAACGTTTTCTCGGTGGTACAAACGATATACTCGTCAGTACGAACGGGTACAAACGATTGCTCGACAAGACAGACAGGTACGAACTTTTTCTCGGTGGTACAAACGATATACTCGTAAGTACGAACGGGTACAAACGATTGCTCGCTAGTACAGACGGATAGAAACGTTTTCTCGGTGGTACATACGAAATACTCGTCGATACGAATGGGTACAAATGATTGGTCGATAGTACAGACGGGTACAAACGTTTTCTCGTTGGTACAAACGATATACTCGTCAGTGCGAATGGGTACAAACGATTGCCCGATATTACAGACGGGTACAAACGTTTTCTCGGTGGTACATACGAAATACTCGTCGATACGAATGGGTACAAACGATTGGTCGATAGTACAGACGGGTACAAACGTTTTCTCGTTGGTACAAATGATATACTTGTCAGTACGAATGGGTACAAACGATTGCTCGATAGTACAGACGGGTACATACAATTTCTCGTTAATACAAACGATATTCTCGTCAGTACGAATGGGTACAAACGATTAATCGCGGGTACGAATGAGTACAAACGATCTCTCGGTGGTACAAACGACATACTCGTCGATACGAATGGGTACAAACGATTGCTCGATAGTACAGACGGGTACAAACGTTTCCTCGGTGGTACAAACGATGTACTCGTCGATACGAACGGGTACAAACGATTGCTCGATAGTACAGATGGGTACAAACGTTTTCTCGGTGGTACAAACGATATACTCGTCGATACGAACGGGTACAATCGATTGCTCGATAGTACAGACGGGTACAAACGATTTCTCGGTGGTACGAACGATATACTCGTCGATACGAACGGGTACAAACGATTGCTCGATAGTACAGACGGGTACATCCGTTTTCTCGTTGGTATAAACGATATACTCGTCAGTACGAATGGGTACAAACGATTGCCCGATAGTACAGACGGGTACAAACGTTTTCTCGGTGGTACATACGAAATACTCGTTGATACGAGTGGGTACAAACGATTGGTCGATAGTACAGACGGGTACAAACGATTTCTCGGTGGTACAAACGATATACTCCTCGGTACGAACGGGTACAAAAGATTGCTCGATAATACAGACGGGTACAAACATTTGCTCGTTGGTACTAATGATATACTCGTCAGTACGAATGGGTCCAAACGATTGCTTGATAGTACAGACGGGTACAAACGTTTTCTCGGTGGTACATACGAAATACTCGTCGATACCAACGGGTACAAACGATTTCTCGGTGGTACAATCGATATACTGTCGATACGAACGGGTACAAACGATTGCTCGATTGTACAGACGGGTACAACCGTTTGCTGAGTGGTACAAACGATATATTCGTCGATACGAACGGGTACAAACGATTGCTCGATAGTACAGACGGGTACATACGTTTTCTCGGTGGTACAAACGATATACTCGTCAGTACGAATGGGTATAAACGATTACACGGTGGTAGAAACGATGTACTCACCGATACGAATCAATAGAAACAATTTCTAGGTGGTCCAAACGATATACTTGTCGGTACGAACGAAAAAAAAAAAAAAAACGAAAATTTTTTTTTCCAGAATAAAATTTGAAAAAAAATAAAAAAAAAATGTTTAACAGTACAAACGGGTACAAACGATTCTCTTTTCAGTCGCGTTTATTAAAATTGCTTAGCTCTAAATGGGTTGCGGTTCATTTTTTTATACCCTCGTACTTTTTTCCCCCTTAAGGTACAAACGAAATTTAAGACGGTACAAACGGGTACAAACCGAGTACAAACGAATGCAAAAAAAAAAATTACTTTCTGTAGAGTCAGTTGCCAACTTCACATAGGTCCGCCGATGCCACGCCGGCAGGCGCAGTGCTCGACCCTTGTAAGCTTATCTTTGGAGAAAAAGTTACCGACTAAAAATAGTTTTATTTTCTACCAATAGGTGGCAATAGATTACGGGGGAAAAATGTCATCAGCTGTAGCGTGTATAAATCCGTTGACTTCAAACACGTTTTTCTCAAAACCATGTTTTTTTATCAATCGATTAATTGAAAATTGTAAACAACATACCATTTTTATATGAAAATTATGGTCGAAAAACGAAGTTTTTTAAAAACTATTTTTTTCATTATATTTTCATTTCCTTCTGTACTTATCTGCTAAATCTAATATAATTAACGAAAATATTTCACTCTCAGTTCCAGGATTGAATTTACGATAATTCTACTGCGTGCCGCGGAGAGGGTTGGCTAAAAACAGCAAGTCGTGCGCCGCCAAGTTGTATTTTTTTTGACAAATACATTTTTTTACACGCTTCAATAAAGCCTAAATGTTCTGAGCATGCATTTTATTCATTTTTTTTTTTTTAACTCCAATGATTCAAACTTCTTTTTAAAAAGTTTCAAGTATCAAAGCCTAACACCCGTGAAAGAAATTAGAAGGGCAGCCATAAAAGAAATCAGGCTCCGTGAGGGTTTCAATATGGATTCCCTACTAGGACTTTCCACAACACAATCGGACTAGGCCCCGACAGGAAAATAACAGGGTTGGGTAATTTATTTACAAAAGGTCGTAGCGAGTAAAATGATAAAGGGCCCAGACTGGATTCATCAGGGGAGTGGTTGTTACAGGGCATACAATATAAACTGTAAAACTAAACTTGTTTTTTATTTTCTAATTTCGTGGTCAATAATAAATAATCCTTTATTTGAAGAAAATAGTTTTTCTAACTTCATTCATTCAAATTCAAATTCAAGATTCAAAATAGATCTGGTTCTGTTGAGGCAACCAGTCGGGCCCTGATTCAAACGCCTCTTAAGGCCCTCGTCGACAAAGTGTGACCGGCCCCAAAGAGACCCGGTCCGGTGCCATGTTAGGGCCCTTACAGAGTAAGGGAAAAATAATCGGGGCCTAGTCAAAGCCCTGGCTGAATTCTTTCACGGGCAGTTCTGACCATGTATTTTATTAATTTTTTTTAATCCCAAAGAAAACGGTCCAAAATAGGCAGTTACAATGGTGTCTTCCCTTAACATTATGACAGTGATGACGAAGTTGTCACAATATACTGAATGATTTGACAGTTTTTCATGACATTAAAAAAATTCACTATTTCGTGGGTAAAACTGCCATTTAAATAGCGATGAGCGTAGTCATCTGCCTATAGTAAAAAGTGTTTTTTCAATTGTCGATTTTATAGAAACGTTGTAGAGGATCGCTTTAAAATTTGGAGGGTGCATTCAGTATATGGAAAAGAATTGTATAATTGGATACTTTATTGTATACTGTATAATTTTGAAGCAAATGGTAACAGTTTGCCAATTGTCCCGAAACTGCTTAAGAACTGAAGGCAAGGCAAGTGTAGAACTCTCTGCACTAATTTGCAAATCGTAATGTTCTGTCTCTCGAGTTTTTTCATGGCTTGGGGATCTACTGCTCTGCTACAATCTCATTGGCGGTGTTGAGAAAGGTTTGGATTTATATTCCATTAAAAGAGACGAAAACCTAGCACTTTCGGGCGTAGAATATGAATTTTTGACTGAAGGCAGACGGTTGCACACTGAATGTAACCCCAATAAAATGTTGCCCTTCAACTCTCCCAACCCTGAGAAATAGGGGATGAAAGCTTAAAAATCGCCGTATCTCGATAATCAATAGCTCGATAAAAAAATGTTTTAAACACAAGTTGTTTGGAATAATAAAATACGTATAAAGTTATCCGACGTCCAATCCTCTATCTTTGAAAATAGCGAAACCCGAATTTTCGAATCCCTTTTGTACCGCTATTTTCAAAGATAGAGAGTTGGATGTTGAATAACTTTATACGAATTTTATGATTCCAAACAAATCTTGTTTGAAACATTTTTTGATTGGGCTATTTATTATCGAGATACGGCGATTTTGAAGTTTTCAACCCCTATTCCTTAGGGTTGGGGCGAGTTGAGGGGCAATATTTTATTGGGGTTATGTTCAGTATGTAACCATCTACTTTCAGTTAAAGATTCATATTCTACGCTCAAAAGTGCTGGGTTTTCGTCTTTTTTACTGGACTACTATGGAAAGGGAAAGTTACTTGAGCATTTAGACGGTATCCCGAGAAGTCGTGAAAAAATCTGGCGGAATGATTCCTCCCATAATTTTTAAAATGTAATTTCCGTTTTACCGCGTGACAAAATATTTCGCTTGACATAATGAGAAAAATTCTAAATACGGACCAAACAACTGATACAGAAAATAGCGTGGATAAGGTGAACAAATAATTCGCGAGAAAACGTTAGCATAGCAGACAGTGAGAAAAACGCGACACTTTTTTTCATTGTTCCCCTTTCGTTTGCCGTGTCTCTGCGATGTGGAAAAGACACGAGGGAAGAGCACTCGCCTGGACATGGCATTTCGGAGATACGACGGTAATAGTCTAATTGAGGTGGCGCTTTTTCAACAACAGCCGAGAGAAGGGACAGAATGCAATTCGGGCTTGGAACCGAGTTTCTCCTTCCCGACAGAATCCGACAGTTTCGTTACCAAGATGGGAATTTCGAATAGAGAGCGAGAGATAAGAGCATTGGGAAGATATTATTCTTGTATGGAAATTGTGTGATACAGATAGGTACTGTCCATGAGAACGAAAAAATCTCACGCTATTGAGTAACGCGTTGAAAACCTCGTAGAATAAATAAAACAGCGACAGACTGCCAAGGTGTTATCTTTTTGGATAGTTTTTCAATTTCTTTAACAGGTGTGCATAAGATTTGGGGGGGGGGGGGTGGGGACATAAAACAGCTCGATTTTTTATATTTCTTTTCCCATGAGGATATTACGATCACGAGGTCGGGATTTTACACACAATTAATACACCGATTAGCTAAGTTTGATTTTTTTAATTGAAAAATATTGATTAAGAATGAGCCCATTATTTATTAAGACCTTAGGCTACAGTAACGGGTATAAAATCACGTGCGAATTTAACATTTTTTTTCGTATGAAAAAGTGATTCACTCATAAAATTAATTACACATCTATTTAGTATGAATATCAAGCTGTTGGAAATTTTTTTTTTTTCGATGTACGATATGGCCGACTACTGATATTTCCTTTTGTTATCTTTTTTTTAGGCGCTCCGCGGCGTGACACCGAGGATCCACAATTCTTTACCTAGAACAAAAAACAAAAATTCTCGTCAATCTACATTAGAATACCTAGAGAAGTACGTACGGAATTAAAAAAATATTGTTTTATTTTAAAGTTGTAGGTATTTGAACGAAATGAATTTTCAGTGAAAAATTTCGTTATAACTGCTCATAAACTGCTCATAAAATGAAAAACTTTTCGACTAATCAGAAATTCCGTACGTACTTCTCTGCGAAATGCAATTAGAAACATTACTTTTAAATTTGAAGTAAATCGAGTGGAAATTGTTGAGGTTATCTGTCACGCCAATTGGAAAAAGCTGTTTCGAGAAGCTTCGAGTAGTCGGCCATTTTGTACATCAAAAAAAAATGCTAACAGCTTGATATTCATACTAAATAGATGTGTAATTAATTTTATGAGTGAGGCACTTTTTCATACGAAAAGAAATTGTTAAATTCGCACATGATTTTGTACCTGTTACTGTTGCCTAAGGGCTTAAATAAAATGCTACTGAGGCTACATGGCCAATCGGTGTAGGTGGTTCTGTCAACTAGCGTGATTTAAAATGAAAAATAAAAAATGCAATTTCTGTGTCGTAAAACTTTGAATAAAATCATTTTCAAAAGTATGAATACCTACTTTAAAAGAAAATGGCAAGCTGTAGTAAAAAAGTTCGACTTTCGGAAAAGAGAACTTCGACCATTTATTGTTAATAAATGGATGAACATATTCAAAAAATTGTCAGAACTTCGTCAATTTTTGGAATTTTCACAAAATTTTCGTTGCAAATTGAGGCCTTATATACCTTTGAATGGTCGAAAAACGAGGCTTTTAGGGATTCTTTTTTGAAAATACTAATAAAGCAATCAAAATGAGGATTGGGGGACTATTTTACACATTTGTAGGTACTCAAATCAATTTTTTATTTTCCAAGAAAATACAAAATGACGGCCCAGTGGCCGGTATAAAGAGAATGCTTTCTTTTCGAGGCCCTCTAGAGGCGGACTCATTGGAGGGGCACTAGAACGAAGTTTTTTCTTCCCGTCATCTATAATACACGAATTTTGCTACCGAAGTACACACGATGATTACGAAATATTGATTTTCGCCAATTGGTCACTATTTGGAGAAAGAAGTCGCATTTTCGCCTAAAAAAGCGTCATTAATTTGTTTATGAAAACCGCAATTGTTCACCGATCGTGAAAATCGTGTGTACTTCGCTAGAAAATCTATCTAAGAAGCTACAGTCGGAACTAAGTCAATCGGTTGAAAATTTTAGGAGCTCGCTCGCCCCATTTTGAAAACATGTTTTCAAAAAAGCGCGTTCAAACTTTTAGAACCTTTTTTCTTCGGACCATATCATTCCTGGGATGTTTATACATATCAATCATATGGGATGTGTATACATTATTTAAGCAAATAAAAAAAAAAAACATTTTTTCAAAGTTACATAAGGTTTTAAAGTCACGACTCTATTCAATAAACGTATGCAATAAAAAAACTCGTATTTTTGAAATTCCAATTTCATACAGACTCCTTAGCCATATTTCGACTTTCTTTTTAGATTGCACAGAATCGTAGCTCCTGGTTCGTTTTGTCGCCGACTATTATTCCTACACTTTCCATCTCTCCGCGACTACCCTCTCGGGAGCCATTGAACAAACTAGCCCATACTCTCGTCTTTCCGTCGCGTCGTATCGCCAAGGCCGTCGGAGCAGAGTTTCTGATTTGGATTTTGAACGCGACAAGCCCGAGGTGAATCTCGAACCTCCCCGGAAGCTAACGGAGAGGAGATCCGTTTTTGTCACGCTAGTTTGCGTTGCAGTGTACCAATCTCCTCCCGGATATTCTCAAGAGGTGCGGATTTTTCATCATGTCGAAGGAACGCTTTCACATCAGTTGGAATGAAAATACTGGTGATGATAGTCGATTCCATATTCCTTTATGGCGAACTATATAAAAAAAGAAGAAAAAAGAAAAACGAATTCGCAGTGCCGCCTTGGTATAGGCGGAAAGACAGGGTTGGAGGTTTCACGAAACCTCGTCGGTAGGACGTACCGAACAAAGTGAATTCAAAGTGATTTCAGACTGCGAGCTTTCCTTCTCTGTCGGCAAAGTTCGTTGTTACGTATTACCAAGAGTATCGACGGATACTCTACAGGTATATAAGGTAGAAGGTAATTCTTCCACTTCTATTCATCCTCACCTCTTCACAAATTGAAAACTTATTTCCAGCGCCGAGAATTGATTGGGTCCTCGGCATGTCGTCCGTTTCTCTTGGGTACGACGATTCGGTTGTTCGCGTCAGTTTTTCATTGTGATAATCGACATATGCTTTTGGATCCTAAGTTTCGTTACACTTTTGCCATTAGGACGGTTGTGTAGGAGTACGCGGGCGATAAGATTACCCAGTTAGGCTACTGACGGAACGGTTTGCTCATTGAAGCGGATTTCTGTTTTGCTTAGACTGCCCTAACAGCTTGAGGGTTTGTGCCAAAAGAAAATCCAAAGGGAAATGATACGAAGAGGCCAGGTAAGTATGATGTTTTGGTTGCAATTTATTATTTATTTTTGACATTTTCAAATCATTACGAGTACGAAACAATATTGAGTTTTTTCAAAAACAACTATTAATTTCGTACGCTGGCTTACTAAGGTTATTGTTCGAAATGAGAGTAATTTCGCATCTCATCAATAAATGGCAGTAACAGTCATGTTTGTTTAAAATGTTCAGGTCGTATAAGACTACGCAGTGCTTGGGTGTGCAGGAGTACGCGAGTACTTTTATACGACTGGTGTTGACATTTCTTTTTTACAATAACACGGAGTATACGAAGAAGTATATATTTATGAATTTTAATACTATTTAAAAAAATAAATATATAGTATATACTTTATATATATGTATATAGTATATTATATATATAGTACATAGTATATATGTAGTGTACATAACAAATGTTATAAATATGTAGTATATATAGTATTTTGTATGCATATATAGTGGATATTTTTTTTACAAGTATACCAAGAAGTATCCGAAAAACCAATATGTGAGGATCGGATCTAGTGTTTGAAATGTAAAGCTTGGGGGCATGAGAAATGCACCGTTCATACGAATGTGGGCAATCGAACTTTAATGGCGATTTATGTGTGATTGATGTTTGTGTACTCTCATCAACCGCCCTGCGTATTCTTACACGCCCGTCTATCAAAGAGTTCGCAAATCCAGTTTTGTAGATTTTAGTTCTTTATTTAAAAAAAAAAATTAAGATTCCTAATGGTCGCTCATAGGTTAGTTAGAACGCTAGATATTCTTTCAATTACGACAAAAGCCGATTCGTAAAATGTTTTTGATCTTTTTTTTCACCACTTTGAAGCTTAGGTGCGTGCTCCTATATCACCTTACCCTACGTTTCTATATCTAGGGGTGTTAGTATAGTTATAAATCGACAATTTTTTTGACCTTATCGGTATGTAGGTCAATTTCTACGTGCAAACTTGTTTTATTCTGCGTATAACCGTCACTGTGCGAGAATTTCCAACGTCTCTCTTTGGACGCGTTTACGCCGATCAATATTCACACACGTGCGTCCCGAGACTCAGCAAAATCTGAATTGTCGCATTTTTGGTGAAAATCTATCTCCCGCGACCTCCCCCTCTCAGCCGTCCCTTTTCACTCTCTGTATTTTTATTTCTGGCTTTCATTGCCAGCTAATATTTTGGGAATTTCCGCATAGCGAATTTTTAATCGCTGCTTCATGCTCAGCTGCTTGATGAGTTCTCGTACTATGGTGCTGTCATTCATACCGCGAAGCTGGTTTGTACGATTAGGCATGACAGTTTTTAACACTGCGTTCCTATTAGGTCTGGTATACTTTATTTATCGTTTTTCAAAATAATTTACGCCTATCCTCCTTCAGTGCACGTCGAATGACGTTACTGCCTGCCCGTTATAGGTTACAGGCATCATACAGTCCATTTATGAGAGGACACCACTGTGACCGGCCGGGAAAAGGTGGTTTTCCAGATTTTTTTTTGTCTCATCGATTATTTTTTTTGGGATTTGGAAAAAAGGTATGTTACTGAGTATACATTGAACTTATTTCGTGTAAATTTTTCGTCGAGAAAATTGAAAATTAACGACGTATTGAGGTATAATGGAGCCTCTGTATAAAAAAATGTGGTCAACGATGGACAATGGTTGGTCTGAAAAATAAAAATAAAAAAGCTTTGTAATCGATAGGAATGTAGTTTTCGCCATATGTACCCGTTTTTCGAAAAAAAATCCACAAAGTGACGGGTGTTACGAGAAAGTGGAAATTTGGGGGAATTTTTACTTACATTCGGGAATTTGAAAAAACGAAATAAAACTGCCGTGACGAACCACGATAGCTACTGCAATGCCGGAAATTATGGTCATTTAAAATTGAAATTCGGACAATTATAGCTAGGGTTGTGATTCCAGGCAGGTCGAGCTGCGTCGTTTCGAGAAAAACGTAATTGGAGGGTCAGTATACGTAAATCTTTTTGCTACCTGCTCTCACTAAATGGTCTCCAACTTTGTCAATTAAAATTATTTTATCTTGATTTTTTTCCACATATTCTTGAATATGTATATTTTGAGAAGATGCCAAAAAATCGTTTTTTTTAAAACCTTTCACAGTGGTGTTCCGCCTTATTTCAGGTCGTAATTTTTATTTTTTGAATCTAGCAGCGATTTGCTTGTATATTACGGTTACTTTTTAACTTGTTTATTATGTTTTACTTGTTTATTCATTTGATTAACTTGTTTATTATCTTTAATTTCGTGACCTCATATCTGCGATTACGATGCATTTTTCAACATTTTATTTCGCGTCTGGCTATGCGGATATGATTTCCTTTGTTGTACTTTACTTTCCTTTTTTGTATGATTTTATAACGGCGGCCGCGATGTAAATATTTCGTAATATGGTTTCATTATTGAATGCTATCATTTTTGTACCTGCGATTTTGCCAAATCGTATGGCGGTCTCGTGTAATCCTTATGCGTTGATCTTCAAAATATGAAGGATGTACGTTGGGCGCTTGCCAGTGTATCGTGCCAAGCTTCGTAGGAAGATTTTTCATCTCGACAGCTTTACAACGTTGGCAATTCTCCGGCAATTCGCAAGCCGGTCCTTCGATTCGCCTTAAATGCTACAAGTGCCCGCCCACGATAATATTGAAATACATTGAAAAATTCGAGATACCTTCGTATGGTCCTGATCCTTCGTATGGAATCCTTCGTATGGTCCTGATCCTTCAACCAGCGGAGGTAAGAATCTAATCATCGTACTTTCCCCTCAAAAGACATCATTGCTCGAAAAGACATCATTGCTCGAAATGTTTTTTCCAATCGGGCTAGCAGTTTCCGAAATATGTTGCACTTAAAATGGGACACCGTTTTCGTGGGTGTGTGTATATACATAAAAGATGCGTACAAGGGGGTGTTGAGAGAGTCATGACAGGAGAACGATGTCTGTGATAATCCCGTTCCGTAGCCGTTGCATTCTCGCCAGTTGGGATGGTGTCAGCCTTACGGGCACTTCACACCTCAATTACACACTCCGGCACGAACGAGGTTGAAGTCCTCCAAGATTATGCCATAATCTTTCACCGGGATCATCCCTCGGCACTCGCGAGAAAAAGAAATATATTTTTTTCCCCCATAATCCTCACAAAACCTTGAACGTGTGCGGGAGAGCGAAAAAAATTCATGGACGTTTCGAGCGGAAGACTGACGTCTGCGTGTCTTATGAGTGCGGCGTATTTGCGCTGATTTTAGGACGATGGGGGAAACTGTGGCATGCTTTTTGTCTCCAACATTTATGGATCATTATTTTCTTCATTAAGGATGTTGAGTCCCAAATCGCAAATAATGATAAAATTCTGAAAATTTGGTATGTTTTTGTATGAAGTATTTCAGAGGTCGTGTAAAAATTTCACGATAATTAGGAAGCTCGTTATTGAACAATTAACATTCACAAATTAAATGTTGTTTTATGGAAACTGATGTAACTTTGCAATAAGTTTTTTTTTGACCTCTCAATTTTATAATATCTACAATATACTGAAAGCAACGGAAACAAAACGAAGTCGATTGATACATTTTTTTTATTTCTTTTAAAAATTGTTCTTAACAAAATGTTAATTTTTTTCATAACGAGCTTCCTCATCGTCGTGAAATGTTAACACGACCTCTTAAATACTTCGTACAACAACATACCAAATTTCAGAATTTTCTTATCATTTTTTATTTCAACCCTTATTTCAACCCTTAAGTAATGATGATAGAATTCTGAAAATTTGGTATGTTTTTACATGAAGTATTCAGGAGGTCGTGTACAAATGTCATGACGATTAAGAAGCTATTTATTGAACAATTAACATTAACATGTTTCATAGGGACTCAACATTCTTAATCATTCTGTCGTATTCACTTTCACTATCTCTCCCTATTTGAACTCGACGGAAATTCTTCCGAAATTGCTGTATTATCATGTTATATTATACTGACAGTAGACTCGTTCGTCTCTAGTACTTTGTAGGCTTTTAGACTTAGATGAGTCGCGGCTCCTCATCAGCGCTTGTCACGCCCATGTTTAGATCCCGGCACTATTTTCTTTTCTTTCATCTCTATTTTTTATATGTATTATTATTGTACTTCACTGCACTTCCAATTTGACTATTTTTTTTGGTATCGTATTCTTTAAGGATGTTAAGTCCCTATGAAACATGTTAATGTTAATTGTTCAATAAATAGCTTCTTATTCGTCATGACATTTTTACACGACCTCCTGAATACTTCATGTAAAAACATACCAAATTTTCAGAATTCTATCATCATTAATCCAACCTCCTTAGGGGTTGAAATAAAAAATGATAAGAAAATTCTTAAAATTTGGTATGTTTTTGTATGAAGTATTTAAGAGGTCGCGTTAAAATTTCACGACGATTAGGAAGCTCGTTATTAAAAAATTAACATTTTGTTAAGAACAATTTTTAAGAGAAATAAAAAAAAATATCAATAAACTAGCTTCGTTTTGTTTCCGTTGCTTTCAGTATATTGTAGATATTACAAAATTGAGAGTTCAAAAAAAGCTTATTGCAAAGTTACATCCGTTTCCATAAGACAACATTTAATTTGTGAATGTTAATTGTTCAATAACGAGCTTCCTAATTGTCGTGAAATTTTTACACGGCCTCTGAAATACTTCATACAAAAACGTAACAAATTTTCAGAATTTTATTATCATTCGCGATTTGGGACCCAACATATTTAAGGGATAACACTACTCTAGTGGCAGAAAATAAGGCCTAACTTTGATAATTTATTTTGGGAGTACGAAAAAAGGAATAGGATTTCTTTTGAGAGGGTTTATTTAACACATATTGAAGTGTAATAACATTTGGCAATTATGCAGTATAAGGACTTTTCCGAAAAACGACGGATTTTTTTTTTTTTCACCATGATGTTTATTCCATTATAGTAAGTGATATTGCGGCGGGGAGGCTGACATTTCCCATTAATTCCATATGTTACGGGGCATTGAAGTTTTCAGAAATAGGTAATATTTGGACGCCTCGCTGAACAGCCACGTGTTTCCTTGTACATAGTACATTACGAAGGTAACAATGTATAAGTTTTGATTTCGGCGACCACAACTGTCCTGTTTCCGGAAACAAGTAATATTTCGACGCCTATTCTTTGTTGTCGCAAACAGCTACGCGTTTCCTTATAGATAGTGTATTATAAAGGTGACATGTATATATTTTGGAACGAAGAGATATGTTTCGATTTCGTGATCGTGAAATATGTTTTGATTTCGTGCATTTTTCTTCAAGCGTCAATATCCAGACTATCGTGATCGATTTCACACGATTTTCGAAGTCATCGGAGCCATGAAGGAAGAATTGAAATTTCGACACTTTTCGACATCAATCGTTTTCAAGATTTTCATCGGCCCTCATTAGCGCCACAAGAATTACCAATGTAGTACAATTGTATTATACTTCATACTCCCTAATATAGGCGTCGAATTATTTGAAAATTCCTTATTTTATCACGTGTTACCGCGAACTTCAAAACCCCATAACTTATGAAATTAATGGAAAATATCAGCCTCTCACGACGGAATATCACTCATTATAAGGGAATAAACAAGTTCACGGTAAAAAAAGATCTTGTATTTTAGAGAAGTCCTCATACTGCATAATTACCAAAAAAAATTTTAATCATTTTCATACAGAACGGCGATGACAGAGGCCATCTTAAAAAACGTGTTTTTTTTACAAATAGCTTCACGGGAGGACGGTTTTCTCGTAAAGTATAAGATCTGGAGCAAAAACAAAAAAAAATATAACCTATATATTATTAGCTATCGGAATACGTAGGGATTTATTTAAATCAAATTTTGAAAAATAACGCACTTTGAAAGAAATAAATCGATTTTTTCCCCAAAAATAAGCAGTAAATTGTTTATAAAAAGAAGTTTACATTTATTCAAAAAACGGATACGTACTCCCATAGAGAATGTATCTGTAAAGCTACTATAAAAATTTCAAAACGATCTATGCGAAGGAGTAATCCGTCCTCCCAGTTTGAAAAAAGTGGTTTCGAGAAAAATGCCTTTAAAGTTGTACGAGCACTCAACGCGCGCTCCGAGGCGCTGCGGCAAAATCGATGATTGAACCTTTAAACTAAAAATCGCTCCAGGACCAATTGCATATTGTTTTTATGACCCCAAAGTACTTCTGAAGCAAAAAAAAACGATTTTTCCGAAATCCTAGAGCAGTGTTATCCCTTAAGTCTGTTACTTTATTTGCATCTAATGTAGGTAGTAAAGATATTATCAAATTTAGTATCATAGTCACCCCTGAAGGTAGTCGATTTTCTTCTCTCAACCGCTTCGAGAGCATCATTCGATTTTGGTATCTAGTTTGAAGTTTTAGCTTTAAGTAGTCTGTTTGAGTATTCATGTCGTAATCCTCATAAGTTTTCCACTTTGTCTCATGGTTGTTACCAGAATATGAAATAAAGTCATCAATTAATTAATCAATAAATCAATCAATTAATCAATCATTGCTCTCTCTCCCTCCCTCTTTCCCTCTCTATCTCCCCCCTCTCTCTCTTTCTCTCTTCTATCTCGTCTTCTTTTCTTTTTAGCGGTGATTTGTTATTTGTAATATGTATTGTTAATTTCCAATTTTGAATTATATAGAATATTGTCGATATATCCTTCTGGATCAGCAATTTAGTTATTTATTTATATTTATTAATAATTATATTTATAAATAATTATATTTATTAATTTGGTTAGCTATTAACATTAATAGTTATAATATGGTTAAGAAAATCAACTTTAGTCATAAGCACTCAAAGCCTATTTATAGTCTTTAATTATAAGAACAATATTGTTGTTTTTATTTATTTTATTTTAGTTTGTTTTCTTTCTCAAATTGTACACCATTTGCCTCAAGGCTTTGCCTAGGCATAGTTAATCATTAATCAATCAATGAATCAATGAATCAATGAATCAATGAATGAATGAATGAATCAATCTCTCTCTCTCTCTCTTTCTCTCTCTCTCTCTCTCTCTCTCTCTCTCTCTCTCTCTCTCTCTCTCTCTCTCTCTCTCTCTCTCTCTCTCTCTCTCTCTCTCTCTCTCTCTCTCTTTCCCGAAATTACGGAAATAATTGTCACTCGAATATCATGTCACAATTGTTCATGATTGCGATGACATAATGATTATTAACATATGCTCCGACGAATAGGAGAGGACGGTCATGTCTGAAAGTACATACAATACGAGAGTAGCCTGAGAGGTTAGGGTCGGATATAATGTTATACAATGATGCACGCGTCGCAGTAATTTGCATTAGTGATGAAAATTATGGAGACAGTGCGAGGGCACCCGCATAAGGCAACGTTGCGGGTGCCCTCGACATATCGGCAACGTACATCGTCATATCCATCGCACATGAGCACAACCGACGAAAATGATCCTCTCGAGTATACGCGACTGTCGCCCTGCTCGCGGTTACCTATTAAGGAATTCGCCAGGTGTCCTCAACCGGTTGGACCGTTAATCGAATTATCTAATTAGCATAATAGTGATAATTCATTGGGACGCACTGCGCCACTACGACATTACGTGTGAGATGGCTCTCGATCAAATTGCACCAGTTCAAAAAGCGATTGGTATTGTGAACGCCATGGGTTGACGGTCACTCAACGGTATATCGATAAATGTAAAGTTTTTTTTTACCCTACCTATTTCATTCGGATTCAATGAAATAAATCATACCAACTACCGCCAATGATCGTAGTACTCGTTTCCTATATATTTCTCAGGAACTCATTTGCAAGGAACATCAGTTAAGTGTCCGCTGTCGATTTTGTTGAAACTCATATATGTGATAAAGCATTGAAAACTATTCGACACGTATTTTTGTCATCTGCGCAAAAACGGTCTTAAGGGGGCGAAACTACCCCTCGGAGAACGGCGTGTCGAGGGGTGGTCTTGCTGTTTCACCGGCAGTCCGCCGATCTGATTGTGAATGTAACGAAAACCAAAATTCTTCTAATATGAGGCTATGAAAAATCCACAATAGAAAAATGGAAAAGAATAATTAAGGGGTCACACGCCTTTCTTTGCGGGGTTGTTTCCTCTGTTGACAACGTTTTTTCGCAGATTAAAAAAACCCGTGTCTAATAGTTTCCAATGCTTCATCACGTATATGAGTTTCAACAAAATCGAGGGCGGACACATAAATGATGTTCCTTGTTAGTTGTTGCCATCCTTGATGTGCAGATAGGTTCACTTGTTGAAAAATAACACATTAGTCTATTAACAGTTTTCGACGTTAAGAATTCAAGTTATTTGAATTAAAAAATATTTAGAAAGAATATTTAAAACTCCTTAGATATTCAAGTATTAAAACAGTAGAAAGCATATTTTAAACTATTAAATATTCAAGTATTTAAATATTAGAAAGCTTATTTATAACAACTAAATATTCAAGTATTTAAATATTAGAAAGAATATTTCAAACTATTAAATATTCAAGTATCTTTGCAAACATTGTTGACAGGTATATAGATACATTTTAAACGTTGAAATGACATTAACTTATCCTCCTGTGTAGGTAAATATAAAATGTTACATTGGTCATTCACCCTGTAAAATTTTCATGCTAGAATAAAAATTAAGTTGAAACATATGCGATTATTGCAAAGTGCATTTACAGTTTGATGTAAACTTCAAAATTTAATATTTAATAAACGAGTGCGGAAACCTCCTTCATTTTTTGCCAGTATTCTGAAAAAACCATAAAGATTAGTAAAATTTTCATTAACATCTATTAACTCCAACATTTCTAAGCAACAGCCCCAAATAATATTGCTTTCCACAAGTTAAAAAGATAGCATTAATTTTTTGTTGATTTGGGATTCGGAGCAGCCTTAAAAAATGTATAGCTTTGTGCAAATCAGAAGGATTTATTTTTGTTTTTTTTTTTCTTCAAGTTAATAAACTCAAGACGAAGTGCGAACTTAAAGTGCTTAAGGGAGCTTTCCAGTGTCAAATTTTCAAAAAATCGATTTTTTTTTTTTGCTTTATCGAATAGTATACACTCTTCCGAATATTCCCTGAAATTTTCATGCCGAAATTCAGATTATTTCGGTTACTGTACAGCATTTCTTGGAAGAAGGCAACGGCGCGCTACAGCTACAGCGAAACTTTGAACGCGTTTTTCTCGAAACAGCATTTTTCAAAACGGTGTCCAACTTGGAGGGCAGAGTTTTAAAGCTATCGAGTTGAATTTTTTACACAATATTCTTAACGTCATTGTTTATCGTGCTATGGAAGCTTTTTTTTTTTTTTGACATCTTCCTATTTTTTTGTAAAAAAAACTGCCAAAAAAAATGCTAAAATCGATACTTTTTGTTCAAACCGGCGCCATTTTTGCAAAAAAAAAAAAAAAAAGCCTCCATAGCACGAAAGCCAATTATATACCGATCAATAATCTTTTTGTGTTTTTTGTTTCAGATCAAAATTGTGACCCCCAACGTGGACACCACATCCAAGTGCATTTTCTGCAACAATTGTTTCATCATTTTTATAGATATTAATTAATAAATAAATCGATCTTTAAAAAATTGTTTTGTATTCTTCAATACCCAATTAATATACAAAAAAAAACCAGACCGATTAGATTATTTTTTCTTTAAAATAAAAAATCGCGAAAAACAGCGATTTTTCGGGCTGTCACACTGGAAAGCTTCCTTAAATTGAATTGCGAAAAATATTTGATTTCCCGCGCGTATTAACGGAGAAATTATAATAAGCGATTAATTATGACACACTTTTTATTTGCAGGTATTTTTCTTCATCAAAGCACTGAGATTCGAGCCCGAAATGATCATTACATTTCTCGGTGCTTTCAAATGCACTCAGCGATGAACCACTCTAATATTCAATGCACCGCGAAACTTCAGCACGAGCCAAAATTCGAGCGTTAAAACTATTTGCATACATTTATTTATATATACCAGTTTGTATGAATATATTCTGGCACGCTATATGTGCGTATGTACGCGTATATAGGTAGTAGGAGACGACGTACTTGCGATAACTCGGAGATTATGTAAATGCATGAACGTAAATTCAGACAGGTGATGCGGTCACGAGGATTACTCCAACTATCTGTTACAGAGGGAAAGAGCGCAAGAGAAAGAGCAAACGAGTGAGTGTGCAAGATGGAGGCAGAGTGAGAAAATGAGGGTTGAAGAGAAAGAGCGAAGGATAGTAACTGTCGGAGGGAAAGAGAGCGCACAAAGAGAAGGACCGATGTAAATTATTATATATAGTACCCTTGCAGCAAATGTAATCCAAGGATTTCGATTGTGGCCTGGACTTGCAAGTCGATATCAAGTTTTGCTCACGAGAGAGATAGAGGAGTCTAAAACTGCACACCCGTCTCAGGTTGAAATTCATTAATGCTCGATTTCGTACCAATCCCTATTGAGAATGAACGCTTACTAAAAAAAAATGCTGAATTTCTCTTTTTCGCTGCTATTAAAAAAGCTGCTGTATTAAAAAAGTACAGTGGATTGAGGGTACTTTGATTCGTGGGGCTACTTAGATAAAAACTTTGTTTTGTTTTTAATTTCAAATTACCAAGTTCCTGAACGCGACCGAAAGTTTTTTTTTACGGTTGGCAAGCCTGAATGTCTCTTTATGCCATCATCTAGGTGCAGCACGAACGAACGGGTTTAAGTGACCGTAAACATATAAAAAACGTAAGTAATGTATTTAAACTATTTTTTATGCTCGAATAACTTGCAAAATAACAGGTTGGGTGTTGCAATGACATGTTTTTGGTAATAATTACCTTGTCAGATGTTTATTGAACTTCACCAGAAGGCTTTGTTATGTGACATAACCTCAAAAACATATTTTATGGGCAACAGTTATTTCGTTGGGGTGTCTTCGACCGTTTCGACGGGCCGACATTGATCATTGATCAATTCCACCCCATATTAGCTTTATTGTCTGTCTTGGAGTATTCTGAGGGATTTTCGTTTTATGATAATTTTTCAAATTGTAGGTTTCAATTGCAGGTTAAGAAATGTTCCTATTGAACATATTAGGAACATTTCGTAACCTACAATTGAAACCTACAATTGTGCAATTCATTACCAAATCACACCAATTGTAAGACAAAAAATATTAAATTGTTATTGGAAATCTTTTTTCTTGCTGTAAGTTGTAAATCGTCAGACAAAAAGCATCAAATTGTTATTTGATATTTTTTCGTTTTACAATTAGTGCGATTTGGTACGTGACCTAGTTTAAGTGAAACACGATCCTAATGAAACCAATGTGATCTCGTTTTGTGCTTTACAATTAGATACCTCGGTAGACATAAGTATCACGATTCGTTTTTGCTACTTTTTAAAATGTTTTGAAGTTTATGGATGTGTTACCGCATAAATAAATATAAAATACCAGTTGTTTATAATCAATAAAGTTGATTTTGAAAAATAAACGTGTAATATTTGTTTGATCAACATAACACGAAAACGATAAAAATCGTTGTAACTTTCGATCCCGTTGGCGTTTTTTTCTTTTTTTAGGAAAAAGGCTCCTTTATGGGGTTACTTTCGATTCTCTTAAGGAAGAAGGGAGTATCAAAGTAATCCCAATCTCAGTATAACCTTGATCACGACTAATTTGTTTTCCTCATTTATTTTTGAGTTGTTTAAATTGTAATTTGGAAGATAGAAAAAGTAATAAAAGTTGATGTTTCCATATGAATAATTTTTTCGCGCTATTATTTGAAGAAATATATTGATTTTCATTTCAAAATTGATCACAGTAACCCCAATCAACGGTATCTTCTTTTTGCGTTAGTGGTCCGGTGCTTGGATATAAAAATTCTTAGACAAAATGAATGACTTAGATGGAAAAATGCTAATAATTGAAAATTTGTATCCCAGGGAAGAGAAAGTGATTAGACTTTTCTCAACGATTCTTTTTCAAATTGTCGTCAACATACTGTTTTGGTGAAGAAAAAAAAAAGTTATTGCGCTGAAGCGCATTTAGGGTGAGTCCATTGGGAGTTTTACGATGAAATTTTAGTTGTCAAAAGTTGTTTTGAGGATGTCAGCCATGTGCGATGCAACATACGATGAATAAGTGAAAAGTCTATAAAAATTCTTTGGTATGTTAACAAGACACCGTTCCTTTGGTGCCTGTGGATTCTTGCGAGCCTGTTTGGAGATCGAGTTAAAGCAACGATGTTGTTTGAGCGTATAGGGAGTTGGTATAAGTACTGAGCGTCTAGTTTTCTTCCTTTCGTTGCTTGAATATCTATACAATGCGCGAATTTATTCGATAATCGAGAATGGAAGTTTCTACATAGATCGCATCAGGCGCCCCCTTGTGAGCGCGGAAAGCTCGTTCATCATCGTGGGCTGGGGAGAAGGTGAGTCCTCTTAAGCTCACTCGCCGTTCTCCATTTCTCGCTCTTTCTCTCTCGCTCAGTAGATTTCGATCTCTCTCTCTCTCTCTCTCTCTCTCTCTCTCTCTCTCTCTCTCTCTCTCTCTCTCTCTCTCTCTCTCCATCTTACTCTTGGTTCGCTCGCTCGACGGATCTCGTTAAAACCGCAAGAACACAGTCCTGCGGGGTTTGCTGATTTTGCGATGACACCGCTTTGAAGGCAAGAAGTTCTAACCTCGGAGCATCACTATACGGTTTGTTAATTAAGAATCCGTTTGCGGAATTCAATTATAATTAAGAGAACGGAAGTGACTTTGTTTTTCGTCGTTTCATTTGTTTAAAGACGTACGCATGAAATTCAGATGGTTAAGGGGCTTACTCCATATAGAGGGTTCAAAAAATAAACTTTTTTGGTTGCCTAAATTTATAGTTTGGAACCTGTAGAATATGATGAGGTTACTGAGTTTAGTCGATTCTCAAAAATGACGTCCTGGGAGCCTCGGCGTGACGCACCTCTGCTCCGTTTGGAGCCCTGCGCGCAGGTATATGGGTATATGAGTCGTCTATTCAATAATAGCTGTTAGAAACGCTTCTATACCCATATAAATGTTGTATTACGAGAGAGCTGACCGACTATTGTATGGGGCCGGACCAGCTGACTAGTCATCAAGTCACAGAATCATACGATTTTTCCTTGGCGAAACTTTAAACGCGATTATCTCCGAACTTTTTTTTCAATGAGTTGAAAATCGGTGTATGCGATTACTCCAAAACTTTTAAACCGATAGAGCTCATATTTGGCACACGTTTTTATAATCCTTATGTGACATTGATGAACCTAAACCCGACTAAAAGTTATCAAAATAAACATGTTTTTGGCTGGGTCGAAGGTTTAATTTTTTTCCGAAAAAATCCATTTTTTTGTTCCAAGACCTCCCCTTTAACCGATTATTGCAATATTAATGGTTCATCAAGTGACCACATGTACATACTAATCAATTTCTTTGCGCCGACTTTTTCAGATAAATCTACGAGGTGCAGGTGTGGACACCGCATTCAGCTTTCCTTTCGGACAGTTTCACGGCGACTGGTTGCACCTCCGCCATTTTAAACTTTGTTCAAGTGAAAAAAATTGTCTTGAAAGCTACAATTATGTAATAAAAAGTACCTATGACTCTTTGTAAAGATAAACACATTCCCCACGCTCCGAAAAATCATGAACATCGATTAAAATTTGGCGTTTTTTGTGGAGTGCCCCTCTTAAGATTAAAATAAGGGCAGCGATTCTCTGTCCATCAACGGATCGATCATTTATGTGAATTTATGGAGCTACAATGAACGTATATGTTTTTTGCTTCTTGAGCGAGCTGAAGTTCAAGGCTTTGTTACGATAACTGACGGTACGTGATGTATCTTATCTTCACCGTTGATTTAACGTCAACTTTTAGTTTTTCGCGCGGAGTCGAGAATTTCTATGTTCAAGATATCCTGCCAGCAATTTTAACATGTTAAGTCTTTTCACGCGATTATATAGTTGTGTTATGGCTTTTAAACCCTGAGAGGCAGTATCTGCTTATATGGCGCAAGCCATGAAATAAAAGAAGGATGGAGAAAGAAAAAAGGAACAGAGAGGTCCTGTATAAAAACAAGAATCACCAATGATAGTAGGGAATGGGCGGATTCAAGGAGCCTGAACAGGAGAAGATGGACACCACCCTCGAGTAATGCGGAAACGGCTCCCGGGGTGGTGTTTCCGTATCAAGAGGGCCTCTTAAGGATGGCTATCGCTACGCCGAAAACAAAAAATATATATGTGGTAAGGGGACAAAGTCAACACACATATGGTATATGAAGAAAAATTAATTTTTATTTGATATTTCAATTGGAATAACCAAAAAAAGGAGTACTTAGTATAAAGTACAATCTCCAAAAAGCTCTTAAAAAAATTGAATAATCTTGATCGCTCAATTTTTTTAAGATGAATACGAATGTTATTTATGTAATCGGTTGTGCACTCCAGTTCAGTCAGAATAAACACAACGATTTTTTAGGCCTTAATATTTCGTCCACAGTCCTTCAGCTTTGACAGCTGTCGATAAAAGGACCTGGGGTCGAATCGACCCCGTTTATGCAGTAATGCGGTGAAAGAGGAAATTTTTTTTTTGGTGCATGAAATAATAAGTTGTCTCTGGCAGCGCATTATATGCACACCCAAACTTCCTTTTCAAATATGCCCAAACATTTTCCACGCTGAGATTGGGGCTAAATTTTCACTCTCTTTGCAGAATGGCTGGGAGCGTTATCATTTTGGGATTTAAGATTACGCTCTGGCACCGGCATATTTTAAATCATCTGCAGTAAATTGTTTTCCAAACGTCCTTATAGTTCATCGTGCCTTCAAATCGGTGTTTGTTTAATATGACGCGGTAGAAGAAGTTCGCCTCTTCTTCTCCATCACCAGGAACGTCCGTCCGAAGAAATTCTATTGATTTTAGACTCGTCAGAGAAGATAACGTTTTTCCATTGTTCCATATTCCAAGTTACTTATGTTTGTGCAACATTCGAACGAGCTTTAATATTTTTTGTTGTTGAAAATAATAGGTTTGTATTATGTTACACACACAACCTCCGTGTCTGTACATTATATTGAAATAAAACTATTCGTACTTTCCAACTAAATGAGAAGTATTCACGTCAATAATACATTTTATTAATTACTTTAAATGCCAGATTATTTTGAGACATCTTTTATGTTCCAGTAGTCTCAAATCATTGCTTCTTCGACATACCCACATAGCTGCTGTATCGATTTTTGAAGGTGACAAGGTGCACACCCACCGGCAGCGAATACCCAAGATAACCAGTGGAAATACAGAATGAATTTTTGTACGATGCGGCACATAGGAAAGTGGAGGATCTGTGCTGGGAAATGCGTCGAGCTTTGCTACTTCTATCCACGTTGATCAAAAGTCTACTGATATAACTCAGGGCGCACACATGCAAAATAGAGTAAACGGAAACCCCTTGAAAATAAATACGACGATTTCCGACCAAAAGCCAACCCAGGTGAGGTCGGTAAATCGTGATGTGTACACTGCGTCGTAAATCGAAGGTAAACCCGAGTGCACAAATTTATTAACTTTTGAATCGTTGCTTTTAGCTCTTACGTAAGATCGTGATAAACTGAATTAACAATAATACGGATGAGGAAATAACAAGGTGCTCACTAATTTAATGGGAGAGAGAGAGAGTGGATGAAAGAGAGAGAGAGGGGGGTATATGAGAAGTGGAAGGCTTCATATTTCGTGCGGCAAGTGGAGCTTTTCTGCATGTGAACAATTCTCCCACATAGATCTTCTTTGCATGGCTGAGCTTGCGCAAAGCTCTGTTCAACAGAAAAAACCAACGGGAGAGAAGAAGAAAAAGTTGGAAAACGAAAAGGAGTGAGAGAGAGAGAGAGAGAGAGAGAGAGAGAGAGAGAGAGAGAGAGAGGTGGGGGATGCAAGGGTGCGAGGGAGAGATAGGTTATTGTGATAAGTAATGAATTCGATGAGTTACGAAGATAGTGAATGAGAAGAACGAGCCGGATAAACGAGTACGGCGATGGAAGAAGAGGACCTGAAGAGAGAGCATCGCAGATAGAGTCGAAAATGAAATTGAAGATTTACCCGGGTAGCTTGCGGAGTCAGCAAGGGAAATTCTAGACATAGCTATGGGTATATGCTCTCACCGCTTCCGCAGCTTCTCGATGCAGGCAGCTTATATTTATAGTACACAAACCCACCACGTTTCTCGCACTGTTCTCGTAGACACTTTTTCCGGGGTATAAACGGGGAAATCGCGAAAACGCTACAGACTCTTTTTTCTTTTTCTTTGAACTACCCTTCTTGAGTATGAAAACTTTTTAAGAACCGGTGAGAGGAATGGGGGCGGGGGCGACAGCGAGACCTAGGCGAGGAAATTCTAAAGGGAAAAACATTTTCGATCAATTTACAATCGTTCGACCAGGAACTAATTCAATTGCAAACGTGAAATGCAAATGAACCGAATTTACGGAAAAAAACGTGTCGACACGGTGCTGCGACAGCCGAACATCCTCGTTGGAGGCTCGAGAGGGACTGATTATTCACCGATCACGGTAACCGAAATTTCTTTGTATCGAGAATTTCTGTGCCCACATAACTACGGAATGACTAGTGTTTATTTGGCCGAATTTCGGGGTTCGGATAACTAAGAGAATACATATTACTCATTTGTGCGAGTTATCTTACCTTAAGGGGTCCTCTCCCTGTAGACGCTAAAAAAGGCTACATTCAGAAGTTTTAGATAGGTGTATATTATAGATAATGATATAAAAGTCGTCACACTTAATAAATACATTTCGAACCAGATCGAATTTTTTTTTTAGTTCAAGTCACTAGTTATAGACGAAAATGGTAGTTAAAAAAATGCCCTAAAAATATTGTATGCCCGCCCTGTTGATGGAATCTCGGAGATGGATCATCCGAAACAAAAAATCAAACGACATTAGAGTCAGTATGTTAATGGCTATAGCGTATATCATACGATTTTTCATATATGCAAAAATAACAAAATGGCGGACATTTTTCGAAAATAAAGAAAGTGTTTTTTTCCACCGTTGTTGGCAAAAAAATAGTAAATGTCAAAATTGAAAAATATCCTCGATATGCGCTATAGCTGTAGTTGTGAAGAATAAGTGTTCGAAATTTCATAAGGCTCTGTGCAGTAGTTTCGAATATTTTATCAACGAGCCGTAGAAAAACGTTGTTTCGAGAAAAACGCGTTTAAAGTTTATTGCGGTTACATAAATACATTTAAAAAAATTTTGATGTGTTTCGAAAGTGTATTGATTTAGTGGAACAACTTTTATATCAATATCTATAATATAAACCTATCAAATAAATTCATGAAAATAGCCTTTTCTCTAGCAGCTAAAGTGAGAAGGCCCTTGAACGGGTCTGCATAATTTTGGAGTCAAAAAAACAGGTTGATTTGGAATCAATTTTACTGATGAGAATATTGGGACGATGAGGTCGCGATTTCATACACAATTAATATATAGTCTCGCCAAGCCTGAGTTTTTTTGCAATGGAAAATATTGATAAACAATTAAGTTATCATTTGTTAATAATAACTTAATTGCTGTATGGACAATAGGTGTAAGTGGTTTTGGCGACTAGGGTGATGTAATGAAAAATATAGAAATTTACTTTTAGTGTAATAGTAAGCATTTCGTATATCCGGACACGTTTTTGGAATTTTATTAATTGCGGATATAGCAAGCTGTACTAAAAAAACAGGATTTTCGATAAATAAAATAATTTTAATGATTCGTTATCAACAGAAAGATCACCATATAAAAAGTCAACCGGAAATTATGGCCTTAGGTCACAGTAACGGGTATAAAATCATGTGCGAATTTAACAATATTTTTTTCATATGAAAAAGTGAGTCTATCCTAAAATTAATTACACATCTATTTAGTATGAATATCGAGCGTTAGAAAATACATATTTTTTTCGATGTACAAAATGGCCGACTACTAATACTTTCTTTTGTTATCTTTTTTTAGGCGCTCCGCGGCGTGACATTTAGCATCCACAATATTTTACCTAGAACAAAAAACAAAAATTCTCGTCAATCTACATTAGAATACCTAGAGAAGTACGTACGGAATTTAAAAAATATTGTTTTATTCAAAAGATCCAGGTATTTGAACTTAAGAAATGAATTTTTAATGAAAAATTTCGTTATAACTGCTCATAAACTACTCATAAAATGAAAAGTTATCGACTAATCAGAAATTTCATCCGGACTCCTCTGCGAAATGCGATTAGGAACATACTTTTTAAATTTGAAGTAAATCGAGTGAAAATTGTTGAAGTTGTTTGTTACGCCAATTGGAAAAAAGCTGTTTCGAGAAGTTTTGAGTAGTCGACCATTTTGTACATCGAAAAAAAATTCTTCTAACAGCTTGATATTCATACTAAATAGATGTGCAATTAATTTTATGAGTGAATCACTTTTTCATACGAAAAAAATTGTTAAATTCGCACATGATTTTATACTCGTTACTGTGACCTAAGTCCTTTAAGCAAATCAAACGAATAGAATTTGGGATACGACTTTTACCATTGTTTGTAATATGATTTTGAGAAAAACGCAAAAATGGTAAATTGCAGTGAAGGCTTTAGCACAGTGGGCGTCTGACCCTTCACGATAATCGCCATGACTTGGTCAATTTTTCAAATTTTTCCAAAATCTTTTATGCAAATTTATGTTAAGACCTTAAGCTATAAAACTACTCATTAAAAAAATCGTATTTTTCGAACTTCAAGCTCATGTAGGCCCCTTAATGATATGTAGGTACAACATGTTTTGCCTTCGGTAGCAGTGAAATTCTTTGATGAAGGTTGGAGGTCCGACCTTCTCCCGTAACGTACCGCCCACCCTGCAGCGCGATGCACCTTGGGGCGCCAGCATTGCAACCGGCCAGCATCAATTCTCAGAGCGACCTCGTTTAGTGCTTCCCTCGGTCGGATTGCTCGTTACTTTCAGCGACACGCCGCTCGACCGAGTTTTGCACGCTAATCTTAAACTTTAACCCAAACAAGAAAGGCGAAAACGGAAACGTCTAACGGAGCTCACTAAAAGCCATCGAGAATCGGGAACTGTTGCTACATTCATTTGTAACGGCGATTTAAAAAAAATCACGTCGCAATATGAATATATTTCCAGCGCGTAATATTTGACATTTTAAGTAAGATTCGTTGGTTGAAAAGTGGGGTTAGAACCAGCACCATTACACTGTTGAGACTTGCGAATAAAAAATAAATATGTCTAATCGACTCAGCACAATATAAATTGTATAGAAAAAAATACTTTCAAGTTCCATTATTAGGATAAGGGTCCGAAAACCCCCACCCTCCGATCGAGCTGGAATTTCGCACAAACCTTCCTTTTCATATTTTAAGACAACCCCTAAAGGGTTTTTCGGCGACTCGCAATAGTTTTCGGGATATTGAATTTTTAAGTTTTTTTTGTAAGGGTAAGGTTCTGAAAACCCCCCTTTCCTCCGAACGAGCTGAAATTTTGCACAAACTTTCCTCTTCATATTTTAAGACAACCCTTAAAAGGATTTTTGGCAACTCGCAATGGTTTTCGAGATAGTGAATTTTTAAGTTTTTTTTTAAGCCCGCGTCGACTATATCTCTTTCCGCTACGTGTTCATTCATACCTATATATATGTGATCGTGCCCTCCGTTTTATCCAAACAAACATACCCAAGCAAACCCGAACAAACGTAAATAAACGAACCCAAACGAACCCAAAAACTATTGCGCGTCGCCATAAGTCCCTTTAGGGTTTTTCGGAACCTTACCCCATTATTATAATACTCATATTAACGTACAAAGTAAATTGTCCAGCATTTTCTGTTATCAGAAAACAAGTATTTCAGTGTAATTGTTGAATACGTGGAGACGTAGATCTTACCACAATTTCTTTCCAATCGATGAACATTTTTACAAAAACCAAAAACCGTTGATTCTATTTATATTATTTCCTATTGAGTGAACCTGAAAAATAGAGAAAGATAATAAAATTTCATAAGCTCGCGGTCAAAGACAAACAAGTACGCGAAAATTCGAGAAATCTTCAATTATAAAATTTATTTTATAATAGAAGATCTTTGTTATAATAGAAAATGTAATATTTATTTTATAATAGAAGATATAAAATTTACTTTATAATTTTATAAGAGAAATCTTCTATTATAAAATTTACTAACTATTTTTCTTTGTCATTGTTTTAGGTTTAAGATATGCGTTAACGTGTTTTATTACCTTTGTGTAAATTGCAAGTTGATATCGCAAGCTGCTCTCTAGATATCATAGTACAACTCTTTAAAAAACGTAGTTTCGTAAAAATCGCAACTAAAGTTTCGGTACAATATTTTCTCTCGAATGGGAGTATTTACGTGTTTTAACAATGTCCCGCTGAATGAAATGAGGTAACTATATCGATTTTGGTTCAAGCTGCATTGTCAGCACGTGGCTATTTTTGATTAATTAAACGCTAATTAAATCAAGAGCAGCACTGGTGGAACAATGAACCAATGTGGGTACCGCTGTCAAAGGACATAATCCTGTAAACATCAAAAGACTTCCTTTTGATATCCAATACTGTTGCGGAAGGACTCTGTCTCCTTGATAAGCTGTCCCAAGAAAAAAAAAAATAGTCGATAGCTATATTAAAACCGTGAACCGACCGAGCCAGCGTTCTCTTACTCCGCCAGTAACGTTCACTGCGGTGATTAGTCAGGTGGACTACGAAATAGATTACGGAAAAATAAGCCGTCTTCTGAAGGATTATAACATCTCGCACTGCTACCGTAGGCGTGTAATGTTCCGTGTGACATCGAAACCAACGACTATTATAGGAGTAACCGTAAGGGATGCCATCGCTTTTCGCTAACTTTTCAATGAAGGAATTTACCTCGTTAACAAATATTTATGGGCATCGCTGAGCTCGCCACCTCCACCTCTGCTACAAACATGCGGAAAACGCGCATGATTTTCGCTTATAACGATAAACTGCCGCATACCAACATAATTTGCAACAAATGCAGCAGGAACCCCCGGACGGCTAGTTCCACAAAAATTGCCTGTCAAGTATACCGCCTGTAACGCCATTGATCAAGTGGCCTGGTCAATCAAATATCTATAGACGTCCACAATCGATAGCAAATATCTCCAACCAACAGATAAAACCACTGGACCAAAAGAGCAAAACACTATGGGCCTGTACGTAGAACAGAACAAAAATCGATGACACGACTGCCAATTTGTACACGAGAAAAAATGACAATCATGAATTCGTGAATAGATAAGAGCTGTGGCGGAAGTTCCTCATTGGTATTTGGAGGTAGTTGGGACATTGCCATGTTTGACATTGACATGGTGGAATCACCCTCAGCCGCAAAACCACGTCGAAGCGGTCTTCGGCATCTGCCAAGGTCGGTACCTTGGCAGCTGCAATAACGATCGATTTCAAAGTATTATTCTCGAATGCCAATAATTATAATGACAAGAGGCTCCTCATAAAACATGTTATTGAAGAATATCTAGTTGAAGCCACCGCATTTATGGAAACATGAAAAACTCTGAAGAACATTGCAAATGGGAACTGGTCTACAAGATCTCACGCAGGCAGAATCCTAAATACAAATCACCGAGAAGGTTTCCTCTGTCAATTCCATCCGGCTACGGGGGTACTGAAAGAAACTGCGTCTTGTATAAACGACATAAGAAATTATGCACTGCACGTATCAACCTCATTTCGGGAAGATACATGGCACGTAATGCTTGAACATGTACATAATAATGCAACAATTGGAAATTGAATCTTCAACGTGTGCAAATTATACAAGTACGTGTTACTCTTGGGGGGCTTCAAATCGAACAAAATGAAACAAATTTATGTCTGAGAGTTAATAAATAGCTAGACCTTCGTGCAAGTTCTTATACCTCTTACTTTCATAATGGAAAACATGAGAACCAGACCCTGGCCTGGATCTCGCACTCTACAGACGAAGCATAAAAAACAACCCAGTAAACATAGATTTTAGTCCTGAGCACATTTTGTATTTCTACTGGCTTCGAAATCTGGAAAATTAATGAAAATTAATGGAACTTCTGGATCATGTCAAACGTTTGTTCCAAGAAGTGTTCATTCCCAATACTGATTCGAAATGGAAAATACTTCTGGATTCTTAGAGCTGACGATGTCCGACTGCATTTCGGGAAATTGATATACATGAAAAGTATATTAAAGTTATAACTGTTTCCAATATTAATGATATTAGCTGCGAAGTTTGGAAAATTGACGACTGATCATGTCAAACGTTTGTTTCAAGAAGTGTTCATTCCGAATACTGATCAAAAATCAGTGATCCTTCTGGATTCTTGGAGCTATGCTCCAAGAATCCAGAAGCTCCAACTCCATGCTCCTATGTCCGACTGCATGTCGAGAAACGGATGTCCATGAAAAATATATTAAGGGGTTACCCCCACTTGCGATTTTGAAAAAATCGATTTCTTTTTATTGCATTTTTTTGAAGTATAAGTATCTGAGAATATGTCCGGAAAATTTCAAGTCGATCCGAACAAAATTGACTGAGATATGAGCGTTGAAAGAGAAGAATCCGTTGTATAAACGACCGGCTAATTGAAACTTTAAACGTGTTTTTCTCAAAATGGCACTTCTGAAGTCGGTGACCAAGATTACTCAAACACTAATGAACCGATCTTCTTGAAATTTCGCAGGCTTATTTAATACATAAAAATGTAGTCTTTAAACGTTCGATTTTTTTTTCGAAAAAAATGGCCGTTTTATCGCCAAAAAACGGCTGTTTTTTTTCGTTGAAATCGAACCGTTAACTTTGACTGTTCGCCATTTTCTGAAAAATGAATATTTTTTAAAATCCTTCGATTAAAGACTAGTTTATACTTATATTTGACTAAATCCATCCGCATTTTTTTTTCAGATGGTCTACTTCGCCGCAATGTTGGTCACCGCAAACCGTGTATATAAAAACATTATTTCATTGACGGGCATTTGCCACTAAACAATGTAATATTTTTCAATAAAAAAATTACTGAAAGTTCTTCAAGAAGTGTTCTTTAAGATGGTATATTGATCGATTAAAAAAGTTTTGTAGTTTTCTTTAAAAAAATTCATGAAAAAGGTCTTTTTTTTGCGCTACAAGTGGGGGTAACGCCTTAAAGTTATAACTACGAGGTCTGTTCGGTAAGTTATGAGACTATTTTTTTATTGTGCATTGAAGAAAAATTATAAGTTGATATTATCTACTTCAAAGTTTGGAAACAATGGATGAAATCATTTTCTATTAGGCCGTTGAGCGTGTCCATCACAGCTTTCTCGGATATTGTCAATAGTGGCTAAATCTTTCCCTTCGAGTGTGATTTCAATTTTGGGAACAAAAGAATCCACGGGACCAAGTGTGTGCTGTACGGGGGGTGGCGGAGAACGGTGATTGATTTTCGACTGAGAAACTCTCCCACAAGCAGAGAAGTAGGGCTTGCAGTATGTCGTGATAAGGGGTGGACGATTGTGCAATTTCACGACGCACACACTCCGAATGAGGTCTACATACGATATTTCCCCGAAGGCCTTTCAACTCCTTGGGCCATCGGAAAATCTGTGCATTTGGAATCATTGCCGTACGCGTTTCTCAACATGACCATGATTTCCGTTGCAGATTTGCCGAATTCGACAAAAAATTTAATCGCGCAATGCTGTTCCCAGTTTCCCTGCATGTTTTTTTTTGTGACGAGGGTCAGTATCCGAGGTTCATAAAAACATGTGTACACACTTTAATAAGGCCTTAGGCCACAGTAACGGGTATAAAATCATCTGTGAATTTAATAATTTTTTTTTCGCATGAAAAAGTGTTTCACTCGTAAAATTAATTACACATCTATTTATTATGAACATCAAGCAGTTAGAAAAAAAAAATATATATATATATTTTTCGATGTACACAATGTCAGAGCAAAGATTTTGGGCACTTTTTAAACAAAAGTATTCTTTATAAAATTTTGCTAAAGTCCATAGTTTTCGAGTAATACATTTTTGAAAATTTCTGAAAGCGTTTTTCAATTTTACACTTGATTTATGTATAGAAATACTAATTAAAAAATGACTTACATCGAATCATTAATTCCTGGCCCATACAATAGGGCTTCTGTCGATGTGAAAGCTTCCAAAATATCAATTTGTTGTTGTCTTCGAAGCACTCTGCCTTTCCGGGTATTATCGTTGATAATAGGGGGGGGGGGGGGGGGGTCGAAACTGGTTGCTTGCAGCTGCCGTCCGCTACCTGCCATGGGGACCCGACCCCCCTTCACTAATTGTGGGATATCCCGAAAACTATTCATCAGATTAACTTGAAATTTTCAGGGAATATTTTCGAAACATCAAACTTCAAGAAAATGTTTAAAAAATCGTTTTTTTTTAAATTCTGACTGCATCTCACTCCTTAAAGTTAGTTTGGGTTACATGAATACATAAAAAAAGGTTTTCATGTATTCCGAAAGTGTATTTATTAAGTGTAACAACTTTTGTTTCAATATCTACGATATAAACTTATCAAAAAATGCATGAAAATAGCATGAAATTAGATCGGTTACCCGTCTTTTTTTTCGGTAATATTGTTCAGTGCATTATTTTGTACACAATATACGTTGTTTTTGGGTCATGTTCTTCACATACGTGGAAGCTATATGCGAGAAACAGAAATGGTAACGATGTTGCTCCTATAATCAATGCGATGAAGCGGAGGTTAACCGATACTTAAAAATGTAATAATTAGTAAGCGAGTGCAGAAGCATCCATTCTCCTTTTGCCAGGATCTTCGAAAAATATACCATAACAACTAGTAAACTTTTCATCGATATCTATTCACCCCAATATTTCAAAGCAACAATCTTTAGTTATCGTCTCTTTCGCACGAGTTTTCTTTCTTACTGCTTATAAACTTTTTGGAATATGTGTGCCACGAAAGGAATTACATAGAAAACTACCAGTATTCGAAAATCTAGTACAACGTTATTTTGTACAAAATGTACTGACCTGCCATGTTTGCAGTGAAGATGCCATCATTACTGGTGCATGGTGTGAGAAATCCCTCGGTTGCCAATACTTTTTTCATGACTATCATTATTATAATAAGTATTATCCACAAAAACGATGTAGTTTGAACACTTACCAAGTAATTAAACAATAAATTGCACCGGACATTTTGAAATCAATATCCTATGGGAATATTCCGTTGATTCCAATAATATTCATCTTGGTCTGATGACGTTTTGCGGTCATGATATTTCTTTGCTACTGTAGAAAATGTTGAATCCGGGGACGAAGAATTTTGTAATTGACAATTTTATTGCTCGATGTGTGCATTTGACACAGTTAACATTTCAACTTTCTACGTGTTTAAATTGCAAAATCTCGGAACGTCGTATCATACTTAATAGATTTATTTTCAAGAAAAATTAGATCCGCGTAGCAACTTTATATGATTGGAATAGCGTAATAGTATCAAAACTTCAATCAGATTACCTCGAACGTACTAAACCATATGCACGTAGACTCTAATTTACGATATTGCACGTATGCGCTCCATCGTCGAGGTAAACCGACAATGATATCGTCCTCGGACCATGCTCTGCATCAGCGACAATGATATCGCATAATTGGCAACGTTATATATCCAGGCTCCAACAAAGAGCACGGCTGTGCAGCGGAGAATCCCCTTCGGCAGTTGAGATCACTTCACTGAGATTGGTTTTCCGAGCCTGTATGTAGCCCGTATTCAGTTAATTTCGATACAAATAAAAAAGCCACCATAGGCCAGAGCTAAGCAACTTTGATTCTTTTGTTATCTTTTTTTTAGGCGCTCCGCGCCGTCATATTTAGCATCCACAATTTTTGACCTAGAACAAAAGACAAAAATTCTCGTCAATCTACATTAGACTACTTAGAGAAGTACTTACGGAATTTAAAAAATATTGCTTTATTCCAAAGTTGTAGGTATTTGAACTTATGAAATGAATTTTCAGTGAAAAATATTGTATAAAACTACTCATAAAATGAAAACTTTTCGATTAATCAGAAATTCGGTACGTACTTTTCTGCGAAATGCAATTAGGAACATAACTTTTACATTTGAAGTAAATCTAGTGAAAATTGTTGAAGTTATTTGTCATGCCAATTGGAAAAAAGATAACAAAACACAATATTGGTAGTCGGCCAATTTGTACATCGAAAAAAATATATATATTTTTTCTAACAGCTTGATATTCATACTAAATAGATGATTCATACTAAATTTTATGAGTGAATCACGTTTTCATACGAAGAAAAAATGTTAAATTCGCACATGATTTTATACCCGTTACTGTGGCTTAACGCCTTAAGGTATTCCTTCCACGAACCCGAATATTTAACAATGAACTGATTTTCGTTTGTAATCAAGTAAAAATTCGTCACAGCATACTGGTAAATAAATAATAAATAAATAAAAACATCAACGCGAGTTGTCAATTTTTTATGAAAAATTACGACCCTAAAAATCCTCTCATTTATACGTCGCTTTATGGAGGTCACACATATAATTCATATACGAAATAACCCTAGATGCCTGATATGAACTGCTGACACGTGTAAAAATTGAAATTCCGCAACAACAATAAAAACAGGGGGTCACCGAATGTTTAAAGAAAATATTAATAATAAAACATGGATAAAAATGAAAATATAAAGATGTCTCAACCGACGAAATTTGCGCGAAATTTTTTATTCCAGCTGATCGTTGGATATAATAATTAATTGTGACTTTTTTTGAATTAAGCAATTAAGAGGGTTGATTTCTTACGATTTTACATATGTCGAAACTCGGTCGCGCCCATCATCGTTTTTTGCCCTGTCAATCGTCCGCTTTTGACAATAATCAAGTGATGTTATTGTGTACTGATTATCCTTATCGTTGTCGGTTCTGTTGGTAAAATTTTGGAGCGTACATGCAATATTAGAAGGCGCAGACAAAGGAAAAGGGAGAAAGGGCTAGAGGGATGAGCCTGTATGTGATAATGGGGATAACAGCGGTGCAACACGCATATAGCTAGATAGTGGATGACCTGCCGATAAAGCTCGCTCCACTTCGGAACTATTGTGAACACTCGTGTTTGAGAGGACATAGTTATGTCAAGTCGGTGAGAGATGAGCCAGATATAGGAATTTCCGTGTATTATGTTTGGTATATTACGTAACTAGGACAACTTTACGAGAGTAAAATAGAAGGGTCTGAAGGGAGGCACAGAAGGCAATCCGGAGGAAAAGTATAGGTGACTACGAGGAAGTACCCATGACTTATTCGTCAGATATGAAGAGAACTTCAAGCACATTGCGGCGGTAGAAGGTAACTATGCCCTTCGTGACTCACTCAAAGTTCACGGGTGAAGGGACAGGAGGCATCGGGTGGTCTCTCTAAAGAAGCATTGCAGGAGTGCACTATTGTCATGAGGCCATGTTGCACTATACAGCACGTAGCAATCCAACGGACCCTCTCGGTGGACTAAAACTTCGCGTAATTATCGAGCGAAACTCTTGAAACTGATCTTATGCAGAGATTGGAGGGTTAGATGAAAAGGGAACGTCCTCGAAAATTAATAATGAGATCCAAAAAAAGCCAATAACGAACAGTCTCTCACTCGATGTGTATCATACTTTTGTCCTCCAAAATCCGCGTCGTAAGGGTATCTAAAGTTTCTAAATAAATGTCTAGTGGGGACTGGAATAATTCTCAATACGTATACAGGAAATTCGATAAATGTGGAAAATTTATTAGTCACAGAATATCACAGTGTTGGTTCGCTCGTTTGAAATTCGTCACGATTATAATAAATTGCTGCAAAGTAATTGCGTGGCTGTGACTTCTTGCGGTCAATCCTACCACGAGCATAATCGAGCACAATTTCCCTTGTCCCAAGTTCTCCATTGCACTTTTCAAGCTGTACTAATTACCACAAAAATTGGTATTCCTCTGAACTAAATTAATTATCATTTAGCCTTTTATCATTAGGGTAAAATTGGAAAATGCGTTTCAACATTATATTTTCGAATAATTGATGTCGACATATGACAATCTATACTGGCACATGTATGTAAGCATTAAACCGCATTAACAATGCAGTTGTGACTTGTTGATGAATTAGGAATGTTTCGTTCAATTATATGCATTATGTTTCAACGTATATGTTGAAGTTGTACAATTTTGGTCGCCATAAATTTCGCCTCGAATTTATGAATTTCATATCGAATTCCTAGCCCTCATGGTATATTCATAATATTATCCAACGAAACAGAAAACCGAGAAAATCCATGGCGGTCGATAGCTAATTAGCAATATAATATGAATAATAATCTATATTGTATAAATAATACTATATATAAATGTAGATTTTATACACGCGGTATGTATTGTCAAACCATATTGCAAACCCACGTTTAGTGCCATTAACTATCAACTTTTTTTTACCATCAAATTTTTACAAATTTGTTTTACCATAAAACAAATTTGTCATTTTACAATTAGGTAAACATGTGGCTAAATATTTTACTTACGGCCTTAACCGGACCAGACATGATTTTACAATTCAAGAGACTATATAATAATAATTGAATTAGACGCAGTAATTGGTTCATCAATTTTTTTCTCACTTTTCTGACTTATCTTTGCCCATCCATTTAGTTGTTACGGCAATACGATTATTTCAAGCGATTATTTGAGCTCTTTTATGATTAGAATTATAACATTAATAACCTTAATAACTAACTTATCGTGTAGAAATGACGAGCCATTGCGAACTTTCATCTGGGCGCCATTTAATCCGGTTTTATTAGCGTGCGTATTAAAACTGTGATGAAAATTCGCTTTACGCATTTTGTGTCGCCGAGAAACGTCCAAGCAGTATTCAGTGCAGTAGAATTTTAAGGTTACAGTCGGACGTGTAGTGGTTCACGTAGCCGCGATGGTACGAGCTAGTAGTGTTCCAGCTGTTGCATTTCATTTTACTTTCATTTATATGGAGACTAGTGCTGATATTTGTAACGAAATTCGTTTCGTAGTTTTATATATATGCGTTATTCAATTATTTAACCTTATGCCCGACATTTCGCGATTATTGTTTCATAATGTTAGGCGTCGATTTGATTTTGCAAATAGGCATAACTGTAGGATTAGCACTTATAATCATGCACAGGAATGATGATGGCCAACCTACTGTCTAAGGAATTACCTAATTTGTCATCTAGATTGTATTTGATTAGGTTTTGTGAAGGTATGTGACAACTTTTATGGAGGTGTGTGTTCATTTTTATGAAGGTGTATGTTCATTTTTATGAAAGTGTGTGTCAATTTTTATAAAAAATGTGTATTAATTTTTAGAAAGGTGTATGTCAAGGTCTGTATCAAAATTGTTAGAAAAAGTATTCCTACGCTCTATTTGACACCGGCATAGGTCCGAGTAGTGATTCAACGTACTAGAATTATGAGGATATGGTCGACCGTTGCCAGGGCTCAAGTAGACGAGCTCGATTGAAGCTAGTAGTTACAGCCGCTGCGTTTCATGTTATCGGTATCTCTATTCAGAGCCGAGATGATGTTTGTGGAAGCAAGGATGTCAGCAGATAAAGCCTTTCCTCTTTCTCACTCCCTCGCTTTTCTTGGTCCTAACATTGTGCGGTCTTGGAGTCTCAACGCGAGAGAACTTGCGTGCCTCTACGAAACATTCTCTCCAATCCTTTCGTGAATAATGTCTGCGTCATCTTGCGCAGCATGTGATTTTCTTGCCGCAGAGTAACGGCTCTGTAAATGTTTCGTATATATGTGTGTGGGTGTGTGTGTGTGTGTGTGTGTGTGTGTGTGTGTGTGCGTGTGTGTGTGTGTGCACGATAGAATGCATACAGATAAGCCACGGAAGTTACAGACGTACACGAATAACCGGCAACTTTGTTCCTGAGATATTCCAGAGTTTGAGTGCTCAGGAAACGATATAATTGCGGTTACACTGTTGTGCTTCGGATATAAGAAAATTTGTCGATTCGACGGTGCTCGCAAGAAATTGGTAGATTAGTAGTTGCCGCCGGTACGTTTCAGACATTTGAGAAATTATATGATTTTTCAAGTGTATCGTTGTCGCTGGAAAGTTCGAGTTATGCATATTATGTATGGGGTTTTTTTTATATTGATTCAAAAATCGTAAAGAGAATATAAAATAAATATTGCTTTGTAGAACCTAATAAGAGATTGCTTTTAATTTATTTTGATGCTAAATGTGCCGTTGCCTTCTAATTCATTGGTATTCTCATTAGAATGTAAGGATCTTATTATAATAATATACATAATTATTATTATTACTCATTATAATAATACATGCCGTATGTGGTGCATTTCTCTAGACCTCAGGATGGACAATAAAACTGAATTTCTTTTACTGAAAAAGGTTCAAGAAAGTGTAAAGAATTGAATAAGAAATAACTCGTGAAATGGGACACAGTACTGCATCAGTACATTGGCACACTGTACAGTACTGTACAGTACTGTACAGTGTGCCAGAAAGGTAGGCATAGTGTGATATCTCATCACTATTCGCATTATATGAACGATTATTTTGGCAAAACTTCGCAAATATCGCCAAGAAACTACTCTTCTAATGTAATTAAGTAATCCAAGAAATTATTGCAATCTGATTAATTAATTCAAGGTATTCTTAAAACTTCTCGGCGTTAATTAAATTACATGTGGGGTTATTCACATATCAGGATTGTTTGCAAAATTTTGCAAACTGCCTACCAATTTTGAGTGACATCAGTTCGTTGAAAAATTTTGGAGGATTCTTATATACTTATGCATTTTCTAACTGATCAGGTGACTCAAATGGGGTAAGTATAGAACTATTGGGAAAAAGTGGACGAAATTGTGCTGCACGCTAAACGATTCTGATGATTGGATAAAACGAAACAATGGAAATTTCAGTATGAGCATGGAACAGCTTTAAAAGCTGTGAATTTGCATTTCGCATCGCTGATCTCTTCGTCTCTAGAGAGAAAGCCTCCTTCTACCTTCCGTCTCGCTTTTCCTGTTGAGGGAAAAGAATGTCCTGACACTTTGTCTTCCTGCCAACTTTTTCCCCCGCCATCGCTCCCTCCCTCGTGCTCTTTCTCACCCTCTCCCTCAGTCTCTCTTTAGCTATATATATATATTTATATCTTTCCATCTTCTTTTCTTGATATACCTTTGCCGGATTAAGCCTCAGTTCGCGGAAAAAAGCGGGAGATAGGCAATATCATCGTTATATATATGCATTCACCGCACAAAAACGAGAAGTCTCGCAGAAACATTTTGACAATAAGAATCCACTGAAGAAATCGAGTAAAATTGTTTATTGTTTCGAGACAAGCGGCGTCGGATAAAACGCTAGCTATATATTCAACGTTATTTCATTTTACATCTACGCAACACCGTTTGAAGTTGATTGCAAAATGTTACTACAGTACCGAACTATGAAAGATGATTTGTTGAATGTCGAGGTACATATACCTACTTGGCTGAACTTTGTTACACGTTCAACCGAACTAATGTATACAGTAGTAGTAGTAGTAGTAGTCGTAGTAGTAGTAGTAGTAGTAGTAGTAGTAGTAGTAGTAGTAGCAGCAGTAGTAGTGGTAGCAGTAGTAGTAGTAGTAGCAGTAGCAGTAGCAGTAGCAGTAGCAGTAGCAGTAGCAGTAGCAGTAGCAGTAGCAGTAGCAGTAGCAGTAGCAGTAGCAGTAGCAGTAGCAGTGGCAGTGGCAGTGGCAGTAGCAGTAGCAGTCGCAGTAGCAGTAGCAGCAGCAGTGGCAGTGGCAGTGGCAGTAGCAGTAGCAGTAGCAGTAGCAGTAGCAGTAGCAGTAGCAGTAGCAGTAGCAGCAGCAGCGGTAGTAGTAGTAGTAGTAGTAGTAGTAGTAGTAGTAGTAGTAGTAGTAGTAGTAGTAGTAGTAGTAGTCCATACATTTTCCCGGGAATTGTGCGGAAAAATTGAGGCAAATCATTCCGAGATGATAATCGTATGACGTTTCGCGTTTGCTGACATAGCTGGAGCTCGTGGAGTAGCCAACAACGCATTGATAATCATCTTTTCGGTGGCCACTCACATTTTTTAATAGTTATAAATGCGACGATATTTATTGGTAAGCTAGAAAGCAGTATTAGTCATTTGATATTGGTTTCAATCATGTACTTCCATTTTTATTCTTTAATCTTTTGACGTTAGGTACGGTAACCAATAGATCAGAAGGAAATGGGTCAAAGTGCCGAAAAGAATAGGTTATCGAGCGTGTCCGTGTCTTCTCTTTCTCCCTCCTTCGTTTTCCACGTCGTCGGAAGCCTCGAGGCACAAGCTGCTTTTCGCGTAGTCGATAGATCGTCTTAAGTGCCCCTAGACGTCATACCACCCTTTTTCTTGTTCTTCTTCTTCCTTCTCCTTTTTTGGCCTCTTCTTATTCTTCCTCTTTGCCTCGAGGTTATTATGCGGCAAATACTGCAGTCGTGAGCTGCAAGCTACACCCCTACACGGGAAATCGCCTGCAGTTCTTCTCCTTTTCCTCAACCTTCTCTTTTTTATTTCTTTTTGCATCACAATGCCATATTTTACAGAACCTTAAAAGCGGCTGTATGCCGAGTTTTTCTATTTGAAAGAGAGCAGATGAAAGTTGCGCATGCAACTTGTCATCACGTAGCGATTGCATTTTTTAGATGTGTTTAATATTCATTTCTTCTAATTGAATGGAACAGAAAGTTTCATCGTAAATGAAGATCTCCCCGGCAATCGCTTTTGGCTTCGTTTTTTTTGTATACGAGTGTTGGTATATCGATTTAATCGATTCAATCATATATTGGATAATTGAAGCATGTAGGACATCATATTACTAAGTTAATGTTAAATTGAGCCCGCTGTTGTTAAATTCACAGTTAAGTGTCTTCCAATGAATAGAAAAAGAAATAAACGCATTGATAGGAAAATGTTATTTTAAGTCTGACATTGTTAAATTTACAATTAAATAAATTGTCAAGTCTTAATAAATAAATATATTGATATGCAAAAGCGTGTAATGAATTCTTCTATGATGTATTATTAGTTGCAAAAACGTTTAGGGAATACAATGTAAATTTCGTAACGCAGGGTCGTGAAGTTCGATGTCTGACTATACTCGAGTGTAACCACTAGAAGGATAACGTAAGCTTCCTTGCGTTATCCTCTGCTGTCTTTCTCCCATTGTCATTCGTGCCTCGTACCTGTGACACATGTTTCGTACGTTTCTGCGGTTTTTCGGATTTTTTTTTTCTTTGTCCGATATAAATCCCCACATATATATACACATATCGTGGATACAAATACACTCATAAAGGTCATTTACACAGTCGTATATATATATCATGGATTTTCTCTCATCGTTTTACGACCCCTCTAACCCTTTTTTCACCCCTTATCGTCTCTGCCTCCTTCTTCCGTTTTGTTGCAGCTTTACTCTCGCAGGTTTCGCTGAGACTGACTGCCGACATTTACCGCTCTAACATTTGTACAAGTGAGTCATGCAAATACGCTGGTTTATGTTAGTGATACGTCCGTGATACGTCGTCTCTGTGTGATACTTCAACCACGCTGAAGTATCTCGTTTCAAGTTTCATCATCCGAACACCGAGGAATTTACCCTTCAAGCATTCTCACCATTGTACACTACCTTATCTTAGCATACATGTGCAAGTACGTAGAGTTCATTATATTTATTAGAAAATAACGACATGATATCTAATCAATTATTAGATAGACTTCATACGATGCTTTGAAATCAATTTTCCATGTGTCCTTTCGTAATATTCATTTTTTTAATAGTTTCGTGTACCCATAGTACCGTTGACCTATTGACAATTTAAACGGCAAGCTTGGTAAAAATCTTCTTTGTTCGCTTTAAGATTCCCCAACGTGCTTCTATCACCGCGCATGGCTCAGATTTAAAGATACAATTTCACAGATCTTTAATCGCACAGAACGTAAAAATCGAGAAGAAAGTTAAATTATAAATAAGTGGATTTCAAAAGGATTGAAAGAAGATTACGAAAGATTGGTTCCAAACCTAATATTTAAAGACGAGAAATGATGGGGTCGGACCGAAATAAATATAATGTTCATTGGATAGTTCGAAAGGCTCGGGTCGGAGTACAGATATAATTTCATTGCCGATGACTTTTCACATTTTCAATCTCTTTATGTTTGTCTCAGCTTCGATACATTTTCCATTGGTACTCTCGAGGGGAGATTGTTTATAGTGTATATATGCCAAACACTCTCGAGGCTCTAAAGGCTCTAAAGGGACTCTTGGCACAGCGATCAAGAATCTTGAAGTTGCTTGAATCCGAGGCTGATGTAACCCAGAGGATGCTATCATTGCGGGTTTTCAGAAAGCTGTGTATTCGAGAGAATCAAGAAGGCAGGCAGAGAGAGAGAGGGAGAGAGAGAGAGAGAGATATTTAGGGAATGGGAAAAAGCTCTCTCATTGGGGATATCTTTTTGCGCAACTCCTCAATGTCGCCATTTCATTGTATTGTCACACGCCTTTCCTTTTGCCATTTACTATTCTTTTCTCCTTGGCTGTTTTCTTCGGGTCAAACGATTTTTTTTATTACCCGCACTCTTGTGACGGCAATACGTTTAAAATTTTTTTTTTTTAATATCAAGCAGGCTACTCTCATATCGTCACAGATGATGAATTTGAGATATTCCAAAAGATACGCAAGACAATAAACTAAGGGATTCTTTCCCTTTGTGATTTCTCGACGTTGCGACCATAAAAAAAAAATCGAAAAACATTTTGTAAGAAAAAAGAAAACTGGTGATAGAAGATCTTGTTCTGGATTGAAATCTATCATGAGGTAAATAAAATGAATGCGTCGTACTTTTAAGGAGGTATGATCACTTCCACGGGGTCAAAAAAGAGTCTAAATGTATTTTACCCACAGCTGCTCTGATTGGTGTTTACTTATGTTGATTATTCGTATTATCGTAATCATATTAACGTAAAAAAATTAAAGCCTATTAAAATAGGCTTGGATTACCTCAGCGGAATTAACACGATGGGCAGAATATAATTATACATATTATTGATACGTGATAAATGATAAAACTCCATAACCTGTTTGCATATTTTGTAGCGGCTTCTATTCAAATCAATTTTAAAACAACGCTGGGTTATGTTCGCCAAACGCATCAGCTGTCACTCGCGACGTTGCTAAGTCTGTGATTGCTATTTCGTCGTTCTGACCATTTTGAACCGAAAATTGAAGCTTTCTTGTAATGTAGTGCTTCAACTACCCGGTGTAGATTGATTTTCTTATTTTTTACTATATCAGGTTGACCGTCTCCATAAGGCGACGTGCTTCGGTAACTCAAAGTGCTCGACTTTGCAGTTTTATTGCGAAAAAATAAACGGTCAAAATAGCTCAAATTTTGGCAATAGGCGCAAAAAGTATTCGTCAAAATCTTATAAAAATTTCAAATCCGAAAGTTGGATTCATAGTAATGATCGTACTTCCTGAAACCACGTATCGTATTGTGAGATTTAAAAAAGGATTGGAATTATACATTTCCGACTCCATTTTAGCTTAAAAACTTGTATCATTTTTGTAAATTTATATCTGACTTTCTGGAATCTTGTAATTTAAATTTCTTAGCTTCAGGGGTTTGTCTTCGGTGTCTTATTTCAGCGGGTGAATTCTCACGAACAGTCACGATGTCAATAAATCGATGATATGTCTCTTGCACTAGTCCACAAAGGGACAAGGTCGAGACACGTGGCAATTGTATGCGGAAAATAATTATTGTGTGGAAAGTGACGTTTCCAGCGGATAAGATTGTCTCGTGTTCGGTCATGCGTTTAAACGGAACACAATGCGAGTCAAAAGTATGGATACGGTGGAAGAGGAAGCCTGGAGATTAATTGTTACACGCTTGAGGAAATCTCGAGAAAGATGCTCGCATCCATTGTACGCCGTCATGCACGAAAGGGTAATTAGTGTGCACACGTATCTATGGTACGTGTATTGTTCGAGACGGCTATTAAGAGGGGGAAGGAATTGTCGTGCGATCTAGAACGAAAATGAGTCGGGGGAGGTCCAGACCGATAAGTTTAGTCGGCAAAACAGAAGTCGCTGTCGCTCCACTTGCTCGAAGCTTCTCTACTTTAAGGGGTTACCCCCACTTGCGATTTTGAAAAAATCGATTTTTTTATTGCATTTTTTTGAAGTATAAGTATCTGAGAATATGTCCTGAAAATTTAAAGTCGATCCGAACAAAATTGACTGAGATATGAGCGTTAAAAGAGAAGAATCCGTGAATTCAAGAACTGAAATTGAAACTTTAAACGCGTTTTTTTCAAAATGGCACTTCTGAAGTCGGTGACCAAGATTACTCGAACACTAATGAACCGATCTTCTTGAAATTTTGCAGGCTTATTTAATACATAAAAATGTAGTCTTTAATCGTTCGACTTTTTTTTTCGAAAAAAAATGGCCGTTTTATAGCCAAAAAACGGCCGTTTTTTTCGTTAAAATCAAACTTATTAACTTTGACTGTCCGCCATTTTGTGAAAAATGAATATTTTTTAAAATCCTCCGATTAAAGACTAGTTGATACTTATATTTGACTAAATCCATCCGCATTTTTTTTCAGATGATCCACTTCGCCGCCATGTTGGTCACCGCAAACCGTGTATATAAAAACATTATTTCATTGACGGCCATTTGCCACTGAACAATGTAATATTTTTCAATAAAAAAATTACTGAAAGTTCTTCAAGATGTGTTCTTTAAGATGGTATATTGATCGATTGAAAAAGTTTTGTAGTTTTCTTTAAAAAAATTCATGAAAAAGGCCTTTTTTGCGCTACAAGTGGGGGTAACGCGTTAAGGGTCGCGAATATACCAGCAAAACTCTCACTTTCCCATCTCTTCTTGACCGAAACTTTTGTACTGGGTGTCTTCCAGATACGTTCCTTCATTATAACGGCTAATTCATGGAAACGCAGATGAAGAAAATTTTGTCAGGGCTAATTAGGATAATGAAAATTTTGGAAGTTTTTTTGTAGGCAACTTCTGTTTCAACATCTTAAACTCCAGATTTTTTTGGACCAATCGAATAATGTGTCCTTGCCTATCAAATGTATAAGAAAGTCAAGCTTTTTTAATTGTCAAAGTAGGTAACCTCGAGTGTGGGGTGGCTTTGACAAGGCATTGAAATCCAACATATGTCAATGACTAAGGGTTGTTTTGACATCATTTTGATTAAAAAATTTAATAGTTTACGCATTATACATGGAATTAAGGATGTTGTGTCCAAAATTGAAGATAGTAATGAAATTTTTTTAAATTTGATAGGTCATTGTGTAAAACTTTTGAAAGGTTGTGTAAACATTTCACGACGATTAGGAAGCTGGCTACTGAGAAATTAGAATTCACAAATTACATGCAGCCTTATGGAAACTGAAGTAACTTTGCAATTATTGTTTTTTTTTGTTATAAAAAATGATGCCAAAAATACAAAACAAATCACACTCGAGGAAAAACATATAAGAATATAGCGGCAACGTTGCATAGACCGAAAGTAGCGGGAAATTTAAATACTCGTTTTCGTTCACGGACGACGTCGTTTCTTGCACCATAAAGCCACTTTTGCTTTTGATTTATTTGAAATAAAAAAACGACCATTCATAAATATTTCTTCTATTTCTGGAAAACAAACACCAAAGTTTGCTATTTGCTAATAGAATTGCAAAGTTACTTCAGTTTCCATAAGGCTGCGTGTAAATTGTGAATTCTGATTTCTCAGTAACCAGTTTCCTAATCGTCGTGAAATTTTTACTCAACCTTTCAAATGTTTCACATAATGACGCATCAAATAAGAAAAATTATTACCATTTTCAATTTTGGGCGCAACATCCTTAAATGAAAAACAACGATTATTTACAAAAAACTGTTATCTTTATTGAGGAAACCTTTTACAAACAAATATCAAGTATCTGAGGTAATATCGTAGGCACTTCGTCAGTCTTATAATTATCATTGAGATCAACATCAACTTGAGCAACGTTACATTAAACTTTAGCAGCGCTATAATAAACTTGGACAACAAATTTGAGCAACAATTTAAAAAAACGGTCACGCGGACTCGCTGCACGCACTTAAGCTGCATTTTGGTGCTCTGTTAAAGTAGCCCCAAAAACTGTCAAAGTTACCCTTAATGTCAATTTAACCCCGCTTTGAGGTGAGCTTCCAGGAAAATCGTGGAAAGAGGGTCGTTGATTTGGAAAAATGGAAAAAAAAAGTAATAGTGTAATTCCGGGAGAGTTGGCCAACAAAAATATTTCATGCAACCACTCACTAGAAGTGACCTGCAACTGCTGAATTCGCTTCACGTCGTGCGCAAGTGGAAATGTACGAGCAAAAGATTGGCAAAAAATGAACACGTAAAATCCTTGTTCATTGTTTTATTTATTGCTAAAAATGTTTGAAGGCTTCATGTTTGACATTGAGGCGATGTTATTTTATAAAAATAATGGTTATTCTTGTATTTCGTGAATAGTTGACGAGCAGTGCGTTGTTATAACCTCAAGTTTGCGTATGTTTTGTTTCTCCTTGTTTAGATTTTAGACGTGGTAATGCCTCTCGGAAGATTACGAGAGATGGCCACGGACAGTCAGTGTATGATTGCCATACTATTATTTGTGATGTATTCAAACAATATTTTTTTACACGTTTGTTTTAGATGCCTAATAAGTACTAGAGAAAAGCAATTGCTCTGCAAGGGAACTGAACGAAAAAAATCATTAAAAGCAGCTATTAGTGGTGTGGAAAATAATGGATTGTCCCTGGAAAGACTATTTAAGAAGAACAATGACAAAAAAGGTTGCGGAGAAAATTATTATGACACCCGTCTCATAGAAAACCGGTTTCGGTGCATAGTGTGCCAGTTTGGGGTCTGTAAAATCCTTCTGAATTCCATTATCTGTGGTGTTCCAAATGTGGTCATAAGAAAGAAAACGTAAGTACTGGCGATTTTTTCTCTACTGCTATGGCCATCATACCCGGATACTTCGTGAGAGATGGCCAATCGGAAATTTGAAAAAAAAATTACTCATTTTAAGGTTGGGCCCATAAGAATTTGTTTTATCTCTGTAAATTATGCTGACGTTGAATGTTTAAAGTTTGATGACAAATAGAGATAAGTGAATAAACATCTGTCCATTTTTTCACGGATCCTTGGAAAAACTGTGGCCAACTACCGTAGACTTGCCTCAAGAGGGGACATCCCTTTAGACGCCCGAAAATGAGTAATTTATAATCAATTTTTTTAAAGGTGACAAAGGAATCGCATCATTTTAAAACGTTGACATTATCTTATTACAACTTTCAAGTGTTAAAAAAAAATATTTTTTTTTCAAAGAAAATAAAATGGCGGCGTTTTAAGGTATTCCTCTGGGCGTCTTTTGAAAAACTGCTGATGTTACGGCACAAAAAGTTATTGATCGATCTGGCTGAAATTATTGGAAGTTTCTCACTATAACATTATTGGGAGCATACACGGAGAGAATTAAATGTTAAAAATTACCGTGCAGTAACGGTAACCAGATGACAACCCTGAAACTTCGCTTATTATTGTTGGGTAGAACACAGATTTTCACGAAAATAAAATAAAATTTCTTCTTCAGATAGAACATTTTACCAGATTTTCTAGTAAATTTCGATGTGTAACAAAATACGCAAAACTTAAATTTGAAAAATATATAATATCAGCGAAATTTTACTGTGCATTTTAGTATTTTATGCCTTTCAGAAATGTCTATAAAAAAGTATCGTCTTTATAAAAGTTATTTTAAGATTTATTATAAAATTTAATGAATGTTATAGGAAAATGTATTGTGCTCTCGGTAAAAATTATCGTGCGCGCTTGGTTAAAATTATCGTGCGGTACGGTACGGGAATTTTGAGGCACTGCATTGTAAAAATTCCCCTTCATTCCTTTCACTTCAGAATGGTATGGTGGTGGGGGTAAGTAGGGGAGCGCGATTTCTTTATGGCACGATGGGACTTCCCAAAAAAATTTCGTCTAAACTGCGTACATCGCCGGTTCAGTTTAGCCTGAAGCCTCAGTCGCATGCAGTGTCTCGTTGCGAGAAAATGAAACGTAGCGATCGTGTTAAATGATGACGAAGTAATATGTGCGCAAATTAGTCACATCACTCGAGCTTACGATGGTACAAAATGTATTATAAATAAATGTTAGTATTAAACGAAAAATAAATTCTAATGATTAAATTTGTCTCCTTATCCGTTTGTTGACTATACCAATTTATATGGAAGAAAAAAATGTTCCCAACAAAAAACAAACAGCATTAATTTGTACCAATTTTTCAATAGTAAATAATATTCATTATTATTATTATGGTTATTGTTATTTCAGTTATTATTATGATTATTATAGCACCAGATTTTGAAGAAAAAATACATTTTACTGAGGATTTCTTCAATCGAAGAATTTAAATTTTACCAGCCTTATAGGGAATTGTTTTTGAGGATTCGGCTTCGATCCGGCCAGTGAAGGTTATTCCAAAGTCAACAGTGGAATTAGAAGATGTTTACGTTTCGGCCCTCTGGTTCGGGTCCTCTTCAGAAATTTTATTTTTCTGTATATAATATGATACACATTTTGTCATAATAATGTTTTTACATTATTATGACAAAACAAACATTATTATGACAAAATGTGTATCATATTATATACAGAAAAATAAAATTTCTGAAGAGGACCCGAACCAGATGGCCAAACGTAAACATCTTCTAATTCCACTGTTGACTTTGGAATAACCTTCACTGGCCGAATCGAAGCCGAATCCTCAAAGACTATCTTGTCATCTACACGGCCGCACACATCTCTGACTCACTTATAGGGAATTTTTCTTCCGAGGTTGACGCAGGTAAATTTTACTGTGCAGCACCGTAAAAATAACGTACGGCGCGGTTGGTAATTTTTAACCGACAGTAGGTAAATTTTCGAACATACATGCGAAATTTTACTGTCTCCAATTTTTACCCTTCTTGTATAGTAAAATTTGAACTACGTATTTGAAATTTTCTGTAACGTGAGTTAAAAAAAACTTGACGCATACGAATTATTATGTTTTTCTCACTTGTCACCACATTGACATATATCACGGTAATTTTTACCGTGAAATTCACCACAAACATTATTTTTTAATTCTCTCCGTGTATACCTATAAAAATGTTTAAAAGTATATATTTAAAAATTTAGTTTGTAATCAAATTTCCATATTTTTGGCCATTTTCTCGACAAATTTATCACCTATAAAAAAATGCCTGAAAAAATGACTCATTTTCGGGCGTCTAAAGGGAGTTTCCCCCTTAAGAGATAAAAGCGAAAATATATTCGAATATGCTCTTAGAACTTCAGGATTCTACAGACTTGAAAAAAAACCTCCGGTGTGGATTTTCTCGTACTATATATGAAGCGAACGGAAGTGACGCCAGGCATATTTACTTATAATAGGGTTTTCTTTTTTGACGAAAATTGCAGAATAATAGGAGGTTGTATCGCTTCCGTGAAAATAATTTTTAAAGTTCGTTCCTCCTATCATTCGATAAGAAAAAAACACACATGGTTCATGCAGACGTCGCAAAATATGCCTCAACGTCTCAGCGGAAATGGGCTATTTTCCTCTGAGAGACACGATCGCTGTCGTCACCTTTCCGGGGCTAAAAGAGTCCCGACGTTCGAGACTATTTCTTTAGTTTCGGCCTGCTTGAATTTCTATTCTAGAGGAAATCACGTGAACTCTACCATACGGCGATGAGTCAAATGATCCAAACTTCCTTCTGGTTTATGGAATGCTCTCAGTTCGCGGCTGAAAAACGAGGGAGGTGAAAAAATCTTTCGCATGTCGTCTCGCTCGCTTTCACATCGTGACAATGAACTCTGCGGGCCTTTATGCGATAGGGCGACTTCACCAGTCGTGTGGTTCCTCCTCGAAGACGTGACTCCAATGCAAAGTTCACCTTAATGTACGAACTTTTCGACAACGTAAATCCCGACGCCTGGTTTCTCACTACTTCATCTCCTTCTTTTCCTCCCCTCTCTTTCCCCGTCTATCTCTTCCTTGGCGAAACTTGCCGCTGACCCGCTATCCATTAAAAATAAAAAAAAATAAAAGATTTCACGTGTCTCGAATACAAAAAAATGCATTTATCCGACTAGCTCGTGTCGTATCTTCATGCGAGCTTTAAAGCTCTCGAAACTTATCAATCCGTTTCACGTATACATAAAACATATATTTCCTTCTAGCGTCCCAGAAATTTGGGACTTTGGCAAGAAGTCTCCGAACGAATAAATATCGAAAGTGCTTTTTAGCCCATACCCCCAAGAACTTGCGAATTATTTTTCCCTTATTCGAGTTGCGACGCTGAGGCCTCGGGGATTTTCATTCTCCTGGTATTTATGCAGCTAAGAAAAAGTACGATCGTGATGGAATAGCGCGAAAGCAATATAAGAACTGATCTTAATTTATGCGATGCTGCTAGCAAATATGATGCTATTCATTCGTTATTTTGCGCACCTTGAATTATACATGAGTTACGCTCTCGATATTTCTAGCAGGCTATAGGGTGTCACAAAATTACTTGATATTTTCATTTATTAATAAAACGTGTTGTTTATTTGAAAATTACGAATATTGCTACTTGGATGTAAGGTACAAACATGGAGGTTATGTGTGGAACACAATATCCGATAAATGGCATAATCGGCATGGACTTGGAAGACATATTCTTTCCACAAGATGGCGCAACCTGCGCTTGGACGCCATTGCACTTCATTCTTCGGGGTTTCTGAAAGGAAAAGTGTATGCCAACGGTCAACAGACCATTCCGGAGTTCAAAGAAACAATTGGACGCACCATTCTAAAATTAGTCCGCAATTATGCCAGGATGATATTGGAAATTTCGTCAAAAGAGTGAACGATTGCAAACAGGGATGAGGCGGCCATTTATCGGATATTTTGTTCCACACATAACCTCCATGTTTGTATCGTATATTCAAATAAACATATTCGAACTTTTCAAATGAATACGTATTACTAATAAATTCACAAATGTCAATTTGTCAGGTAACTTTGAAACACCCTATGGGATGCAGCAAGTGACTAGCTTCACAATCCTCAAGAGTTTCCGAGCCTTGTGAAGCCTGTTTGAATTTCGAAGACTATAGCTTTAAAAAATCTGAAACTCAGTGATGCATATATATATATTGATAACAAAGAGTTTATTGACAAAAAAATGTCTTTTCGAAACATAACGAGGAACTGCTAATAGTTCGAAAAAGAATGTGAGAAAGGAACTGCAGTTAAGATATAATGAATTCAGTCTAGTCGTACACTATAAATTTGTTGATTGGTTTTAGTTTGCTGGCCGAATATTTCCAGAAGTTTATGCACCGTGAAATTAATTCAAAATCTCCGCGACAAATAAACTGTAAATTAAGAATTTTGAATACCCAACATCCTTTGCTTCAAACATCTTTTCAAACTATTCTATATTTAGGGTGAGGTATACGAAAAAAATGTTATTATTAACCTCGAAATTCTGGAAAATGGTGCAACCATAATTTCCCGCAAACTTAATGGATATAAATACTGTGGTGGTGGGAAATACGTTAAATTTTTTTTTAATATACCACAATCCGAAAAAAGACAGTACAATCGTTTTTTTGCGCACAGTAGCTCCAAGCAGGCATGAACTCTGAATGAATGCCATAAAGCCAACATTGTGATTATACCGAACCGTTATCCAAAGGTACGGCAGTTAATGATGCAAGTAGTCGATTATATGGAGGCCTGAATAAATCTGATTTTCCCTGATCAGTGTGTGCTGTTTGGAATTTGCCCAATACCAAGGCAAGTTTGAGTCGTTAAAACGACTGGATACACAGATCCTTTCGTTTCTTCAGCTTCAATCGGAAGAGTACTTTATATGAAATATGTTTGAATAAACTATACTTGTATAGCTTTAAATTTTGAAAATAGAATCCACAACACAAGTGAGATAATGGTATCATGTAAATAGTTCAAACATTTATTATTATTATTATTATTTTTATGACTTTTAACTCTAGCCAGTGAAATGCAGATTTCTTATGGGTCTGAAGTTCCCATCGTTCTTCAGTGCAAAGTGTCATGTAGACGAGCTCAATGTTCTACTTGCTGCCACTATTCACAATTACGCATAATTTTTTCAAGTCACAATTTGCGACACGAAGTTCCTTTGTCGAATTGATTTTTAGCCCTAAATACGTTTGCACTTATGAGGGCTCTATCCATGCTGAGAGGTCAGAGCTGTCAAAACCACTGTAACACGTTACATATATGTATATTTAGCAAGCAAAGTAACAGTCAGCTGTCGAGAAGTGCGAGAGAGTCAAGGCTATGCCCGGGCTGCCTCACGAGGCTGCGCAGAGCGAGTCTAAAACGCGTCGCTCGGTGAGCTTGTTGAGAAAAGAATTAAGGGGGTATCCCTCTCTGAAAACTTCAAAAAATCGTTTTTTTTTGCATATTGTACATATTGTTTGCATATTGAATTTTTGCATATTGAACTTTTGAGAATATTCGAAGACCAACCGGACCCTGAAATTTTAAAAATCGACGTAGTTACACTTATTTCAGTGGGACAGCGTGCATCCGATTTACCGCGATCCGTCGAGTTTAAACGCGATTATCTCGAAACTACATATTTTGACTGGGCCGGATTGATATCTTGAGTAACTTTCACACTATCGACTTAAATTTGCAGTGAGCGTTGAAACAGTAGTTATTTTTGGTTCGCAATCGCATTTTTAATTGGAAGAACCATTTGTTAATAACAATGACTTCAGCATGCTGTTTTTTCAAGAAAAAAATGAGGTTTTCTTTAGAGACTCTGTCATTTTTCGTATTTTTCGAAATTTTGGAAAGTAGATCGTGAACCCATAGCCAGTTGAATATATTTAAAGAAATTCCAACTGCAGCACCACGAACACTGAAATATTTTCTCAAAACATACGGGGAGCCCCTGTTTTTTTATTGTCGTTACGGCAGCGTTATATTTTTTACACGTCAGAGCAGTTTATATCCGGCATCTAGAGTTATTTGGTGTATGAATTATTACACAGAAATGTTTCCAGCGTGTCATCCCCGTAAAGTATCATATAAACGAGACGATTTTTGGAGTCATTATTTTTCGCTAAAGGTTCGATAACTTGGCGTGAAATTTGACGATAAATTTGACCAGTACGGTCAAATTGATCTATTATCTATCTGGTCTTGATCCATTGGTATTTATCTATCCGGTCAAATTTATCTGCAATAATATATTTATAACATCTTTACTTGATCATACACGAATATCAGTTAACTGTTAAATATTCGTGTTCGTGACAGGAATACCTTAAGGGGACACTGTTTCTGATGGAATCAGGAATCGCTCGGCGACCGATGCGTTTATTTTGCAGCCGCTAACCGACTACCAAATTACCTTTATGCAGTTTCTAGTTAAACGGTTATAGTGGATAAGCGAGGTTTTCCCTTGCCGAGAACAATTATCGAGCTTCCAGTTGCAGCGCTTCTGTTGTGCTCTGTATAGCATTCACGGCGAATCACGATTCCCACCGTAAGTGGAACGAGCTAGGACCGAAGCAGTGATAGTGATTGTTTTGTTCTGTATGAAGGAGCTTTTCGTTTTGTCTGTTCTCATTTCAGGAGATTTTCGCGATTCGCTTCGCAGATGTGGGAAACGCCTTTGTAAGCCGATGATTCTCGTATAGAGGATGACTTTGCCATTACATTTTGTCTTGGTGCAAATAACGCGTAGTTTCGTGAATACGGAAGAGGATTGCCGGACTTCCTGCAGCTCGATGAGATAAGATTTTGCTTGTAAGCTCGTAACCTCATTGAGGATCCCATACTGGATCAGGGTCAGGAACGTTCGCTGCATTGGTCCCAAATATCGTTCGCCCATTTTCGTCAGAATTGTGTTATGAGAAAAATGGAGTGATTGTGGAAAGACGGGATTTTTTAAAAAGAAAAACTTTCTTTCGCTTCTCAGAACATACCTGTATACAGGGTGTTTGGCACATGGACCGGAACACTTTGTCGGGGGTTTGGAGGGGTCATTTGCTACTTTTTTCACCCTTAGACCCTATGTCCCAAGTGTCATGGTAATTAAAATATGATTTTTGTTGTTTTTTTTATCACCCGAAATTTTGCCTTTAAATCGCCATAACTTTTTTGAGGTTGTAATAGCACGAAATAACTTTTATTGTATTCTGCAATGTATGTTTATTATCAATAAATCATTATTTGATACAATTGGTTTCAAGAAAATGACCATGAGCTTCTAGTCTTAAAAATACGCAAATGTATGAAAAATGTAAATTTCTAAATTCAATATAAAAACAACTGAAAGCTATTTTGAACTTAACTTTGTTTTAAAAAGTTCTCTAGTTTATATCATTCCCAACGGTATGCTACATGTCATAGAAAGCATTCATTATGTGGTAAAAATAAAGAGAATAAGTTTTATAACGATAAACTGTAAGTATTATCGCCTTTCTGTACTTTCTATGACCTTCAATAATCTTATGTTATAGTTCGTTGAACTCGTTTTAAGCTCCTTTTTCATGATACAGAAAAAAAACATACCGATCCATTTAAAAAAATGGAGTTGACCTTCAAATGTCCGTAGTACCTCCACCTGCAAAAAACTATTATTGCTATCGGATGGCCCCTTTCGTACTGTGCAATTTTATTTCAACAAATATTTCTATGAACCTTATAGTTGCGAAGATATCCAAGGTGCTAATAGTTATTGATCCACCCTGTATCTATATATAGTTGGAGTGATAGGACCGGCTTCATTCATGAAGGATAATGCGTCAAAACCCGTAAGGGTACACGTTGGATCTCAAGAAATAAAATATATATTTTTCCTGACATTACGAAGTCAAACATAATTTTGTTTTCACGAATTCCTTTACAATTTGACATTTTCTAAAAATGAGTAAATTTGTACAAATCCAAAATATTAAATGTTCACTGCGTCGAAGAATAGTGGCCTTTGATTCAGAACAAAAATTACATTCAAATCGGCCCATCGCTTTGATTATTCCGTCATTTAGTTAAGGAGGTTGTCTGTATGATTCGAATGTTTCATTTGCTTCCGCAGGGCTCCATTTGCACCAAGTTTTTCTCCCCCACGAAAATTGTGATGGAGTGGTTCATTATCAGTAGGGAACATATGATTGAAGGTTGCGCTCGCTGCACTGTTCATATCCTTCATTGAACTGGGCGTGTCTTCTAATTGCTAATTCACGATAGATGATCGATTTGGCAATACCCGATCAGTTAATTTATCTGCTCCTTTTCCTTCGATGCCTTTATGAGTTTTCCGCACAGCTCGAAAACGAGTACCCATTCTTTATTGGACATTGCCTGATTATTCTTTTTTATTCGCTGGAACTAAAAGATTAATGGCATTCGCCTAATGACGTCTCCACTTGTTGAAATATTTCAGCTGGGCTGTGTAGGGGTGTTTTACGTTGGCATGTAAATTCAATGAAAACTGAACTTCCCTCACCATATTGGGAAAAGCTTTCAATCGAAACAGTCCTATTTTTTTACAAGTGTAACGTGTGCTTTGAACTGCGCCCTAGGTGCGGTCATGTTCGTCTGCAGCCTTTAATCATGGTGATCACTGGTTTGTAGATACAGGATGATCACTGCCATCCACAATGCTTTCTTTGACGTCAAGACACGCCTCAACATCATCCATTATTTTAATGATACTGCATAGAGAATACTTGTGACTCCCACCGCCATGAAATCCTGACCGACACAGTTGGAACTTTTTCGTTATTGTCCTATCTCTAGAACTGCGGAATTTTCGCAATTCACTTTGAAATATATCAATGTTTGGAATAAATTAAATATAAAATGCAATACAAATTATTGAATGAACTATGTGATGTATGGCGGAATTTTTGTAGACTCTTAAAATAAGTTATGACCGATTTTATGTGCTAATAATGGTACGTGGTACTTTAAGGGGGGACCTTTGGGCGAAGTAAAAATTTGATGATTTTCATGATTTCTCGTTCAAAGGAAATATTTCTTCACCGTTTTTGAGACGTGGCCTACATTTTATTACTACTTTTGGCTATTACATGGTATTTTTTTCTTATCAATCTTTAAAAATGACGAAGGTATTACGCGGTTTTTTAAACTCCATTTTAAATTAGCTAAAAAACTAATCGAACGACTCTGATGAAATTTGGTATAAATCATTCTAATCTTATTGCCTAAAACATGATCCTGAATGTTTACGAAAAGGTATCTGTTGATTTCAAAATGTAGTCATTTTTTCAAACTGTACCATTTAATCGATTTTCAACATTTCTCGCTTTTTCTTGGTTCATATTCTGCATATGAGTGTTAATGAAAAAGAATCTCTGGTTTTATGATTGTTATAAATTTAAAAAAACATTCCCTAAGTTTCGAAAATAGTGAAGAAATATTCCCTAAAAAACATGATAATCAGCAATTTTTTCCTCGCCTAGAATCTTTCCCCTTAAAGAATTCCAGTCGTTTATATCTCCAACGATGTTCTTTTAGGAGTATTAAAACAATAATTTGAAGTAAGCGTAGAATGAACGATTTAATCGATGCTTCAGTGAAATCTGACTGTCGAAAAATGTCACAGCTTTAAAAGTCAATCGGTCAACATATATTTTTACTTTTCGAACAACTATTTCTAAATTAATACATTTTCCCTGTCGACCAACGTCTTATCCAAGTATCCAAATCCATGTCTCTGACGCAATGAAAAATTCCTGGGAAGAGAATTTCATTGACCACATGAATTCCGACATCCGGAGGGATTCCAACGTTTCCCAAATGAAGAAGCGTAGCGAAGGCAAGTCCGTGCGCTCGACTCGAACCTCCTCTCAAAGCGTCGCCCTGGATTCCACCACAAGATGCAGTGGTCAACCGCATCAAAGAAAGCATACCACGGGAAAGACGTCACCACGGACTGTCTCGTACGGTTATTTTCTAACCCAATTGAATCAGAAAAGGAAACCGTGCGAATTACAGAAACTCTTCGCTTCCTCAATATGTGGTCGCTTTTGAGTATAACGAAATTCCATTATTACGAATTTGGCTTTTTGATACTCGATATCTTTCTGAAAAAGAACTTATTTGATAAATCCTGATAAACGTAATACCTGTATAAAATCAAGGATTTCATAACTGACAAGAAAAATCACTCAAGTGTCCGCCGTCAATTTCGTTGAAAGTCACATGAGTGATAAAGCATTGAAAACTATTAGACGCCTATTTTCATTTCATCTGGGAAGAGCGGGTTCAAGGGGAGAAAACCACCGCTCAAAGAAAGGTGTCTCGAGGGGTGGTTTTACAATTTCACTCACAAGCAATCTACCGATGTGAATAAAACAAAGACCAAAACTCTTCCAATGTTAAGCGATGAAAAACCCACGATAAAATAATCGAAAAAAATTAAAGTCCGTTGAGGGTTCGTTTTCCCCCTTAACCCTTCCTTGACCAACTAATATTTGGCCACGGCTTTGACACACTGGGTCAATTTGACCCGGATGGTACTTCATCAACCTGCCCTTAATCCTTCGGGAGGTTTTTATTGAAAAAAATCCAGGATACACTTGAAACATTTATTTATTTGTTTGCATAATCAAAATTCGGAAAATATAAAATTGAATTGTGATAAAAAATTATTGAAAGCTCTTAATTTTGGGCAAGTGAGCATTTTATTTCAAATTCGACCGGGTTAAAATGACCCAGTGTGCCGAGGAAGGAAGGAAGTGTGTCGTGTAAACACGTTTTTCCGCAGATCACGAAAAAATACGTGACTAATATTTTTCAACGCTTTATCACATATATGAGTTTGAACAAAAACCGCCGATCGACATTTAAGTGATGCTCCTCGTGAGTTAAACTACCAGCAAACACAATTTACTCAATTTGATTTGAGTTTATTCAAGCGAAATAGCTCATACTCTCAAAATTCTCGCAGGGTGATAGATGGGCTACGTGCACGGAGAGAATTAAAAAATAATTTTTGTGGTGAATTTCACGGTAAAAATTACCGTGATATATTTCAATGTGGTGACAAGTGAGAAAAACATAATAATTCGTATGCGTCAAGTTTTTTTTAACTCACGTTACAGAAAATTTCAAATACGTAGTTCAAATTTTACTATACAAGAAGGGTAAAAATTGGAGACAGTAAAATTTAGCATGTATGTTCGAAAATTTACCTACTGTCGGTTAAAAATTACCAATCGCGCCGTACGTTATTTTTACGGTGCTGCACAGTAAAATTTACCTGCGTCAACCTCGGAAGAAAAATTCCCTATAAGTGAGTCAGAGATGTGTGCGGCCGTGTAGATGACAAGATAGTCTTTGAGGATTCGGCTTCGATCCGGCCAGTGAAGGTTATTCCAAAGTCAACAGTGGAATTAGAAGATGTTTACGTTTGGCCATCTGGTTCGGGTCCTCTTCAGAAATTTTATTTTTCTGTATATAATATGATACACATTTCGTCATAATAATGTTTGTTTTGTCATAATAATGTAAAAACATTATTATGACAAAATGTGTATCATATTATATACAGAAAAATAAAATTTCTGAAGAGGACCCGAACTAGAGGGCCGAAACGTAAACATCTTCTAATTCCACTGTTGACTTTGGAATAACCTTCACTGGCCGGATCGAAGCCGAATCCTCAAAAACAATTCCCTATAAGCCTGGTAAAATTTAAATTCTTCGATTGAAGAAATCCTTAGTAAAATGGATTTTTTCTTCAAAAACTGGTGCTATAATAATCATAATAATAACCGAAATAACAATAACCATAATAATAATAATGAATATTATTTACTATTGAAAAATTGGTACAAATTAATGCTGTTTGTTTTTTGTTGGGAACATTTTTTTCTTCCATATAAATTGGTATAGTCAACAAACGGATAAGGAGACAAATTTAATCATTAGAATTTATTTTTCGTTTAATACTAACATTTATTTATAATACATTTTGTACCATCGTAGGCTCGAGTGATGTGACTAATTTGCGCACATATTACTTCGTCATCATTTAACACGATCGCTACGTTTCATTTTCTCGCAACGAGACACTGCATGCGACTGAGGCTTCAGGCTAAACTGAACCGGCGATGTACGCAGTTTAGACGAAATTTTTTTGGGAAGTCCCATCGTGCCATAAAGAAATCGCGCTCCCCTACTTACCCCCACCACCATACCATTCTGAAGTGAAAGGAATGAAGGGGAATTTTTACAATGCAGTGCCTCAAAATTCCCGTACCGTACCGCACGATAATTTTAACCAAGCGCGCACGATAATTTTTACCGAGAGCACAATACATTTTCCTATAACATTCATTAAATTTTATAATAAATCTTAAAATAACTTTTATAAAGACGATACTTTTTTATAGACATTTCTAAAAGGCATAAAATACTAAAATGCACAGTAAAATTTCGCTGATATTATATATTTTTCAAATTTAAGTTTTGCGTATTTTGTTACACATCGAAATTTACTAGAAAATCTGGTAAAATTTTCTATCTGAAGAAGAAATTTTATTTTATTTTCGTGAAAATCTGTGTTCTACCCAACAATAATAAGCGAAGTTTCAGGGTTGTCATCTGGTTACCGTTACTGCACGGTAATTTTTAACATTTAATTCTCTCCGTGTGGAATACGAGTAAGAAAAAGATAGCTGAAAATTCGTTTCTCCGAGACGACTGATATTCCAGAAAAAAAAAGATTGGTTACAATGATGAAAAAAATGATGAAAATTAATAGCTCAAGGGGTGGAAATTGTAGCCATGACCCAAATATTTCGTAACGTAATTGAAATTATGTTTAAAAGGTCCGTCGGTATCGGTTTTCTTGACGCATCATACTTTTTTTCGACGCGTTTGTCCATTGAAAAAGTTCGAGAGAACGCAATTTGAAAATTGGTGCAGAAACGAACTTCAGCTTTTATCGTAATTAACTGGTGCATTCAGGGAGAGTTCGGACGAGTTAGAAAAGTCGGAACGTGCCATTCCCGGGCTAGGAAACGTAAAAACTGAAGGCAGGGGAGAGTCAAAAGTGGAGCCGATTAACAAAGAAAAAAATGAAAATGCGGTGGATGAAAAAAAGATTGCTGAAAGACCCGAGAGTCCTCCAAATCCTTACAACAAAACGGAGTGTCAATCATCTGTACAGTGGCCCGGCGAGACGAATCGAGAATATTCGTTGGCTAACGGCATTGAATTTCTCGAGTGCAGAGGTATAGAAAACTCATCGCTGGAAAATTGTTCCTGTTCTCTGACGGACAAAAACACCGATGGTTGTTGCAAAGCAGACGTGGCGAAGAAAAAATTGTACTGCGAGATAAAAGCTCGGGTAGAAAGAGCTATTAAGGTTTGAATCCATTTTTTGTGAGACATAATCGAAATTAACCGTCGTCAACACATATTTCTAAAAGAAACTTAGCTTATTTTTATTATTTGATTTGCAAAAATAATCTACTAATGGATAATCTTTATTTCGTTAACATTTTCGCTTTTTTTTCAATAACAACAAAGTTTTGAACAGATCTATTGGAGATTAATCTGTTATATCTGAAATAATAAATTAATATTTTACACACACATGCACACGTGCGTAGAATAATGCATTAGTTAAAAAAAAATGTTTCGAAAAAAATATTTACTGTTTTCTATAGGATATCTGATAAAATCTCATAAAATTCCAAAGTGACGTTAGTTTTTCAAAAATAGAACTATAAACATTTTTTCAGCTAAGGGTGAAACGCACCCTCGAAAATAGGGGTGTTTGTCGTTTTTCGTCGATACCGTTATCGCTCTCATCTCCAATGTATGGTACACGAAAAAATAAACATTGTTGCAATTTGAAATCTTTTCATATCTCATACTGTTAAAACGTTATCGACGAAAAACGAAAAACACCCCTATTTTTCGGGGTTGCGTTTCATCCTTTTAAAAATCGGTTTCCGCAGATATAAAAAAATACGTGTCGCCTATTTTTACCCATTCTAGAAACGCGTCAAATTTCGTCGAAATCGGAGAGTTTTACCTCGCGACCTTTCCTTGTCAGAAAGATGCTGTTTCAATTGACCAATAAATGATTTCCTTGAATGACACTTGCCCTCATACGTTGTTACCAGCTGTATGCTTTATGCATTTGGAACCAGCAACGAGGGCCCGCCATTCGATTCTCCACTTTTTTGTCAACAGTAGTTTTGTTGTAGCGTAATAAGAAATAATATGAAAAAAACATTAACTTCCTAGTTCTGTTAATGGCTAGCATAATCTTCATAATCTGATATCCGTCACGATGTTTCAACTCATGCCTAGCTGTAACCTTTGAAACACGATTTTCTCGAAGTATAAAATATCGGAAATATATTTTATACTTCGTAACCTGTAACCTTTGGAACACGGTTTTCTCGAAGTATAAAATATCGGAAATATATTGTTAAAATGTCAATCTATTTCGATGAAAATTCACAAAGGCTCCGAAGTACTTCGTGCTTCAATTTCTTCACTTTTTTTTCAAACTAAAGCTACCAAACTGTGTTCCAGTTAATTAATTTTAAGTATGTTCATACCTATCTGCCCTTGCAGAGACACAAGATATTTTTAATACGCGGTGAACTCTTGAAGTTGTCGCAAGCATTGGAAGAAAGGGGTTGGGTGCAGAAATATGAATCCGTAAAGACGCGGATGGTTCCATATGGTAAGAAAATCTCTGCCAAGTATTTTCTCTTCCGCGTGAATACGTGTGAAATTTAGATGGTTCGATTTATACTGACGATCACTTGTAACTCTCTATCCATTTTTCCTTAAACTCGTCTCAGGTAGCGTGGTCAGTCTCGAGTCGAAATCAATGGCAAACATTAAAAATGTCGATGGTACGATCAACGAGAAGGCGCTTATTTTCGCACTCTTGCGTCACAAGCCACCCGATTTTATCTGGGACTGTCGCAATGATTTCACCGAGTGGGATTCATCTCTGAGAAGTAACGTCATACTTAATCGACTACAGAGATCCTACATTTATACATCTAAGGTGTTTGCAGCTCTTTTTTAAACGATAACTCCATTTGTACTTATTTGTGAATTTGTTTATTTATTGTTTTGAGCTTAGGTCATACATAAATATTCAACCAGTGGTCACATTTAATTGACAATCAAATATCAATAATTATTGATAACAAAATGATATAATTCCGTAAAAAAGACGGTTGATAGATGGATGAAAATTCCCAAATACGAGAATCCGTTCAGTTTTCCATATTGTGGGTTTTGGAAATCCTGCAGATTTCTATATTTAGGAAAGAAAACAATAAACAAATAGGGTTAAGCTAATGGACCTCACATTGAAGGATCGAAAAAGGTCGTTTTTCCGACTTTTTTTGTCTACTAGATTATTTATTTCTGCTTTAGAATAAAAAAGTTATTGAGAGGCTATTCTAGTGTGACGGAATGAAAAAAAAAACGATTTTTTTGCATTTTCACCTCTATACCATCATAGGAATGATATCCAATTGCTGGTAAAGTCGATTTCTACTTTGCCGACTCAGTACAGCCGTTCAAAGTAGAAGCGCACGGTGCGCGCGCTCGGCTCCAGTACGGCTACTCGTACGTTTTTCTCAAAACGACTTTTTTCACCGGGCGTTGGCGCTTTCGGAAAAACGGCTCAACCAATCAGGCTCAAATTTGTACTGCATATTCAGCATATGTGTGGCTAGCTCCCGAACTAGAGTTGTTGAAAAATATTAACTTTAACTCATGCTTTCACCCGAATTATGAGAAAAAACATATTTTTGGAACACCTTTGCACAAATGCCGCCTTTTATCTATTTTGAAATATAAAATAATAACTCTAGTTCGGGCGATAGCGACATTCATACAGATGAAGAATGTTATCATTTTTTTTGCTTGAGATTACCTGGAGAGCGCTAATCACCAACGCCAGCAACATACTTTTTTTTCATGCCTTTACACAATCGTCAATTGTTAAGTAAATATACATTCATATGCAAAACAAATCATTTCCTTTTTGGAAGAGTGGACCTTTAAATGAAAAAAAGTTTGTACCGATACATGCAATTGTTTAAAAAAAAAATCTTAAAAATAGCCCCCAAGTATGTTAAGAATTAAGTAGCGCTAATAAAAAGTTAAGTTATTACGCCGAAGCTACATACATATTAACCGTTCGTTATTAACTTTATGTTGTCTACATTTTTAGTAAAGAAGAATTAAGAACGTGATTCACGTAAAATAGAGCCTCTGTATAAAAAGTGTAGTCCAACGGCTGGATCGATGACTTAACAACGGTTGCTCTGAAAAATAAAAATATAAAAGTTTTATAATCTATATAATGTAGCACGGAGATATTTTACGGAAAAAAATTCGCAAAATGACGGCCGTTCAAAAAAAGTGTAATTTTGGCGAAATTTTTAACTCATATTCGGGGGCTTACAAAATACTGACTTTCAAAAAACGAAGAAAAACACCTACGCCCAATGATAGCTACTGCTAAAACGGAAATTTTGATTATTCAATATTTAAAATCGGACAATTATAGTTAGAATTACACACTAAATCGTCTGTAACTTGGTCAATTTTCATTATTTCGACTCGATTTTTTTCCACATATTCTTGAATATGTCTATCTTGAGAAAATAAAAAAATCGATTTTTTCACCTGTCTCGGTGGTGTTTCGCCTTAACGAGTAAGGCCACTGTAACGGCCCAAAAAAAAAGGTTTTTTCACTAATTTTTTGCTCCCGAAATTGAAGGTATTTGAAAAAAAACTTTTAATGGTGTTATCGGGCATACATTAAACTTTATTATAAAATTTTTTTACAGTAAAAAAAAAAAAATGGCGGTTCCACAGCTATCTTCCCGGGACATGTTTTGCTTCCAGGGCTCCGCGGCACGCAGCACCACTGGTGCACTTTTGAATCTAGAACAAAAAAAAAAAAAACCATTAATCTAGAGGGCTATAGCTAGAGAATGTCGATCAGATTTTAAAAAGTATCAATTTTTGTGGATTTGGCGTGCGTTTGAAAAAAAAATTGATTTTTGACGAAAAAAACGGCAAGTTTTTTGTTAATAAAAAATCAATAAATAAAGTTCTTGAAAATTCCGATCGACATTCTCAAGATAATGTAAATGTTCACATCTGGTTAAAATTTCAAGTAAAAAAAATGAAAATTGTTCGAGTTATGCTGCGTGCCATTTTGAAAAACCATGTTTCGAGAAAAACGCGTTTAAAGTTTTGCGAATAGTTTTTTATTGGAAAAAATTAAAAAAAGAAGTTAAAAAAAATTTTTACCGTTAGTCTGCAATCCCAGCACCATACATTTGTCCTTCGATAGCCAAATTTTCGTCTTCTTCGTCTTTCCTGGTTGATTTTTGGAGCGCGCGCGCACTTTTGGCCGCGTCGCTCAGAGATGTCTCCGCGTGCGTGATGCGTTTGGCGTCGGCTTCGATGCAGAAATTACATAACTGTACACCAATTTCCACCTCCAACATCTTGAATATTTGCAAGACGTTGGTAAGGCCGCCATTGAATATGCAAACAGCGATATCCGTCGCAATATCTAGTACAATTTTTCCGCTTGAGGATGATTTGGGGGCCAAACTCCAAACGGTAGCGTTGAAACTTTCGTTATTGTTTTGAGTATAGGCCCCCAAGCAACGCTCCAGCAACTCGTCCCGACTCAATTCCATGTAGATGGGTTTGATGGCTTGATAAACCTCCTCACTCATTGGCTGATTGTGATGATACGCATCCAAGGCATTTTCTGCTTTCGCTTTCTTCCAACTGCACCAATTCTCCGAACATTTTTCGTGCTGAGGCTTTTCATCCGTTGACATTTTGTGAAAAAGGGTTGCCCAGATCTCATTTTTCATATTTTTTATGGAATCGGAATTTCGACGGATTGCTAAGCCGTAATAAATGCTTAGTTCGTCAATCAATTTGGCAGTGAATTTTCCTCTTCCCCCGAGACCTTTTGTTCCTTTTTTTAAGTTTCTCAATCGAATGCCCATTCTTTTTTGCACGTGATCTATGCACTCTTTTTTTTTAACATCAACATTTTCATAAGGCTTCGAATCCACGATGCCTTTGAAAGTTTTGGAATCGCCATCTCCGATATAATTGCAGTCGTTTCGGAGCAAGTTTTGACACGCTTGGCGGCGACCTTCATTTCCTAAGGACAACAAATTTTTTTTCGCACAGGACCTTTTTTTTCTTATTCTAGAGGGTTTAAACTATTTTTTAAGCCAATAAAAAAAAAATCGATTTTTCAAAAAATTTACAGTGGCCTTACCCCTTAATACACATTCGAACATGTCAATTAATGGATGAACATTGCTACTGAATCGAAGCGAGAATCTTGAGCAGTCGGAGCCGGAATAAGAAGGTCCAAAACAGCGTTTTTTCGGGGATTTTTTTAGGAGGGAAAAAAACAAGTGAGCCCAGTCAACATCGAGGTATCTTTTCATTAATATTTGAAATGTATAAAAAAAAAAGTTCAACGTGAAACAATAAATGACTGTAGATTTATCAGCCTATTCCATGTGCCTATTGCCTATTCAGCCTATTCCATGTGGAAAGATGAACCTCGTAATTCTCGACTGAAGCAAAAAACCAATAAAATTTTCCATTGTCATATATTTTTACTCTAGGTGAACTAAGAAAAAGCTGAAAAAATCGTGAAACTATAACTTTTCTCAGATTTGAAAAAAAATGTGTTAAAATCAACATTTCAACCTATTCAATTTGACAAAATCGTGAAAATGAAAACTGAAGAAAACGTGCTTTAAAGTTTTCAATAGCTCACATACCTGATCGACGCTCCTCTGCTTTTGGCTTTGTATCGTCGATAATACTTACAATTGGCCTCTGTAACTTTGTAGATATATTCTTGCGCAGTTTATCTATCGATTTGAGCAATTAAAAAAAAAAAACAATTTTTCGGACTTTCTGATTCAGCCTCCAGCCTTAAAATTCATAAAGATACCAAAAAAGCTGACAACAATTATTTCCTTGATTTACACAGCTCGGCATGGCTCACATTCTCCAAGACTCTCACTGGTTGTGCGAGGCAAATGTCGCAAGCGTGCAATATCCGCGTTGCTACAACGTGAGTCGTGAGGGCGACGCTTTTTTGTCGGATTACCGTATAAACGCGTGTACGGGATTGCTAAAATGGTACGTGGGAAGAGTCGAGAAGGGAGAGGCTTTCCTCGATCTTGGAGTCGAGCCTATTGCGATAAATCAATTGGAATTTGCACTGGAGCGATGCGAAGAATTTTTGGCCGAGGCACGGGATAACGGTATAGATGTCGAAGTGGACTGTGAAAAGCGTATTAACGACGAGCAATGGAATAGCTTCCTGGATGATTACTCGAGAGTCTTGCATCGAGGAAACGGAATAGCCAAACTACGGAACTTCGATGGGCAGAGCCGTTTCGAGGTCACTTTACATTCATTATCACGTGCACTTTTCACGTTCAACGAGCTCGAACTCACACTCCCTCACGCTCTCGAGTTTTGCCGAGATCACTTAAACTCCGCGCAGTCACGTTTTCATTCGCGCCTCGCCGAACGTGATTTATTCAAAGTACACATCAGCGGCGCCCTCTGTCACATCTTGGTGAACTCCACATTTCCGTGCGAACCGCCGGAGTTGCGAAAATTCCGGCCGAGAATTCTTGCAGGGGGATTATTTCGATAGGAGTTAATTCACTAGTCTTTCCAACTTTCGTTGAGCTATGATCGAATGCATCATATTCTTATCGAGTGAATTTTGCCTCCATTGAAAATCGTAATTGAAGCAGCATTACCTTCCAGCGTGCGTAACATTAATCAAAACGCTCTCGATATTCCGGGTCGATGCATATACATTGGCAAATTAATCACATTCATTATATTTGACGACTAATCAAATCTCTCACGCTAATTACATGTGCCTCGATAATTGAATATCTCTCACTAATTAGATATCTCGCACGCACCCACGCATGCAGGCTATCAGTATGAAAAATTGTTTTGCGTAGGAGATTTATATTTTTGAGAGACAGTCGTCCCAAAGATCGAAAAAAAAAACTTTTTTCGACTCGCTGCCGTGCGGGAACTTTGATTGATGAAGAGAATTTTGATTTCCCTGAAGATAGTTGCTTTCGTAACGAATTTGATGAGTCGGAGGGTTATGCCTAGTTGTAGGTAACAGTCGAAAACATCTCATTTTTGGGATTTTTCTTGGAAAATCCCGATGATAAGTTTCAACAAAAATTAGGTTTTTGAAAAAGTATCATCTAAAGAACACTCTGTAATTTTTTGTGTAGGCGAGCAATGCCCTTTTGAAGCAGGTTGTCTAATCTCAAAAAATCAAACACATTTCGTCAGTATATCAGTTTATCCTATGATTAATCAAAGGAATTTCCGAAATGTCAAATTTAAAAAACGGAACGTGTTCAAAGTAAGCAACTTGATTTTTGTGAATAAATGGGCATTTTTCGTTCATCAAATCGAACGTATACATCGGAAAAAAAATTCCGATCGAGTACTATCGTTTTACATCTAGAAAAAGCTCTAAATAAGTCCGGAAGATCGATAGTAGTTTTTGAGATACTTTGCTCATCGACTTTGGAAACGTATATACTTTCGAGAAAAAAGCGTTCAAAGTTTCGAACGTCGCTCCAAGCGTTTGAACGGGCGTCAACATAACCTATAAATCCGTCAATTTCCTCAACATAGCCTATAAATCTGTCAATTTCATCAACATAGCCTATAAATCTGTCAGTTTCGTCAACATAGCCTATAAATCTGTCAATTTCGTCAACATAGCCTATAAATCTGTCAATTTCGTCAACATAGCCTGTAAATCTGTCAATTTCGTCAACATAGCCTATAAATCTGTCAATTTCGTCAACATAGCCTATAAATCCGTCAATTTCGATCCGATCACCTTAAAAGTTCCAGGGAAGATTTATAAAATGATGTACCGCCGAAATATTTTCGTAGTTAAAAAAGTTAATTTCTTGCTTTTACAACTAGGCATAAGTTGTGACCCTTGACAACCCAGAATTATGACACTGGCCATTTTTAAATGGTGTGAGTTTCCACGGAAGTAATGTCATCAATGGATAAGAGGGACATCACATTGATCGATAAAGTCCTCCAAAGAAAATTTGAATTCCTAACTCTCGTTGGCGAAATGAAATGCTGAGACATGTCCACTTCTTTAGCGTAGGCAGCAAAAATTTGCATACAGTCATAATATTAACGATGTCTGGCGTCAATAGTGTGGCATTCATAAACTAGTCATTTTTCACCTACGCAAACAATGTTTAACTTGCATATCATTTCTTTTTCCAATGACCCGATCATTTCGTTCAAAGAACAGTAGCGATGAACATTCGCAAGGTCAAATGCCCAGAATCGTTCGTTTCGAAATTACTTTTGCATGTATCGAGAACGATGCAAGGGAACTCTGAAATTGTCGACATTCTACTCGGACAATTTCGACAACACTGTAGGACCGGGCTGACCAGCTACCTAGGGACAACCAGCAGTGTATCACATCAGCAGGTTTTTTAACGGTGGATTTTGGGATTTCACATGGGTCCTGAGGCGAGGGGTCGTTGGCTTCGATCATGATCGTCAGATCATGTCCGTGTACCTACTCCCAGAATTCTCAAAACTGCGATGTTTGATAACGTTGTTATTTGCCATGATAGGGATGGAATTTTTCTTTCGTCTCATTTATTTTTAAGCTCGTTTTTTTTTGGTACGAAATAAAACGATATGTTCTGATCAACAAGAATCGAAGTTATCACGGAATATCGAAGACGCATGGATTAAACTTACGTGTAATTTCTTTTGAAAAATCTTTTATTTAATGTACTAAAAAGTAAAAAATATTTTTTTTACCAAGTCACCTATAAGTTACTATAAATAAAAGCTTGGGGCGTTCAACTTTTTGAGTAATTCATAAATTTGATCAATTCAGTTTCATTAACCGTATTTAATTTGGCACAATAGTAATTAGAGAAATTATTATCACAGGTTTATACCGTTACAGAATTTTTATTTGAGAAATCAAAGGTTATTTTACAGTTAATTAAATACAGTTGATATGTTACCGGATTTATGTAAATTAAAGGGTATACGTCTAAATTTTGAGCACTCCAAGCTTTTATTTATAGTCACATTTAGGTGAGTTCATAAAAAAAAATATTTTCTGCTTCTTGGTACATTAAATAAAAACGAGTTTAAAAAAAATTTACATCCAAATTATTTTCTACTTTTTAGTCTTTAATTGATTTTACGACAGCTCTGAAATTTTTGGAACGAGTATTTTTTATCGCATGTCCCTCTAGAGATCGTAAATATTTTGCAGTGAACATTTTTGTCGTACAACGTCATTACTATCACTTAATTGGGGTATGCGTTTAAAATGGGGCATCGAAAATGTACAAATACATTTCGAGGACCGTCCTCAAAGCGATTCGACGTGCCAATAGCCTCTATTACGTAAATATAATGGATATTAATGACGTTTCTGCGCATTGGTACTATTTATATTTATACTTATATTTATACTCTCTATATTGTGTACACTCGTCTATTATTTCCGTAGAAATGTTTTAACGCAGCGACTGAAATGCTGAAACTTTTGAAGGCTCTCGATCCCCAATACGAACTGAATGGTATGAGAAATATCTGGATTTTGAAACCCTCTGACCTCTGCTGCGGCAGTGGTATCAGTATTTCCCACAATTTAAAAGACATTATGCGTCGAGTGGAAGGTAAACCAAAGGATTATTTCGTCCTTCAAAAATACATAGGTTTGTGAAGATTTTCAAATTCGTTGAATCTGATATTTTTTTTTCACACGAATAGAGGTAACTAAATTGATTTGCGATTGATTACAGAAAAGCCTTTACTGATAAAGGAAACGAAGTTTGACATACGCGTGTGGTACCTCATAACCGATACTTTTCCCCTGACTATATGGATCTTCGAGTAATTCCGTTTTCATTTTTACTAGTTCTTACAAAAATGAAAACATTCACCATATGAATGATAGAATAACTTTACCGCTATGTTGAATTCACTAAAATTAATAATTATCGCATTCGTGTGTAATTTTGAGAAGTGCTGAAATACGTGTTCCATTAATTGTATCACAGAGTATCAATACCAAGTTTCAGGTAAATTTGATCATAAAAGTATTATTTCGCGTACGAATTTTGCCAGCCCCTTTCACCCTCTGAAGGGTTGAACTTTCGAAGGACGCCGAAATACGTATTTTATTAATAGTATCAAAAAGCATCAATATCGGATAATTAAAAGCATCTAGGGTCCATACGCCAAGTGAGCGAATGCGGGAGATATCAAAAATGGACTTTACAGCTGGGCATTAAAAAAGCAACAATAATTATTGGATGCCGATATAAAAATGCGTGGGCGACGAGTGGAACTCATCGATGCCGGAGGCTCAGTGCGACGAATATCGGGGCTTCATATTTTTACACAGTCCAAATGTCACTACCCTTCCGTTCTTGTAATGCCGTGAACCGGGGCACTGGAAAAAAAAACTTGATATCTATTTTTTTCCAACGCGATTCTTCTCCAAACCGATGACTATCCATCGAATTATTCACGGTGAAATTGGTTCATTTCAAGTCACCTAAATAATCGTTGAACTCTTTTTTCACATGGAAAATTATCTTTATTTAAGGCGTCTTCTCACTTAACAATTTTCAAAAAATCGATTTTTTAATAATATTGTCCCGTCTTGTTCTGGCTTGTTGATAAAATCTTCGAAACTACTGAACCGATCCTTAGAAAATTTTAACCACATATTCATTACAACTACAGTTATGGCGCATATGAACGATATTTTTAACTTTTCATATTTACTACTTTTGTGCCAAAAACGGTGAAAAAACACTCTTTATTTTTTTTCGGAAAATGTCCGCCATTTGGTTATTTTTGCATATATCGAAAATCGTATGATGTGCGTTATAGCCATTACCACACTGAACCTGAAACCGTTTAATTTTCTTGTTTCGGATGATCCATCTCCGAGATTTCATCAACAGCGCAGACCTACAATTTTTTTAGGACATTTTTTTAACTGCCATTTTCATCTATAAATAGCGACGTAAATAAAAATAATTTTTTTTAAATGTATCTCGAAAGTGTATTTATTAAGTGTAACAACTTTTATATCAATATCTATAATATAAACCTATCAAAAGATTAATGAAGATAGCCTTTTTTAGCGTCTCAAGTGAGAAGACGCCTTAAAGCCTTAGGCCACAGTAACGGGTATGAAATCATGTGCGAATTTAACAATTTTCTTCGTATGAAAAAGTGATTCACTCATAAAATTAATTACACATCTATTTAGTATAAATATCAAGCTGTTAGAATTTTTTTTTCGATGTAAAAAATGGCCGTCTACTCGAAACTTCTCGAAACAGCTTTTTTCCAATTGACGTGACAAATAATTTTAACAATTTTCACTCGATTTACTTCAAATTTAAAAGTTATGTTCCTAATTGCATTTCGCAGAGAAGTACGTACGGAATTTCTGATTAATCGAAAACTTTTCACTTGATGAACAGCTTATGAGCAGTTATGACATTTTTTACTGAAAATTCATTTCTTAAGTTCAAATACCTACGACTTATGAATGGAATAATATTTTTAAAATTTCGTACGTACTTCTCTAGGTATTCTAATGTAGATTGACGAGAATTTTTGTTTTTTGTTCTAGGTAAAAAATTGTGGATGCTAAATGTCACGCCGCAGAGCGCCTAAAAAAAAGATAACAAAGGAAAATATTAGTAGACGGCCATTTTGTACATCGAAAAAAAACTATATTTTCTAACAGCTTGATATTCATACTAAATAGATGTTAGACCAAAAAGGGCGTTTGTCCATCCACTCCTCGAAGCACGATGGCTCCACCTGTCGGTCGCTACCCTTTCATAGCGAGCCGCACTACTTTCTTCTCTCTGTGTATCCCTACGCGCATAACCGATTTTTCTCTGCCCGCGATCTCCTCTGTGTTATCCGACATTACGTTCGCATCTCTCGACAGAGCGTTATCTTTAAATAAAGTCTTCTTTTTACCACATTAGTTCGTTGCGTGCACTTAATAATCCCAACAGGTTATGGGCCCAGGCACACGGGGTAAAAATATATAAAGACGAAGAAAGAGAAAGAGAGAAAAGTGAAAGTGCGAATCGTAGCGAAATCTCGGGGACAGAAAGAAGTACGCGCGACGCGAAAAGTGCTCGAACAAACGACACCGTGAAAAGACCGTCCGCAAATAAAGAAAAATGGCATCGTCGAATCTGGTACGCATCGAACTCTTAAATAAGGAAAACTTTGACACGTGGAAGATCCAGATGGAAGCGATCTTAGTCAAAAACGATGCGTGGCAATACGTGAGCGGTGCGAAAGTGAAACCCGAGATCGTCCAAGGAAACGAGGCGTCGATAGAAGCCGGGAGAACATGGAACACGGAGGATCAGAAGGCAAAATCCGACATCATTCTGTCGATTAAACCGTCCGAGCTGAAACAAATAAAAGGGTGCGAGACGTCGAAAGAGGTATGGGAAAAATTGAAATCTATATATCAATCCAAGGGACCAGCCAGAAAAGCCACGTTACTCAAGCAATTAACTCTGCATAAGATGGAAGACGGAGGTGACGTACGAGAACACCTCAGAAAGTTTTTCGACACCGTCGACAAACTCGGCGAAATGGATATAGAAGTCAATTGCGATTTACTCACCATTATGTTGCTGTACAGTTTGCCACGCAGTTTTGACAATTTTCGCTGTGCAATCGAGTCTCGGGACGAATTGCCAACGCCCGAAGCCCTCCGAATCAAAATTACGGAAGAAGACGACGCTCGGAACAATAACACTCGCAGTGCCCCTGCGAATGCACTGCTTGCGCGGAATTCTCAGGACAAACGGCGTATACCCGTTCTCGACACAAATCACAACTTTGCTCAAAAAGGTCATAAAAAGGGTTACGAAAATCGAAGTCAAGGTACATTCAAATTTAAATGTCACAGGTGTCGTAAATACGGACATAAGATAGCGGAGTGCCCAGACTTGTCAAGGAAGGGTGATAACGCGAACGCCGTCGACACGCTGAGTCTGTACGTCGAAACGAAGGCTCTCACGACGAGCGACGTCGACCAAGAAGAAAACTGGTGTTTGGACAGCGGATGCTCTGCACATATGTGTCGGGATCGCGAAAACTTCCAAGAACTAATCAGAACCGGCGACGATAACACGGTAAAGCTTGCGAGCGAGTCGGCGACTGCAAAAATTCAAGGTAAGGGGACCGTACGTTTGACTGCGGAACAAGATGGGCAACTGGAAAATGTTCAGGTTCGTAACGTACTGTGCGTTCCCGAATTACGATCAAACTTATTATCCGTCGCCAAAATCACAGATCAAGGGTTCACCGTAGTTTTCGACAAGAAAGAAGCCAAAATCGTAGACGAGAACTCGAAAATATTGCTGACTGCCCAGCGTATGAAAGGGTTGTATTATCTACGAACGAGAGAAAACGAACGAGTCGCAAACGCCACGACAAGTGCAGAAAACCCTCGCATCACGGACCTGGAAACCTGGCACGTAAGAATGGGACACCTTAACGTCCAAGATCTCATCGAATGCGTTCGAAACGGAGCCGTACAAGGTATGAAGTTCGACGAAAAGGAGAAGAGCATGGGATGCGAAACGTGTATTCGTGGAAAAATGACGAGAGCACCACTACCAAAGAGAAGCGCGCGTACGTCAAGCCCGCTTGAAATAATTCATAGCGATGTATGCGGTCCGATGCGCGTAGCATCAAACGGCGGAGCCCGATACTTCGTCACCTTCATCGACGATAGTTCTCGATGGTGTGTGGTGCGCCTACTGAAGGGAAAGGACAACGTCTTGGACGCCTTCAAAATGTTCAAGGCGCACGTCGAAAACGTGACCGAAAAGAGAATTAAATTTTTCCAATCAGACAATGGCGGCGAATACACGAGCAACGAGTTCGATAAGTTTCTCAAAGAAAATGGGATTGGCCGGAGACTTACCATCACACACACGCCACAACAAAATGGCGTGGCGGAAAGATTCAATCGGACTCTCATGGATATGACGCGATGTCTGCTCATACAGTCGGGTCTCTGTCCATCATTCTGGGGCGAAGCGATCAGTACGGCGTGTCACATCCGTAACAGATGTCCTTCGAGTGCCCTTGGTGGAAGAACACCTTTCGAAAAATGGACGGGACGCATCCCGAACGTCGGGCACTTCGTCGAATTCGGCTCGCGCGTATTCACTCCAGATCGACGACCAACAAAAGGAAAGTTGGACCCAAGATCAAAAGAAGGAACCTTCGTTGGGTACGACGCCGAATCGAAAGGCTTCAGAGTATGGTACAACGAAGAGAGAAAGATCGACATCGTCCAAAATGTAAAGGTTGTCGGCAAACCAACGTCATCAAAAACGGAGGACTTATTGGAAGACGTGGAGGACGCAAGCTCTGAAGACGCCACCAGAACGTGGATGTTACCTTTCGACGAAGCGAAAGATCGCAAAGGGACCGAAGACGAAGAGGACGAAGGGGCATCGATAAACAGATGCAATTCTCTCACGCGTAGAGGTAGAGGAAGACCTCGTATAGTCAGAACTGGACAGCGTGGTAGGCCAAAGAAGGTGTACACTCCGATTCCTGCAGACGAAGAGAGCGCTGCCGTCGCACAATCAATGGAGATACCAATAGATCCAGCTCTACAAGGTCCAGATGCGGATGATTGGCTAGAGGCTGTCACTTCCGAAATTGAGAGTTTAATTAAAAACGACACGTGGGACCTCATCGACAGGTCCGGAGATCATAAGGTGATTGGAAGCCGCATAATCCTTCGCAACAAGTACAGCCAAAACGGCACGATCGAACGCAGGAAGGCGCGAGTCGTCGCAAAAGGGTACGCCCAACGACCGGGAGTCGATTTCTTCGAGACATTCGCTCCCGTGGCCAGACTCAGCTCCGTTCGAACCGTTTTGAGCCTCTCAGCGGAAAATGGTATGTCCATTCACCAGTTCGACATCACGTGCGCTTATCTGAACGGTAGTTTGGACGAGGAAGTCCTAATGGAGATCCCTCAACACACTGACACAGCTCTGAGGAGGATCATCACGAACAAAACATCCGAAAACGTCGTCCGTAAGAAGGCGAGCGACATGCTTCGTGAAATGGAAACAGGCGACAAAGTATGCAGACTGAAGAAGGCCCTGTACGGTCTCCGGCAAGCCGGAAGATGCTGGAACACAAAATTGGACACGGAACTTCGAAAATTCGGCGCGACAAAATCCACAGCGGACCCGTGCGTATACTACAAAGGAAACGGTGAGAAAATTCTACTCATTTTGGTATACGTTGACGATATTCTCGTCGCTTCTCGAGACAAACGGGAAATTGAGAAACTCGGTCGTCATCTATCCGAAGCTTTCGAGGTAAAAGACCTCGGTCTTGCGGAGTATTGCCTCGGACTAGAAATCGAACAAAAGGAAGGGGAAATCTCGGTCTGTCAAACCAAGTATATCAAACATGTTCTTGAAAGGTTTGGCATGACCGAATGCAAGTCCGTGTCGACCCCACTTGAAACCGGAAAGGCGCCAGTGACGGTCACAATGGAACCGGACGACGAGACACGTAAGCTTCCATATCGAGAACTCATTGGAGCGCTGAATTATCTCGCCAGCTGCACTCGACCCGACATCTCGTATGCAGTGAGCCACCTGAGCCAGTTCCTGAATTGCTACAATAAAGAGCATTGGACCGCGGCGAAAAGAGTCCTGCGATACCTACAGGGAACAAAAGACGTCGGGATACGGTACACGAAAAAGGCACAACCGCTGGACGGTTTCGTAGATGCAGATTGGGCCAACTGCTCGACTGATAGAAGGTCGTACACGGGATTCGCGTTCCTCCTTGGCGGGTGCGCCATCTCATGGGAATCGAAGAAACAACGAACGGTGGCTCTCTCCTCCACCGAAGCAGAATACATGGCGCTCTCGGAGGCATCCAAGGAGGCCATACATCTGAGACGATTCCTGGAAGAGATAGGATTCGAACACCTTGCCACAACGACATTGCATTGCGACAATAATGGAGCTCGAAAATTAGCCGAGAATCCGATCTTTCACAATCGGAGCAAACATATTGACGTGAAGCACCACTTCGTCAGACAGGCCGTGGAGGAAGGTTTGGTCAACGTCGACTACACACCCACTGAACTGATGGCCGCAGATTTTCTGACGAAAAGGGTGGTTAAGCAGAAACTACAATTCTGCTCCTCGAGACTCGGATTGACCTCCATTCCGAGATCCCGTGCTTCTTCAGATTGAGAGGGACTGTTAGACCAAAAAGGGCGTTTGTCCATCCACTCCTCGAAGCACGATGGCTCCACCTGTCGGTCGCTACCCTTTCATAGCGAGCCGCACTACTTTCTTCTCTCTGTGTATCCCTACGCGCATAACCGATTTTTCTCTGCCCGCGATCTCCTCTGTGTTATCCGACATTACGTTCGCATCTCTCGACAGAGCGTTATCTTTAAATAAAGTCTTCTTTTTACCACATTAGTTCGTTGCGTGCACTTAATAATCCCAACAATAGACGTGTAATTAATTTTATGAGCGAATCACTTCTTCATACGAAAAAAAATTGTTAAATTCGCACATGATTTTATACCCGTTACTGTGGCCTAAGGCCTTCAGTACTATCGCAGTAGTAATTTTATTATCATGCAAATTTGCCATCTCCGTGCAGACCGAAATTTGCAGTAAAAATAGGACATATATGAAAATAGATCGGAAAAAAAATAAAAATGAACGATCCGCTGTCGATTGATAATTCAATTTTCCTTTATGACAGGGAAGCTTTATTGCGATTCAGTTCGAAGCCTTATACGTTCTCGACTTATCACGAGGCCATTCACATCTGCAATACGGCTGTGCAACAAAAATACTGCCACGAGAACAGGCGAAAATTACAAAGACGTAATAACCAGCCGGGATATGCGGATGAGCGAATGCACACGACGCCAACAGTCGCGGAATCGATTCGCGATCAGGAATGGGATTGCGCCAAACTGAACGAATATTTGAAGTAATTTTACCCTCGGCTTTCATTTTGCCTGAATGTAAAGAAAGTCACAGACTGAACGAGAATGGGTAATAGAAATATAACGGGGGAGAAGCCTCTTTTTTGTTCTTTTCATACTCTTCCTTCCTTTGGCGTCCTACATTTTCCTTGTTTCCACGCTTTTCCGGGCACTAACGGTGAACAAATTGAAATTTCCACCGTAAAAGATAGAAAAAAAATAATAATAAAATTCAGATGATCATAAAGGACTGGGGTAGAATATTCATAATTCGAATATCCATAAATCGAATATCCATAAGTCGAATATCTATAAGTCGAATATCCATAAGTGCCAATATCCATAAGTGCCAATATCCATAAGTGAATATCTATAAGTGAATATCCATAAGTGAATATCCATAAGTGAATATCCATAAGACGAATATCCATAACTCGAATATCCATAACTCGAATATCCATAACTCGAATATCCATAACTCGAATATCCACAAGTTGAATATCCATAAGTGCCAATATCTGTAAGTGAATATCCATAAGATGAATATCCATAAGTCGAATATGCATAAGTCGAATATCCATAAATACAAATATCCATAAGGGAGTATAGAGTAGAAACGAGTGCCAAAAACAAACCCAAACAAACGAACAAAGTCATTTCTACTCTATACTCACTTATGGATATTCGACTTATGGATATTCATACTTATGGAAATTCGTACCTATGTATATTCAAGTTATGAATATTCGACTTATGGATATTCGACTTATGAATATTCGACCTATGAATATTCGACTTATGGATATTCGATTTATGGATATTAATACTTATGGATAATCGTACGTATGGATATTCGACTTATGGATATTCGTACTTATGGATATTCGTACTTATGGATATTCGTACTTATGGATATTCGACTTGTGGATATTCACTTATGGATATTCGACGACAGTGATCATAAAGTACCGAAACGTTATCCGGACGACCAAAAACCTTGAGTAATTATAATTTTTCGTAATTGGAATTCCAACAGCAATTTCTCCTGGCTAGTTTTGCTATTCATTTTCTACCTCCGGAAGATCTGATTTCGTCCTGCCGCTCTGTTCTTAATCACTGCCGGGGCGTGCGATGGAAAAACATGATTTTCTTCTGCATCGAGCGAGTCATGTTGCTGAGGGTGAAGAGAAAATCCTTTCTCGCTTCTATTCATAGTCAATAACAGCCTGTCGAGAAGACGTACTTAGCAAATATGAAAAAATGATCTTAGTTTTTGCAGCCACAAATCCATTTTGTTAAAAAAATATCGTCACGAATCGACTGATATGGGAACCCATGGTTTTCTTATTTTATTTTCTTATCAGCTTTTCACCCACGGTCTCGCGTATACTTGTGTTGAATGCTCCTGAAATGTATCATTGAGGAACACGTAGAATTGTGTTGAAGAGCATTGATACTAAGTTTCAAGTCAATCTGACCAGATATTCAATTTAGCATACAAAATTTGCTAACCCCTCTTCTCCTTAAGGAGTGAATTTCCAAAAACGCTGAAACTTCTTAATTGTGTCTGGCAGCAGTTATGCATAGTATCAAGTAAATTTGACCTGAAATTTTTGTTTTCCGTACAAACTTCGCCACCCCCTTCCGTTTAGAGGCTGAATTTCGACAAACGCTGAAATACGTCTTTTATTAATTGTGTTACAGAGTATTAATACCAAGTTTCCAGTAAATTTAAGAATAGCAATATTATTTTCCGTGCAAATTTCGCCAGCCTCTTTCACCCCCGTAGGGGTTGAGTTTTAAAAAACGGCAAAATACGTGTTTCATTAATTGTGTCACAGAGCATTAATACTAAGTTTCCAGTAAATTTAAGCATAAAAATATTATGTTCCGTGCAAATTTGGCCAGCTTCTTTCACCCCCGTAGGGGTTGAATTTTGAAAAATGCCGAAATACGTGTTTTATTAATTGTGTCACAGAGCATTAATACCAAGTTTCTAGTAAATTTGAGCATAAAAGTATTATTTCTCGTACCAATTTTGCCAGCTCCTATCACCCCCGTAGGGGTTGAATTTTGAGAAACGCCGAAATACGTGTTTCATTAATTGTGTCACAGAGCATTAATACCAACTTTCAAGTAAATTTGACCATAAATATATTATTTTTCGTATAAATTTTGCCAGCCCCTTTCTCTCGGACGGGTTGAATTTTCGAAAAATGCCGAAATATGTGTTTTGTTAATTGTGTCCAAGAGCATTAATACCAGCTTTCAAGCGATTTTGACCATAAATATATTATTTCCCATACAAATTGTGCCACCCCCTTTTACCCTGTTTCCCCCTTTCTCGCTGTTCGTAAAAAAAATCGAATACTAGGGCTTTATACTCTATAGAAACATTATTTGCAAGCGTCACGAAACGTCACATTTGATGTGTTACACGCTGTTACACTTGATTATGCAGTATTCAAAACTTCCAAAAGTTTTACGTTTGAGTCGTTGCAATGCTATTGGGCAATCGTATCAAAATGACTGACTTGTTGTTTTATTCGGTGTGGTGGGATTTTCTTTGGTCTCTGGGGTCTGCAGTTTTTTTTTCAAATTTGGAGTCGAACAATTGATGCTGAATGCAGTGGCTGGCCGAGTTCTGTAGGGAGCGTTGGACACGAGAACTGGCTCGCTAAACTCCCGTCTTCAAATTGCCGAATGATATTTGGCAGCGTCCTTCCGACTTGATGTCTCCAGGGAGAATGGGGGCAAACTAATGCAACATTCAGTAATATCGCTGTTATTCCGGGTTTACACAAATGCGATCTTGCCATCGCAATCGTGCACGCGTTATATGAGTGTCGATCATAGATCTTGACATGTTCTTGTTTTTAATTATCGAAAATACTCCTATACGCATCCCGCGAACGTAGTAGTTCTGAAAATTGTTTTTACATAAATTGATCCGGCGTCTATGTTTAAAATAATGTTGAAATATAACGTAATGGGATCGTATATATATATATAACAATAAAATCACTATTTAAGTACCCTTGTATGGAGGTCTTTATACCGAAATATCGAGATACCGATAATAAAGTTCATCGAACATCGAAACGACATGGGATTTTTTTCTTAACCCATAATGGTCACATCGGGTGAAATATAGCCCAGCCTTTTTTTTACCTGGAATACCTTCCAGAAAATTCTGGAAAATGGGATATATTTTTTGCATATTCAAAATCACACTTTTTGAAAATAATCAGTATTGTCGTGTAGAAAAGAGTTGAAAGTACATTGCAGTATTTTTTTGTTTGAATTTTTCAATAATTTATCACATTGCAAAATGATTGGGGTGAACTTCATCCACAATGACTTTTACGTAATTTTTTCAAGGTGTGACTGGCTATGGTTAAGTACAAGAAAAAAATTCTGAAATTTTGGAGCTTCATAGTCTTTAGAAATCTGTAACTGTAGCAGTAGTGCGTAGTTTCTATATGTCTGTCTATCTGTGATAGCTTTTGGTAGTTCCCACAGTTCACTACCTAGCATGTTGAAATGTGGCAGACAAACACTTGAAGTGAACGCCATGTGATATAGAGATATATTTATGAACTTACAATTTCAAATGTTCTCTCCCATACATGAAGGTTTCTACGAAAATACAATTTTTCCGTACCACGTCAAGTGGGGTCGTTGAGTAGGTCATTCAGAATCTCGTTCATCCCTATTTTTGTAACCACTGGATTTAAAAAATTGTAAAATTACATAAATATTGTTTTTTAATATTTTTTCTTTCGTTTTTAGTATTATACCAAATATTGTTTGGCACATTTCGAATACATATCATTGAATGAAAATCTTAAAAAATGAAATCTATGATCGATTTTCGTAGACAAAATCTGCCAAAATAAATTAAGGGTTGTAAAAAAATCATTTTCTTTGCACACCACCGAGGCAGACTTCAATCCCTCTTTGAGTAAAGATATCGGAGTTAACGTGAATCCTTATATTATTTATTTTCCAGTAGACAAAGATAAACGTTTTGTTCATTTGACAAGCTTCAATACACGATATTTTGAAAAAAGATATATGCCGAAGAGGAATCAGTTTTCAATTTAACGTTATAATTGTGAGCGTACCTAGCGAGCTGTGGGAGCCTATATCATAATTCCACGGATTACTTTTCAAAATAACAGAATATTACATTATAAAGAAGTACCGAAGAATATTTTTTTTGATCCTTTCAAAAACTGTCATGATGATTTACCTAGTAAACTGTGTAAAGACAACCGCAGTAACTGCGATGCTATTCAATTTTCTTGTTTCTTTTTGTTACCGATATTGCAGAAACGTCGGATACAAGGGCGAGCCATATTACGACGAGATGTATCCGAAAATGTCACAAGCTATTGTTCTCACGATGTTGGCGTCTCAGGAGTACATGGATCGGCGTCGATGCAGTTTCGAGCTTTACGGTGCCGATTTTATGGTCATGGATGATCTCTCGGTATGGCTGATAGAGATTAATACGAATCCGCGTATGAACCCACCGAGTTCAAGGATAACTCAGCGTCTATACGACGCTGTTCTTGAGAGTCTCGTCAAAGGTTCGTCGCAATAATCTCGACTTTTCGGTTTGATACACACTTTTTGCACCCGCTTCTGGCCAAGATAATTTTTTTTATGAAGGTCCATATTATATCGATACATAATAACGTATCCGGAAAGAGAGAAAGAGCGAGGGGAGAGAAACCGAAATTTCAAGGTGAATCGTCGAAAAGAGCGTTTTTTTAGAAGTTGAGGGATGAACAGCGAAGTGGATATAAGGAAGTTCAACAGTGGTTTCTCCCCTTGCAAGCCTCGAAGTGTTTCTACTCTATTCCAGGGCCATTTGTATTGATGGCACGATTTGGCCACTAATCAAACAGAAGTCTCGGACTTTGGTCCACGTGGGACGAGGAAAAACTGCGCGGACAAGATTTTCCTTTTCCCTTCGAGTGACTGATTTCCCCTCCTTATTTTTTGGCTTCTTCAAAGTCCTTTCCTACTTCGTAGCAAAACGTCAACCTTTTCCCTACTTTCGTTTGGCAAAAAAACATCCACTCCATCGAATTTTCGCCATTAATTATTACTTTCGTACGTCTATAAAGGTACCCAAAATTCACGAACTTTTTGTCTAAAGTTGCTACGTCTGGGAAAAAGAAGGAAAAAACTGTTGATTGTATTACTCACATTTCTCTGGGGGTCTGACGAGGGTAGCAAGAAACGTGTGCACTTCGAGAGGGTTGGTCTCGTAGTCCCAGCTCCGTTAGCGTTTACTTACCATTTTTTCATCCCTCGCAGATCAATTAATGCGAGCCTCTCGTTCGCCTGTTTTTCTTCGTGCCGCAATAAAAAATGTTTTAACGGCTTACACCTAGTTCGCGGCCGGAAAAAAGAGGCGTTTTCGTGAATTTTTTTTTTTGGGAACGGGGTGCAGGTTTTTAACTTTTTTTTCATAGTAAAGGGTATCATTTCAAGTATCTATGACATTTTTTTATTGGGAAATATTTATAAATGATCGAGATGCAGTAAATTGCACAGACCGCTATGCACAAAAGGTTCTTTGCGGTGACCACTCGTGCTCGGGAACAAACCACCTGAAATCGAAAAACCAAATGAATTTGGTTTTATACCTTATTTTCTAGTTTTTAAGGATGTTGAGTCCCTATGAAACATGTTAATGTTAATTGTTCAATAAATAGCTTCTTAATCGTCATGAAATTTTTACACGACCTCCTGAATACTTCATGTAAAAACATACCAAATTTTCAGAATTCTATCATCATTACTTCGACCTCCTTAGGGGTTGGCATAAAAAGTAATAAGAAAATTCTGAAATTTTGGTATGTTTTTGTATGAAGTATTTAAGAGGTCGTGTTAAAATTTCACGACGATTAGGAAGCTAGTTATTCAAAAATTAACATTTTGTTAAGAACAATTTTCAAAAGGAATTCAAAAATAATTTATCAATAAACTTCGTTTTGTTTTTGTTGCTTTCAGTATATTGTAGATATTACAAAATTAAGAGGTCAAATAAAAAACTTATTGCAAAGTTACATCAGTTTCCATAAGACAACATTTAATTTGTGAATGTTAATTGTTCAATAATGAGCTTTCTATTTGTCGTGAAATTTTTACACGACCTCTGAAATACTTCATACAAAAACGTACCAAATTTTCAGGATTTTATTATCATTTGCGATTTGGGACTCAACATCCTTAAGGCCTTAGGCCACAGTAACGGGCATAAAATCATGTGCAAATTTAACAATTTTCTTTCGTATGAAAAAGTGATTCACTCATAAAATTAATTACACATCTATTTAGAATGAATATCAAGCTGTTGGAAATTTTTTTTTTTTTTCGATGTACAAAATGGCCGACTACTAATATTTTCCGTTCTATTATCTTTTTTTAGGCGCTCCGCGGTGTAACATTTAGCATCCACCATTTTTTACTTACAACAAACAACAAAAATTCTCGTCAATCTACATTGGATTGGAACTTAACGATTGAATTTTCAGTAAAAAATTTCGTTATAACTGCTCATAAGCGGCTCATAAAACGAAAAGTTTTCGATTAATCAGAAATTCCGCACTTACTTCTTTGCAAAATGCAATTAGGAGCATAACTTTTAAATTTGAAGTAAATCGAGTGAAAATTGTTGAAGTTATTTGTCACGCCAATTGGAAAAAAGCTGTTTCGAGAAGTTTCGAGCAGTCGGCAATTTCGTACATCGAAAAAAAAATGTATATTTTTTCTAACAGCTCGATATTCATACTAAATAGATGTGTAATTAATTTTATGAGTGAATCACTTTTTCATACGAAAAAAATGGTTAAATTCCCACATGATTTTATACCCGTTACTGCGGCCGAAGGCCTTAATCGAAGGACTCATTAAAATAGTGATTAAAAAAAAATGGTCGCTGATCGAAAGTGATCGTCGAAATTTCGGTGAAAAAAACACTATTTCCCTTGATATAAAAAAAGTATGCGTTGAAAAAAAAATCCTTCGATTAAGGCGTGCCTTTCGATATACAAAAAATGTCTGTGAAATTTGAAGCAGATCGGGTTCGTTGTTTTTGAGATATTTTGGTCACCGATTCTGAAAAATTCATTCCGAGAAAAATGTGTTTAAAGTTTCACGTCAGGTATATACGTTATTTCGCCGGACCTACCTGTAAACGCTCATAAGTCCCCCGATTTCCAACGGACCGCCTTGAAATTTTCAGAGAATATTTCGAAAAGGTTATATCAAATAATCCGTGGAAAACGAAAAATCGATTTTTTTCAAAAATTCCAACTAGGTGTAACCCCTTAAAACTTCATCCCTATCCAGTGACGATGGATCTGCCGCTGAATCCAGAGGCTGAGACTGGCGGTTTCCGGCTCGCGTACAGGCAGAATGTATCTGCGGATTTTCAGCCCTACTTTGGACCCTGCCTCTTCGTATTTGGAAAACGAATGACGCTGCACGATCGCGCGCCCGAGAATCGTGAGAAAATTGACGAAGCTCGAGACTCGAATATTTGCTACCCCTGGAAAAAGCAGGATCGCGCCTGGACTGCCCCACCCTCAATGCCACGTTCTCGAGATCCAAAGGTGGTCGACTTCATCGAATACCTCGAGAGGTCGCGTGGTACCGTCGCCCGTTGAAGCAAACCCATCCGGAACTTGCGAAAACATTTTTCCCATCATTTTTTTTATCATCCCCAAAATTCACCGATTCTGAATATAATATATCGTCAATAGCTTTAACGAATCACGGCCTGTTCCCTCTGTAGAAACTTTTTTTTCCCGAACAGTTGACCGATGCAAACACAAGGATCATTTGAATACATGACGAACTCATATTTCATTCGTTTCATTTATGGTTTTCGCCCACACAATTGGACCCCGTTTCCAGGACATTCTTCGCGTTGCAGCGGGGAAAAAACGAATCTGCGAACACGCTGCTTTTTTTGTTGTTTCACTGTGTTGGAAATAGAGGGGTCGCTGTGAGGGAAACAGACTGATTTGTTTGCGGCTTACCTGGGGCAACAACTTGGTGGGTGGGATATTTATCTTTTTTTTTCTTCTGCTGACCGAATTTCAAGGCCGTGTTCGATACGACAGCTGGGGGAGTTTCCTCAACCCCGGAGAGGATCTAGTACGGATTGCTATCACTGCGGCAAGGGCCAGGGAGGGAGCTAACAGTCGTGCACGCAGTGATGTGCTCCAATTTCCCGCAGGGAGCAGAAACGAGCGTTTGTTTGTCTCGTGGCTGCTGAATACGTTCCCATCGTGTAATCTTGCAAACAGTTTTTTTGTTTGTTGTAAATTGCGGTGAATAATGTTTGTTCAAATGGTCACCAATCAAACTGGTAAGCATTTTACCCATGAAATCATCGATTTTATGGAAACTGATATTGTAAATAATTTATTTTGTTTTTTATTGCAATAGCCGAGCTTGGGGACCGCACAAAACCGTTTCCCGAATGCCGGACAGCGAAATGTCTACATTAAGGCCTTAGGCCACAGTAACGGGTATAAAATCATGTGCGAATTTAACAATTTTTTTTTCGTACGAAAAAGTTATTCATTCATAAAATTAATTACACATCTATTTAGTATAAATTATATTAGAGCTGTTAGAAAATAATTCATACTAAATAGAATACTAAACTAAAAAGAAAGAATATTATTTAGTTTAGTATTCTAAATTACTATTTAGTTTAGTATTAGTATTTATATTCTAAGTACTATTTAGAATACTAAACTAAACATACTAAATAGAATGCTATTAGAAAAAATATACATATTTTTTTCGGTGTACAAAGTGGCCGACTACTCGAAACTTCTCGAAACAGCTTTTTTCCAATTGGCGTGACAAATAACTTCAACAATTTTCACTCGACTTACTTCAAATTTAAAAGTTATGTTCCTAATTGCATTTCGCAGAGAAGTACGTACAAAATTTCTGATTAATCGAAAACTTTTCACTTTATGAGCAGTTTATGAGCAGTTATAACGAAATTTTTCACTGAAACTTCATTTCTTAAGTTCAAATACCTACAACTTTTGAATAAAACAACATTTTCTAAATTCCGTACGTATCTCTCTAGCTATTCTAATGTAGATTGACGAGAATGTTTGTTTTTTATTCTAGGTAAAAAGTTGTGGATGCTAAATGTCACGCCGCGGAGCGCCTAAAAAAAGATAACAAAAGAAAATATTAGTAGTTGGCCATTTTGTACATAAAAAAAATTCTAACAGCTTGATATTCATACTAAATAGATGTGTAATTCATTTTATGGGTGAAACACTTTTTCATACGAAAAAAAATTGTTGAATTCGCACATGATTTTATACCCGTTACTGTGACCTAAGGCCTTGAGGCGGAACGCCACTGTGACGGGTCGAAAAAATTGATTTTTTTTCTTCATTTTTTTCAACTATAGATATTCTCGAATGTGTGAAAAAAATTGCAAGTTAAAATGTTGAAAATTTACCACGTTACATACGATTTAGTGAGGGCAGGTAGCGCAACGATTGACGTACACTAAATTTTCATTTTTTCTCGAAACGACTTTTATTTCGGCCTGGCCGAAATCACAATCGTAGCTAAAGTCCCAAATTCAATTTCGGAGAGCCAACATTTTTGTAATTGCAGTAGCTATCGGTGTACGTAGCGGTTTTTCTTTTTTTGAAATCCAATTCTTTTAAGCCTCCAAATATAAGTAAGAAATTCGCCAAAATTGCTGCACTTTTTTTAACACCATTTATTGTGTGAATTTTTTTCTTGAAAAAAACGGCTGCGTATAATCAGAACTACATTTATATAGATTGCAAAAATTTTCTATTTTCATTTTTCGCGCCAACCATTGTCAAGTTTTCGGGCGTCTTAAGGGATTTTCCTCCTTAAGAGATGGTCATTTTATCGGGATTTATCGCTATCATAAAAATATCTTTGCACATTGATTTTTTTTCCAAGCGGCGGAATAAATAATCTGCTCAATGAAAATGACCCCACGTAATGTCGATGCACCTGATAGCGACCGCCCGACGAGCTCAAATATACCGCCCTATTTGTCGAAATGTCCATGTCTTTCTACTAATATCGTCTACGTCTTCATCGCCCTTGCGTACACCCCTACGACGGTTTTCCCGCCGCTGGAGAAATACGCGTAGGGTTGGGAGGGGCGTGTTGAGCCAGTTTGGAATTATCGCCCTATCATTTTTTAATGCCTTAGGCCACCCTAGAGGCCGAAAACATAGGCTTTTTGGGGATTTTTTTCCAGAAAAACTACAAAATAAATCGAGATTACAAAAAAGAGTGTTTATCGTACATTTCAGTGACTCTATACAATAATTTTTTTAAAGCGATTAATTTCAAAATGGCGGCTGTGCAGCGTTTTTGCGATGACGTCTCCATTTGACATTGGCCGGAAACATAATTTAGACAATTTTAAACCGATTCACGTGAAATGTTGAATATATCTTGAAAAATACATTGTCTAAGGAAGTACGTAGGATTTTTTTCCTGTTGCATAGTTCATTTGTTATTAACAATTATCTGACTATTTTTTAGGCAAATTTTTCACTTTTCACTTTACAAGTGCGCCATTTGGCCAAAAATCAATATATCGAAAGAAATCCTACGTACTTCTATAGCACTTATTATAGATATTCGAAAAAAATGCATTGGCTCATTATAATTCAAAACTTACAGGAGCCGTTGGTCTGGCCGTGGACCCTGGAAAAACGGAGACCTCATCGCAAAAACGCCATTTTGAAATTAATCGCTTTAAAAAAATTATTGTATACAGTCACTGATATGCATGATGAACACCCTTTTTGTAATCTTGATTTACTTTGTAGTTTTTGCGAAGAAAAAAAATCCACCAAAAGCATATTTTTTCGATCTCTAGAGTGGCCTAAGGCCTTAAGAGCGGCACTCCATATTCAAAAAATAAACTTTTAATGGCTTCAAAAAATGCATTTTTATGGCTTCAAAAAATGCATTTTTTATGGCTTCGAAAAATGCATTTTTTATGGCTTCAAAAAATGCATTTTTTATGGTTTCAAAAAATGCATTTTTATGGCTTCAAAAAATGCATTTCTTATGGCTTCAAAAAATGCATTTTTTATGGCTTCAAAAAATGCATTTTTTATGGCTTCAAAAAATGCATTTTTTATGGCTTCAAAAAATGCATTCTTATGGCTTCAAAAAATGCATTTTTTATGGCTTCAAAAAATGCATTTTTTATGGCTTCAAAAAATGCATTTTTTATTGCCTAAATGTAGTTTAAAACCCGTAGAATTCGATGCGGTTAGCGATTTTGGTCAATTCTAAAAAATGGCGTCCCGAGAGCCTTCGAGTGTGACTCGTCCCTGCTCCGTTTGGAGCCCTGCGCCCAGGTATAGTCACCACGTGAAGAGGCGAGTCGTCTATTCAATAATAGCTGTTAAAACGCTTCTATACCCATAGAAATCTAGTATTACGAGGAAGCTGAAGGACTATTATATGGTGCTGGAATAGCTGACCATATAGTCGGTAAGTGACAGAATCATACGTTTTGCCCTTGCCGAAACTTTAAACGCGACTATCTCGAAACTTTTTTTTCAATGAGTTGAAAATCGGTGTACACGATTACTCCAAAACTATTCAACCGATCAAGCTCATATTTGGCACACGTTTGTATGATACTTATGTGCCATTGATGAACCTCAGCCCGACTAAAAGTTATCAAAATGAACATGTTTTTAGCTGGCTCAAAGTTTGACTTTTTTCCGAAAAAATCAACTTTTTTGTTCCAAGGCTTCTCCTTTAGCCAATTATCATTATTTTCTCAATATTAATGGTTCATCAAGTGACCACATGTATACACTAATGAATTTTTTTTCACAGACTGTTTCAGATAAGCCTGCGAGGTGCTGGAGCGTACACCGCATTCGGCCTCCCTTTCAGACAGCTTCACGGCGACTGTTTATATCTCCGCCATTTTTAACTCTTTTAAGCAACAAAAATCGTTTTGAAAACTAGAATTATGTAATAAAAAGTACATATGACCCTGAAAAGATATATACATTCTTTACCCTCCGAAAAAAATCACGAATATAGACTGAAATGTTGCGTTCTATACGGACTGACCCCCTTAAGTGTCCGCCGTTGATTTTGTTGAAACTCGTATATGAGATAAAGCATTAAAAACTATTAGACACGTACTTTTTTTATCTCCGGAAAGACGGTTTCAAGGGGGAAACCGCCCCTCAAAGAAAGTCGTCGCGAAGGGTGATTTTGCAGTTTCCCTCACAAGCCACCGATATGAATAAAACACAACCCAGACTTTTTCCAATGTAAAGCGATGGAAAATCCACCGTAGAATAATTGAAGAAAAATTATATTAAGGGGTGACACCGCTTTCTTTCAGAGCTCGTCCCCGCCTCGAAAACGTTTTTTCGCAGATAAAAAAAAATACGTATCTAATAGTTTTCAATGCTTCATCACATATATGAGTTTCAACAAAATGGGAGGTGGACACTCAAGTGATGTTCCTTGTAAATACCAATGCTCACCTGTTTCCTATACTCGTTGCTTATACAATGGTAGAAGAAAACCTTTCAGAGAAACAACCTTTTCGTCAAAACAAACCTTTCAGAAAAACAAACACGTTTTTTTACTTCTTGGCGGAAAAATAACGAAATGTTCATTATTTACGTGTAACCGTCCTATGCGCCGCATGGCAACGGGCGACGTCGTGATGTGTTTCCCTCCTCCATACTTCTCTTTTCACCATTTGATGCATCCGCGTGCGGTGCTTAGTTTTCCAGATATTTCGATCGCCCAACTTACCCAACTGCTCAACCCCCCCCCCCCCCCCCCATTTAAATTTCGACGAAGAGTAACATATCCGAAATTGAACGACATCAGACGTTGACATCGGATCTTCCTCGCAAAAAAAACTGGCAAATCTCACGTGAAGGAAACCCAAACATACGGAACTGAAAAAGAAATTGTGGTCACCAGAAAACTACGCGTTGCATCAAACACAATCGATTTATTGATATGTACATACAATAAGTTTTATTTACAATTGATTTAAATATTCCGATGACATATTTTGCTCGTTGTCGTCGTGTTATTCGTTAACATTATTTTCAATGTACTTATTTCGCGCGGTTTGAATCTTCGTATTCGGCGTCACGGCTAGATTTACAAATTCCGACGGACTTTAAAAAAATAACAAAATTTCGTATCGATTATCGTGCCGTGATTGTGTGTGTATGTCTAAGTGTGTGTACATGCGAATACTAATATCTCGAATACTCTTTGGTCACGGTAGTACAATATTGACGGTACTATCGGGACTCACTTCGAAAAATCATCATTCGAATTAATTTCATTCTGCAAACTTTGTTTGTCAACTTAATTTTCTCTCCGATAATAAAAATTTGGTAGGAATCACGAACTCGGCACCTTTTGAGAACCCGATTTACGTGGTCACGAAAGAGAAGGTTTGTAGGTCTGATTTATTTGGTTGTTCGGTTTTTTGTTTCTGTTTTTTTTTTGTTTTCGTTCGTTTCATTTTTATAGAAATATTGCGTTGGCTAATATTAAAATTACAAAACAAATCGAGTGCTCATGGGCGTAGGATGTGCTTCCGTCGCCGTGATGCATCGCTGCAGGATGTTCCTCTGCAACACACGTCGTGTCTTTTGAGCGCCAGTGATATCAACATTATTTCCTATTTATTTTATCAAATATTATTTTGGGCCTTTTTTGACTGTCGAAAATTGCATGCTGTTTGAATAGACCGGGAGTGCGGGCGATGTTAATACGCGGAGAAAACATATGGAATCTCCATTCAGCCTCTCATGATATATTATTAGGACTCTGTCCCTACGACGATACCGCTTTCTCCAGTCATAGCGAGATAATCCAAATGGAAGGTAAACATGGCAGTCAGTTTCAGAACTAATCTACTTTACGTAGGGCAATTTTGGGACGTCGACTAAGAGCCACGAGTAAACACATACAACTGATGAGAGCATTGCTATTGTATCGTATATCAAATCTCACTCGGCTCGCAAATTATCTCCACTCGATGTGAATATACCTGCTTTTGCGGAGTCGGAAAATGAAGGAACCTCGTAGATTATGTACTTATCAAATTTCCAGATTGGTTTCAGATGCTTTTCGAAGAGCGAAAAAAAGATGGAACCTAACCGATGGAATCGCTAACGATAATCTGAATGTTTATTTTTAACTTGTTGGGACCGTGTGATCGTGAAAATGTATCTCATACTTTTGCTAGTCTTTTGCAATTTTTCTCCTGCATTATTTCTCTGCGGATTTGAAAAAATATGACTGAATAATGGTTATTGTAGATAATCAAGGCAGTATTCTAGTCTAGAAATTCGAAAGAATCAATTTCTTTGCTTTTTCTTAACATATAGATTTGCTTAGTCCAAAACATTTAGAAAAGTACAAATTTTCTCAAATTTTTAGCTTTCGAGCGATTTTTTTTCTACTTATACAGAGTATGTATACGTATAGGAAATTGTAGTTTATAAAAAAGTCGTACAATCAGAATAATGCACATCGCTTCCTTGTCATTTTATTCCCCTCACAAAGATTCTTCCACATAGAAGTTACTATTGACAATTGATAGGTCAAAAAATTTTTTAAGCAAGCTACTATTTAATGTACGTAAAAGTAGAAAATAATTTTTTTTACCAAGTCACCTATGGGTGACTATAAAAGCGTAGGCCGCTCAACTCTTTAAATGTTGAACGAATTTGACTAGTTCAGTTTCATTGATCGTATTTAATTTGGCACAATTAGAGAAAAAAAATATTATTACACATTTATACTCAGTTTCAGGATTTCTATTTAACAATAAGAAATGTACGGTTGTTTCGCAGTAAATTAAATACAGTTGATATGTTACCGGATTTATGTGAATTAAAGATTATATGGCTAAATTTTGAGCGTCCTAAGCTTTTATTTATAGTCGCATATAGGTGAATTGGTAAAAAAAATTATTGTCTAGTTTTTAGTACATTAAATAGAGGCTTGTTTTTTAAAATATTGTTTTTAACATATAAATTATTTTATAGTTTTTAGTCTAATTGATTTTGCAAGTTGTTACTTGTAGTTTACAGTGGAACCTTGATTAACCGAACCAACCGGGACCAAGAATAGTTCGGATAATCAAAAGTTCGGATAATCGAAACGTAGGTCTTTTGGGACGAGATCATAAATAACACCTTTTTACATAAAAACAGTACATACATGTATATTAAAATTTCACATACATATTGACGTTAATATGTATATGTGTGTGTGTGTGTGTGTGTGTGTGTGTGTGTGTGTGTGTGTGTGTGTGTGTGTGTGTGTGTGTGTGTGTGTGTGTGTGTGTGTGTGTGTGTGTGCGTGCGTGCGTGCGTGCGTGCGTGCGTGCGTGCGTGCGTGCGTGCGTGCGTGCGTGCGTGCGTGCGTGCGTGCGTGCGTGCGTGCGTGCGTGCGTGCGTGCGTGTGTGTGTGTGTGTGTGTGTGTGTGTGTGTGTGTGTGTGTGTGTGTGTGTATTTTAAAGACTTGAAAAAAGTCGAATCCTTTTTTTATATTTTTTTTTATAAAATCGTCAATTTTCAATTGATGAACGGCCTTGTCAATTAAAAAATCGTCGGGATTCGCGCCAACGTTCGGATGATCGAAATTCGGATAATCGAGATTGTACAGTACTAGTTTACGAGTTTGTACGTTAGGAACATGGAAAAAATAAAAAAGACTTATTGGGATTGAAGTCACGACTAATTGCTGCATATAAACTTTAAACATACGAACTCATTGTCAGTCGGCTACGAATTTATTTGTATGTGTTAGTGAGATTTTATATGGATGATTATATATCGTTAATTTTCCTTGAAAAGTTGTACATTTTATGGATATTTTTTTTTCAAGATGAATCATGCGCTGTCGCCGTTTTGATGCATGTATGCAAAATTTCAGAGCTCTGAGTAGTCGGGAAGTGGATGAAATATCGATTTTCCGTTTTGCATCTCACAGAAAGTCAAGTCAGATAACTTTAAGTTGAAAAATGTATTAAATTATAAATTATAAAGCAACAAAATTAGAGATCCGCCCGCAGCGGACACTTCATTTTTATATAGCAATATATTATTTTACAAATTTGGCTTTTTTCATTTTCTCAAAGTATAGACACTCAAAATATATCCTCAACCGGAAATTTTGAAATTCCCAATATTTACGCCAACGAACGAGACCAGAATAGGATCGACCGGTCAGAGCTACGAACATGAGAAGCTTTTCAGAAAATATGAGCATCAGAAAATCATCATCTCGAAGTCGAGAAAAGCACACTTTACGAGGCAGACATGGCCGATTAATATAACGTAATTATAACACACCGTTATACTACTTACAGGGAACATCACTTTGGCGTCTTCCTCCGATTTTGTTAAAACTTTTTTATTTGAAAGAGTATCAAAAATTAAGAGACACGTATTTTCTTTTATCGGCGGAAAAACGGTTTTAAGGGGTGAAACGCACCCTTAAAAATAGGGGTGTTTTTCGTTTTTCGCCGATAACGCTATCGTTCTCATCTCCAATGTATAGTACACGAAAAAATAAACATTGTTGCAATTAGATTTTTTTTTACATCTCGTACCGTTAAAACTATATCGACGAAAAACGAAAAATATCCCCATTTTTGAGGGTACGTTTCACCCCTTAAAAGCGTTTTTCCGCCGAAAAAAAACGTATCTCTTAGTTTTTTATACTCTTTCACATAAAAAAGTTTCAACAAAATCGGAGGGGGACACCAAAGTGATGTTCCTTGTTAGACAGATGTGGTTGTCTGAAATTGTACTCAACATTTGACGGGCATTTTTCGCGAAACAACTTTTTCCCACCTGGTTGACATAAAATCTCGAGTGCTCTTTGAACCATCGACTTCAAAATTAGTATGAACCGTCAGTATATATTCCTCTATCGTCCCTGCGTCGCGTATTGTGAAATTATAATTATTGCTATTGCAAAAAAAATTCCTTTGAAAAATAGAGCGAAATATTAAATTTTTTTAGACAGTCGCCATTGAAAAAATAATTCCCTCTAGTACCTGTCATAAAAGCATTCTTATTGATCGAGAAATTCGGCTTTATTTCGGTTTCAGATGAATAGGAGCTTTGGAATCATGTCAACCGCCTCGACTTTTTTTTCACGGCCATATTTAGAGGCGCATAACGTCTTCAATTTCCATTTTTTCCACAATTTTTTTGGCAGCTACTTGAAACATCAATAAAAATATTATAGAAAATGAATAGTGAAAATATATATATTTTTTTCTCATCAAGTCCAAAAGAGCCAGGAATTTAGGCCTCGAGACTAGAATACTTCTTTTAGTGGTTCGCTCGTAATATATCGATCTGCAGAATGAAATATATTTTATAATACACAACTACTATAATGAATACTAATCATGAGTTGAAAACGTAAAAAATAATGTTTCAGCTGGTCAGCCAAAGCCGCACCATATACAGGGAGTCCCTCTTATCTCTGCCACCCGAAATAACTCGGCAATTATCGAAGTCCCAAAAAAATGTTCCAGACAAAAGTTGTACGATGTGAAGGGGGTCATCAAATGCGACCAATTTTTTTTTTTATTTCGGCGGAGGCACCGACGCACAGCGAAGGTCACCTTCACTTTTTTTAATCAAATGGTACATTATTTTTTTCAACGATCTCGTAAAGTACCTCAAGCCGCATAAAAAACATTAAGGGGTCAAAGTCGTTCAAAATCATTCAAGGTCAGCATCGACGATACAAATCTAAATATCTCGGATCACTGCCAAATATTATTGTCGTAGCCTCCGCGTATCTTTGACTACGACTTAGATTTGTGTCATCGATACTGACCTTGAATGACCTTGAACGACTTTGACCTAATGTTTTTTATGCGGCGCGAGGTGCTCAACAAGATGATTGAAAAAAAACGTACCATTCCATTTGAAAAAGCGGAAGTGACCTTCACTGTGCGTCAGCGCCTCCACCGAAATAAAAAAAGTTGCTCGCATTTGATGGCCCCTGCAGAAGGCTTGCCTTCGCACCAAATTAATTCCGGAACCCGCATATACATTTTTCGTTTTCTTTGGCATTCTCGTCAATTACTATACAGTTTGCGGCACTTATGAACAAAGTGCTTGAAAAATTCACAAACTTACGAAACCCATGGCAATGTGAGAAGAAAAAAAAGGACAATCCGAATAAGATCGTAGCTAAGAAAATCGGAATAAACTCGTACCTTTGACAACGTGAACTCTTATGCTGCTTGGATTTGCATTGCTAGGTCCGCAGGTATATTCACCGGAGTCGCTCGGGACTGCTTTCTGTATCATCAAACGACTCGATGTTTCGCGTCCTTTTTCGGTCACGAGGCTTATTCCACCGCGTGGCGAGTCGAAGTTAATGTTCTGCGGATCAAATAGAAATCGGATTTCGTGGGTTCAAGAGAAAAGCCGTAAGGGTAGCGCAGTGTGTAAAGGAGCAAAAATAATAACAGCTATGGAGAAGCAAGTAGAGGAGAGAGAGAGAGAGAGAGAGAGAAAGAGAGCGATGAGATGCAGTCGCAGAATCACGAGTGCTTGACGAAGAACGCTTGCTTTTACAAGGAGTGTGCAGTTTCAATCAAGATGCGCATTTTCAAGGAGCATTGTACGTGGCACTACCAGTGCGACAGAGATACCGACCGAGTCGACGACGGCGACGCAACGAGAAGGAAAAGTAAGAAGAAGAGGAGCCAGGAGACGGAAACTCCTTCGCTGTCCTCCCACCCTTCTCTCGTTTCTTCAAAGCTGCTACCCGTCTTACGCGAGGTAAATTTATTTCCACGGCACGATGCTGGGTCTGTACGCTCCTCTTTCTATCTTTCGTTTTCTCCTTTGCTCTCGTTCTCTAGCCTTTCTCTCTCTCTCTCTCTCTCTCTCTCTCTCTCTCTCTCTCTCTCTCTCTCTCTCTCTCTCTCTCTCTCTCTCTCTCTCTCTCTCTCTCTCTCTCTCTCTCTCTCTCTCTCTCTCCCCCTCTCTCTCTCTGCTGCTTACACTTACGACTCATACTTTGCAGCGTGATTATGGCCTGATATAATAGATACTATTACTGGCGTCCTCAATGCGTATTCAACGTCGCTTGTCTTAAACTAAATTGCACGTACGCTGGCATCATATCACGACTCTCATTTTTCCCTCAAGGGGATGCATTAAGTTGTATTATGTTGTATTATACTGTATTAAAAGTATTATTTTGTATTATTTTGTATTATTCTGTATTATTACCCTATTGTTATTTTGTTTTATTTTGTATCATTATTCGATTGTATTATTTAGTATAATTTAGTATTAGTATTTTATATCATTTTGTATCACCTAGTATTGCGTCTGCATTACGGGTCTCAATTGTATCTCACATTCGTGGACCATTATTATTTTGCGCTTAGTGTACTTGCATCTTACATTATTGTACTATTATTTTGCGCTGCTCCATTGTCACTTACGTTAGTATTATTTAGTTCTATTTAGGTTCGCATTTTTTAGTTTATTTTATATAATTCATATTATATCCTATTAGTAGGATGGTTCACAATACCTACATTGTATGTTAGTTATATCGCACCTTAATTTGCCTAAAAGTTTACGGGGGCATAATAAACTTTATCAATCAATCTCTCTCTCTCTCTCTCTCTCTCTCTCTCTCTCTCTCTCTCTCTCTCTCTCTCTCTCTCTCTCTCTCTCTCTCTCTCTCTCTCTCTCTCTCTCTCTCTCTCTCTCTCTCTCTCTCTCTCCCCCCTCCCTCTCTCTCTTTGTTGCTCTCGAGTATGGTTAACCCAATTTCTCATTTCTCGCAGAGCTCTCCCTTTATTCTCTCGTCAATGCGGCATTCTCGGGAAAAATTAACAAAGTTGGGCAAAACGTGACAGTGAAGGGAAGAGTTTCGAATTGTATAAAATATTCCGGTTATATGAACATTTGGACCGTTTCTGTATGACGCGATATAAAAAATGTCGTGATTCGCACAGAAATTCGACGTACTTTTTTGAAGTAGTCATATTATTGAAATATGGTATTTAAAAAGAGCGTACAAGAGCCTCAATCTGGATCTCTCGTACGGAGCCTTGTGGAACTGTTTTTTGACCCACCGCATACGACTGCCAAATTTCGAATAGATTGAATTTATCCATTGTTGAATTATTTAGAAACTTTCCTGAAAGGAAACTTTATTTCCTTAGGAAACAAATTTTCGCTCATTCACACGACACCTTTTTGACGTATCTTGCTCGCCGTTGGTTCGAGGACCATCACGTGTGTGTTGGGTTACAAAAATGCAATTCCTCGATTTTGCGCCTGACCCGAAGAGGCAAATCAAGCAGAAGAAAATTGACCGAATTCGCGATTGACGATGAAGTTCGCATCATTGGAATGCAACTGAAGTACTTTTTTGTTTTATTTCTCAATTTTCTCAATGATTCAATATTTTTTATTCCTGAGGTCGTAGATCTCTACTAAGGATGGAAAAAATCATTCGAGTGTTTTTCGTACCCTAAGTCTGCGAAAGAGATGGTGAGGGATGAAAGAAAAGTCGTCTTTTGTTGCGTTCCAACGAAACTTCAACATCGTATGAGGCAACAATTTGCAGTAAGAATCAAAGGGGTTTGCGAAACGCGCGAATTGAAATAATGTGTTTCATGCCGGAAAGGAAGACGTCGAAAGAAGTACAAAGCAGTAGGAAAAAAATGGAAAAATAATGTCGATTGAGTCACTCACAACGCTGTTGTGACGCCAGATCATAGCGGGCGGTGGATCCGGTACATTTTTCACGAGGCAAGTCAGATTAATGGTGCTTCCTTTATTCACGAATAGATCCGGCGCACCCACGATAATGGTCACTGGTTCTGGAAACATAGAGTAACGGAGCGAAAAATCTCGCAACAATGCTTCCGGCATTCGCAGTCGTCATATATATTGCGTATAAAAGTACGAAATGCGTGCACTGGGAAACGACATTTCCAACAGCTGAAAATATGTGTAGACGGATCGAATGCCCCGAGGCAGCTGATGCAAATGTTTGTCTCCACTCCCGTCGCCACATTCTCGAATACGGAATCATAGAGGAAGAATGCGAGCGTCTTTCTAACGTCGTAACAACTCGACGGCGAACATCTCCAATTTTTTGTCGCACTTGAGACGAAGTGAAAATTCACGTCAAGTGCTGAAGGCAGATTCGTTCTGTCTATCGAAATTTTCTAGCGCGACGAAACCTCAGTGCATTCATTTTGGTACATTTGTTGACGCAGAAAAAACGAAAAAAAGGCTTTAGCTTCGAAGGATATGACTGCAGATTGAGCTAAAATGGACATGGCGAAGCCTTCGATTTTTCTAGAGCAACGTCGCTAACTTCGATTTTTTTAACAATATTTTGCCAATATTTTGCCCCTTTTTTTATATAATGAATGGAATAAATTATCATTACACTGGAAAAAGTAACAATCCTTCGATATTGTTTCGGAGGTATAAGGAGACATTCAATCTCCACGACGAGCAGCGGGTGAGGCGAGACACCACTGTGACGGGTTAAAAAATCGATGACTTCGGATTTTGTTAAATTCTACATATTTGAGAATGTGTAAAAAGAGTCATGTTACAGTATGAAAAAACGACGAAGTTACAGACTGTTTAGTGAGAGCAGGTAACGCAACGATTTACGTATATGAAAAAAAAAATTGCGCTTTTCTCGAAACGACTTTTCTCGACGTGGCCGGAATTATGACCTAGCTATATCTGCTCGATTTCCAATTTAAAAGTACTAAAATTTCCGGAACTGGAATAGCTAGCGTTGTACGAAGGCGTTTTTTTTTATTTAGTATTTTTTTAACTCCGGAATATGGGTAAAAATTTCGCCGAAATTACAGTTGTTTTTACCACCTGCCATTTTGTGACCTTTTTTTTCGAAAAATGCCTACGTACAACGAGAACTACATTCAAATAGATTATAAACCTTTTTTATTTTTACTTTCCAGACCAACCATCGTCAACTTATCGATCTGGCCGTTGAACCACATTTTTCATACAGATGCTCTATTAAACCCCAATAACTTTGATAATTTTTAACTTTTTCAAATAATAATTTACACTAAATAAGTTCAATGTATGCCTAACCACATACCTTTCCAAATCCCAAATACATAATCTAGAAGACAGAAAAATACGGAAAAATGACCTTTTTTCTCCTTTCACAGTGGTATTCTCCCTTAAGGGGAGAATATCCCTATTATGACGGCTCAACAATTACATATTTTTTAATAATTTTTTTTTCGGAGTATTCACCTGTTTCGTTACAAACTTTTTTTTCGCTCAAAGGTAAAGCATTGCTTGTTGCATACAAATTATTAAATATATTTATTTAATAATTTATAATCGTGTAAAGGCATGAAAACAGTATGTTGCCGTCGTTGATGATTTTCACCCTTCAGTTGATCGGAAACAATAAATTCAAAAAGATTCTTAATCTGTATGAGTGCAACTATCGCCCGAACTAGGATTATTACTTTATATCGCAAAATAACAAAATGGCCTCGTTTTTTGCAAAAGTGTTCGCAAAATACTTTATTTCGTCGAAATTCGGACGAAGGTATAAGTTAAAATGAGTCTTTTAGAATAATTCTAGTTCTGGCCATAGCCATACATATGCTGAATATGCAGTACAAATTTTAGCCCGATTGGTTTTGCCGTTTTTCCGGGATTACCAACGCCAGATGAAAAAGTCGTTTCAAGCAAAACGCGTTTAAAGTTTACTATACTATACTATACAATACTAACCGGCAGAGCGTGCTTGTACTCACACAGTAAAAAGAGAGACTATACAGTAAATGTATGGAAGTACATATACGTGTATATCTGTATACTCAGATATAAATTCAAAACAGCTGTTCCCAACAGCTGCCAGGAACGCACAGCGGGTAGCCGTACTAGAGCGCGCGCAGCGAGCGCTTCTACTTTAAAGCGCTGTACTGGGTCGACAAAGTGAACATCGACTTTACCAGCAGTTGGATATTAATTCTATGATGAAATGGAGTTGAAAAATTCAAAAAATAAATTTCGATTATGTTCATCCCGTCACAGTAGAATAGCCCCTTAACAGTCAAATGATTAACTCACTTTTCACAGTTTCAGCATATAACTCATCGTTTTGTACATAAGTACCAGATATTTGTGAACATCGACAAATGACTACAGAAAATCATCGGAAAAAAAAATGAAAACTTACGTCTTTTCCAACGAAAAACACATTTTACTTGCTTACGCATCTGAACTATAATTATTTTTTAAACATGGAACATATTCGAATCCTATTTCTTAAGGGGTCTTCCCACTTTGGACGCTAAAGAAGGCTATATTCATCAACTTCTTAGATAGGTTTACATTACAGATATTGATATGAAAGCTGTTACACTTAATAAATACACTTTCGAAATACATTAAAGATTTGTTTTTATTTATCTAAGTCCCTATTTATAGATGAAAATGGGAGTTTAAAAAAATGTCCTGAAAAAATTGTAGGTCTGCGCTCTTGATGAAATCTCGGAGATGGATCAACAGAACAAAAAAATCTAACGGTTTCAGGTTCAGTATGTTAATGGCTATATCGCATATCATACGATTTTTGATACATGCAAAAATAACAAAATGGCGGTCATTTTTCGAAAAAAAAATTTAAAAACGTGTTTTTTCACCGTTTTTGGCAAAAAATTAGTAAATATCAACATTTTTTAACATCGTTGATTTGCGCCATAGCTATAGTTGTAAAGAAAATGTGGTAAATACAAAAAAAATTTAATGCATTTTGAAAGTGTATTTATCAAGTGTAACAACTTTTATATCAATATCTATAATATTAACCTATCGAGAAAAAAATCATGAAAATATCCATCTTTCGCGTTCAAAGTGAGAAGACCCCTTAAGTTTATTCTGGCCGTATTCAGAAATGTTCAAAGTACATCTCCAAAATTGTTCGGAGCTGCTCGGGCGGAGCTTTCCTCCGACATGGAAAAAGGGGTCAGGGCTAATGTGATCACGTAAAACTGCTCGGAGGCGTCTGGCCACACAGGGTTAATCTCTTATTCAACTCATTATTCATTCATCTCCGACTGAAAAACTTGACGTTCTTTTTGTTTACTTCAGAATGATACTTACCCACTATAGTTAGGAATACTGGATGTCCAATTGGCGGGGTCGTGGATATTTGGCATTCGTAATATCCCGAGTCCTTGAGTTGAGGGTAACGTATCTGCAACGTCCACTCTTCGGTGTATGGCGAGTGCATTGCCTCGAAGCGTTGGTCGCTCGTATAAGTGTAACGACCAACGGTCAACAAGTGTATGTCTCGATGTCTCACCCAAGATACCTATTTTGTTAACGACAAACAGTAAAAACAGAGTGTTCGCGTTACTTACGTCTATCCGTCCCAAAAGTGTAAATAGGAAAATGAGGCACGAGTGACGACGACGCGTTTCGTGCTGCTGCCAATTTAAATTTCCTCGAAACGTTGACCTCCTCGATAGCAGAAACAGGAAATAAATTCGAACGTGCTGGAGTAATGAGGAGGTGCGAGCGCTCGCGATAATCCAAAATTCAATTCTCAAAAATAGGATATTATTGTCTGGACTATACTGAGTATTTAAGATTTTTTTTAAATTTTGTCACCACCAAACACCACAGATAAAAAATAATTCAACGTATGGAATTTTACGTGCGGTTAGATGGGCAAGACCCTCACGCTACGGGTTATGTAGTTTTTTTTTGGCTATTTAGTACCAAGATTAATTATTTCTAACAACGGATTAACGGAAACTAAAGGTTTGTAAATATTTTGAAAAAATCCATCTTGCCCATCGTAGACCATATACAGGGTGGCGCATGGATCGACACAATTTTTCGGAAGATTGGGGGGGGGTTCATTTGCTAGTTTTTTAACCCTCAGACCCTATGTCCTAAGTGTCACGGTGAATGAGATATGATTTTTTTCCGTTTTTTTAATTACCCGAAATTGTGCCTTTAAATGATCATAATTTGCTTGTTTGTGGTTGTAATATGACGAAATAACTTTAGTTGCATTCTGCAATGTGTGTTTAATATAAACAAATTATTATTTGTCAAATTTGGTTTCAAGAAAATGGCCATGAGCTCCCGAAGTCTTAAAAATGCGTAAATGTATGAAAAATGTCAACTTCTAAATTCATTATAAAAAAAGCTATGTTGAACTTAGCTTCATTTTAAAAAGTTCACTAGGTAGTCAAAGGTTTAAAGTTTTACAAAGTTTTTTTTAAACTTTCAAACTTAAAGATTTAAAAACTTTCAACTAGTGAACTTTTAAAAGTTTAAAAAAGTTGACTAGTTCGCGTTTCCAACGGTATGCTACATGGCATAGAAATCATTCATTATGTGGTCAAAATAAAGAGAATAAGTTTTCGTTATAATGAATTTAGAAGTTAAAATTTTTTATAAATGTACACATTTTGAATACTTTGGATGCTCAAGAGTGATTTGTTTGAAACGAATTGTCTCAAATAATGATTTATTTACAATAAGCATAAATTGCAGAATACAACAAAAGTTATTTCGTGCTATTACAACCGCAAACAAAAAAGTTATGACGATTTAAAAACGAGATTTCGGGAAATAAAAAAAGCGAAAAAAAAATCATATCTCAATTACAGTGACACTTGCGACGTAAGGTCTAAGGGTGAAAAAATTAACAAACGACCCCCTCAATAACCCAAAAAATTGTATCGGTCGATGCGCCAATCACCCTGTGTATTCAATATTGAACCCTCAAGGTTTCACGAAAGATTACAAATCTTGGCTGGCGAATGCCGAGCATTGCTGCCAACCCCAATGTCCGCAAAGTTGCCGTATTTCGTCAACCCTTAATATCAATTTATGGTGAAAATAAATCATTTCGTGACATAAATATAATTAGGCATAATTATGAATATCTCAAAATTTCATTCTGTGTCGGACAAAACATTAGCTGACGCAATTTTTTTCATAACAATCATCAATAATATTATACTTTTTCAAGTTCGTAGTAACCCAAATGTTTTTCTTTTTTACCTATGAAAAATATGAAAATGAGTAATTTTGCCCTTTGATTGTATATTTTATGAAAAATTAGCATCTACAGAATTAATCTATCCCTCGTATGCATTTTTTTGCCGTTCGCTGCAAAAGAAATTCAAAAACCATCATTTGTCTCAACTGGACCGCTCCAACTCCCTTAAGGGTTGGAGACATTCATTTTTATTATACGAATTCTAAAAAAATATGATGTGTTAGAAGTTTTTTGATTTTCAAACAAACATAATGTACCATTTTTTCTTGGCAGAAATTGACGCATAAATTCCATTTTCGTTTTGATAAAAGAAATATCAACGTGCTTTCAGAATCATGTCTGACAAAACAAAATAACATGTTTTGTTTTGTCACATAACATGTAAACAAAATAAATGTTGCTCACGAGATTTGTCGAGAAAGTGTCCGTAAAAGTTCCACTGGTGAATCTTCCCACACCGTCAATTTTATCAATTTTATTCTAGCTCCACTGTTCGATCCGTGCTTCCATCATTTATCTCCTATCTATACATGCCGTGTAGCGAAACGGAATTTAAGATCCTTCTGTTTACGAACTGCAATAAAGTCACGCAAATATGTATCGCTGACGATGCAGCGAGGAGATTTGGGCACCTAAATGTTAAAGCGTCTAAACGATAAATCGATTTTAACGACGATGAATGGGGACGGTGTACACGCCTCTTGTGTTCGAGGCATCCTGTATCGCGGGCATTCTCGGGAGGTCTTCAGTGAAATACGTATACCCTAGTATGTGCGCTAGTGGAATTAATTCCGGAGTCTACCTTTTTTTCTCAATTTCGCATTTATAATCATTTTTACTTTATAATCACTTATATTTTATATCCTTATCAAAGTAGGCTCATTAAGGCAAACATCATGTAGAGACATTATTGATTAGAAAAAAAAGATTACAGTATTATTTCCGCGTAGCAGTACATACATTTACTGCGTAAATGTAAAAAAAGCTCACTTCTATAAAAAGTGTCCAGAATTAATTCCACTAGGGTAGTCAGGATGAATAAAGCATCGAATTGCATACAAAAAATCCTAATTCCTTTATTAACTCCATTTTTTTACGGCTTACGAATAATTTAAGGGGCAAAACTGAAGAATTTTCGAAAAATTGTTTTTTTCCTTTCAAATTGGCTTAAGAGATGCTTTGAACAATCTCGAATGAGGGAAAAAAGTTGGATACCTGTAAAACAAAGGTCCGCAGGCCCGAGTGGGCCTGCGGTGACTTTTCCATGAGTTAATTATAACATTAGTTATTAACAAATGATTGTTTTTTTTCTGACAAAAATTGAGTTTTCACTTTAAATGCTTGCCAATGACACAAAAATAAAAAAATTCATATTTTCACAATTCCCTACGTATTTCACTAGCTATACTCATGTAAATTACTAGAGTAAAAAAAACCAATTTTTTAATACAACTTTTCTTATTGTTCACTTGAAAATATGACTAATAACATCCTTGACTATTATTATTCTCTTCCTTGTCTTTGCGCCCACAAATGTCGCGAAAAATCACTTAATTTTAAACGTTCACATTGGTGTTTACAATTGGTTTACTTAATTCAATTTCCTGACGTAATGGTCCGCAGTAGAAAATGCATGGGGATTGTAACCTAAATAATTGCAGATATTCCGAACTCTGAGGCGGAAATAATAAAATATAAATTCGTGTACAATATTTTTTGTAAATTTCGATATTCACAAAATTGTATTCCTTTCTTCATAAAATATCCAATCGATTTCCTCCTCGCTCAAGCTTTAGAATTCCATTTCCCAAATAATAAAAATTTACGGATTATAACGCGTTCTTCGGGATAATTGTCAGACCAGCCTCAATAAAATTGGATACGTTTAAGGGCTTAACCGTGGCTGCCCTGATAGGTATGGCCATAATATTGCTCAACTAGGTCCCAATAGTGGGATATTAGGTTGGGCTGGCTACGGCAAACGCCCCTAGTAAGGAGACCATCAAGGAGCTAATTGTGGATTATGAGCACGCCCCGGAAAAAAATTTCGAGATATCGAAAGATTTTCGAAATGAATATGCTTACAGAATATTATTAAAATACGAATGAACAAAATTACTCAAAAAGAATTTTACAATTTTTTTTTCGTATGGAAAAGTGATTCACTCATAAAATTAATTACACATCTATTTAGTATGAATATCAAGCAGTTAGAATTTTTTTTTTTTCGATGTACAAAATGGCCGACTACTAATATTTTATTTTGTTATATTTTTTTAGGCGCTCCACGGCGTGACATTTAGCATCCACAATTTTTGACCCAGAATAAAAAACAAAAATTCTCGTCAATCTACATTCGAATACCGAGAGATGTACGTACGGTATTTAAAAAATATTGTTTTGTTCATAAGTTGTAGGTATTTGAACTTATGAAATTAATTTTCAGTGAAAGTTCAAAATTCAAAAGTTGAAGGTATTTGAACTTAAGAAATTAATTTTCAGTGAAAAATTTCGTTATAACGGCTCATAAAAGGAAAAGTTTTCGATTAATCAGAAATTCCGTATGTACTTCTCTGCGAAATGCAATTAGGAACATAACTTTTAAATTTGGAGTAAATCGAGTGAAAATTGTTGAAGTTATTTGTCACGCCCATTGGAAAAAAGCTGTTTCGAGAAGTTTCGAGTAAGTGGCGAAAAATATTAATGACGAAGCAATACGTTAGTTTTCAACTTGTTATTGCGATTTTCATTATCCCAGTCAATAATCTTTCTGTGCTAGCAGCGAACCGAAACTCAATTGAACCTAAACGCCCCTAGTTGAAAAAATTAACAGCATTGCATCCGTCAAGATAGAACGAGCGCGCGCTCTTAATTTCTGTACATTCTGTACCAGACATTGTTCATATCATTATGCATGTTTGAGTGATATTTCAGAACAGTCAATTATTTAGATTGGGAGATAATGGTTTTTATAATTGCAACTTTAACACTGCAGGGTCTGCATTGAAATTTAGACAGAATAGTTTACCGTAAAAAATATTTGTCCCCTATAATAAGAAGACGTATAACAACACCGCATCGTTTTCACGTATCCAATGACGTAAGTTTGCGCGGCATATTTAAAATAATACTGCAACACAAATTTTTATTTGGAAGTAATTTTTAATCGAACAAAGTTTGTAATTACTTATGAACACTTATTAACACTTTTATTTGTTAATGGAAATAACATAAGCAATACAAAATATTGATATTTATGACGCAAATATTTTTTTATGATAAAAGTGTTTCGCTTTAGGAACACGATAGTTCTTTTTTTTCTTGAAATATATGTCTTCTTCATATAGGGGGCAAATATTTTTTACGGAGAATTATTCTGTCTTTACTGAAAGTTTTTAGCAAAAATGAATAGTGAAGGCAGTCGAAACTTGTTTCACGCTTTCCCTAACTAGTTTCCTATCTGGACATAATTTTTATTCAAAATTTATAGACCCAATAGAATGGTACGACGAATCATGTGACCTGACTTTCGGTCAATGCAGATGCAGCAGTAAAAGTTGCAATTATAAAACCCATTATCTCCTAATCTAAATAGTCGAATGTTCTGAAATTTCACTCAAACATGCATAATGATATAAACAATGTCCGGTTAAAATTTGAACAAAATCTGTATAAATCAAGAGCGCGCGCTCGTTCTGCCTTGAACTCGCTTAGTGACAAAGCGCGACCCGCCATTAAGGGTCCAGATGAGGCTTGCAAAGTAGAGCGCTCATAAAGTTAGGAAAAGTTGAGGTACGACAAAACCCAGACTGCCGTTCCGCACGGGGGACGATAATTATCTGCTCGTAATGTGCTTTAATCGAGTTACATGAATCTTTGACAAAGAAAAATTAAAGTGTCAAGTATGCACGAGCCTAATGAATTTCTTTTTCAAAGAATATTAAACCATTGCATTACAGCGATATCAAAAGCTCCGGAGAACGACATCGGGAAAATGTCAAATGTCTTTATCGGTTATAGTCCGTCCAATTAAAATATAGTGGCTGCTGTATCAATTTCAGTCATCAGCGGCTCCTGCAATCAATTCGAGTGCTAACGGTGATGTTTAAATGCATTGAAAGAATTTAAAAAATATTTTATCCAAAGTACTCTAACTGTATATATATATATATATATATATATTGAAAAGCGCAATGAAAATTCCAATTTTTTGTTTCGGACATCGTGGAAAAGAAATTTGCAGACAACACTGACAAGGAACATCGCTTAAGTGCCCGCCTTCGGTTTTGTTGAAACTCATCTATGTGATAAAGCATTGAAAACTATTTTTCACGTATTTTTTTATCAGCGGAAAAATGTTTTTGAGGGGTGAAACCAGACCTGGAATAGGGTTGATTCACCCCTTAATTATTTTTTTGCGATAACACTCTAGTGGATTTTTCATCGCTTCGGATTGAAAGAATTTTCGTTTTTGTTTCATTCCGATCGGCCGACTGCTTGTGAGTGAAACTGCAATATTACCATTTGACATGCCTTTCTTCAAGGGCTGGTTTCATCCCTTAAAATAGTTTTTTCGGCGATAAAAAAAAACGTACCGTTTAGTTTTCAATGCTTCATAACGTATATAAGTTTCAACAAAATCGAGGGACGACAATTGAGGGATGTTCCTTGTAAGAACGTGGCTGCGAAGGCGGTCGATGAAACAGAATTAGCACTACTGGAAACAACAACGTATAAACTTTTCATTGTTCGATAAACATTTTCTCGGAATTTTTATACTTTCTAATATGGTGTTTTTTCCTCTTAGATAATTGTTATTTTTTATCTATCAACTTTTTTTATCAGCATTGGTAATACCTGCATTTTTATTCGATTCCAACTTTCATCCGAACGAAATACCTTAACACTGAGTCTGTACACGTTTTTCCGCTGCCTTCCGTCTGTATACCTGGGTATTTCAAGTCCTGCCGGATTTCACTCAGTTAATACATTCGTAAATAAAAAATAAAAAATAATGCTGGTGTTCGAAACGTTCAATTTAATATTTCTATCATAAAATTATAAGAAAATCAATGTTTTGATATATTTTGTGTTAAATAAATGGAACGATTCGGTAGGAAAGTAGTTTCGGCTCGGACACGAAGTACGCAGGTTTACAGACTAAGTGGTAATAAAATCAGAGCGGACTCGAACGGTGTGTGATTTTTGTTATCGAGCCCTCTCCATATAAAATAAGTAATTTGAGGTAATGTTAATCGTTCTTGCTTTGTCTTCGTCGTCTTTCCCAAATCACACGATCCCCAAAAATATTCTCGATAAATAAGCCACTCTCGTCCTGCGAAAACACCCATTTGCGATATTGCACGTATACGAAAGGTGTTGCCAGTGGCTTTTCACGCCGTTGGAGATTCGGACATAAATATTCGGGGATATTGAAGCTTTTCCACGCCCGCTCACTCTCGCGTTGTATCCGGTCACGTATAAACAGGATGATAGAATTTCGGACGGATGATGGCGAGGGATGAAAATAATTTGAAAAATATAGCGTTAAACAATATAATGTGATTACGGGGATCGATATTTCTCTGGCCTGAAAATGCATAAAAATAAAGAACTCTTCATATATATCAACGACAAATAAGGGTGGCACAAATTTGAGCTCTATTGTTTTTCTTTTTGTGCACCGTCAAATTGACTTCTTTAAAGAAAAAAGAATTGTCACGGAAGCTGCGAGCGGTAAAAAAATATTTTGAGGTTGTTCAAGCCTCCCAAAAATTCACGTTTTCATTAAAATAATAGATTGTTTGTTTCGTTCACTTTTAACTTATACATTTTACGCTTTATAATTTTGAAAATTAACCTCGGGAAAGCTCTAGCCGTTCGTTGAATATTAAGTGGTTACTCGAGAGCTTCGAAATTTCCGATTTTTGCCAATTATTTTGTACTCTTCTCACTCAATAAATCTGACGCTTTGTAAAATTTTCAAATCAATTGATCATTTTTCTTCGGAAGCAGATTTTTCCAATTTACCTCACACTACTAACCCAAGAATTACAATCTTTGTTTTCATAAAATAATTCTTTAAAGCTCTTGTCCGTAAACAAAATTTCAGGTCCCCACTTTATTTGGTCAGAAGTGTGAGGTAAATTTTAAAAATCCCTTTCTGAAGAAAAAAAGTATTAATTGTTTTGAAAATTTTACAAAGTGTCAAATTTATGAGTGAGAAGAGAAAACGCAATTCGCGACAATTGAACATTTCGAAGCTCTTGAGTGACCACTAAATATTCATTGGTCAGCTCGACCTCTCGCGAGCTTAATTTAAAAATGATAAAGCCTAAAACTCATGGGTGAGAAGTGAATGAAAAAGAAATCGGTTTTTAAATGAAAATTTGAATTTTGGAGAGGCTTGAGTGACCTCTTGAGATTTTTGTACCCTTCGCAGCATTCGCAACAATATTTTTTCCCTTTAAAGTAGATAGTTAGATGGTGAGAAAAAGGAAAAAAATCGAGCTCAAATTTGTTCCACCCTAGTATACATATATACTACGATTGACCACAGTACTCTTTTCCCAGCGCCGCCATTTTGTAATTTTTTGCTAAATTTTTGTATTGGAGGGCCGAACGATAATTACATTCCTAAGTAATAGTTAAAAAAAAAACGTTTGTTTCAGATGACAAGGACGGCCGCAATCACAACGCCCGACGTTGAAAAGATTTTGCGACATGACCTGCGCAACATCAAATATCATGTGCAATTTCGAATAAAAAAGTTAAGATGTTACTTCAAACATCTTCATTTCAATATTACTGTTAAAAAATAAATAAAACTATAAATTTAATAAAACTTTATTCAACTGTTTATAAATAAATAGAACTATAAATTTAATATTACTTAATATAACTAATAATATAACTGTAAAATACTAACACTGTATTTAACCGTTTCTCTAAATTTAATTCCCAAAACCCACCTTCAAGATGGGTGTTCACATTAGAATACAGCCTTAAAGTGGGGCGACCCCGCTTCACTTAAATATTTCCACGCAAGTATCCTTTCGCGACAAAAACTTCTAGCCGCACCAGTAACTATCCAAATTCGAGACAAGTATATCGAAATTGCGAGGCACTTTTTCGAGCTTCCTACAGATGTTCATTTCATTTCGCCTAAGTCCTAACTTGTCTCATTATAAATAGATAGAGAGATGTAAATCGAGACAGTTGGTCAACAAAGAAAGAAGAAATCGAGAAATAGAGACAATGAAAGAAAAACAGTTTTGAAATAAGAACAAGAGTAGCAGAATTTGATTTCGCAAATGGAAAAATATATTTGGCAGAAAAAAAGAGATACTCTCGCACACTTCATGTCGAGTAGGTCCGACTCGGATAACAGCTGTATAGGTGTAAAAAAGAAATGACAAAAATATAGCAAACATATTTTCGTAGAGGACTGTGTACAAGGGCAATATATATATATATATATATATATATATATATACACGCTCTGTTCATATTTGCTCACTCCCATGTACGTGAAGGAGAAATTTCCGGTAGGAGTGCACCGGATCGAAAGGCTGGTTATGGGACATGTATGCGACAAGACGAGGATGAATAGAGGGGGCAGAGGGCAAATGCAGCTGCAACTGGAACTGCGGTACAGCTAGCTCGAACGGAGAGAAGAGACCAAGAGCGTATATAGATTTGCTCGGGTTTCGTTGGCAAACAATGGCACCGACAAGCTAAAGCCGACGTCAGGCAGTCATGTTAGCCACGTAAATGCCTGTAACGCAGCCCACGTCACTGTGCAGATAAGGCTTTTCAGGCCAAAACGGCAGCCGACCCACGAGGTTGTGGACCATAGCTGACTTTTATTCGGCTGGGCATTTTTATTTTCAACTCATTCGCGTCAGGATTTTCTACGCAGAATCGAGAAAAAACAACAACAAATAACATCAATATATATCGCAGCGTCGAAAGAACGGCTTGCTGTATTACCGACCACATCTGGTGATGCAGTGGATTTTCGATGCTAAGGAATTATTAGGTATACAGATAAACTTACGGCCCTTTCATGGATTACAGAATTTTTCAAATTTGATTTATTTCCGTCGCCGTATGGTCTTTATAAAGTAGCATCATTGGGCGTTAAAAAGAATGATGTTGTTCGAAAAGAAACATTTACGGCACCATGTTCTTTTCGCGTTTCAAGGTTTAAAAACGCGGCTGAGGCGAAAGAAATAATTTGTTTGACTTTCGGAGGAAGGCCCATGTCGTGCAGCACGTAAGAAAGTGGTGCTAACAGTTTCAATCGGATAATCGATGCTTCGAGACGATGGAGAACATATTGATGTTCTTTATACTTGCAGGAAGAACAGTTTATTTGAAACGGCAATGCATCAAACTCTGGATATAGTCCCGAGTGCACTTCTCGGAGGAAATATCACCTGATATGTTCTCTTCATTATTTTCACAACAAATCCCATCCATTCATGACCGTTGCAATGATGTTGGCGATGACTGTGATGACATTCGGTCACTACTTCCGGCAAAGCAGAGCAGTCAAGCCTTGATTCGCTACTTGTGGTTCAGTATCTCTTGTACAACTGCAAGTGCATCAAATATGGCCAAACAAGGAGAAAGCGTTTGACATACCGATTACGAACTGTTTATTTGTGTTTTCTCTCTCCCCCCCCCCTCTTGCCGCCAGTCCCTCTGCCTCTCATTGAAGCAGCGAGACCACAACCGGGAAAAACTGTATTCCGCCTACAACTTCCAGTTCCTGGTGTGTCTGAGTTTGAGAGGAAGGTGGAAGTTCACTTCGGAGGTGAAGGGGGTGAGGCATGATGCGAGGGTTTCCGATCGTCGTGAGACTTGAGAGGAAAACAGCACTTTTACTCCATTTCTCAGAAAATTGTCGGGAAAATATCTTATATGATGTATCTTAGGGGCGATATTTTTCCGCCAGTTGAAAAAAAATAAAACACGAGCAAAGCACGTGAACGAATTGTCGATCGGTACACTAAGACCATCGCCCGGTACGGTAATCGTTACCCACTAACGGTAAGCCCGAGGTTCAAGTTGATTTTGTTGACCTGATGTGTAGCCTATGGTCAAATTGGACGTTGGCGTATGACTGACAGCTAACGTTGGGCCAACACTTGGTAGCCTGCCGAGAACCGAATCTCGGCTGATTCTATGGACCAATAGCTAGTCTATGTTTACGTTGAACGGCTTTTGAAGAACTATCAGTTTTGGTCGGAAATACGGAAATACGGAACCCGTGCAGAAATGATCGTAGGGATCCAATTGGAGTCCCATACCTGTCCCCATCTCCTGATAGGGATCCAACGGGTCATTGGATTTGATCCCTATACTAAAACGTCACGCTCGTGCATTGGACTTTCATCGGGATTTGTCATTACAATGTACGAATCCTATTTGAATCCTAAAGGATTCCCACCTTATCAAACGGAATCCGATTCGATTCTTGATCTGATCGCAATCTCTACGTTGAATGTTCTAAACACAATATATTGATATACGAAATGGGTGAACCTTTAAAAAGTGCAAATCACTTGAAAAAGTATACCTCAAAAATTGATTCGAATCAAATCAGTGAAAATCCACTATAATTGTCGTTTGTTATGTATTTTACTATAATATCCCCACACACGTAAACCTTCACGAAGCGTGCAGTTTGTGGTTCGACACACCGAATTTTTTCTCGTGGCTTTTCAGATATTTTCGATTCCAACCTCGTACGAATTGTCAAATGGCGTTCATTGGGGAACAGTCCGGAATCCAATTGGATCCCAATGAAGACTGCCCTATGTGCGGTGTCCCTAAAGAATACATTTTGGGACATCCCAACATATTTGTGAACAGGATCACGAAAGAACATTTTTTGGGAGATCCATCATATTACGGTCTAAAATTTCAAATGAAAAAAATCCATCAAGTCACGAGGCAGTGACGATTGTTTCATTTCACTGCTCGACAATTTAAACACATGATGGGCTCTCACAGTCTGATTGGCCTGAGAAGTTTGGTTTCGTTCAAATCGGGCAATTTGAAGAAGCTTGGATTACGATATCCGCAGGAGTAGCAAGACCCACATATTTCGGCAGTGGAAATTGTCTTCTGCGTGATCACATTACTCCACGTTTGATTTGGAATCAGGAGAGTTACAAAATACATATAAAAAAGTGCGATGAAAAATGTTATTCGTCAAAGAGATTAAAAAAATAATAGGTATAAGAGGTTAAAAAAAACAATATTTAACTTATATAAATTTGAACAACCACTTGAAAAATATCGTTCTCACGCTTTCGTCGTCCGCAAATAACGATTTTTGCCTGCACATCATGAAATCGATAAGAATATCATGAGAATTTCCCAATTAAGGAGGTACGATCATTACTACGAATCCAACTTTCAGATTTGAAATTTTTATATGATTTTGACGAATACTTTTGGCGCCTATTGCCAAAATTTGAGCTATTTCGACCGTTTAGTTTTTTTCGCAATAAAACTGCAAAGTCGAGCACTTTGAGTTACCGAAGCACGTCGTCTTATGGAAACGGTTAACCGGAAGTGCGGTGATCGTGGTTTTTCTGCTCACGTATCCAACTAAACCCCTTGGAAAACTGAAATTCGATAGATTAGATACAATAGATAGTGTAAAAAATAAGAAAATAAATCTTCACCGTGTAGTTAAAGCACTAGATTACAAGGAAGTTTCCATTTCCGGTTGAAAATGGTCAGAACGACGAAATAGCACCCACAGGCTTAGCAACGTCGCGAGTAACAGCTGATGCGTTTGGCGAACATGACCCAGCTTTGTTTTGAAATTAATTTGAATAGAAGCCGCCACAAAATATGCAAACAACAATTTATGGAGTTTTATCATTTATCACGTATCAATAATATGTATAATTATATTCTGCCTATCGTGTTAATTCCGCTGAGGTAATTCAAGCCTATTTTGATAGGTTTCCGGCTGATTTTTTTTTTGTCTTTTTAGTCCGTTTTCATAGTGGATGTGTTAATATTATTATCACGAAGATTACTACCGAGTCGTTGACAATCTAATTTTTCAGTTTTCATTCGTTCACGTGCAATCATTTCATCATTTACCACAACATTTGGTACACTCTAATCGATAATACGAATAATCGACACAAGTAAACATCAATCAGAGCAGTTGTGGGTAAAATAAATTTACTCTTTTTTGACCCCGTGGAAGTGATCGTACCTCCTTAATTACCAACCGATGGGGTCTGATTATTCGAGAGGATATTTTATGCTTCCGTTGAATCTTCGATATATTCACTATAGCTGCGATGGGCAAGATTAGTCGTTTGAAAATCGAAGGCTAACACAATGATATATAATTCACATTGCAGTGCGAAGACAATAGTTCGAGCAGAAGGACGAAACGAGAGACAAGGATTCCCGAACATTGCACGTAATCAGGAAGTTTAAGGGGGCGGTTGAAAGAGACTTTTGGCGGTCCTCTCTTGCTCGGCTTCCCTTTTTACTCTTTCTCTCTCTCCCTGGTTCTCTCTCGCCCCGCACTCGCGCGAATAACCGAAGTGGGGGAAGATATTACACATAATTAACTGCCAGGAAGGATGGAGCGATGCATGCTTGCAGTAGGGCAAGACCGAAGAAGTGAGAAGGAAAGAAAGGGAGCGAGAGAGCTCTAAACCATTAAGAAAGGTTTAATCTCGGAATTGGAAATGCTACGATGCCTTCAGCTCGATAAAGAATATAGACGAGAAAATATACGAACGAAGAAAACGAGTGAGAGTTCACTTCAATTCAAATTTCTCTCTTGTTCTCTTTGCTCCTTCTTCTCCCTCCTTACTACCCTCGTTCCACTTCTCTGGCTTCCACTATCCTTTATAAAGTGAGTCAATTGTCTGCAAATGTAGAAATCAAGGAATCTCCGGCACCATCAATTTACTCGTTTCCCGGTCACGCCTTTTTTCCGCATCATTTCGGAGTGCACAGTGCGAAATTGGAATACTGTCGTTGTATTTAAGACAACGTACATGAAGAGTGCTCGCAGAAATATGTGGACCTGGTGATACGAGGATGAATATAAATCGGTGATGGTTTCTTCCCTGGTGGAGCTTGCCTAATGAAACCTGTATTTCCATTTCATTGTTTGAACAATACGAAAAACTCTTTTGTTGAAGGGTATTATAATTGTTCGCGACTTTTTTTTATTAAGGTATTTCTTTTACGAACCCGAATATTTAACAATTAACTGATTTTCGTCTATAAATAAGTAAAAATATATCCCAGCATGCTGGTCATATTTCGAGCCAAGTTACCGAAATGTTGACGAAAAATGACTACTCTAAAAACTGTTTCATTTATAGGCCACTTGGTAGAGATGATACGCTGGCCATATTTCTATCCAATAACTTCACTTATCTAAAAAAGCAATACGCTAAAAACTCTAGATGCCTGATAAAAACTGCTCAATGCGTGTAAAAAACTCTACATATTCCGTAACGATATTAAACACAGGGCAGCACCGCAAAAGTAAATATTAATGATGACCCTTAGAAAAATGTACCTAATGAAAGAATTTTCTTAACTGCGAGTCTTTAGAGAAAATGTAAAAATGTCTAAATCTACTGAATTTGAGCGAATTTTTAACAATTAGTTCATCGTTGGGTTTATACCTAATAAAATATCAAAATAAAATAATAATGTTACCTACGTAAAATATAATATAAAACCTATATAAAATATAATACCTATATAAAATAAGTCACAATTAATCATTATTGATTGATTATTATTTTTATTAAGTGCCACTGTAATTTACAAATGATTCAGAAGGGCCCTGCTCATGCCCCCATAAAATACGGCCCGTCCCGAAAGGAGTTCCTCAAGGGCCGGTTACCGTTTATGACGATGAAAAATTCGATTTCTTTTTACATAATTTGCATCCTTAAAGTGTTTGAAACAGGTGGATTTTTTTTGGGGTCGACAAAAACAGACATTAAATACGTTTTTTTTATAACGTTCATCTTTAAATGCATTTTTCTGGAAACGCACATGAATCGTTGCGTAGTTAAAAGAAAATTCAATTTGTGGGTCATCAGGAAGCAATATTTGTCAAAAATTCATTTTAAAGTATTTTCTTCGTCCGTTGGAGCAAAAAAAAAATCTGGTAAAAAAATTGGGGTTTTCTTCACACGGCTGCCATTTTGTTGTGCAGGGGTTTTTCAGAAAACAAAAAACGATAAGGCACCCAAATGTAGTCTCATTTCATTATTTTTAACCTGTTTTTGTTCCGAATGAGCTGACAAGGCTGTGGAGTGCCCCACGTAAACTGAAACACGCCGTGCATGACTTTATTTTACGGCAGCTGAATTCGCCATTTTGGAAGCGTTTTTATAAATAAACCTGGAATTTACTCTGCATTGATAGAAGAGTAAAATGCATTGAAACCCATTTCCAAAAGTATTTAGTCTTTATAAACAAAAAATTCCCGAATTTCGTGTATTTTTCATGCCTCTCGACGGTAACCTCCCGTTAATGGCTTTTCAACATCCTTTTCACTCGAGCCTCCGGCGTTTTGAAAATGTTTCTTTTTCACCCGAATATGAAACAGTAAAAATTGTCGCTAGCACCCATGAAAAAATGTACAACTGGTCCGACATTGGCCCAGTAGTGCGCCAACTCTCCTGTATGGTTGGCCGTTCTCTGGCATGAATGTCGGTCCATTAATGCACCGTTGTCGGAATGATATCCTCGGGCCAAGGCTGACTACCGATATCGTACCGACGTTGGACTCAACACCGGCCCGACAGTAGTGCCAAGGTTGGCCCAAGTTACAGCCAATATCGTACCAGCGTTGGTGCTGACACTCGTGCCAAGGTCGGCCCAAGACTATGCCATCGTTGGTATTAAGAGCGGCCCGACGCCTGTGCCAACATTGGTCCAAGTTCAAGCCAATATCGTACCAACTTTGGTCCAGTCCATAATCAACAGTGGTACGATAATGCCCCGAATATCGACCGATACAACTCAGGGCATTATCGGTCACTCGTGTTACAATTTTTTAGTTGTTCATTTTCACCATTTTTATCGTCCCCGTGTTCAATAATTTCTTCCACATACTCGATAGTGTTCTCACACTTCGCTTTTTTAATATTATTTTCGAGGATTTTTTTCTCTGTCAAACATAACTCTTGATTCATGACACATTTTTCGTGCTTCAATAACAGTTTATTCCAACATAATTTTTTTCGCACTTTTTTCAGTTTATCATATCTCTTTATTTTATTCATACTGAGAATACGGTAGGAGCATAAGGGAAAAAATTACTGTTGCACGAAAAAGCGACGATGGACGCTACTCTTAGTTCGCGGTCTGCATCGATACGACACTGAATGGCGACTAGCGAGCAATTCATAAGACACGTAACGGGGAATGATGCCGGCTCGTGATTGGTTCAACATATTCACACGAACAGTCGGTTCTTCGTCGTTAGTCGATACTGTCCCGACATTGGTATATTGCGGTATGCCGAGATTACGTATGAACGTAGGACAGTTATTGGCAAACAGTATTGGCCCATGGTCGGCTCCAGTAGTCCCCCCCAACAGTCGGCTCACCGGGGCAGCCGATACTGGCCCGACATTGGTATAGTACTGGTTGCCGGGATTAGAAATGAACGCAGGACAAATAATGGCAGACAGTATTGGCCCACGGTTGGCTTCTCCGTCTACGCCAACAGTCGGCCCTAGGTCGTTAACCGGTACTGTCCGCACATCGGCCTGATGTCGGATGCCGGGCTCCGAAAAGAGGGTCGACTGAAAAATGGCAGAACCATTGTTTCAATGTTGGGCCAACATTGGTTGCCAACAATCGGTTAGCCAGTACTGGGCCGGACATCGGCCGTATTGTTCGTGTCGGCAATTTTTTCATGGGCACGTGCAGAATTTGTAATTAGGGGAAGTAGGGGCACAAGATGATAACGCTAAGGTTATGTTTAAATAAAACAATACATACATGAGTCAGTAAACTGTAATTATTCTTCAAACCAATCAACACTGATTAATCTCTTAATTTTGGAAGCAAAAAAATCAGTCTTTCTGATTGTTACCATACACTATATAGTGTATGGTAACAATCCGAAAGGTGTAGTAAAAAGCCATCCATTATTTTTGTATAAAATTGAAGGTAAAAATAATGGATTTCTTTTTACTATGCCTAATATTTTTAATTAAACTTTTATCTTTCCCATTTTACCCCGTATGCAGGTCTAGATGAAACAGCACTAGAAGAATAATGGGACACGAATTATTGGCATCTTTCGCATATAAAGGTGGTTTCACCTTTATATGCTTATATGCATGTCCGAAAACTAGGACCTCATAATGGTCGGTTAGTCAATAGAGACGTGTCCGAAAATTGGGTCATGATAGTGTCCGAACATAGGTACGTAACACTGACAGCTGTCTGAAAATTGGTACGTTCCGTACTATTGAACATTTAAATATATAAAAATAAACTTATTTACCTTTTCGGTAGTTAATGCATGCGTTTTGAAAACCAGAACTGACGAGCTTGCCGTTAGATTCGGTCATTTTTGTAACGGTTCATAAATTAATAATAAGTCCTGCAATCTAAGAATACTCTTAAGGATGTTGAGTCCCTATGAAAGATGTTAATGTTAATTGTTCAATAAGTAGCCTCTTAATCGTCATGAAATTTTTACATGACCTCCTGAATACTTCATGTAAAAACATACCAAATTTTCAGAGTTCTATCATCATTACTTCAACCTCCTTAAGGGTTGATATAAAAAATGATAAGAAAATTCTGAAAATTTAGTATTTTTTTGTATGAAGTATTTAAGAGGTCGTGTTAAAATTTCACGACGATTAGGAAGCTCGTTATTAAAAAATTATCATTTTGTTAGGAACAATTAGTAGAAGAAAAAAAAAAATCTATGAATAAACTTCGTTTTGTTTCCGTTGCCTTCAGTATATTGCAGATATTAGAAAATTGAGAGGTCAAAAAAAACTTATTGCAAAGTTACATCAGTTTCCATACGACAACATTTAATTTGTGAATGTTAATTGTTCAATAACGAGCTTCCTAATTGTCGTGAAATGTTTACTCGATCTCCGAAATACTTCATACGAAAACGTACCAAATTTTCAGAATTTTATTATGATTTGCGATTTGGGACCCAACATCCTTAACCGTTCCAGCATTGGTACCTTAACTTAAAACTTTACCAATAATTAGATCGTTTTCTCAAAAAATCGATATTGTTTTCTGACTCGAGATGCGTGCTTCCGCCAAAGTTGATACTTTCATACTCATTCACCTCCCCGCCGTCCAGCTGAAGTCTTGTGCTTACACACACTGTTCAGTAGGTAGGTCTTACCTCGAGTTCCCCTAGCTGTAGTGATCATTTTTTGATACTACAGTTTAGGACAAGTGCGAACGTCGATACTTTAATTATACTCGGAATACACAATTATCGGCAGAACAACTTACCGTTCGGTTACCCAAATTCTTGACTTTGCAAACGAGATGCACAGTGCTGCCGACGAGGCCCGTGAAGTTCGAAGTTACCGAGGTGTCGAAGTGAGGCCCCGTACCAGGCGTCGGCCATTCTTCCAAAAAATCCGTGCGGAAATTACGCAAGCAGGTCACAGCACCACCTGGACCAAAAAACGTTTTCTTTTGTTTGCAATTGTACACGCTGGTATTTTCAATAAAAATATGACGTTTGGCTTTGTTGACATCGTTCGAAATAAAAATGACAGTTTTGAGGCTGTTGCTACTAGATAACATTTGTTTCTTATCGATGCGATCCTGAAATAACGAAATTATTCTTTTTCGCAACATCTGTTTCGTTTGCAAGCGTACCGTGAATTACTGACGAATTATTGGCGTTGGACCGACACCAATCGACCTACATGCGGTTACATTCATGTACATACGTACGGCGATAGTGTAACCAATTCACTACGTCGGAACGACTGTGGCAGGTGAAACACGGTTGACATTGTAAATATTACACGTGACATAAATGACTAATGGCTAATTCTGACAGTCCGATAGTGGAAGATCGATAGTGGGGGAAACGGTGGCATAAAAGCTAAGAGAATCTTGCCGTTTACGATACTCGGAATCCGATTTCGTTGAATGAAAAGAAAATTGCGAAAAGGGCCACGAGGGAACAAGGCTTGGAGACTTATCCGGGTAAGACAAACTACTGGAACGACAGTAATCGAGAAAAAAAACAATATCCTCTTCCGGCACCGTTTTAGTCCAGTAAAAGAGACGAAAACCCAGCACATTCAGCGTAGAATATGAATTTTTGACTGAAGGTAGATGGTTGCATTCTGGAAGCAGCGCTAATAAAATTTTGATCTTCAACTCACCTCAACCCTAAGGGATAGGGGTTGAAAACTTGAAAATCGCCGTATCTCGATAATCCTGCCCGATAATAAAGCCCGATGAAAAAATGTTTCGAACAAAAGTTGTTTGGAATAATAAAATACGAGTAATGTTATCTGACGTCCAATCCCTTATCTTTGAAAATAGCAGCAGAAAAACACGAGAGCACCACTGACCCAGGCATGGACGCAGTGACATGTCTACTACTGGGTTGGACGTCAGATAATTTTATACGAATTTTATTATTCCAAACAACTTTTGTTTGAATCCTTTTTTGATCGGGCTATTAATTATCGAGAAACGGCGATTTTTAGGTTTTCAATCCCTATTTCTTGGGGGGTGGGGCGAATTGAAGGGCAACATTTTATTGGGGGTACTTTCAGTATGCAACCATCTACCTTCAGTCAAAAATTCATGATTTACTATAAAGATAATCAATTTGCGATAACGTATCAAATATTTATCACGAATTAGATGAGTTCGACAACGCGAAGTAAATATTTATTTAGAATTACGTTATATTTATTTAAAATAACTGCTATTACGTTGTTTAGAGTTGTAGGACTAAATAGTTATTTGGATATATATAAGATCAGATAGAATTGCTGATATTACGTTATTTCGGAATACACTGAATAATTATTTAGAATTATTGATATATTACGTTCGCATTCTAAAATATTAAGTTGCAAGCAACAGCCTGTGCATACTCCAGGATGTTATCATCGACCAATTTACCGATACGTTTCATTGTATCCGCGTCCACATGTCCACGATGCCGTTTCATTTGGATACTCAACCTCTAACCACGTAATGGACCGATTTCTCCGATACTTGAAGTTATAAACATATTTAGAACTTACAAGAGTTGTCTTTCCGACCCTTAAAAAATCCTAATCCCAATAATGCATTTGAATGGCCATGTAAAACTCTTTTGTTTCAAATCGAACAATTTACTGAACGTTTGAATATTCGGGGACACGCAGAAGAACAGTCCTGGTTAGTATGTCGTCATTTCAGTCTTTTGTTATGGACATTCCATCGTTTAGTAGTTTATCGTAAGCATGTAGTCATACTCTACATCGTTATCAATAGATTAGTTACCCCCCCCCCCCCCAGGTAACTTGTATGATTGTTTTTTTCATAATTCGTAACTGTGTTAATGTATGTCTCACATATATGTTGACGTTAATCTGTATGTCTGTCACTCGCTGAGCCTCAAACAAAGGCAGTCTTAAAGAGAACACCACTTAACCCCTTCGTTGGTAGAGAGAATTCGACAAAAAGTGCCCAAAATGGCAGGACATTTTTTTTATCCTGAGAACTTGTACTCTGGGGTTTTTGAGGATGCTGGTTACGAATCTGAACTCAAAATTCAGGAATTCACAATGACGAACAAATATGGCGAATGAAAATACAAATAATACAGATTGATTTAGATGAACTTCGGTACTCAAGCTCCAGATATTTCCATCTATTTATTGTATTATGCTCCATGTTGTTGAATTCACCATGAAAAATTCCTTCATTTTGAGTTCAGCATCACACTCAGCGTCCCCGAAAACCCCCAAGTACCAAGATTTATTCAAATCGAGCTGTTTTTAGGACTTTTGTCCGCTATATTAGATCCGCCATTAAAATTTTTGAATTTTGTGTTCAGATTCGTAATAAGCGACCTCAAAAATCCCGGAGTACTAATTTTCATCTAAATCGAGTAAAGTTTTTGATTTTTGTCGCCATATTGGCACCGTCATGTCATTTTGAATTCCCAAATTTTGACATCAAATTCAGATTCAGCGAGCCCAAAAACCTCCGAGCGAGGCTCCGATTTCAAATCAGCGCAAGTTAAATAGGGAAATAGAGGTTAGCGCACTATTGCGTCAATGCCAACGAAGGGGTTAAGTGTCCGCTTTCGATTTGGTTGAAACTCATATATGTGATACGGGATTGAAAGCCATTAGACAAGTATTCAAACCTTCAGGCGGATATAAGGCCACTTTTCAAACACAAAAAAAAACGTTCAAATCCTTGGAGCCTGCCAAGCTTCGGCTCATTCTATCATAATGTCCAAACGAGGACCAGGATGTGGTTCAATGATAGATGCATACCACATATATGTGGATATGCATATATAGTCTCCGGGTCAAAGCAAAACGAAGGAAAAATAACGAAGAAGAGAGAATGGGGAACAGAAAGGAGAGAAGTATTTTTCCAGAGTTAACGAGATCCTGTACGAGGTTCTCGGATGTATATATGTGCCGGGATACAGAGGTTGAAAGCGCAGGAGAACACGCGAGTTCACGAGATGAGCCGGTAGCCGCAAACGAGACAGCCGGCTGTCCGCAAAAATGAAAGACGTTAATTTCAACGAGTGATAGTCGCTCTTGAAACGAGAGTCGAGCCATGTATAACAAGCTATGCTTCGAGCGTCGATTCTGGTTAGCTACCTGAGCCTTTTTGCGCTTGTCATGACGAGTGAGCAGCCCGGATGCGACGCGCCCATACACATTTTTAGATCTTTGTGCCCTGCATATGGATTTCTCCCTTCTTTGAAGTCTATCAAGCCCGTGGCCTTGCAAATGGAATCTCATGTATACCAATTACTTCGACACGAAGCATGCGACAAGACTTCACAACGTGTGTTGCAGCAATAATTGCAGGCATGATCACTTTTGTTGCAAATTGAGATTCAAGCTTACCTAATTATGTATAGAGACTTCAGCGACTCTTTTTTTTCGCGTAGCCTCAAAGGCTTAGGTGTGCTGATCTTTTTTACAATTTGATTAGTTTTTCGCAGGGCATTTGAGATTGGAGATTTAAATAGTTTTCAAAGCGTGCTACCCATTCTGCATCTTGCTTATTCGTCTCTAGTAATACCAAAAACTATAGCTGTAAAAAAATCTAAAAATATCTTTGAAAACATCGTCATGGTTTTAAAATCAAGAGGCATGCCAACGAAAAAATCTGGAAAAAAATGGTACACTTCGTTATGACTTTTGTGTCACTAAAGATTTCAAGCTGGAATTACCGGAGTGTAGTAACTAAATGGCAAAGTCCGTTTTGTGTGTTCAAGCTGGAATTTCAAGCTCGAATTAGTGGAATCTAATAACTAAATGGCAAAGTGCGTTTTGTGTCACTAAAGATTTCAAGCTGGAATAGCTGGAGCCTAGTAACTAAATGGCTAAGTGCATTTTGTGCAACTGAAGATTTCAAGCTTGAATTACTGGAGTCTAATAACTGAATGGAAAAGTGCATTTTGTGCCACTGAAGATTTCAAGCTGGAATTACTAGAGTCTAGTAACTAAATGACAAAGTGCGTACTTTGTTTCGTCCAGCTTATGATAGATACGCGTGTGTGTGTCCATGGTTGACTACCTTAGCACTAAGTCCTATATACGACTGGCCATTAGGTGCAGGTGGATCTTGGTACGCAAAACTGCGGTTTTGTGGCGCAGAGTTCCCGCTTGTTACTTGCAGTGGAATAATTATTGCAAATTTCACGAAAGCTCGTGTGTTGACGAATTCTGCGTAGACGGATGCCTATACGTGTGTATGTGTAAGCCGTCCACGATGGGTCACTGCCAAGGGAAATCCTTCTGCCTAACGTTTCTCGGGTGCTTTCTCGGACATTGAGGGACGAAGCGGTTTGCCCAGGTGACCGCCGAATCCTGCACCCTACCCACAGTAGTTCGACTGTACGGTAAGCTCGGACCCAGCGGTCCTTTTACCATAGCTCGGTTAGGATATGGTATACTTGTACATAGAAACGTACATACATGTGCCACGAACCCACTGGTATGGCATGCTTCGCGTTCTGACCGAGTTAACTTCGTTTCAACCTCCAACCCTCCCCCCAACCTTTGCACCCCTCCCCGGCGGCTTTTCCCGTGAACTCTTTCGTGAAATGTTCGTTGTGGTTTCAACTATACCTTCTATGTGTATGTAAGCATTTTCTGTATGGAAATACGTGTATCACACACGTATAAAAGCACATACCCGCAAAAATGAGCGTGTAAATGTACGATGTTGGCTGCCGGCGAGTGGAGGCTTGTCCAGCTCGATTTAACGCATAATGTAATGTGGATGAAGACCTCCAGTGTGGCTACCTACTTTTGTTGATTCGTGGGACGGTGAAATGACAATTAACGTAACAATTTCTTGGTTACGCGCTTAAGGGACTATACATTTATATAAATTACATAAATATACATTTATATGCATAAAAAAAATTGTTTGGGTAAGAGTGTACCATTAAGCGAAAAAAGTTGGTAACAATACATGCCACGGTTTTCAAACAAAAATGATTCAAAATAACTTTTTTTTAGATGGCACTGTAGACGGATTGTCTTTTTGTCATAATTCGGGCGAAATCATACGTTAAAATAAATATTTTTTAATCATCCTAGTTCGGGCTATAGCCATACATATGATAAACATACAGTAAAAATTTTAGCCTGATTGGTTAAGCGGTTTTTTTTAAATCACCAACGCCGGGTGAAAAAAGTCACTTCGAGAAAAACGCGTTTGAAGTTTACTATACTATATCGTACAATACTAACCGGTAGAGCGTCGTTTCACTCACACAGTGAAAAGAGAGACTACTACTATACAGTAATTGTATAGAAGTATACGTGTATATGGGTATACTCAGGTATAACTTCAAAACAGGTGTTCCCAAAAGCTGCCAGGGACGCGCAGCGGGTAGCCGCATTAGAGCGCGCGCACCCGGCGTTTCTACTTTGAAGCGCCGTACTGAGTCGGCAAAGTGAAAATCGACTTTACCAGCAGTTGGATATCAATTCTATCGTTTTTATCATTTTTTAAAGGAAAGATTTCTTCACCATTTGTGAGAGTTCGAGTATGATTTACCTATTACTACTTTTGGCTGTTACGTGGTATTTTTTTTATTTATTAATCTATGAAAATGGCGAATGTATGGCGCGGTTTTCGAAACTGGATTTCCAAAACTGGCGTGACGTATAGTTAAATTACTAATCGCCCGATCAACATTTTTTCAACTGTATTCTCTAAAACATGATCCTAAAAGTTTTCGGAAATAAAAAAATTTGAATTGCACAATGTATCCATTTTTTCCGGAAAATGCAATATTTTCGTTTCAAAGCGTACTGTTTAATCGATTTTCACAATTTCTCACTTTTTGTTGGTTCATATTCTGCGTATGAGTGTTAATGCAATAAAAATATTCGGTGGCTTTTTTCAGATTAATCCCGCCGACGCTACGTGTCACGCCGTCTGACAATAACCGCCACAACGCATTTAGAAGACCGTACCATATTTCCGCCATTTTTAAACACTGATAAAAATAGAAAAATACCATCTAACATCCCAAAGTAGTAATAAAACCTGACCTAAGTCTCAATAATGGTGAAGAAGTATTGCCTTTAAAAAAAAATCACGAAAATCAGCAATTTTTTCCTCGCCTGAAGGTATCTTCCCTCTTGAAAAACGCACGAATGCTGCATGAGAAATCTGCAATGATTCGATTCTGCAAATTAATTCACGGGGAAAAGATTCGTCCACTTCGGCGTCTGTTCCTATATGTTCGCAAAGTTTTGCTTCCCTATTCGCAGGGTGCAATTTTCATATAATCGTACAAAATATCCTTCCGCGTTCGTATGTTTTCAGGGTAAGTGCATCCCGGCATTTTTATTTAAAGATTAACGAAGAAAAAACACAATTTACGATCTTACAGATATTTTTGTTACGCGGACAAATGATACTGACAAGGGACTATTGTACACGAAAGATCCGCTTTCCAAGTTCTATAGTACAAGTTGAATTTTTGGGAACCTATGCGACTACGCTTTTCATATGTACTTTCTGATTCATAATTCATCACTTTGGCAATCTTCCTAATTATCAAATAGCACGTTGCAGGCGCGATAATGTATTTAATTGCATGCACTATTGCAAATTATTATGAACGATACTTATTCGACCTGATTTTGCAACTAGAAGCTGGAGCATTGAAGATTACGCGTAAAGAAATGGACATATTATTTGGTGGTTTCAATCGTAGTTAGTGTAGCAATAAGCATGAAAATTTACATTATCCATTACGGCTTGATACGATTACACGTAAATTGTTCCTGCAACATTTCCCCACCCTTGCACCTTTGTTTCCCTTCCACATACCCTTAATATATTAACTGTTTTAGTCAATAGACTGATGATTATTGAACACACAAACTGCAAGTATTCGAATGCGCATCATTTAATAGTAAATGAGTTTGCGTTGTCGGTTAATATGCTCCACCGTTGTTGAACTTTATATGGTCTATTGAGAGCACGAGAATAGCGCACGCATACGTAATATCGTTATAACTTTTCGTCAAAGAGCTTGGTCGATACCACATATAGGTATCGAATTTTTTCCAGGTCGACTAATTGTTATATTCATATTCCCGTTATTGTAACTGAAATAATCGTTATTGTCGATACTATTATTATGATTTCAGATTTCAAGTATTCGTCGTGATTGAACAAAAATAAATGGGTATCAATAACGACAATTACCACGATTTATATTGACATGGAAAGGGCTTTGCACAAACGAAGATGAAATCCCACGTTAAGAGGTTACACGTAGTTGGAATTTTTGAAAAAAAAAATCGATTCTTCGTTCTCGACGAATTCTGATAATATAATCTTTTGAAAATATTCTCTGAAAGTTTCAAGTCAGTCCGTTGAAAATTGGCGGAGTTATGAGCGTTTACAGATAGGTCCGGTGGACCTACGTATATACCTGACGTAACATTTCAAACGCGTTTTTCTCGGAATGACTTTTTCAGAATCGGTGACCAAAATATCCCAAAAACAACTAAACCGATCTGCTTCAAATTTCACAGACATTTTTGTGCATCAAAAGGCAGTCCTTAATGGAAGGATTTTTTTTCAATGCATACTTTTTTATATCAAGGAATATAGAGTGTTTTTTTTCGCCGAAATTTCGGCGATCACTTTCGATCGACGATCATTTTGTCAGAAAACATTATTTTATTGAACCCTTCGATTAAAGACTAGACAATACGGTACAAAAACTAAATTCATTTAGTTTTTCGATTTCAGATGATTTGTTCCCGAGCAAGAGTGGTCATCGCGAAGGACCTTTTTTGCACAGCGGTCAATTTACTGTATCTCCGTCGTTTATAAATATTTCCCAATAAAAAAAATTGTCGAAGATACTTGAAACGATACCCTTTACTATGAAAAAAAGTTGAAAACCTGCACCCATTTCGCAAAAAAAAAAATCACAAAAGTACCTCTTTTTTCCGGCTGCGAACTAGGTGTAACCCGTTAAAGCGAATCTCGAAAAACCGTAACTTCGTCACGTCAACATTCCACTAAGGCTAACCCCAAACTCTTCGTGAAATTGCATCAAACATAGGGCAGAAGAAAAAAAATGGTGTGAAAGCTCTTATGCTCTCCTGCAGACACGTATAAATATCAAAGGGCGTATATACAATAATAATTCTATTCATGATTCCTCAAACATATATTCGCGTTTCTTTCCATGTCGGCGCATCGTATACAATTTGTGTACGAGGTACGTGTTCTCAATTCTGAGATATTTCAGAGCATTTTTTTCGTGTCGCGGTGTGTTGAAGAAAGATGGAAAAAATAAGATCTTCGCAAAGCCCTACAAAGTCAGTATGTCTCATCTTCATTGAAAAATATATATATATATAATAATCGTATTCATATTTGCATAAATATATGCTCGCGTTTCTACGCCAGCATTACGTATACAACTTACGTACGTATGAGGTTGGTACTACGTGTTCTCAATATTTTTAGTTCAAGAACCTGCCTCTGTACAAATATTTGTTCATTCTTCAATGTTCATCATATCGGATTAAGAAGGAAAATTGATTTCCTGTTTCTTTTTACTCGTAACTATTTTATCGACACTTGATAGTAATTAATTTTTTTCACACTCGGGCTAACATATTTTGAACACACTGAATTCTATTGATACTTGATTACAATTATATTCATTGCCTTCACTACAGATGCCTAAGTACACAATGAAAGAATAATGGCTTGACAGTCTCGTTTTTTAAAGTGAAACGGGTGCCTTTGACTACGCAAATTAATTATAACCGTACTTTTAGTTGACGGGATTAAAAAAAATGTTCATACATTTTGACATGCAGCTTTACGCCGATGGACATTACTTTCGAGCATTTGCTCCAATATAAGAGTTTTCGAGAGCTCTCGCCTTTATTACATGACTCAGCTGACGCGAATCGTCGTAGTTAGCGAACTTTCCAAACTACGGCTTTATGCAGCCAGGTAAATGGACGTCCCATGGAAGTGAGAAGTTGAAGGTAAATTTATTTCAGAAGCGTCCATACAATAATAGGAAAAGGGAACGAGAGGGCGGAAAAAGGAGCGAGGATCAGAGAGGAGGGAAAGGGTGAGGAGAAAATAGGTTGAGCGATGCCAAAGAGGGCTAACTTGTCTTCGCTTATCATTGCGAGGTGCAAAATTTTACCTCATTTTACCGTTCTATATATAAAGGGCATGTATGATGTGTGTGTGTGTGTGTGTGTGTGTGTGTGTGTGTGTGTGTGTGTGTGTGTGTGTGTGTGTGTGTGTGTGTGTGTGTGTGCGCGTGCGTGTGCGCGCGTGTGCGTGCGTGCGTGCGTGTGTGTGTGTGTGTGTGTGTGTGTGTGTGTGTGTGTGTGTGTCTGTGTGTGTGTGTGTGTGTGTGTGTGTGTGCGTGTGTGTGTGTGTGTGTGTGTGTGTGTGTGTGTGTGTGTGTGTGTGTGTGTGTGTGTGTTGTGAGTGTTGTGAGTGTGTATTCGGAAGATTCACTGACCGAGGATACTCCTCAAGTACTTTTCATTGCGCGAAAACTTTTGAAGGGCTTGGAAGAGTTTATCACGAAGGTTTTTCGTTTCGATGAGTGAAGAATAATTTGAACATTTCAATATATCTATATATCATTACGTTGATGGTTTTTAAAAAAGATGAGCTTTTCTGGACGTCTCAGAGGACACTAAAAATAATATATATTATGCATAACGATCGAAGAAAGTATAACATTTTATATTGCCCCGATGTATTTATGGAGATCGAGCAGTTATTATGTCATAATGATCTGTAATGTATGAATGCAGATCGAGCAGTTATGTGTGTTATAATGATCTGTAATAATAATAGCCATAGAGTGAATTAAAAATTTTAGTGGGTTATTTAAAAAAATCAAGTCCTTTTCCTCTGTCACATCATTTTTTTTTACTGATCATTACAGTATAAAAGATATTCAAGCGACGTTTTTCGTTTGCGTTCTTACGTTTCGAAAGAAAAGAGAACATAGTTTTATTCCAAAGCATAATTCTCCAAAATATTCTTCTAGTCCAATAACATTTAAAGACAGCGAAAAGGGGCGGGTATGTGTGACGTATTTAAAAAAAAGTATGTTTCCTCAATTAAGGGGTATGTTTTTCAGACTTTTCTACTTTAATTAGGTAGGCTAAACTTGACATATCGCTATGATAACAGCCAAACATGTATTCCCTCTCTGCAATGTTCACAACCCGTATAAAAGTATACAAGATCGTAAAAGTCACAGAAACTCTATATAAGATGTCGAAACCGCCACAAAATTTTTCTACATTCTCGTGAACCAGTTACCACATACTTTCATAGAACCTGCATACATAAGTTCACCCTTCAGGATTTCTTTCTCCCACTTTTATGGGGAACGTAAATGATGTTAATATAAACTGCAAAGTCCACATTGATAAAAGTTTGTCATTATTGTTATTCGATAGAAAATTAATCGAGCCCACACAATTTTCTCGAAATATTTTCTTTCAAGAGGCAATTTGTGTTTAAAAAGGCTGCTTAAATGAAAAAAAATATTTCTCAAATAGAAAAAAGAAGAAAATTAATCGAGCCAACACAATTTTTTCGAAATATTTTCGTTCAAGGGATAATTTGTGTGTGAAAAGGCTGCTGACCTGAAAACATAGTAAAAAAATAGACTTCTTATTGTTAGACAACCTGTTCTGAAAATAACATTCCTCCTCTTTATGCCCATAAAAAACAAGGTAAAAAATCTCGAACTCCTCTCTCTTTCGCGATACTCTGTGGGTTGTAAAGAGAAGTAGGTTGAGTACTCACCAAAATAAATGATAAAACATACGAGCGTGGGAAGAGAGGTAGACATCGCTTACTTGGGCGATTTCTTTCACATGCTTTTTCTACTATCGTTCTCCGGACATTTCGCAATTTTTCCGACCGCTGACCTGACGCAAATCGTTGTCATGCAATCACTCTGTGCATTCACAGGCCACGTTTTCGGACCTTTCCACTTTTGGCTCTTGACACTATTCGCACGACGCGCTATGAAGCTTCTCCTCCCAAGAGGACACATCGAGCAGTCAAAAATTTCGCGCGCGTGCCGAAACCTCAATCTCTCGAACTATTCAGTTTCGTTTTTCCATGATATTCGCTTGCCTGTTTCGCCCCTAAAATATCGTATCTCCCGAGAACCACCGCTCCATGTATCCCTGAATATCCCGCACAATCGTCACACATATGATTTTTCATCAACCGATAACTCGCTACTACAATCGATCTAGAAAAGAAAACGAACAAGCGAAACATTCACCGAAAATTCTTCCTCGGATTATTCCCGGTCCATTTTTAACCATCGAGGGGTGAAAAAAAGTATCTCCCCCCAAGATTCCACTCTCTCGGCGATTTGTCAAAAACTTGAGATTCACTCTTCCTTTCTTCACTTGAGCTTCGTATATCTCATTTGCTCCCAACTTCCATAGTCCTCTCGCAGCCTCCACTTCGACCAAGTATCGAACAAGTTTCCTCCGTCGCTCAATGTCAACCCCTACCAAGATCCTTCGAAATCCCAACTATTTCGTTCCATTTTTTCCCCCAACGCGAACCCACAAAAATGTCAATCACTGTGCCCGCACTGACTGAAAATTCAATTTTTTTGTCGCCCAACACAAAAAGCGAAAAATTCGCACGAAAGTCGCACGAATACGAAGCAACCGTAGCTTCACTCGTAAGAACAAGTCGCCTTCGCACCACCGAAATTTCCGCGAGTAATGAGAGGGATGAAGATATTCTCAAGACGAACCCCGAAACATCAACGGCGTATTTAATTCGAAGAATAATTGAAGGACCTCATCGTCCACTGATCAGTTCCAAGATTTTAGCGGGGTGTTTTTCACGCGCACTTCAAATTCACCACCCTTAATATTTGCAACCAGATATGTCATCGAGTGACTGAGCAGACTTTTCGATCTGGAAAAATTTCCCAAACGAAAAAAGAAAACTTCACGTTAAGGGGGTGAGAGGGTCACGGGGTGTTGAAACATTGGCAGCGAGGAGCGGGATATTTAACGCGAAGCAACTCTCCAGGTGCAGGGGAAGCGCGAGAACACCGCGCGCGGAGCTCTTTCGAAACGAGATGCTCCCGCGTCAAGGATTGCCGGGGAACTACATTGCGCGAGCGCGCCGCTACGTCGTTGAGCACGCAGCCGCCTCGCGTACAAACGCTGAATATATATATATATATATATATATATATATATATATATATATATATATATATATATATATATATATATATATATATATATATATATATATATATATATATATATATACATATATATATATATATATATATATATATATATATATATATATATATGTATATATACAGGTCCGTGTGTATACATATAGATATCAGAGCCACCCCCTCAATGCCACCCTCGTCAACCGATATCGATGGTGAAGCAGGGGCACCAGGATGACGACAGCGGAAGGTAAGTCGAGGACCGGAGCGAGTATAGGGCCTGAGGGCGATGGAGGGATAGATAGAGCTCCGTCGAGCATTTCGATAGGGAGAAAACGACTTCAAAATTCTTCTAATCGAACGATAGACGATAATTCCGGTCGGATTATCATACGAAGTACAGTTTCGAGATTCTCCAGGCGAAATAGCGAGAACGTAGTTATGCAATTGGAGGGTAGTAGGAAAGAAGAATTCGAGCCGAACGTCACGATCCCCAATGGCGCGAAAAACGCACCTCGCTTCTCGTTGGTATGGAAGGAGGTATGACATTGCGTGGAGATTTTTTATTTTGCCTCGAAGGTGCTGGGTATAGGAGAGTCCTTTTTATTGGAAACGGAGATTTTTTTTAGAAGACTACGATTTGCCTATATGGAGAGCGTAGGAATGTTTCGTAATCCCTTTAGGGCCACTATAGGGAGTCATAATTCGAATTTTATCAAACTGACAATTTGAATGGACACGATGGGGTATGGGGCGATGGATTTGTAAATTGATTGATCTGATTTTTTTTCTCAGGCGTGTAAAAAATGTTTATGACAATTAAAAAATTAGGGTAACCGGCTGAGTAGGACACGATTGGATAAATCGTTGACACTCTGTTATTTAGTTATTTAGTCTGCTATACAGTTACATTGTGTTGAGGCAGTATTGCAGTTTGGAGGCCTGAACTTCGAGCGTTTTTTCGGGCTTGATAAAAAAAAAACAAAACAAAATTTAATATCCATTTTAGTACATTCTTTGTAGTGATTTTTTAAGAATTTATTTTTAAAAAATTGTGGATAAGAAATAAAAACGGAATACATTATGGGATTTTAAATATGATCGTGAACAAAGTGTTTGGGTGGTTGACAAGATTCCAAAGATCCCATTCCTCTGAAATAGAAATTAAACCAATTTTATTGATCAATAAAAATGTCATTATGGCAGGTACCAAAGAAAAAAATGGGGACTGCCTGAAAAAAAAGAAAATTCGTCCGTTTTTCATTTTTTCGTTTTTGCAAAAAAGTAAAAATAATAAGGTCGCAATGTTCGACGAACAGACGTTCGAGGGGTAAATACTGAAGGACCATACCAAATTTAAAGTCAATCAGTTGACTAGAGCTCGATGTTTTATGTCAACTAAGTTGAAAAAAGTAGTTTTGAGAACAACGCGTTTAAAGTTTTAAGTATAATTTCAGACAAGGCCATTCCTGCCTCGTAAAGTGCGTTTTCCTCGACTTCGAAATGATGATTTTCTGAAGATTGGTTTCCTATCGAGCAATTCTAGCTTTTTGCAAAGCTTCTGATGTTGGTAGCTCGGACTGGTCGATCCTATTCTAGTCTCGTTTATGTCGTAAATATTGAACGTTTCGAAATTTCCTTTTCAGGACATATTCTTATGAATCTCTGCTTCAAAAAAATGCCAAAAATCGATGTTTCATACTTCTAGACTGGAATACTGCCTTAATTTTCCAGAAAGGATAAAATTAGTCCAAACACCATTTAATAAAGGATTTATTTATCACCTGAATGATTTATTGGAATAAAATAAACGCTGTATAAGAGAATCTAGAGAATATCGTGTTGTCTAGTGATGAACAATCCCAAAAATGTTGATCTCATGAGCTCCGCAATTTTGAGTACAAGCCCAGAAAGCATAAAATCTTTATTAACGGTAAAAATACTGATTAGACGAATAAAAGGCTTAGAGCAAAATATACATTTCTCCATTACGTATCCGTTCGTAATATTATTATAAAATTTCGTAAAAGTTCGTAATATTTATAAAATAAAACATCTATTCAAAAAAATAAAAAAGGGTATTCAATAGTCCATTTTTTTAAATTCAATTAAATATATGGAATTTGTAGAGTCCGTTGTAATAAATTAAAACTTGTATAGTCCAATTGAATGTATCCTTTTTCCGGACACAAAACAACTTCCTTTAGTCCAACATTTCCATGAAACTTTATTTGATTTGAACGAACTATTTGTCTCGGTATATTTTTAACGACAATCAAAAAGTGGCGCTTGTCAAAAAAGTAATCATATTTCGAGAACAATCGAGGGTGATGTAGTTGAGGTGTGTATTTTTTTCAATCTTTTATGAAGTCCGGCAACGATATACGCAAAATCGTTTGGAAAGATAATCCGATGATGTACGCGAAAAAAAATCCGCAGGTAACAATTTCGTTCTTCCATAGATTCGAACAAAAATGAAAAATAAAATATAAATTGATTTGGCCGTTTCCGCAGAGCGAAAAAAATAATTGGTTTTTGAAACGGGGTGTTTGCTTAAATTGAAACAAAAAATGGCTGCTTTTGATCGACAAAATTTAAAAAACAGCGTTAAAGGTTCGTAAATGAGTGTTGAGCAAGGTGAGAGGACCAAAAAAATCGTTTCCTGCAATTTGAGCCCTCTCATGGTGCACGCGAGCCCGAGTACCCTCAGACTTGGAAACTCCGCTGCAGCGCGTAAATTTAAGTTTCGCACGGCAGCCTGGACATTTACGACGGCCATTACAATCGGTTACGACCCTGACATCGCTACGAGACAATGTCAGGGTGTTCTCTGAAGACGATGTTGACAGACGATGTTGACAGTCTTCAGTGATGTTCTCTGAAGACTGTCAGAGCTTGACAGTCTTCTGTCGCAGATATTCTTGTTACTGATTTCACAATACGCTGAGGCTAGCCGTCCGGTTATCAAACAACCGAACAAGCAATCCTAAACACACAAACCCAAACAAATAAACCCAAACCCAAAATGACAAACGCAAACAAACCACCCCAAAAAACAAACCCAAACCCAAATAAACAAACCCAAGCAAACCCAAGCCCAAACAAAACCAACCAACCCAAACCCAACAAACCAACCCAAATGCAGACAAACCCAAACAACACGAAGCCCAAAAAAAGCCAAATCCCAAACAAAACCAACCAACCCGAACTAAACAAACCCAAACAACACAAACAAAAAAAAACCTAAACCCAAACAAAAGCAACCAACCCAAACCAAACGAAACCAAAATCAACCAACCGAAACCAAACAAACCAAAACCCAACCAACCGTCCCAAACCCAAACAAAATTATAAAGATTTTCTTCGGATGACTACGTGTAAATTATTCTTCCGGATAGTTTGTTTATGACTTTAACACATTATATCCAGACAATTATATATATATATATATATATATATATATATATATATGTGTGTGTGTGTGTTATTCGTCCGGATACTAACTTATACGAATCACAATATTATGTACGCCTACTGGAAATACGGCGTGAATTGAGCCGCTATCCGGACGAATAACGTACGCTTATTCGTCCGATAATCGGAGGGGGAGACACTCCGTTTACAATATCCCGTCCCTTGGTAACGCGAATTTCGAAAAGGTGCTCGGCCGAGAGTTATATACCTTTGTGGCTCGGAATGCTCCAAAATTGACGTCACCTGTGCCTCTCTCATCGCAAAGCGGGTGGATCGATAAGTGCGCCGCACAGGCTATAGGTAAAATTGGAGTTTCCTGCATCAACGCGCCAGTGTACTGAAATTTGACTCCATTGTAAAATAGTGCGTCGTCGAAACGTCCATATACAAAAACTCCATAAAATACGAGGTGTTGAAAAGGACCGTTAACGTTCAAATGTAGGAGAAACTTCCAATCCTATGCAAAACGTGATCTAGCGTAATGTCGTACATGACTCATCGCCTCCTACGTTTTGGTACATTTATTATTAAGGGGGGAGATACCGTTGGGCGAGGAAAAAAATGCTGATTTCCATGATTTTTTCAAGAAAGATTTCTTCACCAGCTTTGAGACTTAGGGTACGTTTTATTTACTGCTTTTCGCTGTTACATGGTATTTTTTATTTATTAATCTTTGAAAATTGCGGCGGTATGGCACGGTCTTCTGAACGGGTTGTGGCGGAGTTCATACGGCGTGACGCGTAGCGTCGGCGGGACTTATCTGAGAAAAAAAGAAACAAGGAATCTTTTTTTATTATCACTCATATGCAGAATATGAACTAAGAAAAAGTGAGGAATGTTCAAAATTGATGAAATGGTAAGCTTTGAAACAAGAGGATTTAATTATCTGAAAAAATAGCTACACTGTGCAGTAAAAAAGACTTTTTTTTTTAATTGAAAAATATTTAGGGTCATGTTTTAGACAATAAGGTTAGAAAGACTTATACCAAATTACATTAGAATCGGTCGGGTAGGTTTTTAGCTATTCGTCACGCCAGTTTTGAAAATCCAGTTTAGAAGATATTTAGTTTAGTGCCATATCTTCGCCATTTTAAAAGATTTATTTTTAAAAATGATGATATAACAGCCAAAAGTCGTAATAAAACAAAGTGTTACAAGGAATATCTCTCAAGTGTCCGCGTGTGATTTCGTTGAAACTCGCATATGTCATGCAAACTACTAGACGCGTATGTTCATTGCAATCAATTCGACAATTCTTCTTTTTATCTGCAGAAAAACGTTTCTAAGGGGGGAAGCGAGCCCTCAAAGAAAGGCGTTTCACCTCTTAATTTAATTTTTTTTAAATTTTTCTATAGTGGATTTCCCATCGCTTTATATTAGAAGAATATTGCTTTCTGTTTCACTCGGATCGGTGGTCTTGTGGGTGAAGCTGCGAACCCACCCCGGACGCCCCTTTCTTCGAGGGGTGCTTTCCCCCCTTAAAACCGTTTTTCCGCAGATAAAAAAAGCACGTGTCTAATAGTTTTCAATCCTTTATGGCATAGGTGAGTTTTAACAAAATCGATGGCGGATGTAAAGCCTTAGGCCACTCTAGATGCCGAAAAAATAGGCTTTTTGGGGATTTTTTTCTTCAGAAAAACTACAAAATAAATCGAGATTACAAAAAAGGGTGCTTATCATATATATTAGTGACTGTATACAATAATTTTTTTGAAGCGATTAATTTCAATATGGCGGTTGTGCAGCATTTTTGCGATGACGTCTCCGTTTTTCCAGGGTCCACGGCCGGACAAATAGCTCCTGTAATTTTTTAATTATAATGAGCCAATGAATTTTTTTCGATTATATATAATAACTGCTATAGAAGTACGAAGGATTTTTTCGATATATTGATTCCTGGCCAAATGGCGCACTTCTAAAGTGGAAAGTGAAAAATTTTCCTAAAAAATCGTCAAATAATTGTCAATAACAAATGAACTATGCAATATAAAAAAAAAATCCTACGTACTTCCATAGACAATGTATTTTTCAAAATATCTTCAACATTTCAAGTGAATCGGTTGAAAATTGTCTGAGTTATGTTTCCGGCCAACGTCAAACGGAGACGTCATCGCAAAAACGCTGCACAGCCGCCATTTTGAAATGCATCGCTTCAAAAAAATGATTGTATACAGTCATTGATATGTATGATAAACACCCTTTTTTGTAATCTGGATTTATTTTGTAGTTTTTCTGAAGAAAAAAAAATCCCAAAAAAGCCTATTTTTCGGCCTCTAGAGTGGCCTAAGGCCTTAATGTTCCTTTGAGTCTCAAAAATTGAGCAGAAATCTTCCCTTAAACAAAAATCATGATAATTAGACAAAAAAAATTCCTCGCCTAAACGTATCGCCCTCCTTAAGGGTTTCCATCTGAGGTCTTCAGAATTACCTCTCCACAATTGACGCGCTAGAATGAGATTTGATCTGGCTCCATCATCCGCTTGTCTATCCGCATTACGCAGCTCAAAACCCGACCGATCTTATGGTCGTAATCAACCGAAAAACTTGGAAAGTCCTGGCCGAGAAATCCATTTTTATCGACAAAAAGAGCACGCTCTCGTTCCGCACGTTGAAGAGAGGTTCAGAGAAATATGCGAAAGCTTGACGGTGAAGGTACGTACTATCGCAGATATCGAACCACGAGTTGAGATAGGGTGAACGTGGAAGTTCGAAAGGATGACGGCTTGTAAAGAGGCTCTCGAGAAAAGTCTGTTGTCGTCAGGTCGAAGGTACAAGCGAGGGAGGGGTTGCATATAGCTCACTTTCTAAGCGCGTTCCGATTACCATGTCGAAAGATATCGCTTTTAGCCTAACACTGCCTGTAAAACCGACGCTTCCCAAGTAAAAAAGAAAACTGTTTGAAATTCTCGGCACTTGCAAGCTCTCGCGGAGGGTCGCTTAACCCAGCAGCTCGAGGGACGGTGCGAGTACGAAATGATGTGGGTGATGGGTTTTTTCTGAATATCATATATCATTTTTATTAAATAAAATGCACTTGGAACACAGACCCAAACGAACTCACGCCCGCCCACTGGGTGAAGTTCGAAAGCTTTGGACTTTAGATTCAGAATTTCAAACGACGAATTACTCCCACTAGACTGCTTAATCGGACTGCGAAAGCATTGTTGTAAAAGGGTATATGAGACGACCGCGATCAATAGTGCAGTGGCTGCTTACGGTGGTCGCCCACTTGTTCGGCAAGTTGTCGTCGAACAGTCAGCAAGCTGGCATCATCGTGACAATCAGAGTATAGCGGCAGGCAGCGCAACTTCTAGGCCAGATCTTCATCGAGTCGCAACGTTGATACGTTATCAAGAAGTTACGAATATTATAAAAGTTTAAAATAATGAACATTGTCGTTGATGACGAGTAACGTGCCCTCTTTCGAGCTTGATGAAAAATAAACGAAACATTTTTATAGTATCCATGTTTTGCAGTGTTTCTGATTGATGTGTCATCGACTAAGAAAAAAATGTTGAGCAAAAGGAATATAAACTGAAAAACTTATGGGCCGCTAAATATGAGCATGAAAAAAAGGGTGGGGGCGGTTGGGATGATTCTAAAACTCCCATTCATCTGAAACAGAAATAAAACCAATTTTCTTGATCAACAAGAATGCCACTAAGGCCGGTACTAAAGAGAACATTTTTTTCAATGGTGACTGCCTAAAAAGTTAATTTTTCGCCCTATTTTTTCAAATTTAAATTTCAAAGAACATTAATAATATTAGTTATGCAATGCCCGAAATAGGGACGATAGAGGGATGTATACTGAAGGTCCATGCCAAATTTAACGTCAATCGATTAAAGAGAACTGAAGGTTTTATGTCAGCCGGGTTAAAAAGAAATAGTTTCGAGAAAAAGGCGTTCATAGTTTTTGAGTACATTTTCAAACAAGTGCAACTATCTAACAAGAAACGTCATTTGAGTATCCGCCTTCGATTTTGTTGAAAGTCATATATGCTGTAAAGCGTTGAAAACTGTTGGGCACGCATTTTTTTTTATCTACCGAAAAACGTTTTTAAGGGTAGAAACGACCCCTCAAAGAAAGGTGTGTCGCCTCATAATTGATTTTTTTTCAATTATTATATAGTGCATTTTTCATGGCTTGACATTAGAAGAATTTTGGTTTTTGTTTCATTCAGATCGATGGACTGCTTGTGGGTCGAACTGCGAAACCACCCCTCGACACGCCTTCCTTTGGGGGGTGCTTTCCCGCTTCAAAACCGTTTTTCTGCAGAATAAAAAAAGGTACGTTTCTAATAGTTTTCAATGACTTATCACACATATGAGATCTAACAAAAATCGAAGGCGGACAGTTAAGTGATGTTTGTTGTAAGTAGGGTGCTTATTATCCTTGTATTATATTAATCGGCCATCACTGCCTCGTTAAGTGTGCCTTTCGTGCCTTCGAAATGACGATTTTCTCAAAAGTCACATAAAAGTCTATGCGTTAAGAAAATGCAAAACACGATTTTTTTTAATTTCTAGAATTTTGTCAATTTTTTTTAGTTTCTAGACTTCTTTTTAAGGAAGAACAAATTTTATTTTACGGACATATTCTTAAAATTCCATACTTCAAGAAAATGGACGAAAACAATTTTTTTTCTTCAAATTGCTAGACTCCTGTCAGATTTTTTCAAATTTTTAGACGTCTGACGGATTTTTTCAAATTTCTAGAATACTATCGTTAAAAAATTGAGTGATTACTGAAAGCAGAACCCTGTAAGCAAACGGTAATTTTAATTGTGACATCCATGTGGAAAAGACTTCGTGAGAGGAATAAAATGATAAGTAAGTGATCTGCATCATTCTAATTACGAGACTTCTTTTTTCTAAACTGCAATTTTTTAGGTTTACACATACTCTGTATATGTGGTCATCAATCGCTCGATAGCTACAAAATTGCGAAGTTGATGCTTTTCTAACTTTTTTGAATCGAACACATTAAACGATTAACAAGTCTGAACGTTTTCACAGATTTTTACAAAGTTTAATCTCAACACTATCTCAGTCAGTACGACTCTTTGTGTGAAAAAAATGACATGCCGGTATCTCGAAGTTCTAGAAAATTAGATCGTTCGCTGCATTTTTCATAAAGTGCAAAATTTGCTGAAACATGAACCGGTAAATTGCTTCTATTCACGTGAAGTTCAATTACATCGTGGTTCGGTGGTACTCCTCACGTATAGAAAGAATTCACGCCAACTGCCGCAATTTTTTTTTTTTAATTTAGAGGACGAACACGAAAAAATCCCTTACGAACACCCGCATCCTCCTGTATATTGGCGAGAAATGCGGTTGCTTTGACGTTTTGGAAAGTTCTGAACATAATTCCATTGAAATCTTGACAGAAGGTGACCAGAACTGATTTTTTCTCGTTAAGGCCTTAGGCCACAGTAACGGGTATAAAATCATGTGCGAATTTAACAATATTTTTTTTCGTATGAAAAAGTGATTGACTCATAAAAGTAATTGCACATCTATTTAGTATGAATATCACGTTGTTAGCATTTTTTTTTCGATGTACAAAATGGCCGACTACCCGAAATTCCTCGAAACAGCTTTTTTCAATTGGCGTGACAAATAACTTCAACAATTTTCGCTCGATTTACTTCAAATTTAAAAGTTATATTGGTAATTGCATTTCGCAGAGAAGTACGTACGGAATTTCTGATTAATCGAAAACTTTTCATTTTATGAGCAGTTTATGAGCAGTTATAACGAAATTTTTCATTGAAAATTCATTTCTTAAGTTCAAATACCTACAACTTTTGAATAAAACAATATTTTTTTAATTCCGTTCGTACTTCTCTAGGTATTTTAATGTAGATTGACGAGAATTTTTGTTTTTTTTTCTAGGTAAAAAATTGTGGATGCTAAATGTCACGCCGCGGGGCGCCTAAAAAAAAGTTAAAAGAACATATTAGTAGTCGGCCATTATGTAAATCGAAAAAAAATTCTAACAGCTTGATATTCATACTAAATAGATGTGTAATTAATTTTATGCGTGAAATACTTATTCATATGAAAAAATTGTTAAATTCGCACATGATTTTATACCCGTTACTGTGGTCTAAGGCCATAAAAGAAAAACAGCGGCAGCTTATCATTCCAGAACTACTATATTCAAGTCTTTCTCCTGACACCTTCTTTTTCTACACGATGATTTCGACCCCATTATTTACAGAGATAATACATTAGAACAGGCTAATGACACTTCATCCTCCAAAATTGAATACATTTATTTCGAATAGACCATTCTAAAACATAGATTAGATTCTATTTCTCAATTCATGTAAAATTCAAAACTGCCGTAGAATTTGATGTGAAAAATTGTCCAAGGTGTCTTCATCCACGACAAAAGGTTTCATGTCAATAGATCAGCAAGATTAACATATTGATTAAAAGGGCTTCTTACTTTAGACGCTAAAAATGCTATTTTCATGAATTTTTTTGTTAGGTTTATTTTATAGATATTGATATCAAAGTTGTTACACTTAAAAAATACACTTTCGAAATACATTACATTTATTTATTTATTTAATTAAGTCACTATTTATAGACGCACGTGGCATTAAAAAAAATGCTGTTAATGAAATCTCGGAGACGGATCATGCGAAACAAAAAAAAATCAAACACTTTTAGATTTAGTATGTTAATGGCTATAGTGCATATCATACAATTTTTCATATATGCAAAAATAGCAAAGTGGCGGACATTTTTCGAAAAAAAAACGTGTTTTTTCACCGTTTTTGGTAGCCTTTCATAGTCTTTTTGAGCGTAGAAGACCGGCGGAGAAGACCCCGAAAGATATAAAAGTATCATATTGTTTGATATGGAATGTTGATACGTCTAGAAAAATTAGTGGTCATTTTATGCGCTCGAAAAATGTTGAATTCGTAAGTGCACTGAATTACTGGTACTGCGTGAACACCAAGAAAGGTGCATTAGAAACGATTAATTGCTAGCAGTAAACCAAAAGGGTCTATTTCTGTTCGTACCCCAATTTCTCGTTCTCTGCCGAACATCTTCGCATTCCAATAAACCGCATAAATCTTTGTATCGATTCTGGACGAAATACATGAAACTTTATTGATGTTGTTTGGATTTCAACACCAGCGTTAATTCGAACACCGAACGATATCCACCTCGATTTTCAAACAATTTTTTCTTCCTGCGCTCAAAGCTCTCGCAGTGATCAGAGCCATGATAATTTGCATTCCGTTATTGGAGTGCAGTATTTTGATGGCGCGTGCAGCCCTCCGGTGATGATTGCACCTCGCCAAGTTTGATTGAATTTGGCAGCGACACACCCTACGGAACGCGAGAAGATCGGCCAATCGATGGATCAATTCGATCTGATATATGACTGAAAAAGCACGAGGGAGAGGGAAAATGTGAGAGATATAAAGCGAGATGGCGAGAGGGCCGGGGGTGGGAAAGGGTAAAAGGTTGAGGGTGCATGTTGGTAATAGCCGTGAAATAGTGTGTAAATGCATTTTCGCATCGACCATCATAGGGACACTGCTCCGGCGAGAGTTATTCGTGGTTCTGATTGAATCCCAACTACCACACTGTGCGGCTGTTCTAGAGTAGCGTCAATCAATCGCAAGAATGCTTAAAAAATCGAGCGCCCTTCTCTCATTATTGCACGAACAAAGGATGAAATAAACAATTGATTCGATGGCTTTAATTAAATTTGAACTGCGATTGCACGAGAGGCCATGTCTGGTATGGCTATTATACGATCTCGAAAGAAAAAAAACATTGACAATTATTCATGCGCTGACGTAATGGAGTTCATAGGAATGTCAAGAGCTAAGCGCGCGATTCAAAACAATTATGATTGGGTAGATTTATTAATGATAGTTGGAAGGCAAATTATGTTGAATAATAATAATAATAATTTGACAGCTGGAGAAAAATAATACGAAGGCACTCTAATTTGTCAATAATGTCAGAGCATGACAATTGTCATGAAACGATTTCGGGAGACATAATAGTGAAGGCCGAACGATATGTCATGCGACAATATTGGTTTTTCTCCATCACCGAGCTGTTTTATTCTCTTTTGGTATAGATCATGACAAAGCTGAATGCAGAAATTGAATGGTACAGGACGAAACTCCCATGGTTTTCTGGCACACGATGAGAGCAGTGTATTTTTGTCTCGCCAGATTTCTGGTTCGGTAGTGATAGTTGGCTGTAAGAGATATCGATCAGTCAGTCTGTAATAAAAAGCTGTTAAAGCCTCGAGGTGTCGGCGGTGGTTTGCTACTTAAAGAGGTTAACACATATCTCCGAAAGTGTTTCTTTTTTCTTCTCTCCCGCCGTCCCTTCGTCCTCCTTTAATAGAGCCGTGAAAAATAGAAAAAAGGTTGGCCGTTAATTCAATTTCATCAAATATTGATCTAGATGGGGAGGAGCAAAGAAGGGAACGATCAAGGGCTCAGATTGGAGACCCTTCTAATCGCATTATCACCAATTGCGTTCAGACTTTCGATATAGTGATAACTGCTGAACAAAGAGGTACAAACATTTCACTGAAGAATATTTTTCACTTGCCCTTCGTATTCAAAAAGTAATCGAATCGACATGTAAATATCCAAGCTGAATATGTCAAATTTTCTAAAATCGTTCATCCAAAAACCTGCAGAATTTTTATTTTCATTTACTCTTCCCTATTCGTACGCTCTTGCGGTCTTTTACAAACCCCTCTTTTTCACTCTTACCCCACACGTGTGACCTCGCGTTTTTGTTTTCACGGGACTGCCCAGAGGGCTGTCAACAGCCACTCTCTTCAATTGCACTAATCTGTCGCATTTGCACGAGTGGATAGGCAAACTGAAGCCCTGTGTCGATACAGCTGGCTATGTTTGATTGAAATTTCGTTGTGTTGCCATGGGAAACTTTGTAAAATTGCCTCCCGCTCAGTAGTCAGCGCGCGAATCAGTGCGTAGTCAAACCCATTCAAATATTGGCCCAGACCAATGCAGCTTAACATGGGGGGCTGCTAATATCGTTACACTGAACGCACGTTGACTGCTATCGGTGGCGACAGAGAGTTCAAAAAAATTGCAATACCAAAAACGCTGCTCCGAATTTAAGAACGCCAGTGTGACGGCCCGGAAAAGGTAGTTACTTCCCACTTCTTTTTGTCTACTGGGTTATTTAGTTGCGATTTTGAAAAAAGGTTTGTCATTGAGCATATAATCAACCCGTTTCGTACAAATTTTTGTTTAAAAATAAAATTAACCAGTTTATTGAGGTATAAGAAATGTGGTCCAACGGCCGGAATGATAACTTGACAATGATTGGTCTGGAAAATAGAAATAAAAAAGTTTTTTATTCTATATACATGTACTTCTCGTTGTACGAAGCCATTTTGCGAAAAAAAAACAAATAAATGACGAGTGTTGAAAAAGAGAGTAATTTTGGTGAAATTTTCACGTATATTTCGGGGCTTAAAAAATACTAAATACAACAAAACGGCTACGTACAACGATCGCTAGTGCACTTACGGAAATTTTGTTGAAAAACATTGAATATCGGACAATTAGAGCTAGAGTTACAACGGAAGCCAGGTCGAGAAAAGTCGTTTCGAAAAAAACGCGAAAGTTTCAAGGGGCTATACGAGTGTGATCGCTGAAAATTTCGGCGATTTTTGGGAATTTTTTGGAATAAGAGTACTCAATTAAATGTTTCGGAAAATTAAGAATATATTTGGCTAGATTTGACCTATATTACATATTTTTTTCGCAAAAAAAAAAATTGAAATCCAAGCGACTTATGCGCTGCCTTCGGAAGCGCAAATAAAAAAAGCTTAACCACTGCTGACATGATTCTGGCCGATCAAGTAGCCGAAACCGAAAAATGAAAAAAATGTCGTTAAACTGGAACGTATTTTCTGTACAATGACGTAGGATTTTTGAAAAATATCAAAATCTAACACAATAGCGTAGTTATGAAAAAAGTCTGTTTTCTTGCCTATAAAATGGTCGTTTTTTTTCAATGCCAAATCGTTAATTTTCATCCAATCAAAAATATCCTGAGTCCTAGAGTAAATATCCTAGAGTAAATATATTCAAGAGTACTCAGTTCAAATTTCAAGTCAATCGGATAATTGCTCTTTGAGTAACAATGTCAGCAAATTTGAAAAATCTCGTTTCGAGAAAAACGCGTTTAAAGATTTAAGTGGGGCATTTTATACCTATGAGCGGTTGCTCTTTAAAAGTCTGCCATTCGGGGAGTATTAGAGATACGGCCTTAAAATTTTTACAGTATAAACTATCTAATAATATATCTTGAAAGTATAAACTATCGAAAAAGGAAAAAAATCGATTTTTTCAAAGTTTCACACTGGTATAGCCCCTTAATGTACGTAAATCGTTGCGCTACCTGCTCTCAATAAATTGTCTGTAACTTAGTCAATTTTCAGTATTTCAACGCGATTTTTTTTCACACATTCTTGAATATGTATACTTTGAATAAATGCTTAAAAACTATTTTTTACCCGCCACGAAACGATTCGTATTTCTCTTAACAGAAATACGAATCGTTTTTTTTACTGTTACATAGAAAAATATAAATGATATTCTCTGTAGAGTGGTGATATTTCATTCGCACAAAATTTCCTAAGAGATTTGACGATCTTCATACTCTGTGTCGACGATAACAATACTCATGTTGCTTTGCTTTTTGTAAGTGCACTGAATTTAGATTGTATCGATTTCGTTCGTACGTCAAGGGTTCGATTTTATAGGAAGCTCTAAAGCTCTCTCTCTCTCTCTGCGTTGTAAAAAGTATCGTGCAGTGGTTACTTCTCGCGAGGAGCCTGGTGTGACGAATCGAGTCACGATAGCTCCCCTCGGTACGCCTGTTGTAAGTCTTTCCAGCGCAACTTTTCTCATTACCATGCATAAGTGATGGCCATTATAAGTGAAGTATTTTGACACTTGTAGCTCGGTTTCATGATAGGTATTCTATGCTAGGTATGGCGATTAAAATACGTTCGACAAAATCGGCTTTTAGCCATAAATCGAGAATATTTCATAACCGTGTTTCACCAATCCTTTCACGCTTAACCATTTTTCTGGTAAAAAGAGCTATTGGAAATGCCACAATTGGTATTTTACTTGTTTTTGAACCAACAGATACACATGTTCGTTGAAATTGAGTTTAGTACAGTTTTTCATATGAATCTTGCTGAGTTTATTAAGGGGTTACCCCCACTTGCGATTTTGAAAAAATCGATTTTTTTTATTGCATTTTTTTGTAGTATAAGTATCTGAGAATATGTCCTCAAAGTTTCAAGTCGATCCGAACAAAATTGACTGAGATATGAGCGTTGAAAGAGAAGAATCCGTGAATTGAAGAACTGAAATTGAAACTTTAAACGCGTTTTTCTCAAAATGGTATTTCTGAAGTCGGTGACCAAGATTACTCGAACACTAATGAACCGATCTTCTTGAAATTTTGCAGGCTTATTTAATACATAAAAATGTAGTCTTTAATCGTTCGATTTTTTTTTTTCGAAAAAAATGGCCATTTTATAGCAAAAAAACGGCCGTTTTTTTCGTTAAAATCGAACCATTAACTTTGACTCCGCCATTTTGTGAAAAATGAATATTTTTTAAAATCCTGCGATTAAAGACTAGTTTATACTTATATTTGACTAAATCCATCCGCATTTTTTTTTCAGATGATCCACTTCGCCGCAATGCTGGTCACCGCAAACCGTGTATATAAAAAGATTATTTCATTGACGGCCATTTGCCCCTAAACAATGTAATATTTTTCAATAAAAAAATTACTGAAAGTTCTTCAAGATGTGTTCTTTAAGATGGTATATTGATTGATTAAAAAAGTTTTGTAGTTTTCTGTAAAAAAATTCATGAAAAAGGCCTCTGTTTGCGCTACAAGTGGGGGTAACGCCTTAAACAGCGTTATCGACCCTGTTAAAAATGTATACATCTACATCGGTTGGCATTTATTGATGCCATTATTATTGGCCAGTCGAAACAAAGAAGAGTACTGATTTTAGAGCCGAGGAAACGCTTTTATTTTTCACACTTGCATTTCGACAACTTGATTATTTCTGTGCTTTAGGAACGACATAACCGTCGTGTCGTTGGCAAAAGTTAAGGGGGGAAATCCCTTTAAACGCCCGAAAATGAGTCGTTGTTTACGATTTTTAGTAAAGCTGCGACATTTTTAACCGCATCATTTTTAAATTTTATTTTTTAAACAAAACAAAATGGCGGCGTTATAAGGTATTCCTGCGGGCGTCTTTTGGAAAGCTGCTCATGTGATAGCTCAAAAAGTTATTGATCGATCTGACTGGAATTTTTGGAGGTTTCTCACTGTAACATAGGGAGGATATACCTATGAAGATATAAAAAAGTATAAAATCAAAAATTAAGTAGGCTTGGTAATCAAATTTTCATATTTTTGACCATTTTCTCGACAATTTTCGCCTCAAAAAAGTAATTTATTTACGCAATAACCTTAAATTTTAGGTATATCCTTCCAATACTGTTATAGTGAGAAACCTCTCAAAATTTAAGCCAGATCGATCAATAACATTTGAGCCTTAACTCAAAAGACGCCTAAAGGAATCCGTTACAACATCGCCATTTTGTTTTATTTGAAAAATAATTGTTTTTAACACTTGAAAGCTATAATACGATTATGTCAAAAATTCAAAATGATGCGATTATTTTATCACATTTAACAAAATTAATTAAAAATGACTTATTTTCGGGCCTTTAAATGGACCCCCCCCCCCCCCCCCCCAAGTAATGAAGAATACAATGCAGTAGATATTTTAAAAGAACCTTTTTCTAGCGTTATCTATAAGGGTTGAAATATGAAAGGGTAACGATTGTAATTTTTCAAAATAACGATTTCGCTGCTCATAAACCGAAAAATCGTGACAAAGTCACCGTGTAGCAGATTAAGTTTCGTACCTTCTGTGTCCAGTGTCCACTGTGGGCGATGAATATTTTCGGATAAAGATAAGACTGGATTTACTCCGCTGCTAATGGAAATTAAATAGTTACAAAAGATGAGTGCGCGGGATGGTAGATAATTTAATCCGCACAGCGTGCGTACTCCAAATTTGTATGTAAAAAAAGACGGACTTTGACCGATAAGCATTGACGAAGATGAGAAGAATTTTAATTGCGTCAGGGAAAAAATGTTGTATCGTTGTAACGGAGAAGCTCTCGTTACTTGATGCAGTAGCAACATTTCTGTTGTTTGAGTACATGCGAATTAACAATGATCTTGCGTATTAATTTACATAATATTCACTTATTTGCATTTCAATACTGACATCGAACATTACTTCAGTGTACACCTTCGATCTTGTTGAAACTCATATATGTGATAAAGTGTTGAAAACTATTAGACACGTACTTTTTTTATTGGCGGAAAAACGGCTTCAAGAGGGGAAACCGCCCCTCAAAGAAAGGCGTCACCCCTGGATTCAATTTTTTTTCAATTCTTCGATACTGGATTTTTTCATCGTATTGGATTGGAAGAATTTTTGTTTTTGTTTTTCTTAAATTTTCTTTAGAGAATTTGAGTTACGAAAATCACGCAAATAATTTTAAGGATTCTTATTTAGCGACACCCACATCGATGCCGAGAACTTTCACCATCAAAGCGCGCGGAAAAAAATACATGGCTTTGTTATGTTATATCTCCGCCACTTGTTAATATTTCTGATTGTTTTTTTTTACATATTCGTGACTATGTGCATAAATGATCTGCAAAAAAAATGTTGTCAATATATGCGTCCTTTTTTTTAACCGCGTCTAGAAAAGTACCTTCGAAAATCGTCGAAATCGCGTATGTAAGGCCTTAAATCACTCAGGCGCTTCGTACATGAGGTGTCTAGAATATTCTGCTCGAATGAAAGATCTATTACTCACCATCCGCTCTCATTTTCCAGCTCACCTATGTCCCAGTTTCCATTATAACTAACCATTATTTAATTATTCTACCGACTAAATTAATCACGTTTCCCTACTAATATACAGCTGCTTTCGGGGTAACCAAAGTCTATGGGGTCAAGCTACCAATGAGTACGCACTTTATAAACTTTTATTTTTAGAAAAATGAATTTTGATAATACAAAATTCATTTTTGTATTATCAAATTCAATTCAATTTGATTGAATTCAATTCTTAATTCAAATGTACATCTCATTTCAATTAAGCTTTAGTCATTTAGGAACATTATTTCATATATGAACATAAAGTGAGAACCTCGAAAAATATTTTAAAAAGCTTAAACTTAGAATTCGTCCCGTGCGTACTCTTAGGATGCCGTGTTGCAAGGAGTACGCACTGAGAACCTTTCATAGAAGCTAAGAATGAAAGAAAGAAACGCAGACCATCACGTTTAGCGTGCAATTCGAATTTTTACCGAAGCTAGACGGTTGCATGGTCAAAGTAACTGCAACAGGGAACACATTCAGTTCTGGGACACCATGTAGGGTAAGTCGGAACAAGACGATAACGCTAAGGTCATGTTCAAATAAAACAATAAATATACGAGTCAATCAACTCTCATTATTTTTTCAACTAATCAAGTCGTTGTCGAACACCTTGACATGACATTTGCCACTGACAGGTCAAGTGGTGTTGCAAACACAAGAAAAAATAAAACAATTAAGAGCACCGCATACTCTTTGGTAGCGCGCACTCTTTGGTGGTCCTACCCTAATTAAGGAGGTACGATCACTTCCACGGGGTCAAAGAAGAGTCTAAATTTATTTTACCCACAGCTGCTCGGATTGATGTTTACTTGTGTTGATTATTCGTATTATCGATTATAGTGTGCCAAATGTTGTGATGAATGATGAATTTATTGCACGTGAACAAGTAAAAACTGAAAAAATAGATTGTCAACGACTCGGTAGTAATGTTCGTAATAATATTAACTTAATAAAATCAAGCCTAGGCTTGAATGACCTAGGCTTGAAAACTCACGATCACCGCACTTCAGGTTGACCGTCTCCATAAAACGACGTGCATCGGTAACTCAAAGTGCTCGACTTTGCAGTTTTATTGCGAAAAAACCAAACGGTCAAAATAGCTCAAATTTTGGCAATAGGCGCAAAAAGTATTCGTCAAGATCGTATAAAAATTTCAAATCCGACAGTTGGATTCGCAGTAATGATCGTACCTCCTTAATTGGGAGAATTGGAACGGTTGCATGGTTCTTGTTCCGCAAGTATTTCACTTACATGTAGTGGATACGATAAAATGTTGTTCAATGAAACGTAGACCAGTGGAAAATTGAAGGAACTGTATAGGCCATAAAAATAATGGTATTGGGTTGCGAAAGGGTGGATAGAATCGTAAGGATACACGAGAGGAGCTCCAGGGAATTTTTTCTCTCGGAAAACTCTTACCACGATGCCCACTGCCATTGGAAACGTCGACTTTCCGCTTCGCGATAGAGGAAGAGGGACGAAAGAATCAACTTCGCGTCTTGGACAGCCAAGGTCTTCGTTCAACTTCCGATTAGCCGTCGGCTCAGAAAATTTCGGAACAATTTGGCGTCCAACTCTTTCGACGAAATTGATGCTTTTTGTCAAGTACCATTACCAGAAAGCGTGCAGGAATTTTTCGTTTAAATGTGCAGGAGATGATTTTATTTTCATTTTTGCGGCGGATAGGTATGAATGGGAATTGGAATGAACAAAACTTTAGGGAAAACTTTTGATCAAAACGACGCAGGTTTGCAAGATCGATCTTGTGTTACCTTCATAGCTATTTCAAAAGTTATACCTTCTTTTTGTTCTTTTCTTGCGGTGACGATATTATTTTCATGACAAGAAGGAAAATCCTAATTTACATGGTTCGTACAACGTGGATTGATTATGATGTCTTCGAACATAATTGAGATTTTAGTTGTCATCAATGAATATATTTTTTTCCTTCGTTCTTGTATTCAACGAAATTCTCATGGAATAATTAAAATGGTGATTTTTTTTCGGAAATTTCGAATAACGTGCTATACTATGATTATTTTCATCCCCTAGCGAATATTAATATTTCGACCAATAATTACAGGTCGTTTTTCTTCGAAAATTCGTTTAGATGATTTTTTCTTGTCTTCATTCTAGAATAGCTTAAGAAAAAAATAAGAATGTATGTTATATCGCCTTCAATTTGGAATATATATATATATATATATATACACACAGTGCGATCAAGAATTTTACAGACTTTAGGCATCTCCAAGATTTTCGACGGGAAAAATCGTACGGGAGAGCTGGAAGGATAAGAAGTGAAAGGGGCAGAAAATGAACGAAGTTTTGCGATGACCGACTTCATTCGTTGCGAAAAAAAAGTTTTGCGAGGCTAAATCTTCGTCCCCTACTTCTCATCATCTTTTAACAGCGTTCGTCTTTTCTTGGCTCACTTTTATACTTTTATACGAGATGTTGCAACTTTTTTTGGCTCTATCTCTCTCTCTCTCCCTCTCTCTCTCTCTCTCGCTCACGCTTTGTCTCCTTTTTTCTTCGAGCTCAAGTTTTTTTCGCTTTTTCATTGTAGAGCTCCATATTTACTACGTAAACCATTTGATGGTGCAGCTGAGTCCCCTTCGCCCTCCCCCAAGTCTAACCAATGCCGAGGATTTTTATATCTTTGCCTCGAACACGTTTTGCTCAGCACGTCCCTTCACGATGATTAATGTATACCAAGCAGCGAAGTGGAAACCTCTCGGGCTGTTTTTTCTCTTTACGCCTCGTTTTTTTTCCATCCTGATTCGTTCCTTTTACCTCTAATTTTCCTGCGCGCCTATCGTGTATTTTTCTCTCATGAATTGATCGATTCTCAAAGGCAAAACTGCTCGGATTATTCGAGAAATCATTACTTCCACCTAGCAAAGTATACGCTGAAAAAGAAATTCGTTCATCCATCCAAAATTCAGTTGGTTTAACAAAATGTATATTTAAACAGGTTCAACTTGATTTTTCATTGACATAACAAAACAGTATAGTTGGTGGTAAAACAGTATAGTGGTGTGAACTGTAGCTTATTTAGCATGTCTGAGCAACTGTTAAAACAACAACATTTCGAGACAACAAAATGCATTTTGCACATTCAACGATTTCTTTTTCTCAGTGTACGTGATTTTCGTCCCGTTGAATAAAAAATGTTCCCAAATAAATAAACGTCTGCATGTCGAACCAATTTTGGTAGAAGCTGGGTCTAATAATGTCTATCTGCCGAATATTTCATGCTCACTGAAACTAATGCGAGTCCACGGATGCAGAAGCATCCTCTATATTCAGCGTGGGGAGTATCTAAGTAGTGATAAGTGATAATGAATGATCTTGTAAGACCAACGGATTATAGTCTAATGCATTTTCATCGGATTATGTTGTAACCATGCTGAAGTAAATGGCATAGATCCATTTTTTGAAAAAGCAAGGTCACCCTCATATATCTAAGATACCACAGCCGGACGTGTACCTTCAGGCGTCGCCCTTGAAGCAGTAAAAGTTTTATCAGAAACATTTTCTCCAACCGCGCGTGGTTCGAGAAATATTCGTGTGGAAACATTAAAATGGGACTCCTTGTTCACATAAAACGGATCCCAATTTTTAAGTAGAAAAGCGAAAAATCTCGAGAACATTCCGAAACAGAACTTTAGGGTTCCAGCGGCGAGATATGATGGTCTTGTGTCATCTTTGCTCGAGTCATCAAAGTCACACGAAGCTCATCTCTCATTTTATAAATGTAACCCCCTATTTTTGATCATGAATTTTGCGGTCGGACTTACCGGGCTACATCTACCTAGGTGGGTCAAAAATTTTATTTTCTAAGAATATTTTACCGACCGTTCAAGCTGGGCAGACGTCATCTGCCGGCGGCTATGTTTTTCTGTATTTTTTGGTGATTTTTTTTAACGCTGCAGCTAGCCGTCCGTTCATCGGACGAATGAGCGTATGTTATTCGTCTGGATAGCGGCTCAGTTCACGCGGTTCACGCTGTACAACGCCCCAAACAAAAAACCCAAACAAACCAACCCAAATAACGCAAACCCAAACAAACCATCTCAACAAACAAAGCCGAACAAACTATCCCAAAAAACAAACCCAAACAACACAAACCCAGACAAACCAACCCAAACAAAATTATAAGGATTTTATTCGGATGAATACGTGTAAATTTTTCGTCCGGATAGTTTGTTTAACAATTTAACACATTCTATCCGAACTACGATATATATGTTATTCGTCCAAATACTACCTTACACGAATCACAACAATATGGACGCCTACTGGAAATACAGCGTGAACTGACCCGCTATCCGGACGAATAGCATACGCTTATTCGTTCGATAACCGGACGGGGAGACAGTTCGTTATTTTAAAGGCGCTCAATATATGTACCTTTGTATTTAAAGAAAGCGTTCCTTTTTCACCAACCGCTTTCTCGATGTTTTTTTTATTTGGCTATTTTTTCAGGCCTTTGCTAGATGTTGCCCCTTAACCCCTTCGTTGGCAGAGAGAATTCGACAAAAAGTGCTCAAAATGGCAGGACATTTGTTTATCCTGAAAACTTGTACTTAACTCAAAATTCAGGAATTCACAATGACGAACAAATATGGCGAATGAAAATACAAATAATACAGATTGATTTAGATGAAACTCAGTACTAAAGCTCCATATATTTCCACCTATTTATTGTATGATGCTCCATGTTATTAAATTCACCATTAAAAATTCCTTCATTTTCAGTTCAGCATCACACTCAGCGTCCCCGAAAACCCCAGAGTACCAAGATTTATCCAAATCGAGCTGTTTTTTCCACTTTCGTCCGCCATATTAGATCCGTCATTAAAATTTTTTTAATTTTGGGTTCAGATTCGTAATAAGCGACCTCGCGTCTGTAAGAGACAGAGAGGGAGGGAGAGAAAAGGGGAAGGGTCGAGTCGAGTTATCCTGACTATCGTAGTTGTCTCGTGGTTCATCTCCGAGCTGTCCAAGGCAGAGAGAACAGTAGGAGATGTACGAGAGAGAGAGAGAAATGAGGAAACAAGCGGGAGAAAGAGAGGCAGAGAGGTTTACACCCGTCACTCAATTTCTCGAGGGATAAACTCTCAGCAGCAGAGACCACGTGTGGTGAAGGCTTGAGTACGAATCCATCTCCCTTATACTCTCAATCGAGATGAGAATTCAATTAATCTCTAAGCTGGACTGGAGCGAATAGGAAGCTGTGAAGAGGGCAGCACAGGTGAACAGGAGGAGATGAAGAGATTAGGGAGTTTAAATGGATGTCGCTGGGTAGTCGGGTGTTCAATGCGTCTAAGTTGCTTTTGTTTAAATTTAATCCACCGGGGTATGCCTAGTTGTAACAGTTGAAAACAGGTTATACTTGGGATTTTTTTTTAGATCATCGCGATGGTAAATTTCTACAAAAATTAGGTTTTTGAAGAAGTATCATCTGAATGACATCTGATGTCTGTATCATCTGATATCTGTATATATGTTGTATAAAAAGATTTAATCACAATGGATTTACAGCTGATGCTCTGGAAGCCCCGCGAAATTTTATTTTGCGGTGAACAATGCCCTTCTGAACCAGGTTATCTAGTATCAAAAAAATCAAACAGATTCCGTTGGTATATTAGTTTATCCTATGATTAACCGAAAGAATTTCCTAAATATTGAATTAAAAAAAAATAGCGCGTGTTCAAAATGGAGAGTTCTAGGTTTGGAAAAAAATGGGCATTTTTTATTTATCTAAACTAAAATTCACATTGGAAAAAATCCTGCTATCGAATACTATATTTTTACATCTGAAAAAAGCCTTGAAAATTTCAGCAAGATCGACGCAGTAGTTTTTGATATATTTTGCACACCCACTTTGAAAAGGTACTTTCGAGAAAAAAAACACGTTTATCGTTTTGGCCGACACTCAGAGGGCGCCGACGGACGTCAGCATAACATCCAATAAATCTTTCAATTTTGATCCAACCACCTTGACATTTTCCGGAAACATTTATAAGATAATATACCATCAAAATATGTGGCTTTTGGAAGAAGTGATTTTTCGACTTTTACAGCTAGGCCTAACCTTTGGGAGTAACTATTGTTGACGCCATCGTTAAAAAACCGTCCATCTAATTTGCTTTTAGGTACCTACTATGGCGCGTTTTCGGCCAGAATATAAAGGTGGAAGACAGCCGTACAAATAAGGCACTCATGCGTATAGGTCATGCGATGTCATGCCAATATTTCAGTTTCGATGAAAGCTACAGTCAGGATTCCAACCTGCGACCTCTTGACATTCTGGCTTATTGTCAGAGGCTAATCGTTCCTCACGCCCACCCTTCGACTGAGTGGCACTTTCTGTAGCTCGTCGCCTACATTACCCGCTGAGGCTAGACTCTCGCGGTGTTTCACGCTCCAAGATTCTTGCGAATCATGCCCTTTTAGCGTCTATTGACCCTTTACCCAAATGCCTCCTTCAACGCTGGCGTATTTTTTATTTTTTTCATCAAACGCGTGTGGGCGCATGTGATATAAATGTGATATACTACTTTTGTAAACTAAATTCAAATATGGAAGGCCCAAGCGAATAAACTTAGGCTTATCTTATGTGTTTGATGTTGAATGCCCTTTTAGCATCTATGACCCACTACCCAAATGACTACGTCGATGCTGTGGTATTAAAAAAAAAAAATCATCAAACGCGTGTGGGAGCACGTGATAGAAATGTACTACTTTTTAGCAAACTAATAATAAAATATCGAATAAACAGCGAATAAACTTAGGCTCATCTTGTGTGTTTGATGTTGAACCATCTGGTTATCAAATCTCTTTATTCCATCCCTTGTGGATATCGCCTTTTGTGTTCGTTTTTGAGCGGATAATGACGTTTGGATGAATTCAGTGATGTCGCTTTCTACGGTTTATTTGAATATATAGAACATATCGAATTTTCCATCTGGCAGTCCTTGTAATACGACTATTTTCCGTCGTCGGGTTCTACTGCTAAAAAAGTACTGCTAAAACAGCATTTCTAAAAAAGTACTGCTAAAGGCTCTACTGCTAAAAGCTCCACTGCTAAAGCTGTACTGCTAAAAGGCTAGAAGCTGTACTGCTAAATGGGCTCTACTGCTAAAACTGGACTGCTAAAACTAGCTTCTGACAAACGGCTCGTATGAGTTCCACTGATGGAGGTTATACTGTACTTTTTGCGGTTTTTTGACGATTTTTTAGGATTTTTCTTGGAAAACTTACGTTGCTATCGACGCCATTGTGCTGCACTAGGCGGGATGCGCCCGTCGACACCTCATTCCTACTCCTGTGACGTCAGGAACGTAAAAAGTTAGAAATACCTACCGCGAAAGTTTACCTTAGGGCTGCATTATTGACGAAAAATCATAACATTTGTTTCGGATTGTTTAGGTTCGTGTGGGTTTGTTCGGGTACCCTTTTGCGTTTTAGCAGTTGAGACTCTTTAGCAGTGCTGCTTTTAGCACTGGAGTCTATTTAGCAGTCCAGTTTTAGAACTAGAGCCCATTTAGCACTAGAGCTTTTAGCAGTACAATTTTAGCAGTAGAGCTTTTAGTAGTATAGTTTTAGCAGTAGAGTCCGTTTAGCAGTAGCATTTTTAGCAGTTATTTTTTAGCAGTAGAGCCCTAGTACCTTATTTTCAGTTACGACAAACGTCCGTCAATTCAGCAAACGCTCCATTCATTCGTCGTTTTTGTATTTTTCGTTTCCATATCTCGTATATGGTGACTCGATCATTCAATAATTAACTGAAAATTAGTGACTCGATCATTCAATACTTAACAGCACAATATACCAATGACACAATACACAAATGTATAGGGCGAGATGTGCGGCATTTTTTATAACACACAAATGTTTTATAAACTTTATATTGATGTATTCATTATTTGACGACAAAGTCCTCCTGATTGTTTGCATACTTGTGTTTGTTTGTTAAGCTTGCTTATTATTTTATTGTAGTTTTATATGTTTATTTCATATTTCCTAGTTGCTTGTTTGGGATACGAAAATTACACCGAATTACATTGTTCAATAATCACAATTACCATTGCTGAAATCACAACGAATATTACATAATAATTGGTAATTTATTGTGTTCTTTCCTTTGTTTGTAGTTTTTGCCGTTTGTTCGCTTAATTTAACCATTTTGTTTATTCGTTTTCTTGCTTGCTTATTATCGTTGAGATTTGATCTTTGAAAAAAAATATCAATAATTTCGGTTAAGTACAGAGCCTGATGCTTAACCCCTTCGTTGGCATTGACGCAATAGTGCGTCAAATAATTCCGTGCCCTGTGTGGCATTGACGCAATAGTGCGTCAACCTTTATTTACCTATTTAACTTGCTCTGATTTGAAATCGGAGCCGCCCTCGGAGGTTTTTGGGCTCGCTGAATCCGAATGTGGAGTCAAAATTAGGAAATGCAAAATAGCGGCGCCAATATGGCGGACAAAAATGAGTAACTTTACTCGATTTAGATGAAAATTAGAACCCCGGGATTTTTTAAGTCGCTTATTACGAAACTGAACTTTAAATTTGAAAATCCAAAATGGCGGCGTTAGAATGGCGGACCAAAATTGAAAATTTTACTCGATTTAGATAAAAATTGGTACTCTGGGATTTTCGAGGTCGCTTATTACGAATCTGAACACAAAATTCAAAAATGTTTAATGGCGGATCTAATATGTCGGACGAAAGTGCAAAAAACAGCTCGATTTGGATAAATCTTGGTACTCTGGGGTTATCGGGGACGCTGAGTGTGATGCTGAACTCAAAATGATGGAATTTTTCATGGTGAATTCAACAACATGGAACATAATACAATAAATAGGTGGAAATATATGAAGCTTGAGTACCGAGTTTCATCCAAATCAATCTATATTATTTGTATTTTCATTCGCCATATTTGTTCGTCATTGTGAATTCGTGAATTTTCAGTTCAGATTCGTAATCAGCACCCTCCAAGACCCCAGATTACAAGTTTACAGGATAAAAAAATTTCCTGCCATTTTGGGCACTTTTTGTCGAATTCTCTCTGCCAACGAAAGGGTTATAATCGCCTAAGACTTATTCTACACTCTAAGCTGTGTTTTTGTGGAACGTGCACCGAAATCGATGTGGTGGTTTTCGAATAATAAACGGGCAAACGTACGGACAGACAGACAGACAATTTTTTATAAATACGATTTTTCAAATATGGCTTCGTTCGTATAAACGTTTTGGAGAGAAATGGGTTCTAAATTTGAAAACTACAGACGAAGCACCCCATATAGTGCTGTTATATGTATATATTTATTATATATGTGTGCGTGTTTTTGTAAAAGGAAACTCGCATAGGAAGCTTTAGCAAACGATGAGGTTTCGTTGAGAAAACATGGTCGAACGCTCATTGAAATTCTGTGCTGACCCAACACGTCGAACAAGTCGCTTGCGAAAGAAAGCGTACGCTCTGCTTCCCTGCAACTAGCTCAGGTCGTCTCTTCTTTCTCTGTTTGTCTTACTTTCTCCGACTTTTTCCGCCTTTTCGTTCTCTGGCTCATTTTTTTTTTCGATATACGTTTTGCTATGTCAGTGGCAAGTCCAAGTTCTATCATAACCTGCTACTACCAACAGGACGCTACGTTATTTTCATTTATCAATAAGAAAAAAAAAGTAACTCTGCAGGGTGATATAGCGAGCAGGGCCGATAGACCGAATACTGGGATACGAAAACGAAGAGATAATTTTCCGTGAAACTCGGCAGTTTACCGCATTTGGATCACTTAAGGGGGGATCTTTAGGCAAGGAAATATATTGCTGATTTTCATGATTTTTTTGAGGAAAGATTTCTTCACCATTTTTGAGACTTGGGTGGTTTTTTAAAATCAATCTTTGAAAGTGGCGAAGGTTATAGCACGTCTTTCTAAACGGGTTGCGGTGGATGTGGTCAGACGACGTGCCACGTAGCGTCAGCGGGGTTGATATGAAAAATAACCAACGAAATTTTTTTTTCGGCAACACTCATACGCAGAATATGAACCAAGAAATAGTGAGAAATTAAAAAAAAATAGATGAAATGGTACGCCTGGGAACAAAACCATGGCTACATTTTGCATTAAAATAATTTCTTTTTTTTCATTTCGAATACATTCGGGACCGTTTTTTAGACAATAAAGTTAGAAAGATTTGTACCAAATTCCATGGGAATCGGTCGATTAGTGTTTAGCTATACGCTAAGCCAGTTTTGAAAATGCAGTTCAGAAGTACGTGCCAGACTACCACCATTTTTAACCCTAGAACGGCAACCTGGGGTGAAAAACCACCCTAGGCGAGTTTAAACATGTTTTCATTTTTTTACCTCATTTTTTACTAACGTTTCCTACTTCAAGCGGAATCGCCGTAGGCCTACGTGGTTCTGCTTTCAAAAACGAAAAGACTGAGCCCAAGTTGAACTCTTTTCGTAAAATTTTACGGCAGATATGAATTGTTCAAAATTGGGGTGGTTTATCACCCCAGGTTACCATAATAGGTCAATAAAATAAGGTTACCATTCTAGGGTTGAAGATTAATAGAACAAAATACCATGCAATAGTCAAAGGCAGTAACGAGGCATACCCTAAGTCTAAAAAATGGTGAAGAAATTATTCCATTAAAAAAAAGTCATGGAAATGAGCAAGCTTTTTCCTTGCCTCAAGGTATCTCCCCCCTCAACGTTGATAAATATGTGATAGTAATGGACGTCATCCAAGCATTTTTTTTACTAACGTCAAGGTTCCAAATGGTTAGAGAAGTAAAGTACAATGGTGACCAAGGTGGAGCTGGTAGTCTGTCAAAGTATTTTAAGAGATTCTAGGATGTTGAAATTCTAGGATGTTGGAAAAATCTTTTTTTTTGGTTAAAAAATAATTTGAACTCATAAAAACAACATGCAATTAGTCCTGTAGCGAAAAACAAACTTTTAAGGTTAAGTTATCGATTTTTAAACTTTCTCTCAAACTGGGCGGACGGATAACTCGAACGTTGAAATTTCGATAGTAGCTTCACCATTACATTCTCTATGGGAGTACGTAGCCGTTTCTTGATTAAATGTAAACTTTTTTTTTATAAAAAATTGACTGCCTGTTTGCTGGGAAAAAATCGATTTATTTCTTTTGAGATGCGCCATTTTTTCAAAATTTGATAAAAAAAAATCCCTACGTAGTTCCATAGCTAATAATATATAGATTATATTTTTTTTCGTTTTTGTTCCAGGTGTTATACTTTACAAGAAAACCATCCACCCGTGCAGCTATTTGTAAAAAAAACACGTTTTTCAAGATGGCCTCTGCCACCACCATTTTGTATGAAAATAATAATATATTTTTAAATACTTTAAAATGTGTTAACATATCCTCTCAAAAGAAATCCTATTTCTTTTTTTCATACTCCCAAAATAAATTGTCAAAGTGAGGCCTTATTTTCTGACGCTAGAGTGGTGTTCTCCCTTAAGGTGTCTCAAAACCATTCGAATTTGCGATTCAATAAAAATCTGTATTGCCAGAGGTTTTTTACGAACGATCGATTTTTTTCGTCAGCAATTTTCTCCCTCACTAACGTACCTTTGATCAACGAATTCTGCAGTGCAGTTATTTATTGTTCTAGCCATGATACGCAGTCACGAATTGCAGCAGTTGTACGGTTGGATGAAAAACATTGCCAACGTATTTGGCCATGACAATTTTTTTGCCACTCCGTGCTGTAATAAAACGTCTAGACCGGAGCTTGTATGTATTTTTCAACCCCTTTAACGCTCAGCATTATTAAACCGACAATTTACTTCATTTTTCATCTCAAATGTGCTTCAATCCCCCATAAAATGACATCATTCGTGACTCTTTTGTGCCGTTCTGCGTATCTCAAATCGCGATAGGTCGTACGACAGTGACACTTCATGGAAGCTTGACCTATCGAACGATATTTTTGGATTTACCGGTCTCCTGTGTATAGTAATTGATCGTCAATGTGGCAGACTACAGTGCTCTATCCTACATTGCTCCATTGATGAATACGCGAAGCTAATTGATCGAAACAAATCCGGAATGTTCATGCTACCAGTATACATGTGGGGGGAAGGGGGGGGGGGGGGTAAAACACCATATCAGTTTCAATCGTTCGATCTATATCGCATTAAAGAGCTCTTGAAAAATATTTTCCAATATATGCATGGCAACATCTCTGGAATTAAATTTTCACCGTGCAATGACGTTGAATGTTGTATTCAACAGTTTTTTTTCAGTTGCATTAAAATATTAAGCGTTCCACGGTAATCGCGAATAGGTCAACTCATTTTTTAATTTGCCAGTTGCCCTTTCTGTTTCAGATAAAAAATATTCTTAATAAAAAATTCGAATTTCATCGCGTGAAATGGAAATTTAATAGTTTTAAAGCGCAATTCTTGGCCCGATAAATGTGAAATGGGCGACAAGCGAAAAAATCCATTCATAGATGCACTGATAAACATTGGACCGAAATATGGCTGAATGCTGGTGCCAGTAAACTCACTAAAATCGGAGAGGATGTATTTGAAATAACCGCACAACTACCGTAAAACCGAAAGGGCCAGACGCCTGTCACCAAACTGACGAGGAAAGGTTGTGATGTCGATCTCTCCGATTTCGATGAAATTTGGCATACTCATAGAATGGATAAAAATAGGCGACATGTAATTTTTTATATCCTCGGAACCGGATTTTTCAGGGGCGAAACGCACCCTCCAAAATAGGGGTGGTTTCGTTTTTCGTCGATATCGTTATCGTTCTCATCTCCAATGTATAGTACACGAAAAAATAAACACTGTTGCACATTGAAATGTTTTCATATCTCGTACCGTTAAAACGTTATCGACGAAAAACAAAAAACACCCCAATGTTCGCAGGTGCGTTGCAACCCTTAAAAATCGGGGCCCGGCGATATAAAAAAATACGTGTCGCCTATTTTTACCCATTCTACAAGCATGCCAAATTTCATCGAAATCGGAGAGATCGACCTCGCAACCTTTCCTTGTGAGAATCGGACACACAAACGTCACACACGTTCATTCGGCAGCAGCATCAGGCGAGCCCTCAAACTACCAGCCGGGCTAAAACAGTGCCTCTCTGGCGTGGAAATGTGCGAAAAAACAATTGAACTGCTAAAAAAGTGGAATATACAAAAAAATATATATAAAATGGAAATCACGACAGGCACCTAGGTAAAGTAGAATAAGTAGCGAATGAAAACTCAATATGGTCACTCAAGACCATCGACGTTGTAGCGACATTAAAAATAGGCTTAAGGCCACAGTAACGGGTATAAAATAATGTGCGAATTTAACAATTTTTTTTTCGTATGAAAAAGTGATTCACTCATAAAATGAATTACACATCTATTTAGTATGAAAGTCAAGCTGTTAGAAAAAATATATATTTTTTTCCATGTACAAAATGGTCGAGTATGTTTCTAGTTGCATTTTGTAGAGAAGTACGTACGGAATTTCTGATTAATTGAAAACTTTTCATTTTATGAACAGTTTATGAGCAGTTATAACGAAACTTTTCACTGAAAATTCATTTCTTAAGTTCAAATACCTACAACTTTTGAATAAAACAATATTTTTTAAATTCCGTACGTACTTCTCTAGGTATTCTAATGTAGATTGACGAAAATTTTTGTTTTTTGTTCTAGGTAAAAAATTGTGAATGCTAAATGTCACGCCGTGGGCCGCCTACAAAAAGATAACAAAAGAAAATATTAGCGTCCGGCCATTTTATACTTCGAAAAAAAAAATTTCTAACCCCTTGATATTCACACTAAATAGATGTGTAATTAATTTTATGAGTAAATCACTTTTCCATACGAAAAAAATTGTTAAATGCGCATATGATTTTATACCCGTTACTGTGGCCTAAGGCCTTAAAAAAAGAGAAATGCGCAATGCCGTTTACCACAATGAGAAAATGCACCCTGAAGCAAAATATTGGAAACTATCGTTGGGGGTAAGAAAAGACGAAAATGGGAGCGGGTTTCGCATTTGGTAGATATACGAAAACGTTGAATAGGTTCTCGCTATTTTCCAACAGATGGCGTTACCAGAACTGCGTGCGTGTAGCTCAAGATGGTTACGAATCTATAAAAAAGTATAGGGTGTCTCAAAATGACTTGACAGTTTTATTTATTAATAAAATGTATTATTTATTTGAAAAGTACGAATATCTTTATTTTTATATAAGCTACAAACATGGAGGTTATGTGTGGAACATAATATCCGATAAATAGCCGTCTCGTCCCTGTCTGCAAATGATCCCTCTTTTGATGAACTTTTCAATGACATTTTGGCACAATTGCAGACTAATTTTATTAATGGTGCGTGAAATTGGTTCTTTGAGCTCCGGAATGAGCCGTGGATCATTGGCATACACGTTTCCTTGCAGAAAATCCCAAAGAAAGAATATAGATATAGAATATATAGAATAGATAGTACGACAATGCAACTTCGTCTGCTCTGACTATGCAGTGCCAATGCAGCAAAAAACACTTTCTATGCATTGCTCGATCGTGTAATTCTCCCTGACAAAACCTCAATACTTCCTGATACCAGTTATCAAAGATTAGAATTTTATGTTCGTCACAAAAAATGGCAATTAAAAATTTTGATTGTTGATTGTTGTTTTGATTATTTTAGTTATCTTGATACACCCTTCATTATAAGCAAGCTTGAAATAAAGTGTATGTCATTGCGCAGAAGTGTAAACAACTTCTTTACTTCATAGTATTAAACATCTTAAATTTCGTGCCAAAGAAGAGTATTTGTGGGGAGTTTTATTTATTGCAGAATCATTATGAGTTGATCACTCAACAGTTGCGAAACATTTAAAAGCATCAGGCATGATTTCCAAAAATAAAGCATTAATTTTCCGGAAAAAAGCAGGGAAAAATTCAACGTCCCAATATTTCCTAGGGGATTGGCAAGAGAATCCCGATGAACAACACGATTGTGGGGGTGAAATAAAAATGTTGAAGCCTCTAAATTATGGCCAAGACGTTCTCAAGTCAAGGGTGCATGAGTACAGGTTTTGGGATTGGCTCCAGAAAGAATTCTCCCTGTATCGCTTTCCTGACTCTATCCGCAGTCGGAATTGTAAAGCGCGGTCAAAACTTGGGCAACTAAATTACCGACATTATCGGGTTCCCCAGCTTCAGGGTAGAAGAGGAGCTTTCGTTGTGGCATAGATCGAAATATATCGCGTGACGTGGAAGGGAACAGCGATCAAATGTATAATACAGGCACAAGGAAGGTAGGAAGAAAGAAGGTAGGAGAGGACGAAACGAGGGGGGGGGGGAGAATCGACTCGGTGAGGGCGGGGCAGATCATATTCATGGTAATTTGCGTTGCCGGAGCAAGCGGGCACGAAATTTCAAGCGTATATAAGTTTGTAATTAATTCATTGGATTAAACTTTACATCGTGGCATCGGGTATGTATTACTTACTCCGTGAGGGAGGGAAAGATATGGGGAAGGATGAGAAACGGAAAATAAGAACTTGAGAAAAGTGGACCAAAGAGAATTAGTAAAAATCCCCTATAGGGGGGAATATTTATCGTACCGAATATCAGACTTTGAACTCTGTATAAAAGCCATTGGCCTTGCTGCTTGCGGCTCACAGTCACTGCGAATAACTCTGCTGTATTTTACTTCTCCGCTTTTTATTTACAATCTTACTCTCGATAAAGGTAACGATAGCGCGATAGATATGTAAATGCGAAAAAGTAATTACCTCGAATTAAATGTAGCAATGTATATTCTCTTACTCTGTGACGACATTTAAGGGGTCTTCTTACTTTAGACGCTAAAAAGGCTATTTCAATGCACTTTTTTATAGGTTTATGTTATAGATATTGATATAAAAGTTGTTACACTTAATATATGCATAAAAAAATGTTTTCATTTATTTAAGTCACTCTTTATAGACGAAAATGTTGGCTAAAAAAATGTCCTAAAAAATGGTAGGGCTGCGCTGTTGACAACATCTTTGAGATGGATAATCCAAAACGAAAAAATCAAACGGTTTTATAGTCAGTATGTTAATAGCTATAGCGCATGTCATACGATTTTTTATATATGTAAGAATAACAAAATGGCGGACATTTTTCGAAAAAAACGGGTTTTTTCGCCATTTTTGGCAAAAAGAGTAGTAAATATCAAAATTTAAAAAAACCTTGTTTTGCGCTATAGTTATAGTTGTAAAGAATATGTTAAATTTTCATAAGGATCGGTTCAGTAGTTTCGAAGATTTGATCAACGAGCCGTCGAAAAACGTTCTTTCGAGAACAACGCGATTAAAGTTTGTTTGGGTTACATCAATACATAAAAAAAAAAGTTTATGTATTTCGAAAGTGTATTTATTAAATGTAACAACTTTTATATCAATGTCCATAATATAAACCTATCAAAAAATTCATGAAAATAGTATTTTTTTAGCGTCTAAAGTGATAAGACCCCTTAACATTCTCCGTTTCTTTTCTCTTCTGAAAATTTATAATTCCTCGAATGGCTTACCTCTTGAGGAAAAATATCTGGCAAATTGGCAAAAAAAATTTTAACATTTCCATGGGAATCAAATCGTTTTCATGTGGATAATAACGCTTCGAATTCCGAAAAGTTCAGAATCTATAATTGTTATAAGACGTGACTTCTGTGAAATGCAATACAATATTTTCACGATGTCTATATATTTTGGCAACGGTGCAGATTTGTACCCAGCAACGTGCGAATCGAGTCAATTAAATGATGTAACAGACTGCGGTCAAGCGATATTAATAATAAAATGAAAATCCGTAAATCAACAAAATACTCTGTACCAATCGCCAAAGAATAAAAAACTTCAGTCATTACAACAAAAAATTCCACACGGTCAACAAATGTGCTGAGCTTCAAAAAGTCTTCTAGTAAAAATAAGGAACATCTCGAAAGTCATCTTCTTTCTTAAGGAGGTACGATCATTACTACGAATCCAACGTTCGGATGAGAAATTTTTATATGATTTTGACGAATACTATTTGCGCCTATTGCCGAAATTTGAGCATTTTTGACCGTTTAGTTTTTTCGCAATAAAAGTGCAAAGGCGAGCACTTTGAGTTACCGAAGCACGTCGTCTTATGAAGACGGTCAACCGGAAGTGCGGTGATCGTGGTTTTTCTGCTCACGTATCCAACTAAACCCGTTGGAAAACTGAAATTCGATAGATTAGATATAATAGATATTGTAAAAAATAAGAAAATCAATCTTCACCCTGCAGTCAAAGCACTACATTACAAGAAAGTTCCAATTTCCGGTTGAAAATGGTCAGAACGACGAAATAGCACCCACAGACTTAGCAATGTCGCGAGTAACAGCTGATGCGTTTGGCGAACATAAGCCAGCTTTGTTTCGAAATTCATTTGAATAGAAACCGCCACAAAATATGCAAACAACAATTTATGGAGTTTTATCATTTATCACGTATCAATAATATATAATTATATTCTGCAATATTGTGTTAATTCCGCTGAGGTAATTTAAGCCTATTTTAATAGGCTTGAATTTTATCACGTTAATATCATTACGAAGATTACTACCGAGTCGTTGACAATCTAATTTTTCAGTTTTCATTTGTTCACGTGCAATAAATTCACCATTTACCACAACATTTGGCACACTATAATCGATAATACGAATAATCAACATAAGTAAACATCAATCAGAGCAGCTGTGGGTAAAATTAATTTAGACTCTTTTTTGACCCCGTGGAAGTGATCGTATCTCCTTAAGACCTTCGTTTTGCAATTCTTATGACAAAGCATGTTTACACGCCACACGCACCATCTGTATAAATATCGCATAAATCACTGCCTAAATTTTCGAAGACTACTTATTTTTCGTTGTGCGCGGTTTTGCATAAATATATATTTTTTTATACCCTTGAATTTACTTTGCAAACGGCGAATTACATTATCCTATGAATGTGGTGTTTACCCCACGAGTAGACTACGCGTGTGTTCTCCGTCATGCATATAAGGGCAAGCACTATATATAATATATACTTAGGCAAACTCTACGTGTACCATCCTGACACGAACTGAACAAATTACGGAAGTTCGTCGTGAGACGGTTAGGTGAACATAACTACGAGAGTCCGGATCTTCTCGTTCATCCTTTCTCCCCAACCCCCGCGAAGTTTTCCGTGTCGACAGACATCCCCTGTCGCTATTTTCCCCTTCCCCTTTCCGTTCTCTTTCGTACTTTTTGCAAATTTTGACACTGCCTGTCCGTTGCACGCTTGCGTACCCTCAAAGCGGAAATCCCTTCAGGAAAAAATCATTCGCGCGTAGTATCGCGCCTGGTATTTTTGGCTGTACTACTTAAAAATTCAGTCCGCATATTTTTATACGTGTTGCGACACATGAAGATACACGAGCCAGTCTTTTACTCGCCTATCGACGAAAAATCGACGGAATTGTCTGTCCCTGCAATTCCAAGCTTCAGCCTACATCTGTTTTTTTTTTCAAATTGCTTCTCGCCTTATAAAATACTTTGGAAAGCACTGTTCGCCATTTCTAATTCATCAGCAACAATATAAACTTTCAAGTACTCGAAACGAATCGTTAAGGCTCCAGTCACTGGAGAAGCAATTGCAGTTACTTTCCTGAACGACAGCAACTCTGCGAGAGCGACTCGCCATATTGAACTAGCGTCGTGCGAGAAGAAATTGAATTTTCAAAGTGAGCAATACACGCGATCCAAGCAAAACTCGTTTCCTAATAGACTCCAGATATAGGCATAGAAGCTACGTAAGGGCAAAAACTTTGCTTCACTGGAGGGAAGGTTGCGCAGAGCGAAGGATATAGCCAAGTGAGCAAGTGAGTAAGGATTTCCCTGCAAGTCACAAAAAAAAAACGGGTTGCCGGGGAGCGAAGGAGGGTATAAGGGTCGTAAAGTTGCACTACTATAAAATTCTACTTGTTTGCCCGTGGAAACGACGTAAATAAATCATACGCTCATGTAAATCGCTACGGACCAACCGCGTACGTATGTATCTCTATATACATCGCGCTATATCATCGATATTCTCGTGTAACTTCTACACTTTTACCCTTCGTTGTTGAAGCCACGAGCGCAGCATCCACGGAAGCATTTTCTTCAACACAGAGATTTCAAACTCCCACCTCCGCCTCAAGAAGGCATTTTCTATATATATATAATTTGTCCTCGTGGTATGCATAACAAGTGTTCATGATGAACTTCCAACGAAAAGTTTACAGATCAGCGTTCTCTCTGGTCTTTCATTCTTCTCGTACATCAAATATGGTAACCTTTTTTTTACTTCAAGACGTTCATCATCGTGATAGATTTGCCTTGTCTATTTCTTTACCAAGGCAAACTACGGCTCTTCGTCAACTTTTGTTTTTTCAGTCCGGTGTGCTGCGCTTGTAGTATTTTCGAATGGACTTTAAGGCCTTGGGCCACAGTAACGGGTATAAAATCATGTGCGAATTTAACAATTTTTTTTCGAACGCAAAAGTGATTCGCTCATAAAATTAATTACACATCTATTTAGTATGAATATCAAGCTGTTAGAAAATATATATTTTTTTCGATGTACAAAATGGCCGGCTACTCATATTTTCTTTTATCTTTTTTTAGGCGCTCCGCGACGTGACATTTAGCATCCACAATTTTTGTCCTAGAACAAAAAAACACAAATTCTCGTCAATCTAGGTTAGAATACCTAGAGAAGTACGTAACAAATATTTAAAAATATTGTTCTATTCAAAAGTTGTAGGTATTTGAACTTAAGAAATGAATTTTCAGTGAAAAATTTCGTTATAACTGCTCATAAAATGAAAAGTTTTCGATGAATCAGAAATTCCGTGCGTACTTCTCTGTGAACTGCAATTAGGAACATAACTTTTAAATTTGAAGTAAATCGAGTGAAAATTGTTGAAGTTATTTGTCACGCTAATTGGAAAAAAGCTGTTTCGAGTAGTCGGCCATTTTGTACATCGAGAAAAAAAAATTTCTCACAGCTTGATATTCATACTAAATAGATGTGTATTTGATTTTATGAGTGAATCACTTTTTCATACGAAAAAAATTGTTAAATTCGCACATGATTTTATACCCGTTACTGTGGCCTAAGGCCTTAAGAACACGAGGAAAGCCTCTCCGAAGATAAGGCCACTACATTTTCGGGGGTAAAGAAAATTTGTGAAATAGTGTTGCAACGAAGACTTGTGGTGCAACATAAACAAGCAAGCTAAGAAAGATCAATTTGCAAACAGAATAAAAGTAGAATGCATTCGGTGAGCGCAGGATATTTATGTGGAATGAATATATTTTTTGTGAATGAACATAAACAAAAATTTTTGTGCGTATTTTATCAATAATGCATGGACCCAGGAAGGTATAGAGGATGCTTACATTATGACGAACGGCTGAAACGGCCCTGGGCTAAGAATCGGTCACCCGATCCTGAGTGGGCGACTGTGAGTGGTTACCCAATGGTAGACCCAAGCCTGGACTGGTCATGTTTTCCGTTGCAGTCCCATGCAGACGAGACGTTTGCAGTGCATGAAAATATCACAATCGTTGTAGTGTTTGATGGGTCTAGTGCAATCAATAGTTCCTAGTGAATGGCGGCTAAAAACTTTCGATCCACGCGGAACGTCACGGTGAAAAGCCGCCCACTAGGTTTGTACCGCTGTATTTAAGGGGACTTCTCACTTTTGACGGTAAAAAGGCTATTTTCATGAATTTTTTTATAGGATAGATATTGATATTATAGATTTTTTTGATATTATAGATATTGATATAAAAGTCGTTACACTTAATAAATACGCTTTCGAAATACATCAAAAATAATTTTTTTATTTATTTAAGTCAATATTTATGGACGAAAATGATAGATAGATAAAAGTGTCCTAGAAAAAACTGTAGGCCTCCACTGTTGATGAAATCTCGGAAATGGATCGTTCGAAACAAAAAAATCGAACAGTTCTACATTCAGTATGTTTTTTTCATACGATTTTTTTTATATGCAACAATAACAAAATGGCGGACAATTTTCGACAACACAAAAAAACGTGTTTTTTCACCGTTTTTTGGGAAAAAAATTAGTAAATATCAAAATTAAAAAAAAAATCCTTAATATGCGCTATAGCTTTAGTTGTAAATAATATGTCGTTAAAATTTCATAAGGATTGACTCAGTAGTTTCGAAGATTTTATCAACAAGCGGTCGAAAAAGGTTGTTTTGAGAAAAACGCGCTTAAAGTTTTTTCGGGTTACATACGCACGTGAAAAATTTTTTAAAATGTATTTCGAAAGTGTTTTTATTACGTGTAACAACTGTTATATCAATATCTAAAATATCAATCATCAAAAAATTTCATGAAAATAGCCTTTTTATGCGTCTAAAGTGAGAAAACCCCTTAAGTTCAGTGCGACCACAACTCTTCGTGCATGCAAGCTTTTGTAACCCGCCCCTATAGGGTCTTTTGTAGAATATCAAGAAGTAATCACATACGTCGCTGCATTAGAGGGCTTACATGAAAATAGACCAGACTCTTCGAAACTGGTACCACTCACTCCAAAAGCCAGCCTCCGGTTCGCTGGAACTGAAGATGTAGCTGATGGACGGCGTAATTGTGCCCATTAATACGAGTACATAGCTCGTTCTCCTCCGTCGTATTCCACATTGTATACGTATTTTTTAATTATTCTATTGCAGTCAGTAGAATGAAGTCCTGAATTATCAACTTTTTAACATCATATTATTTCGTTATCAAATGACATTAGATATCATACAAAGAGATGTAATGTTATGAAACTTTCTAAACCTATACAACGTTATTGCCAAACGATGATAAAATATTCAACTGTGCTGTTCTCAAGGTTTAATAAAGTATCGAACTATTATTTTGTCAAATAAAAAACCAATGCATTGAACCTATCGATCTTGTCTTTTCCAATGTTCCTCCGTATGCCCTCGTGGGCTTTTGCGACTCAATCCCTTTCAGTTGTAACCCTACACTTGTCACTTTACTACTTCTAGTTTCTTGGAGACGCCCCCAGAGTGGTGCCTAAGGCGACTTTCTTGATGCACTACTGTATCGTATTCGCATGACGCGACGACGGAGGGCACGGGTTTCACTTGTGACACTATTATCAACGGAATGTCAGTAAAACTGCATCTCTAACTGCATCTCCAAAGCAACTGCGCTCCCTTAAGAGAGGAGATATCTTTAGGCGAGGAAAAAATTGCTGATTTTCATGAATGTTTTTTAAAAATGGCGGAGGTATGGCACGGTCTTCCGAACGGGTTGCCGCGGATGTCGTCAGACCGCGTGACACGTAGCATCGTCGACATTGATGTCAAAGAAAAACAACGGAAATTCTTCTTCCATTAACATTCATACGCAGAGTATGAACCAAGAAAAAGTGAGAAAGGCTAAAAATCGATGAAATGGTACGCTTTGAAACCAACATATTAAATTTTTAGGCAAAAAATGGCTACATGTTGCAATAAAAATATACTTTACAGTTTTTACAGGACCGTGACATACCTCTGCTATTTTTAAAGGTTAATAAATACCACGTAACAGCCAAAAGCAGTGATAACACATACCTGAAATCTCACCTCGAAAAAATATTTTCAAAAAAACATCATGAAAATTAACAACTTTTATCCCCTTAACATAGGTGGGTTCCTATAGGCCGCACTCTGACCGCGCGGCCACCACTGTCGCTGAATGATTAATTGACATTTGCATATTGAACGTTCAATATATTGAATTATTACTGAACATTTGCGGTTAGTATGCGATGTATGACCGAAAAAGCAAGCGTTAGCGACGCAGATGTTGGACCGATTAGATTATGTTAGCTCGAAACCAACCACCCATTCGTACACAAACAGGCGAGCATTGGTGCGCAAACTGGACGTGCAGTACTGAGGACAGTGCTGGGCAAATGTTAGCAGTATTATACGGGGAAAAGCACCAGAGCGTTCTGGAAGTGATGACTGGACCAACGTTAAATGCCTTCAAACAGGCCAAGCTCATCATTTGCGCTGATTTAGGTCACCATCGTCCAGTTGTGTAGTCAAAGGCTGGTTAACTTTGATGCGCTAAGCGCACTAGGTGAATTTCCAGCTATTAGGACATGCGAATATTCTTTTTATTCACACATATGTATTTCGATACACTTTATAAAAAAGATCCATCGATATTTATTACCACAGAAAATTGCTGTGAATCAAAAACCATCCTGATTTCTATTGATACTAGCTGAATCATCGTGAGAATGATCATACGCCCTTGGATCATTTTTCCACAGAACAGACATCGGAGCCATACATAAACGAGTTTTGTTTCGAAGATAAGAGCGTGAGAAGAAGAAGAGCCACGAAGAAGAACCTGTTACAAGATTGCAGTCTCAGACTTTATAGAAAACAGGTGTATATAGAAAGCAGGCAACAATGTAAAATTGGCACGGAGAGCTCATCGTATAGACATCGACCTGTGCACGGAGCACGCGACGAACTATAAACTTTAAGTGGGCGATAGAGGCAAAGCGGTTTTCCCAGCCAATAGACCAAATATATCGTTCCGCAATCATTGCTGTTCAACCTCGGGTGGCCGATCGAAAAAAAACATCCGATCGTAACTGCGTCTATTCACTTTTTTTGAGTTTCACGACTTTCCAAAATTATTATCTACTGAGCGTGTCGTGAAATCGCGTTGACGAAAATGGGATTGGATGACAAAAGTAATCACACAGCTCTATCCAACGGGAGCATCGAGAAAGAAGACCTGTTCGAAATTCCAAATTGTAAACGTACGTGATTTTTTTTCATTGTCGAACTTTTCTTATTTTTTTATTCGGAATTTTTTTCATTTTTATTCGGAACTTAAGGGAGCTTTCCAGTGTGAAATTTTCAAAAAAATCGATTTTTTTTTGCTCTATCGAATAGTATACACTCTTCCGAATATTCCCTGAAATTTTCATGCCGAAATTCAGATTATTTCGGTTACTGTACAGCATTTCTTGGAAGAAGGCAACGGAGCGCTACAGCTACAGCGAAACTTTGAACGCGTTTTTCTCGAAACAGCATTTTTCAAAACGGTGTCCAACTTGGAGGGCAGAGTTTTGAAGCTATCGAGTTGAATTTTTTACACAATATTCTTAACGTCATTGTTTATCGTGCTATGGAAGCTTTTTTTTTTTTTGACATCTTCCTATTTTTTTGTAAAAAAAACTGCCAAAAAAATGCTAAAATCGATACTTTTTGTTCAAACCGGCGCCATTTTTGCAAAAAAAAGCCTCCATAGCACGAAAGCCAATTATATACCGATCAATAATCTTTTTGTGTTTTTTGTTTCAGATCAAAATTGTGACCCCCAACGTGGACACCACATCCAAGTGCATTTTCTGCAACAATTGTTTCATCATTTTTATAGATATTAATTAATAAATAAATCGATCTTTAAAAAATTGTTTTGTATTCTTCAATACCCAATTAATATACAAAAAAAACCAGACCGATTAGATTATTTTTTCTTTAAAAAAAAAAATCGCGAAAAACAGCGATTTTTCGGGCTGTCACACTGGAAAGCTTCCTTAATTTTTCATCAAGTTTTTCAGATATATATTTTCATAAGCGTAGAGACCTTTTATTTTTTGTTATGCTTTGTGTCCGTACTCGGCAATTTATTTTGTATTCTTTAGTTCCTCTATCGTTAATAAAAAAATGAATATGTGATTTAAAAATTAATCAAAAGTGTTCTTGCTTACATGTAAGCATAAATAAATAAAATCAAACAAAAACGATAAATTGTGAATTCAATCAATGAAGGGTAGGTTATTTATCTACCAAATCATCCCCGATTTTTCCCATACGCTACTGATTTCGGTGGATTAATGGTAGGACCGGTTAGGGTAGCGCGATAAGAACCCAACAAAAAATTGGGTTTACCCGAGGCAAAACCTGACAGAACCCAAAGAAAATCCTAGAAGATCGTTACACACCGTATAAGAACCTGATAGGGAAGCCCGATAATGACCCAACAAGGAATTGGGTTGACCCAGCAATGAACTGTTCAAAAGCCCAACGTCAATTTCTAGTCGGGTGGGAGAACGTTGCCACTGTTCTCATTGAATAAACGCCTCAGTAATAGGAAACAAGTATTTATAGTATATTAATACGAAGCATTGGGTTAGACCAACTGTATATCTAATGGCTGTTATGAAAGGGAATGTTCCATTAAAGTGCCCATTTCTCAACTATTGCGGAATCTTTATTTGTGCCAATTCGGAAGCTCAAATGAATGATTCATTAAGGCCTTAGGCCACAGTAACGGGTGTAAAATCATGAACGAATTTAACAATTTTTTTCGTATGAAAAAGTGATTCACTAATAAAATTAAATACACATCTATTTAGTATGAATATCAAACTGTTAGATTTTTTTTTTCGTGACAAATAACTTCAACAATTTTGACTCGATTTACTTCAAATTTAAAAGTTACGTTCCTAATTGGATTTCGCAGTGAAGTACGTACGGAATTTTTGATTAAGCGAAAACTTTTCATTTTATGAGCAGTTATAACGAAATTATTCACTGAAAATTCATTTTTTTTCAGTTGAAATACCTACAACTTTTGAAAAACAGAATATTTTTTAAATTCCGTACGTACTTCTCTAGGTATTCTAATGTAGATTGACGAGAATTTTTCGCCTTAAAAAAAGATAACAAAAGAAAATATTAGTAGTCGGCCATTTTGTACATCGAAAAAAAAAATTCTAACTGCTTGATATTGTGGGATTTTCAATGTATGTTTGAAAGTTTATGTTTTATTGAGGGATGAAAAGAAGAGCCTTGCAAATCTTTAGCAGAGAGTTTATTAAAGAACGCAAATTATTGGAAAAGTTTACACGGAAGGATAATCTGTCAACGTCGTTTATTTTCGGTAGTTACCAAAAGACTGTCGAGCCCGCGGGCCCCCTTTCCTCGCGAGACTCTTCGTGCCTCTCTTTTTTCGCAGCGATGGTGTGGCATTTATTCACACACACGCCCACGTACTCACGCTGTACTTTTCGCGCTCCTACAATATTCATACTAAATAGATGTGTAATTAATTTAATGAGTAAAACACTTTTTCGAACGAAAAAAATTGTTAAATTCGCACACGTTTTTTATACCTGTTACTGTGGCCTAAGGCCTTAACTGTAAGAAGGTATTTATCTCGCCACATCCAACTTTACCATTTGCTGATAACGAACAAATCCTGGTACATAGAAATACAATGTTTTCTCAGTGCAAACATGCGATTTCAGTGAGATATTCGACTATCTTTTATCCCAAAAATAATTATTGATAATTATAGAAGGCCATATGGATATGATTAATTCAGTGCGTTGCGAGAATTTACGGAACGAACTCGCGATCTGTTCCGGACCGGGCGATCGCAGCGCCAGCCGCGCGGCGCGTCGCACGAGACAGCTCTCGATCGCTTCACGGTAGCGCGTGCTCTCAGGCGACGGTCGCGGGCGCGTGACCCGAACGCGCGCGGTTATAATCACTCTTACAGCGACGCTCGACTGGAATACCTCGTTTTATTTTGTCTCGATAACGGTTCTTTTGCGGTTCGGCGATTTTCCCGGGTTTTGTGGTTACATCACGCGACAGTTTTCCGTCTCGGGATTTCGGTGTTATCTCCATCGGTGGATTTAAGACGACGGTTTATCTCACTGGGCTTGTGCCACGGGATTTCTCGAATATTGCGAGGTTCGCGCGTGGACAGTTGTCGGTCTCGCGCGTGGAACCCTCTCTCCAACAGCACGGCCGGGCGCGTCCTCCGGGGTTCGCATGCACGGACTGCCTCGTGGCAAACAAATCTTGCGGCTTTTCTCGACCCGGTTTTCGGACTTTGCTTCGTGCGGTTGATTCTCGACAACGAGAGTGAATTGCGGCTTTGGCTGAGCAACTTTGGGTGCTTCGCGGTAAATCCACGATTTCGAACGTGACAGGCGATTCTTGACTACGCGGCGACCGCTCGCGTGTGGTGCGGTCATCGTGTAGATTTTTGCGCGCGAAACGTGCGCCGCGGTTGGCGTCAGTTGCGATCCCGCGCGACCAACTCTCCTCGTGGCTGATACCGGTCGCCAGCAAAAGCGCGGGTTCGGATTGCTCGTGTTAAGGAGGTACGATCACTTCCACGGGGTCAAAAAAGAGTAAATTTATTTTACCCACAGCTGCTCTGATCGATGTTCACTTATGTTGATTATTCATATTATCGATTAGAGTGTGCCAAATGATGTGGCAAACGATCAATTTATTGCACGTGAACAAATAAAAACTGAAAAATTAGATCGTCAACGACTCGGTAGTAATCTTCGTAATATTAATATTAACATATCCACCATAAAAACGGACTAAAAGGACAAAAAAAAAAATCAGCCGGAAACCTATTAAAATAGGCTTCAATTACCTCAGCGGAATTAACACGATAGGCAGAATATAATTATAGTTCATAGTATTGATACGTGATAAATGATAAAACTCCATAAATTGTTGTTCGCATATTTTGTGGCGGCTTCTATTCAAATTAATTTCAACACACAGCTAGGTTATGTTCGCCAAACGCATCAGCTGTCACTCTCGACGTTGCTGAGTCTGTGGGTGCTATTTCGTCGTTCTGACCATTTTCAACCGGAAATTAAAACTTTCTTGTAATGTAGTGCTTTAACTGCACGGTGAAGATGGATTTTCTTATTTTTTACAATATCTATTATATCCAATCTATCGAATCTCAGTTTTCCAACGGGTTAAGTTGGATACGCGAGCAGAAAAACCACGATCACCGCGCTCCCGGTTGACCGTCTCCATAAGACTACATGCTTCGGTAACTCAAAGTGCTTGACTTTGCAGTTTTATTGCGAAAAAACTAAACCGTCAAAATATCTCAAATTTCGGCAATAGGCGCATAAAGTATTCGTTAAAATCATATAAAAATTTCCAATCCGAAAGTTGGCTTCGTAGTAATGATTGTACCTCCTTAATAGTGCTTTCCTGAACACTCCGGCTCTATCTCAAACACGGCTTATTATACCGGTCATTCAATTGGTACTGAAAATAAATATTCTTCGACAGAGTGTTCGCGTGTGGGTTTTTTATTTTTCCTTTCGAACACGACCGCTCCCTCGGATAAGGTTCCGAAATACCCCACCCTCCGATCCAGCTGAAATGTTTCACAAACCTTCGTTTCAATATTTTAAGAAAACCCCTAAAGGGATATATGGCGACTCGCAATCGTTTTCGAGATATTGTATTAAAAGATTTTTTAACGCGCGTCATTTATGTCTATATCTGCCACGGCTCCGTTTATACCTATATATGTGAATGCGCTCTCGGTTTTGTTCAAACAAACCCAAACAAACCCAAAAACTATTGCGCGTTGCCAAAAATCCCTTTAGGGGTTGTTTCAAAATATTGAAACGAAGGGTTGTGCAACATTTCAGCCCGATCGGCGGGGAAAGGGGGTGTTCGGAACCTTACCCTCTTCCTCCTCCAGCTACCCGCCACCCGTCCCAGTTCCACTGGTGATAAACCTTAACACAGTGCTATCACAAAATTGGCGCCCAAATACTAATGTGCTACACTGTACGTTAGGTTCTGGTCAGTCAAACTTCTACTATTCTATTGAAGTTTGTGCAATTCATATGATCAACATTAACGTTACATTAACGTCGAGTATAATTTAACTACCATTAACGTCGAGCATAATTTGTTAGAAGATCTTGCGAAAAGTGACTATTCGAAGAAAAATTATGGTAATGTATACTTATATCGAAAACGTAAATCAAACTAGCGGCGTAGCTCAGTAGTCAAGCGCATTGCCTGTTACCCCGCTGGCTTGGGTTCGATTCCCGCTGCTAAAGTAAAATAATTTTTTTTCCATTTCTCGCAAAGTTCAACTATTTGTTGTAGAATTTAAATATTTTCAAGCAGCTGAAACCTTGAATGAAGTATGCTTTCCAATGAAGCGTGTTCCGGAAAAATGTGACTACTCAAATAATGCTTTTATAAAATGCGCCTGGTATAAAAAATATGTATGTTACAAATACTTCTGGCGTGAATGTCACCTTAAAGAATGTAAAATTATCTTTGATAATGAATAAAAGCAGCGTACATAATTAATTGCAAGAAATTTCGGAATTTTTATGTTCACTAAAAACTTCACCTAATTGTATAAATTAACTGCAAGAATATATTTAAATTCTACAACAAATAGTTGAACATTGGGTGAATTTAAAAAAAACGGTGGCAGTGAGAATAGATCCCAAGCCAGCGGGGTGACCGGCAATGCGCTTGACCACGGCGCTACGCCGCTGCGCTGACTTGGAAACGGTTGAAAAAATATTCCTCAAGCTCTACTCGGAAATGTTTGGAGAGCGTTTTACCCTTTTCTATGGCCCACTTAGGTGACATATTTTAGGAACGTTAAGTGGGGGTCCACCTTCTTCTGCCTACGCAGTTCAGGCGGAATCGGGGGGTCCTGATTGGCGTCCTCCCCTTGTTAGTAGTTTTAGGAACGACGCGCGTCCCCAAAAATGTTACATAGTTATATAGTTTGTTGCATTGCAAAAATAGAACATCAGTTTGACACTTCTTCTTGAAGCTCATCTTCTGTTCACCCAGGACACACATTACTATGCATATAACAGGTCGTATTATACTCGTAAAATATGGTACAAACCTATTGCAATGCGCCAAAAATTCAGTTAAGGCGGGACTTATACCATACAAAAATACCTGTGCAATATTTTACCTAAATCGGAGGTAACAGCTATTCGAAAGTACCGCCGGAATGACTTTTGTCTGTTAAGCCATATCTGCGATCAAGATGCTACAAACACTCGATTCGATAGCGTGTTGGCAGCCTTCGCGGTATATGCAGCAGATAGGCAGATAGGTAAAAGGTTCGGTTCCATGCGGTGGCGAAAGATTTTCTTCGAAATAAATCATCACAGGAAGTCAGGGAATGAAGAAGTACAATAAAAAATAATCGAGGTAGAACTTTCCGTTGCGTATTTCATTTCATTTTAGATCAATGAAATATTCTATGCACTTAGCAGCCTTAATTAAACCAACACTTGAATACCACACCAAATACGATATAGCAGGTCCTATCTTGCAATATGGAACAAATCACTATAAACATCGTCGTTAATCACAGGCAATACTTTTAATCAATTGATATATTTTTCAGTCCTGTTCATTATTAGGATCCCGAGGGGATTACATATATTATATTGTCAGGGAATATTCAATTGATAAAAACCTACTATATTATTAACATATAGCATTGAGCACTACACTTGTAAATACATACAAGTAAATACATACAAGCATACAAGGCTTGTAAAATGGGTGGTTGCGATTACTATACTTGTGGCAGTAGTATTGTCTGCCCAGGGGAACATAAAATATAGTGAAAATATGGTTGAAAACACCATACATTTCTCTCAATGTAGACACCTGATCAAATCATTTATGAATTCAAGTTCTCCATGGAATAATCAAAACCTGATATTAGTTTAATCTCCTTTTTCCCAGCCTATATGCATCGGTTTTTACAACTGCCTTCGCCAACATTCTTCTATTTCCATTCTTGCGAACGCCGTCTTTTTTTTAACTGCATGAACTCCTATAATGAACTACAACTACAATATTGTACTGCGAGATTGATTAAATAACAAATCTGAGTTAAGAGATCATCACAATGTATAATTTTCGAAAAATAGATTTTTTCTTCATTGTCCGATAGTATAGGTGGTTATAAACATGCTCTTCGATTTTTGGAGCGAAATTCGAGTAATGTCAGTCGTCTTCTTTCTTAGAGAAGGTGATTCGAGCAGCGGCGTGACACCCGGTGTATTCAAACGCGTTCTCCTCGAAATATCGTAAAATGGCGTACACTCTCGAAGGAAGAGTTTTCAAGCAACCCGTCTTAAATTTTGACACAACATTCTTTATTTTGCTATAGAAGCTTTTTTTTAATCTTCATATTTGTTCAACGAAAAACTGTCGAAAAAAAAGGTAAAATTCGATACTTTTTTTTCAACCCGCTGCTGTTTTGTCCATTTTGATTAAAAAAAAATATCCATAGCAAGATAGCGGCTTTCATACTGATTAATAATCTTTTTACAAATTTTGTTTCAGATAATATTTAAGGCCACAACGTGTACACCGTGAGGACTCCTTTTTGTCGAAAACATTTTCAAACGTTAAATAATGTACAAAAGAAAATAAACATTTGAAAATTTATTTTCTGTTCTTCCTGAGTGTTTTGATGTGACATAAAAATCAGGCTGATGAGCGTATTTTATCCATCGCAAAAACATCGCGAAAATCAGTTATTTTTCGACTGGATACGCTGTGATGATCCCTTAAGGGGTTATATACAGTTAAAATTTTCGAAAAAATGGATTTTTTTTCAATTTTATTTTCGTAATGTTCATATATTTAAGTAAACACACAAAAAATTTCTTGTCAATCCGGCGAATATTCTCGAAGTTACACGCACATTTGTAATGGCGTGTCAGACTATATGTAAGGGTACTTTTGAAACTTTAAACACGTTTTTCTCGAAACCGTGTTTTTAAAGGCGGTGAGCAAGATTCCTCGAAAACGGCTGAACCGATCAGTCTCAAATTTTAACACAATCTTTTCAATTATATTTTTTAGTAATTAATTGAAGGTTTTTCCTCACGGATGAATATTTTCCATTTTACAAAAACTTTAAGGCGTAAACTTTTGTCAATCGATCGATTTTTTTAGACGCCGCCATATTGTCAAAAATGATTATTTTGCTTATTCCTTCGATCGATTACAAGATAATCGAATCGAAATTACGAAATATTGTTGGTTTTTTCATTTTAGATTATCTAGTTCAGAGATATCGTGCTCACCGCAAGACGCCTTTTTTTAGAGGTGCTCCCGGAGATCAGCTATAGCAACTTTCAAAATAATTATTTTTACAAATGCAAGATGTTAAAATACAGTTAGGAGTTACCATAATATGTGTACAAATGTTTACGTTAATAGATTTAAAGGTCTTCTGAAGAAAAATTCTTGAAAAATCAATCTTTTATGGCCTTCAGAATGTATACACCCCTTAAGGCACCTAGTCAGCCAACGCCCTGTAAAGTCATACCAGACCCTCGTAAGCTTCACCTTGCCCAGCGGTCGCCCGTTTCGTATTCTATTGAATCCGAGAGTGAAGGCCGCCCGAAGGATATAGATCAACGTGTCTGTTCCGGAATTGCGCCTTGCCAAGCGTTACACGCGGTCATCGACTTAGTATTACTCTCCCTGATAACGGGAAGCAGGATATATAGAGTTTAATAATAGCGGCTGTAACACAAAGATGCACTATCGGACATCTCCTACACCCTCAACTATTTCCGTCCATGTTCGTCAATTACTCTCTCGAAAAGCGTTGAGAGGTTACGGTCAAAGTTCAATATTTTGATCGGACCCACGGTAGCAGATTAATATTCATATATGACGAGGCCACGTAGCGCTCATTATCTCCCTATCTCTCTTCTCCCTGTTCTCGTTCGCGGTTCGACCATCGGTGTGTATATAAATAATCACCTTGATTACGTAAACATGTGAAACAACACGTTGTTTTGGGATTATCCCATGTTGTCCAACAATTTAAGGCACCGTTAATTTCTTCTCCTACTCGGACGACCATAAAACAGAATCATAAAAATTGCGAAACAATTTACGGTACAAAAATAAGAGTTTATCCGTCGGCATATTGTGATTCTCCTTACCGATTGCTATGATTCCTCACGTTGATAGGATAGGATAGGAATTCCAAGAGGAAAAATTTATGTGTTTTTTTCTTGTATTATAATCGAGGTTAATTGTACTTTTGATGATCACATAGACTTCATCTGGAATTCGTAGATTCTTAGGCCGATACTGACATCAGTGACGAATGTTCAATCATGAAAATCTGGACGTTATTATAATAATTAGTTTTGACCGAAAACTAGGCCGAAACCACGGCAGTCTTGGTCTTGCATCATAAATCTCGTTCTTGCTCTTGGGAAAGTAGATGTGGTCTTGATCTCGCCTGCAAGATTTTCACGGTCATACTTTTTGCGCACCTTCCTGTGATGAATGGCTCATTTATATGTATTTTGAGGTTGTCATAAGGATGAAGAGTGAGTGGCCTTCAGCTACGTTCATCATATATGCATGATTTGAAATAATCGAATACTACTTCCTTCATTGATATCTCCGTGCATCTATTTATATAAGTAATTTATAACTTTTCAGAATTTCATTGAAAATGTATAAGCAAGAAAAAACGAAGTTCGTAAGAATTGTACGTTACCACGAATATCTGTGAATTAGTCGTTAGAGGACAAAAAGATAGAGAGATTAAGTACTGTAAACATTTCGGTAAATATTTACAAGTGGGGCTCCGACTAGAAAAGGGGTTTAGAAATTTTGTACCGAGTCGATGTGTTTCGGGCACTTTGTTTATAATATTTAAGTCGGGGGGAGACAATTTCAACCCTAATTTCAACCCCCAGATGCTTTTTTTTTTACTTTTTTAAAGGTATGGAGGAAACGGGTTTGGTGACATGAAGTGGGTCAAATGACATGGGTTTGGGTGGGTGGGTGTGTGGTTTCGTTTGGGCGTATGTGTGAGTGTGTGGGTTTGTTTGGGTATATTTTTATTAATATTAATATTTTAATTAATATTTATTAATATTAATATTTTTTTCTTAATAAAATTCCCCTCCCCCATCATAAAAACATATTTTCATACTGCAGAATACCCCCGAACACGTGAAATAATTTTTGGAGCCGATTAGGGCTGGAGCCCCGCTTGTAAATATTAACCAACATTTCACTAAAACGAAATATTAAATATCGTAAACATTTAATAAAAACGAAATGCTTTGCGAACATTTTGTTTCTGGAAAAAATATTGAACATCGAACACATTATATTGAATCGAAGTATCAAAATCGTGAACGATATGAGATATTTTATTCGTCCAACAGTTGATACGAAATTTGTCGAGCAAGCTCGTTGTTCAATCTATCAGGACGTTTACAAATTGCTTACGATGCTCAAAAGGTATCTCACAATGAGCCGAAACAGGGATCCAAGTATCCTTTTTCTTCTAAATATGTTTGTCGTCGCGATAAATATCATGTTCGAAATTCGTTCATCCGATTGACTCCAAACGTGAACTGAAATGGAATTATAATATTTTATATCGTATGGCCAGATGAATTTTTTATGTGTTTGCTAATTAGGGTAGTGCCAGGCGATGAATATTAGTCGAAAATCGAACTTTTTCAGGTTGATATCACTAACATTAAAAAAAGTATCAAATCATTTGACAGTTCTATTATCATACTGGAAATACATTTTGGATCAAGTTCCGAAAAGCCCCCCCCCTCTGATGCAGCTGAAATTTTGCAAAAACCTTCCTTTCAATATTTTAAGAAAATCCCTTAAGATTTTTGGCAGCTCGCGATAGTTTTCAAGATATTGAATTTTTAAGTATTTTTAAAGAGTAAGGTTCCGAATCCTCTCCGGTCGAGCTGAAATTTTGCACAAACCTTCCTTTTATTATTTTAAGACAATCCTTAAAAGAATTTTTAGCGACTCGCAATAGTTTTCGAGATATTTCATTTTTAAGTTTTTTTTAACGCGCGTTGACTACATCTATAGCTGCCACGTCTCCATTCATACCTATATATGTGATCGCACCCTCCGTTTTGTCCACACAAAAACACCTAAACAAAACCCAATCAATCCCAAACCCACAAACTATTGCGCGTCTCCAAAAATCCCTTTAGGGGATGTCTTAAAATTTTTAAACGAAGGTTTGTGCAAAATTTCAGCTCGATCGGGAGGGGGGCCCGGAACCGTACCCTAATAACTGTCACGTCGCGACCAAATGCGTACAATGTATTTTTAAGCCTAATACGCACGATAGCGGAATTCTCATTTTTCGACGGATCTGAATATTTTCTTTAGAGTTAGGCCTACCACGGCGGAAACGTAGCCTATCCATAATAATATAACTAAGCGTTTCTCGTACCTTCCCACGCGAAAGTGTAGCGGTCTTAACGATATCGAGAACAAATATACAAGCGGGAAAATTTCGAACAGTCTCGTTGTAATCCGAACAGAGTTCGAGTACCAAAAATACACAAAGGAAACCTTCGGGTTACAAGGATGACGAACACATGAAGCGACACGCAAGAAATGCGTGATGATATTCATAAAGACGTGAATATATAACGACGCAACGATACCGAATGCTCACGATCATCCAAGAGCGGAAAAATGTCCAAATCCTTAAAAAATATACACTCGCTAGGAGAAAATCCTCCGACCCAGGAAGTTGCTGCAGTCATAAAAAACTGCGTTGATATTTCCCATGCGGACTCGCGGGCCTCGGTCAACAAGCCCTATCTCGAGCGTGCGTTCTTGGCGCCGACAAGGCCCCTTTTTCGTCTATATTTTTCCGCGCTCCAGATAAAGAAGCGCAGCTCCAATTCCCGGAAATAGAGCGACGGTTGTGGCTATCGCAACCTACTCCTTGCTCCCACTCTCATTCCAACTTATACATATTTTCCACCAATCCAAAAGAATGCACCCCCAAATGTGCACCCTCCCAGGGGGCCAGTCTCCCACCACCTCAGCATCCCAATTTTTCCTACATCCTAGAAGAAGAAAATGACCAAGTCAGTCTTCCGGCAACCACGATCACACAAACTTCTTTTTATCGAGTCTCAATCCGAGACTCCAGTCAAAATCCAGCGAGCTCATATCTAGAGTTCCTTAACCGATATCCATCGCGTTGAATATTCATTTCCTTTCTTGTAAAGCGTACGTTGTCTTGCAACTCGAGTTTATACAAATCTTGTACTTCGAAAGGTCTCTAACAGTTACGCGATAATCTTAAGAATTTTGACATTTGTGTTACGCGCAATATTTCATTGTATTTTCCATTCTCGAACCGCGAAATCCACGAACACTAGAATCTGTGTCACCGAACATTTGCTGTATCCGTCACACACACACCCACACCATCTGCGAGCGTTCGGGCCATCGACGAAGGGCCCTTAGTTTTACGACCGTACCTGACACCCAAGCGACTGGGTCAACGCCGAGACGCATCAATGTAAGCGAACACATTTTCACCCTTTCGTCTTCAATTTGTATCTTTAAAATAATAGGATCAACCCATACGGCTGATTCTAATAAATTACGAGTCAATCGAACACAAGTGTCACAACCATTATTTTCAACGATTGGATCATCCACGAAATTCTTTGAAATTATCCTTTCCACCAGCACGTCCCCTTTTTAACCCTCATCCCGTGCTATTGCGCTAGGCGTAGGCAAGAAAGAGGGATACCACACATATATATATGCCCACGTCCCCTCAGGACGTGACATAACAACATCATATATTGGGTGTACAACTTGATTAGGTCCGTTTTTTTGCTTAAAATACGCACTTATTTGAATGATAAAATGAATTAATACAGTAATCAAAATACTGTCCATCACTAGCCAGTACTTTTCCCCATCTTTCTGGTAATTTATGAATTCCGTCGCGGAAGAAGCATTCATCCTTTGAAGCCAAGAATGAATCGAGCCAATTTTTGATACCGTGTTTTGACGTGAAGCGTATTCCAGTCAAAACGTTCTGCATCGATCGAAATAAATGGTAGTCGGAAGGGGCAAGGTCTGGGCTATAAGGCCGGTGAGCCAGAATTTCCCACTCGCTATTTTCCAAATAGTTTTTAACCACAATAGCAACGTGAGGCCGAGCGTTGTCATGTTGAAAGATTATGGACTCGTGTCTGGTCGCATATTCTGGACGTTTTTCGGGTATAGCTCGCTCTAAACGGATCAATTGTTGCCTGTAGAAGTCTCCCGTGATAGTTTGACCAGGTTTTAGTATCTCATAGTTGATCACGCCCTTCTCATCCCACCGAATATAGAGCATAACCTTGGCACCATGGATATTCGGCTTCGGCGTTGATGTTCCGGGTTGACCGGGCTGTGCATACGATTTTTCCGTTTCGGGTTGTCATAATGAATCAATTTTTCGTTTCCGATAATGATTCGATGGGCTTCGGTTGGCTTCAGTTGCACTTTTCTTCCAATTGAAACAGAAAATCAAAACTTCCCGCAAATGGTGCTTATTTGGGACGAAATTCGACATTTTATCCGCAGTAAAAATTAGACTTGATGCGCAAAACTCAACGGGATGTAAACGATATTTGGTTAAGAGATGTTGATACTTCACGATACAGCAAAAATCAGCTGTTGCCGTCAACCATTTATAGCACCTAGAGCCATTTTTTGAAAACGGACCGAACTAAGTTGTACACCTAATATTATATAATATTATAATTAAATATTTACTAATAAATATACTGAATCTCATTAAGGCTATGCATTAACGTGTGCAAGCTCGATCTTGTCATCCCCACACCCTTATTTGAAATAAATATTCAAAATCGACCTTTTTCGCATTTGAATTGGGTCGAAATTGCTTACAGAGCAAGCCCAGAAAACATCAGAAGCGAATCGAGCGAATTAGAACCACGTAGGTGAACAAATACAGAAAAATGATTAAAAGTAAGAACACGCATGGGACTAGTGAATCCGTTGATTTGGGGCCTAATGGCCTGTACGTATGTAGAGGGTAATACGTTGAGCTGACAATTACCGCAGAGAGTAGACGCAGAGCATAGACACATGCGAGTAGTATATCCACACAACGACGTAACGTGCGAGCTTTCTGAGTAGTGGGAACGTATGTTATGGCATACACGTTCGAGGTAGTACAAACTATGTGCACGTTTTCCTGGCGTCCCGGCGAAACACGCGGTTGTCTGGTGATTTATACCCCAAATTATGGTACTGCATTATAGTATATGTACATAGGTAATAAGCGGAAAATACATGTCTCTTTGTGAGTGTGCATATAATACAAACGTTGTATAAATAGTAAATAGAAAGCAAGCCGAAAATCACAACCAACGCGATTCGATGAGTACAGGGATGTGAGATTTGTCATTTTCTTGGTCAGCAATGGTTATATAGTTATGTATTGCATACATAACTATGTAAATTTGACTTATGTGTCTATAAGTATTACAAATGTGTAAACATGCATATTTTTTTGTTGCTCAATCGTGCGGCAATGAAGTAATTTCGATTACATCTTGAACAAAATTAAGTCACGATGCGAAGTAGCACATAGGCACCTTCTTATCCGATCGATTGGGTAGTTCTAGCCGGATGTGATAATATATTACACTATATTATAAATATTGTACATATATTATTTACGTATACGGGATTTTCCAATTTCTCTCGACAGAGTAGTTTATATATATATATATATAATGTTTATATATGTATATAAGTATACCTTGCTTTTCCATGTCTACTTTTAATGATGTCGCTGTCCGAACAAAACGGTTTTTTCAAAAATGTGCGACGAAAATTGGTCGAGATGTTCACGAGTAAAGTCCGGCGCCGAGTAAACAATGGCACAGCAGTTTCCGAATCCACATTCGGGCAAGTAAATGCTTCTTCTCATTTTTGTTTCCTGTATATGATACACGAATAATTCATTTGCAAATGGATTATAATGTAATAAATCATTTTGATTTATTCAATGAAAGTATCAGTTTCATTTTTTTAATTCACTCTGGGGCTGGTTTTATCCTATTCTTGTTTAGCCTTTATGGTACTCACTAGATGTTACAATGAAAAAAAAGAATAGAAAACGAATATTTGGTCGCGTGTTCTGAAAACCACTAGGCCATTGTTTACTCAGCGTTGGACTTTACTCGTGAATATCTCGGCCAAATTATGTCGTATGACATTTAAGGCGTTATACGCAGTTAGAAATTTCAAAAAATCGATATTTTTTATTGCATTTTCGGAATGCACAAATATGTGAGTATATTCCCTGAAAATTTCAAATCGATCCAGCGAATACTCTCGGAAATGCACACATATTTGTAAGGACGTCTTAAATATGTGTGAACGATTGTTGAAACTTCAAACGCGTTGTTCTCAAAACGGTGTTTTCAAAGTCGGTGAGCACGATTTCTCAAAGACAGCTCAACCGATCGGTCTGCAATTTTAACACAACTTTGCCAGATATATTCTTCAGGTATTGATCGAAGGAATAAGATTTCCTATAATTATTTATATTTTTTTTCAACGATTTAACGAAACAATATTGGTCGAAAATCGAAATTGTTTCTTTCCGGCGCCACCATTTTGTCAAAAATTAAAATTTCGACTATTCCTTCGATCAATACATGGATTCATCTATCCCCTAAATGAATCTTTTTGGTTTTTTCATTTTAGATAATCCAAATCGGAGATACTTTGCTCAGTGGCGGACACTTTTTTTCGGGGACCTCTAGGAGACTTCCTACAGGAGCAATGTTAATCAATATTTTCGGAAATAAAAAATGCCAATCTAAAGCTAAAAGATGCCACTACACTGCCTAATACTTCTGCTGTAGAAGAGACACCCTATATGCTTATGAACGGCAAACTAGTAGTTAAAATACATCCTGCACACACACACACACACGCACACACACACCCACACACACGAGCTCTCGCCTACGGCTTTGACCGCGTTGATACACGTCATGAACACAATTTCCCATACAAACCTTATCACCCCATTTCACCCCCTTAGGAGTTGATTTTCGAAAGATCCTCAATCAGTGTATCTCTGCACCTTTTAAGTAACATGTCGTCCAAAATTCATGTTTCCATCTTCAACGGTATTGAGTCTGTGTATTGTCTATATGTCACTCAGCCAATCATTCAGTCAGTTAGTCAGTCAGTCATGGATTTATGTGTATAGATGTATGTGAACGCCAGTAGTGGTCAAGTAGTCAGTGTCCAGCTGCGACCACTTCAATATAAAAATGCATTGGCCTAGGTCGATACTTCGATGGGTGACTCATAGTCAGCCGTGCTCCTGACTTGCGCGTCGAGTACTGAGCGGGAGGCAGTTTTATTTATTTTCCGACGGTGGTAACACAATTACAACTGAGTAAATAAAGGCGCTTGTACTGGCACCCGTTTTCGACATTTTTCTGTGTCCTCGTGGGCATACGATTCCGTACTGCAATAGAAAAGAGTGGTTGTCGAAAGCCTACTGGGGGAGGGTGGAGAGTCTCTAAGGAACTGGAAATTGTAAAACGACGAATGCGGAGTGAAAGTAAAAGGTATAGGATCGTAAAAGCTCACGAGAGCATACGAAGGGATGTTCGGGGCAGATGTATATGTACAGGGTGTCCCAAATGTCACGCAACATTTAATTTTGCGGCTTATGGATGTTGCGTGACATTTGGGACACCCTGTATATGCATGTAGTTTTATATATGCGCGTGGGTGCGCGCGCACGTGTCGCACATTTGACATTGTAGACGTTATTAAATAATCGGATAATACTGGCGGACAATTTTGCAAAACAACAAAATACAAAACGTTCTTTACGTTTTATTTTCTTCTAAAAAATGTTAAGTAAGAAGAAAATTATACGATATCATGAACCTGAAAATATAAGTGTGTGTGTGTGTGTGTGTGCGTGTGATACACAGAACACGATATTAATGATCATCATATCATCAAATGTTGTCATGCATTCTTCTTAGAAGAATATTAACATTTGTTTTTTCGTTCATGAATATAAGGCATTACAAATAAGTATCACAAGTGACATTACGGATTCGGACGACCACAAAACGTTAATTTTTTTGCCTTTTGAGCCTGCAAAAAGTGTCGTTTCAGTGAGGCTATACAATTAATATTGTAATGGACATTTTTCAACGATATTAACCCCATAATTTATACGTTCATTACGTCATTCCGAAGTACGGTAGAGGAACAAAGAAGTTTGGGAATAAAACTCGCCTGACCGTCGGAGTGTGTTTGGTTTTGTTGTTCGATCACGACTGATCGATGCTCTCATTGAGTTTCCGAACACAGTTCCGCAGCAGGAGGTGGGGGCATAGCATTTTTCTCAAACTGTTTTCCACCTGTATCGTAGCCACTTTTCAGTTCGGGCACAAACGCTACAAATTTTACTCTGTTTCAAAGTAATATTTCACCGCGATACAGGCGCCAATTGTAGTAATTCTAGGATTCGCATTGCACGAGTTTGACCATACCAAAGTTTACGATGTTTTAGTGGAGAAAGTAACGCACCGAGGCATCGAATAACCCGTTCTTTGCAGGCAGCATGCATTTAACTACGTTTTGCAATACGAATCCGTGTGGAAAACTAGCTAATTGAATGCTTCTCAACAGCACAATCGGTAAATGGATAATCATCTTTATAGAGGAGTTATGCTTAAGATGACATATTTTTCTTTTACGATAAATATTTTAATAAATGATATATGAATTCTAAGCCAAGGGTATATCCATAAAGGTTTACGATTATAGTGAAATAGAATCAGTTTTAGAACATTAGTCACTCGAAAAAACAATAGAAAAATTAAAAACCACATGTAGGTCGCCGGCTGCAAGACGACATACTTCAGTCTAAGATGACATATGTAAGTCATTTTGGTCAAGTCGACCGAATTATGCTCGGATACATCAATTTCTGGGTTAAACCTTAGTTTAGAGCAATTAACATTTACTGAAACGTTATGATAGTGACGACGAAGTGTTGTCTGCGGCACGTTAAAATGTTTGGATGCTAAAAGCCAACCGATTTTATTCTTATTTACACCTTCAACGGTCTTGGTCATATGTTCTTGTGACCAGCTCTTACGAGTCCAGATTCATTGATAATAACCAGGCATCTAATAACGGTAAACCAAAAAATATGATTGTATATTCGGTTTTATATGCAGCAGGGTGAGCTGACACACTGTGCCATCTTACATCGACGTTTGGTGGGTCAACTTACCCATAAGTGAATGCAGATTTCGATTATTTGTTGTGACAAGAACTTTGGAGTTAGAATATCCGTTCTGGAGTATTTGTGAAGTACAATTACCCTAGATTGACATGCACAAGTTAGTTCAAATAGAATAAGGCTCACCCAGTGGATATTTTTAGCACCAGATAATGAAGTGGTCAGTTTTGTGTTGCATTCCAAAATCATGAAAATATTTACTACGTAAAAGCTCGCGATCACTGACGGCCATACCGGATTTCGCTCCGGGCAACACATATTGATCGACCATACAACATCATCGTTACTCGTATAGCGCGAATATTTGAAAAGACGTTGAGGGTGTATCGGCTTATCTGACTATGGTACTTGAGGGATAACACCACTCTAGCGGCCGAAAGTAAGGTCTAACTTTGACAATTTATTTTGGGAGCATGAAAAAAGGGACAGAATTTATTTTGAAACGGTTTATACAACACATATTAAAGCATTAAAAAAAAAATTATTATCATTTTCATACAAATTAGCGGTGACAGAGCCCATCTTGAAAAACGTATTTTTTTACAACTAGCTTCATGGGAGGACGTTTTTCTCGTAAAGTACTAGACCTGGAACAAGAACCAAAAAAAATATAATCTATATACTATGGGACTACGTAAGGATCTTTTTTTTATCAAATTTTGAAAAAAAATGGCGCAGTTTGAAAGAAATAAATCGATTTTTTGCCCAACAAAATTAGCAGTAAATTGTTTATAACAAACAAAAGTTCACATTTAATCAAAAAACGGCTACGCACTCCCATGGATAATGTAATTGCGAAGCTACTATCGAAATTTAGAATCGATTCATGCAAAGGTGCTCGAGTAATCCGTCCTCCCAGTTTGAATGAAGTTTTGCCACAGCGCTCCGAGGCGCTGCGGCAAAAAAGATAATTGAATCTTTAAAAAAATCGCTACTTGACCAATTGCATATTGTTTTTATGACCTCAAATTCTTTTTGAAGCAAAAAAAAACACTATTTCAAATTTTTAGAGTGGTGTTATCTCTTGAGCACAACTTCCCTACTGCTATGATAAAATGACTATGTGCCGCAGTTAAGGATGTTGAGTCCCACATCGCAAATGGTAATAAAATTGTGAAAATTTGGTACGTTTTTGTATGAAGTATTTCAGAGGTCGTGTAAAAATTTCCCGACAATTATGAAGCTCGTTATGGAACAATTAACATTCACAAATTAAATGTTGTCGTATGGAAACTGATGTAACTTTGCAATAAGTTTTTTTTTGACCTCTCAATTTTGTAATATCTACAATATACTGAAAGCAACGGAAACAAAACGAAGTTTATTGATAAATTTTTGTTTATTTCTTTTAAAAATTGTTCTTAACAAAATGTTAATTTTTTAATAACGAGCTTCCTAATCGTCGTGAAATTTTAACACGACCTCTTAAATACTTCATACAAAAACATACCAAATTTTCAGAATCTTCTTATCATTTTTTATTTCAACCCTTAAGGAGGTTGAAGTAATGATGATAGAATTCTGAAAATTTGGTATGTTTTTACATGAAGTATTCAGGAGGTCGTGTAAAAATTTCATGACGATTAAGAAGCTATTTATTGAACAATTAACATTAACATGTTTCATAGGGACTCAACATCCTTAAGTGGAATTTCTTCCATCGATTCTTATGAAAATTACGGTATAGTTTCACGTTGCAACGCTACAGCATTTTTTCACATCAAAGTTCTCTTCGTGTATATATGCGTGCATGATCACTGCAAAAACTAGGCGTGTTTGTCGTATGTTCAAAGTATGTAGAAGTAACACAACATTGATTCTACACACTTATGCATTTTGATTAACAACATTTTGATTAATAACATATAATGACAACATATTGATTCTACACACTTATGCATTTGATAACAATTGATGCGTTAAAATTACACACGTGAGTGTTCAATTTTTACGCATTATTGGAACACACATAAAGTTTGTAGAATCAACATACAAGACGCATATTGACAAACATTGAACTTAACAATACACGTTTGATAGCAACACATGAGCAAAAATAACACGGGAAAAAGCAACACAGTTTACGTGTGTTAATTGCGAATTATTGATCATATGGTTTAAAAATTAACTTGGTTACGCCGTCACGCGAAACTCGTTAGTTGGTTTGACATTTATTGATTGACCGGTTAACAAGACCACATTTGATCTTCTTTTAACCGGTTAACGGATTCAATTAACATCTTAGTATACACACACAAGCTCTATAGTAAAAATTGTGGTAGCAGATCGTAATATACCGATTACAATACCGGAACCCATGGTCAACAAATCCATCGTGTGCCTACTCGCATCATACTACATCATCATAATGTATTTAGAAAAGACGCCTATCAAAACTGTAAATATATAATGAACTTTATAATTAATATAATTAATACAATCAACACAGCGTAATGTATAAGTAATTTCCAATAAATACATATATTTTCACGATGAGAAGCTTTGTCATTGAATTGATTTTTCTGACGCATTCCGTGTGTATGCAGTACTGCAAAAATAAATGTGTCTTCCTACATACTTTGAGCGTGTAAATGGCTGCAGACACTTATTATACGTTGTAACGCGTGTAAGAAAATAACACACGTAAGTGTGTAGTTTGAACGCATATATCCGTCTTATCTTTAAACCGTCATTTTTTTACAGACGTTGAAATGTGTAAAACGTGTCTACAGCCATCTACACACGTAAAGTGCATAAAAACAACACACTTGTTTTCGCAGTGATGTTCGCTATATAACTGCGCCCCAGGTAACTATAATAGGAGTGTTGAACGACGGGCCTCTCGCAACATCGATCGTACGCAAATAACTTCGTTTTTCCGTAGCGTGTAATTAATTTTAATTGTTCGTTAATTAGTTCGAAGAAACTATGCGGGAGTTCAGAGGCGGAGAGACGATGATACAAGTTCAGAGGAATCCACGGCCCTATACGCGGATCCTATATGTCGGTAGGGAGAATCGAACAGTGAAGGGAAGGGCTGGCCCTTGAAAATCCGCATGTTCTGTAGAGAAATATTAAATTTTCATTTTCAGGATATTCGTGGGGTCTTTGTACTTCCTGGACTTCTTTGAGAATGCTTTTCTCCAGAAAATTATTCGATCTTTGCGATACCTGAGACAGAGATGCTTTTGCGAATGAATGCTGAGAGCGTTAAGGGGTTATAGCCTAATTGTGAATGTCGGAAAATCGCTTTTTTGAAAATCAATATATATGAACAGTATATCATCTTATAAATGTTCCCTGAATATTTTAAGGAGATTGGGTCCAAATGGATAGATTTATAGGCCCGTGTCGGAACGCTCGGAACGCCGTTTGAAGCTTTAAACGCATTTTTCTCGAAATTAGGTTTTCAAACTTGGTAGGCAAAATATCTTAAAAACTGCTACATCGATCTTTCAATAATTTTAGGGCTAGATGTGAAAATATAGTATTTGATCGAAAGATTTTTTTTCGGTGTATACTTTCGAATGGATGAACGAAAAATGCCCATTGTTTTCAAAAAAATACATACCGTACGTTAAACACGCGCAATTTTTTTAATTTAATTTTTTCGGAAATTCTTCGGTTCAATCAAATGAGTCATTTGATTTTTTCGGAAATTAAATTAAATTATTATTAAATATTTTTTATAATTATATATTTTACATATTATTTTTACTAATATATTTTTAAATTATAAGTAAATATTTTTAAATTTTATAATTATTTATTTTTTATAATTAAATACTTTTATTATAATTCATAATTATATTTATAGGATTATAATTAAATATTTCAACACAATAAAATGGTAGAGTGTTTTTCAGATGATATTTTTCAGATGATATTTTTCAGATACCTCATTTTTGTAGAAATTTATCATTACGGTTTGCTAAAAAGAATCCCAAAAATAAGATATTTTCGACTGTTGCAACGTTCCTGGTCTCGTTTCATTCTCATAGTTCCGGGGGTATTGCTCATCGAACTAATTCGCTATTTGGGCTCCATGCTCTTTATTGTTCTAAATGTACTTGTTTCATGCTAGTTTTGTTATGATTGCTTGAGTTTTTACTTCTTTTCACATGTTGTTTCTCATCGGTATTTTGTTAAACGCCGTGTTAATATGTGCCAAGAAAATTGAATGAGAAATTTAGTTATCCAGGGACATACATTGTCTGCAAAAATTAGAACGATGAAAATATATAATCGGACGATTTTTGCTCCGGGAAAAATATATTGAACGTGTCGTTATACAAAAAATTAGGGAAAATCAAAGGCGATAAGCATATAGAGTGCTTTAATTTATCATCTGTCAACTTTTACTGAAAGTCGGTCGTTACGTAGCAAATGGAATGTGTTGAATGAGTGTTAAAAATAAGAATAGGTTTATTGCAAAATATATATCATAGTTATAGGGCTAAAGCAGGAAAGATATTTTCTTTTCGACTACAAACGTCACGATTGATAAGTTAAAGATTATAAATTGTGTGTTTACAGGATCCATTGCCGGCAAAAAAATAAACTATTCTTTGTTGCTACACAAAGTTCGTCCTGTGAATCGGTATAAAATGTATAAAATGTATAAAATGTATAAAATGTATAAAATGTATAAAATGTATAAAATGTATAAAATGTATAAAATGTATAAAATGTATAAAATGTATAAAATGTATAAAATGTATAAAATGTATAAAATGTATAAAATGTATAAAATGTATAAAATGTATAAAATGTATAAAATGTATAAAATGTATAAAATGTATAAAATGTATAAAATGTATAAAATGTATAAAATGTATAAAATGTATAAAATGTATAAAATGTATAAAATGTATAAAATGTATAAAATGTATAAAATGTATAAAATGTATAAAATGTATAAAATGTATAAAATGTATAAAATGTATAAAATGTATAAAATGTATAAAATGTATAAAATGTATAAAATGTATAAAATGTATAAAATGTATAAAATGTATAAAATGTATAAAATGTATAAAATGTATAAAATGTATAAAATGTATAAAATGTATAAAATGTATAAAATGTATAAAATGTATAAAATGTATAAAATGTATAAAATGTATGAAATGTATGAAATGTATAAAATGGAAGCTTAAAAATGTTGTTAGTTCCAAAATTGTGTTAATACGATCGTTCCGACCATCTGGTTATACGAAAGTATGCAACTAAAATTTATTCTCACGCTCCCTTTCACATGCGCACCGACAAGCGTTGTCCGACATGATTCACTGGTTTATCGTTCCTTTAGAACATATTTTTTTTTTACAAATTTACCGCTGTCCCCAAATTTTGCTTTGCACATTTTTTTCGTGCTTATTCAGTACATAATGTTATTTAACGAGTATCTATCTTCCACTCAAATAGCGAAGAATTCCCTCGTTGCCTCTTTTACAATTTGCCGAGCATCCTGTGTAGAAATTTGTTAGGGAGTCCCCAGGTTCTACTACATCCCGATGGGGATTTGATCGAGACGCCGCTCGTAGGAAGCTCACATTGGAATTTGAGTCGATTCCGCGCTATTTCTCGATCGACGTCGTCTGAAATTTTTTATTTAAACTCTCAACCGGATTTTGTTGGATATCCAAAAAAAAAATATTATTTCGTCAACCCGTGTACGAATTTGTCGCGAAGTCCCAAGATGCTCCCACATCTCTATAGGGATTTGTTAGGGACACGCCACATAGGGAGTCATCATTGGAATCCAATTGGATTCTGCACTGTTCCCCCATGAAAGCCGTTTGAGAATTCTTACCGCGTTCGAATCGATAATGTATATTGTTGATTCTTATTTATTCTTATCTTATTCTTCTTTCCTCATATATGTGAAAAAGGCACGATAAAAAATCTCGGTGCATTGAAACATAACCTGCACCCTTCGCGACGGTGTTCGTTTGTGATTATATAATGTAAAAGTGCAGTAAAATAAACAAACGATCAGTACAGTGGACTTTCAGTGATGTGATTCAAATAGGTTTTCAAGATATACCTTTTTAAACAATTTATACTTTTTTGTCATAAGATTTATAGCCATTCAAGATACGATTTGTACTTTGTTAACATAAGATTTATACTTTTTTAAGATAAAATTTACACTTATTTGAAATCCATTCATTTTGTATATCTATATATTTTGTTTAGAAAATTCAAGGTACATAATGCGGTGAGGTCCATCAAGAATCGTATCGGATTCGGTTCGATAATGAGAGAATCCTTTGGGATTCAAATTGGATTTGTACATCACAATAGGGAATCCCCATGAGAATCCAATGTACGAACGTGACGTTTTAGTATATAGTCCGAAAACATTCCATAGGGATCCAATCGGTCATCACATTGGATAGGAACATGTACGGGAATCCAATTAGATTCCTACGACAATTCATGCTCGATATTTTATGAACAATCTCCTTCCGATTTCACAGAAAAACTTTGCATTGATAAAATAGAAACACGTATTGAACGATCGCTCGAGTCTTGACCTAGTGGATGAACCCAATTGCAATGATGTCAATTTTTTTTATACCTTTTAGCGTGCAATGGTTCTGGACAGAAAAAAGAACAAGAATTCTATCACCTCCAAGCTTGGAAGCGGACATTTTTTTTCTCGTCGAAAATAAAAGAAATTTCTTTCGATGTAAAACTGTGAGAAAACTAAATCAGCCTTTCCTGAACACGATTAAGTTTCCATCGGGTCGTCCACAAGTCTGTTGAGTTCTGACAAGGAACATCACTTTGGTGTCCTCCTCCGATTTTGTTGAAACTTTTATATGTGGAAGAGTATCAAAAACTAAGCCATACGTATTTTTTTTATCGGCGGAAAAACGGTTTCAAGGGGTGAAACACACCCTCGAAAATAGGGATGTTTTTCGTTTTTCGTCGATAACGTTATCGATCTCATCTCCAATGTATAGTACACGAAAAAAATAAACATTGTTGCAATTTGATTTTGTCTAATATCTAGTACCGTTACAACGTTATCGACAAAAACGAGAAACCGCCCCATTTTTGAGGGTGCGTCTCACCTCCGAAAACCGTTTTTTCGCCGATAAAAAAAAATACGTGTCACTTAGTTTTTGATACTCTTCCACACAAAAAAGTTTCAACGAAATCGGAGGAGGACACCAGAGTAATGTTCCTTGTGAGTCTGAATTTATCGAACGTGCCTCATTGAGTCACTCAAAAAATCAATAGAGGTGGTAGCTGCCACAATGTATCGTATTTACACGTTAGCCGTACTATTTACGTTCAGAACACTTGAGGGTGCAGGATATGCGCTTGGTTGCAATTCCCTGAATCGTGAAAGCTCTCAATATTCGTGTATCGATGACATCGGCTGACGGTATACTGTACAGCGTCGCGTCGTTAGTCGATTAAATATTCATGAGTGAAGCATGGAGAGAGTCGAAACGCAAGTGTATTTACCGAAGAGTACATAGTACATCGTAGATATAATAATGTCGGGACACGGCTGCGACGACCACAGCTGCATACGTGCTCCGTGTTTTCGCGTAACATGCAAACTATAGCATTGCAATGAGGCTACATTGAAAATCATTCTTGCATGCTATTTACTACGAAAAGTATTATAATTGAGAAAAAATTCCAGTTATTTACATAAAAACGGAATATTGGGTGTCCTTTGAAAAAGGTTGGCCGATGCTTGATGGCATGAATGTTCTTACCCTTTGAGAGGAAAATTAAGGTCAGGTTCCGAAAACCCCCAACCTCCGATCGAGCTGAAATTTTGCATAGACGTATTCAGTATTAGTATTGAAAATCATTCTTGCATGCTTTTTTCTACGAAAAGTATTATAATTGAGAAAAAATTTCAGTTATTTACATAAAAAAGGAATATTGGGTGTCCTTTGAAAAAGGTTGGCCGATGCTTGATGGCATGAATGTTCTTACCCTTTGAGAGGAAAATTAAGGTCAGGTTCCAAAAACCCCCAACCTCCGATCAAGCTGAAATTTTGCATAGACCTCCCTTTTAAGGTTGTTATGGCGTTTAGCCGTCGGGGGTGAAGTACGAGGGGAGGCCTCTATGCCTATGCACAGAGCCGAGGGACTGTTACCAACTGGTAGCTTTCAAATAACCGTCACATTAAACGTGCGTTTTCGAATTATTTTTCTACATCTATTTGTAAAAATATGCATTTTTGAACATTCGATGATTACATCAAGTGTTTTCATTACTTTGTACAATTATTTTCTATAACTTTTTCTCGCTCAATCAATGCGAAACGAAGTGGCAACGTCGTAAATCGTAAATTTTTGACAAAATTCGATTTTTTTTAAGAAGCCGCCATTTTGTGAAAAACTATTATTTTGCTTATTCCTTCGATCAATTACAAGATATTCCATTATACTAACGAAATATTTATGGTTTTTTTCATTTTAGATTATCCAGTCCAAAGATATCGTGCTCACCGCGAGACGCTTTTTTTAGAGGTGCTCCCGGAGACCAGCTATAGCAGCTTTCAAAATAATTATTTTTACAAATGAAAAATGTTAAAATACAGTGAAAGTTACCATATTATGTGTACAATTTTTTGCGGTAATAGATTAAAAGGTCTTCTCAAGAAAAATTCTTGAAAAATTGATCTTTTTGGGCCTCCTGACTGTATATAACCCCTTAAAACATGAAAAGGAAGATTTGTGCAAAATTTCAGTTCAATCGTAGGTTAGGGGTTTTCGGAACCATATCCGAAAATTATTATGATTCTTTCATTAAGACGTTGTGTCTAGTTGTAAAAGTAAAAAAATCCCTTCTTTTACGAAACCAATCGATTTTGACAGTAAATTATGTTATGAACGTTCCCTGAAAATGTCAAGGTGATGTCATCAAAATATACTGATTTATAGGTTGTTATGTTGACGCTGGAGTTGAGAACCTTATTCTCGAAGGTACATTTTAAAGTCTGTGAGCAAAATATATCGAAAACGACTTCATCGATCTGTCTGAAAATTTCAGGGCCCCTTCTAGGTGTGAAAATATAGTATTTATTTTCCAACGTATACTCATGATTTGAGGCACGAACAATGCCCATATTTTTAGCAAAAATCAAGGATGTGACTTTGAATACGCGCCATTTTTTAAATTTGGCATTTCGGGAATCCCTTCGATTAGTCATAGGATAAAGTAATATACCAACGACATAAGTTTGTTTTTCTGAGTTTAGATAATTTTTTAGATTACCAACGTGCATAAATATGGATTTCTAAAAAAATAAGTAGGTTACTGGTATGATTTAACACGCAACGTGATGTGATTTACTTTTTTGTTCTTTGCTATGGCAGTCGGTATATATATATAAATGCCGAGCGATAAAATTCGTGGGATAAATCGTGCACGATGGAAAATCGAGAAACATATTTCTTCGCAGTGCCTCTGCAAGTGCTGCAGGAGGTTTTCCATGGAGAAAAAAAAGTCGATTGCTTGGACGCAGTTTGCTGATTGATACCTAGCAATTTGAAACCCGCGGGATCGTTTCCATCCGAGTACGAAAGATATTAATTTCTGATGACAGAAAATGAGACTCGAGTGAGGCAGAGAGAAAAAAGAGAGGGAAAGAAAGAACGATATGCAAAGGGAGCGACAGAGCGAAAGAGAGAAAAAGAGGGAGGGAAAGGTATGAGCAATATTTGAGAGGAAAATGAGGGAGAGGAACCGATAAGCTATCCCCGGAGCCACAGTAGCTGGAGGAACAGAAATACAAAATGGATGAACGAACGAGATAGAATTGATATATACGGGACATTCCAGGTCGAGCCAACAGGTCCGTATGTTTGAATATTCACATTTTTTTAGTTCTGTCTCCTGTGCGGTGGAGACAAAAATGTTTCATTTGGGTTTTTAGATTTTTTCGTGAATTCATACACTTGCCGTTATCATGCATAACGAAAGTAACGATAGAAGAATTGACGGTTCGGTATAATATCTTTAAGGAGGTACAATCTTTACTACGAATCCAACTTTCGGATTTGAAATTTTTATATGATTTTGACGAATACTTTATGCGACTGTTGCCAAAATTTGAGCTATTTTGACCGTTTAGTATTTTCGCAATAAAACGGCAAAGTCGAGCACTCTGAGTTACCGAAGCACGTTGTCTCCATAAGAGACGGCCAACCGGAAGTGCGGTGATCGTGGTTTTTCTGCTCACGTATCCAACTAACCTCGTTGGAAAACTGAAATTCGATAGATTAGATATAATAGATATTGTAAAAAATAAGAAAATCAATCTCCACCGTGTAGTTAAAGCACGGCATTACAAGAAAGTTTCAATTTCCGGTTGAAAATGGTCAGAACGACGAAATAGCACCCACAGACTAAGCAACGTCACGAGTAACAGCTGATGCGTTTGGCGAACATAACCCAGCTTTGCTTTGAAATTGATTTGAATAGAGGCCGTCACAAAATATGCAAACAACAATTTATGGAGTTTTATAATTTATCACGTATCAATAATATGTATAATTATAGTCTGCCTATCGTGTTAATTCCGCTGAGGTAATTCAAGCCTATTTTAATAGGTTTCCGGCTGATTTTTTTTTTGTTTTTTAGTCCGCTTTTATGGTGCATATGTTAATATTATTATTACGAAGATTGCTATCGAGTCCTTGACGATCTAATTTTTCAGTTTTTATTTGTTCACGTGCAATAAATTCATCATTAGCCCCAACATTTGGCTCACTTTAATCGATAATACGAATAATCGACATAAGTAAACATCAATCAGAGCAGCTGTGGGTAAAATTAATTAATGACTGTTAATAATAACTAAATATGAATTTAGTTATTATTAACTATAAAATTATATATAATATAAAAATTAATATTGATATAATTATTAATTCTATATATCCAATTACAATTGGATAAAAATTAATTTTGACTGTTTTTTGACTCCGTGGAAGTGATCGTACCTCGTTAATATCGGTCATACGAAAGGTCTTACGAAAGTTTGATTAACATGCTGAAAAGACATTTTTTTTTTCATTTCAGATTCCCCTAGTTACCAGAACTACTGACACCGATTGGCCATGCAATAACGGTGGTATTTCGTTAAAAAATAATTTCACCGTTTATCAATATTTAAAAAAATCCAGCTTGACAATACTACGTATAAGTTGTGTGTAAAATACCGGCTTCGTCATCTCAATACGCTCATCAGAAAAGAATATAAAAAATGGAACCTTTTTTTTTGGGCTTCGAGCCCATGCTATTACCATTCATATGGAATGAACACCACAAAGATGTTATTCATGTCCACTTTTATGCTGCCGTTACCTAGATATTTGCCTTATTATTCTTGCTTTGGCGATTTTAGCTAAGGTTTTGTTAGCCGTGTCCGATAAGCATACAAGTCAGCAGAATATACGTAAATACAGCATATAGGGCATAAATCAGTATTGAAAAGTATATAGACAAAAGTCGATTGTTTTCAACCTAACATGACGACGATTGCCTAAACGTTAGGTCGCAAACTCGAAAATTTCGACGTGGGAATCAACTTCGCCGCGTGTCAGTGAGGTTAGCAGAGTTTTTTCCAGCAGATTAAAATGAAGTGAAAGTTCTCTTTCGCGTTTAGTTGAGTTCTATAATCCCTGATGGGTTTAGCAACAGTTCTGGTGATTTTATGAAAAAAGTGATTGAAAAATTGATCTGCTAACTTCCTGTAGTAGATCATTTTCCAACAAAACAATAACATAGCGGGAGTTCTGTGTACATGTGGTTGAGTTCTATAGTTCCTGATAGAGACTTTACAACAACAAAAAGGTGAGCGAAGCCTGGGGAACGTTTTATTTGTTGAGAGCGAGTGAGAGCGACATTCTAGATTATTCTCCAACATCGTGGAACATTCTAGAACATTCTAGAAGATTTTCGAACATTCTGGAAAATTCTCGAACATACTAGAGCATTTTTGAATATTCTCGAACTTTCTGGAAGATTATATAACATTCTAGAACATTCTGGAACATTCTAGAACATTCTCGAACCTTCTGTAAAATTCGGTAATATTCTGGAATATTCGACAACATTCTCCAGCGTTCTCGAACATTGTAGAAAATTTTGTCTGGAGCTTTCTCGATCATTCTGTCTGGGACATTCTACATAATTTAGTCTGGAACATTCTAGAACATTCTGGAATATTCTGGAACCTTCTAGAACATTATGGAACGTTTTAAAACATTCTGGAACCTTCTAGAACATTCAGGAACATTCTGACCAGTCTCGGACACTTTGGCACTCGATTCCCAGCTGCTTCACCGACTTCCCATGAGACGTCCATTGGTGCGATGCCTTATTTTGACACCCATATCTCCGAACCCAAGACCTGCAGTTCCACACCGAAATCTTCTTCATGGATGGGAGATGGAGGGCTACCATGCCGTATAACCCCCATGGGGCTGCGGGGGTGGGTTGCGAAGTTATAGCGGCACGCACGGACAAACCACGCTTACATTTATTATGTATTTCGTTGTATTATTGATTTGTCCTGATCAAGATGACCCAGTGTGTCAACAGAAGGTTGAAGATATTTAATGAGTTTAGAAAATAGATATTCAATTATTAAACTATATCGACGGTAATTGAACCGTAGGACGATATTTTTCGTAAGCCCAAGTGCCACTGAAAAGTCTTTCGAACTCGTCCGTCTAACTTTGAAACTGCTGAAGTTATGGCATTCCAAAGCCATCATAACTGTTGCCCATTTGCCCTTAGTAATTAGCATTAACCGGGTTTTGCCGAGCACAGGTGCGTGTGGTTAATTTTTTCCCAAATTTTCCGCTGTGCCGAAATCAGTTTCACTAGAAATGTTTCTGCAAGCACTGGCTACGCGATTTATCATGTCCTCCCACATTGCTAGCAATTTGCACAAACTAGGTCCGAGCTGTCTACTGCACATGGACATAGTTATGAGAACTTTGACATTTCACAGCTTCATAAATTTCTTTACGTTAACTTTAACCACAAATAAATTGTTTTCGCTGGATTTAGGTAAAATAAAAATATAGCGTCAACTTACAGCAATTGACACTTTTTTTACCTTGACAATCAAAACTGGAAAAATGGTATTTCTCCAGGAAGTCGTGTAAATCTTGTTGAAAAATATATTCGAAAATGTTTAACGCTAAAATATATTCAATTGTTTATGAAGTATTCCCCATTCTGCTTAAAAAAAGATACCCTAATTACACACACCCACGCATATATCTATCTCAGCTCAGAAGCTAATGGTAGGTTTATTCTGATAACAGCTGTATGGCATGTTAATTTGTTTTATTATGCCTTGAACATCCTCTATATGTGTGCATGTATATTACGGTGGGCGAAGAAGCGTATACAGATATTAGTCGGAAAAAACGAAGCTAGGAGATAGAGGCAACGACAGGAGGGCACATAGAGACTGACCTGCATTCGACAACGTTGATTTATGCATTTTAATTCCACGGCCAGGAATCGTCCTTCATTTATTGGCTTTCGTTACAGGATATTGCGACAAGCGTCGACAGACCGCTAGATGGTGCTCTCGATGCGGGCACCTCTAGGACAGGATCTGTGTATTTATACTTGTGTCCACGTGTATTGGTTAGCACGGGATTTTTATTTTATTCAACTTCACAGTACGCCCGTACCTTTTACGTCCTAAAATCGATGTGGTCAGCATATCGTGCAAAATGCTTCGCACGTTTGACCAGTTCGTTTAATTCGCGCCTACACGAGTCTGTACATATTTATTCACCATTCCGGTTCGCCCGCAAAAAATTCGGAACAATTGGATTATCATTTTTTCAAGCCCGAAAAACGTGTTAACACCTGACGCTTTCGGAAGAATTTTAAAGCACATAAAGTAGCATACGAGATAGATTGTAGATTTTTTGTTGTTTGACGTATAAGGGTGTTTTATTCGCCTTAGCCCTTGAACATTCGAAAAAGGTTGATTTGTGATCGAAACTAATTGCATGGTAAATAAAATTTGAACTTGTTTTTTCAACAAACGTCAGGTACGAACTAGGAGTTACAGCGGGGCACCACTGTAAGGGGTCAACAAATTTTTTTCTTAAACATTTTCTCAAAGTATACAGATTCATGAGAATGCGAAAAAAACATTCAAGTTGAAATTTTGAAAATTCACCAGGTCAGAAGACGATTAAGTGAAAAGAGGTAGCGCAACGATTTACGTATATTAAAACTTTCAATGGCGTTTTTCTCGAAAAGACTTTTCTTGACCTGGCCGGAATCAGAACTCTAGGTATAATTATCCGATTTTCAATTTTGAAAAAACTAAAGTTTCTGTAATTGCAGTAGTTATCGTCGTTTGTAGCTGTTTTTTTCAAAACGTAGTCTTTTTTACGCCCCCAAAATTTAATGAAAAATTTTGCCAAACCTACACTTTTTTTAACCCCTGCCCTTTTGTGATTTTTTGTTTGCAAAACAGCTATGAAAAACGAGAACTATATTTATATAGATCTCCAAACTGTTTTATTTTTTTTCAGTACACCATTGTCAAGTTATCGATCTGGCCGTTGGACCATACTTTTTTTACAGAGGCTCTACTATAACTCAATAACGTTGTTAATGTTTAATTTGGCTAAATGAAATTTACACGAAGTGAGTTTAATGTATGCCCCATAGCATACCTTTTTTCAAAAAACCCAAAGAAATAATTTAGTAGATAAAAGAATTTGGAAGAACGACCTTTTTCGGCCCGTCACAATGGTGTCGTCTCTTAAGGGGCCTTCTCACTTTAGACGCTAAAAAGGCTACTTTCATGAATTTTTTGTTTGGTTTATATTATAGATGTTGATATAAAAGTTGTTACACTTAATAAATACACTTTCGAAATACATTAAAATTTTTTTTTATGTATTTATTCAACCCTAAAAAACCTTAAACGCGTTTTTCAACGGCTTGTTGATCAAATCTTCGAAACTACTGAACCGATCCTTGTGAAATCTCAATCACATATTTTTTACAACTATAGCTATAGCACATACCAAGGACTTTTTTAAATTTTGATATTTACGATTTTTTCCCCAAAAACGGTTTAAAAACCCGTTTTTTTGTTTGTCCGAAAAATGGCCGCCATTTTGTTATTTTTGCATATATAAAAAATCGTATGATATGCGCTATAGCCATTAGCATACTGAATCTAAAACCGTTTTATTTTTTAAGTTTCGGATGATCCATCTCCGAGATTTCATCGACAGCGCGGACCTACAATTTTTTCAGGACATTTTTTTAACTACCATTTTCGTCTACACATAGTGACTTAAATAAATAATTCTTTTTTAAATGTACTTTGAAAGTGTGTATCGAGTGTAACAACTTTTATATCAATATCTATAATATAAGCCGATCAAAAAAAAATCATCAAAATAGCATTTTTGTCTAAAGTGAGAAGACCCCTTAAATTGTTTCGAGTAGAATATCGCGGAACTTGCTTATAATAAAATACGCGTTATGATGAATGGACTATTTATGAATGAAGGTACGAGACAGACTGACCGACACGAAACATAACCAAGGAGACGTAACGTACAGACAAAATAGGAGATACGTAAGTGCACGACAAAATATTATGGGCTCGCAATGAAACCTTTTTTTTCGTTTTTAAGCATTTATTTTGTGAAAACTTGTTGAATTACATTAGTCAAAGTAATTTTCCTCGGATGTCACTTTCTCCCGACTCTCGAGCGAAGGTTAAATCCCACGACGAAAGACCGCCCTGTCTTTTAAGGGGGGTAGATACTTTCAGGCGAGAAGAAAATTGCTGATTTCCATGCTGTTTTGTAAAAGGAAAGATTTCTTCACCATTTTTGAGACTTAGGGTATTTTTCTTAACTACTTTTGGCTTTTGCATGGTACTTTTAAAATTATTCTCAAAAAATGGCGGAGTCATGGCACAGTTTTCTGAACGGGTTGCGGCGGATGTTGTCACACGACGTGACTTATAGCGTCGGCGGGATTAATCTGAAAAAAAAACAGCGAAGATGGTTCACTAATACTCATTCCATTTTAATACTTTCTTTTTGAGTATCACTCCGCAGAATATGAACCAAGAAAAAGTGAGAAATGTTGAAAATCGATGAAATGCTACGATTTGAAACATAAAGATTGCATTTTCCGAAAACAATGGGTATATTATGCAATGAAATAATGCTTTATTTTTTATTTTGAAAAACGTTCAGGGTCCTTCTTTAGACAATAAGGTTCGAAATATTCATACCAAATTTCGTCAGAATCGGGTGATTAGTTTTGTAGGTATAAGTCACGTCGTTTTGAAAATGCAATTTAGAAGCCCGCGCCATACCTCCGCCATTTAAGGGGGGAAATCACAGTAAAATTTTCAATTTTTCGAAAAAAAAAATTTTTGCTTAAAAGGTGCTTTAGGGTCTTAAAAATAATATACCAAATGATGGAATACGGCAAAAGTGTCCGCGTGCCCAAATTTCTTGCGTTGAATACAACGCTTTTTCACCACGCTTCACTTTCGTGCATACATATATAACATAAATAGTGATAAAAAACAGTGGTATTTGTAAATCATTGTCATTATGAGTGACACATCGTCGAGTCGTGTTAGAAAAGGGACGAAAAAGGATACTGCGTACGAAAATCGACTGTACGGTGCAGGCATTGCAGATTAGAGGTATATGAAATTTTCATATGGTTTGTCAGTACTTAAAACTTTAAACGCGTTTTTCTCGAAACCACTTTTTTTGAGCTCGCCGAAGACATAACTCGAGCAAAACTTTATCGATCGACTTGAAATTTTGACAGTAGCTTCGAAACATCTTTCTCCACGGAGCTACGTAGGATTTTTTATTTTATATGGCTTAGTTTTTTTTATCGACGATTTTATGGCGTTTTTTTCGTTAAAAATCTAACTTTATTTTCAAACATGCACCATTTTGCGAAAAATCAATATATCGAAAAAATCCTACGCAGCTCGCTAGCAGTTGTTATATGGAAACTAAAAAATTTTGGTTTTTTCTTCCGGATCAAAAAATGAGGAGTCTACGTCTTCGGCCATCGACACGCTTTCAAAAATAGGCGCCTTGGGGCATATGCTGCGCAGCCGTCACTTTAAAATATTTTTTATAGAAAAAATTACATTTTGCACTTTTTTAGTATTGCGTTAAAACCTACTTTACAGATTTTCGATTGATACTTTTATTCAGCCGAAATTAATTCCCGAAAATATGCCTATTTTTTGTGTGCTACTGTGATTTCCCCCCTTAAAAAGGTTAATAAAAAAAAATACAACGTAACAGCCAAAAGTAGTAATGAAACACCCGAAGTTGAAAAAAATGGTGACGAAATCTATCGTATAAAAAAAATCACGAAAATCAGCAAAATTCTTTCTTCGTCTAAAGGTAGCCTCCTTAACGCTATTCATTCATCTATATATCCATTTTCGGACTCGCCTGTAATCAAGGAAGTGTGCATCTTCGAAGGCGTGCTGTATCGACCTGAACAAGTGATAATCATTTGGGGCGAGGCCGAGGGAATGCACTGGGTTAGGGTGGATTTCCCATTTCAGTTCCATCAGTGTTTTTTTTTCACGGCCAATGGAATGTGGGATCGAGCGTGGTCCTACCGTAGAATTACCCTTAGGTGATTTGATGCTGCTGGCATACGTTTTCAATTCAATTATCGTTCAAACGTTCCAGCTGCTGGTGGTAACATCCGGCAGTAACCGTTTCCTCGGGTTTCAAGACCACGTAGGTCACTAATCCCTTCGTATCCCATCAGATACATGGGCTTTTGTGACCATGGGTATTCCGTTTTGACGTCGACGTTGATGTTTGGATCCAGGATCAACCGACGATAGTCTGCACTTAGGGTGCAGAAATCAACCCATTCTTCATACCCAGTTACTAAAGGGTGTCTCAAAATGACCTGTCATTTTAAATTGCGCGCCATTTTTCGTTGTGGCGACCATAGAGTACGAATCTTTGACAACTGGCATCAAGAAGTATTGATCATGGTGAAGTCATGGAGAACTACCGTAAAACGAGGTTATTTTGACATCAGGGGTAACTTTGACAGTTTTTGGGGCTACTTTGACAGAGCGCGAAAATACGGTTTAAATGCGTGCGCAGCGAGCGTGCGTGACGTTCTGCCGCGGGGGATGGATGCGGGGAATAAAATTGAACAACAATTTGTTGTTCAAGTTTTTTATAATGTTGCTAAAGTTGATTGTAATGTTGCTCGAGTTAATTTTGATCTGAATGATAATTATAAGGCTGAATAACTGCCTATAATAAAATCCTAGGTACTTGATATTTTATCACTGTAGGGGGTCATTTTCGACCGTTTTCTTTGGAATTTCTTTTAAAGAAAGGAATAAAATATCAGGTCAAAAGAACTTTCAGATTTTATTAGGTATATATTGAAGTATGTGAAACCAATTATTCGTCGAAAGAATAAATTTAAAAGTAATTAAAAAGAAAAATAGAGACGAGTTTGAAAAAAACTTCATTTTTTCGACCATAATTTTTATATCAAAAGTTATATGATTTTTACAATTTTCTATTAATCGAAAAAGCGCTCGTACTTGACTGTCAAAGTGATCTAAGAAGCTACAGTTAAAATTTCAAGTCGATTGGACGAAAATTGTCCGAGTTCTGCTACGTGCCGATTTCAAAAACATGGTTTTAAGAATTTTTTTTTACTTTTCGCGTAAATTTTCAAAAATAAAAATCTACACGAAGTACGTTCAATGTGTGCTTAAGAACATACTTTTTTCCAAATACCAAATAAATAATCCAGTAGACAAAAAAAAATTGGTAAAAACGACCTTTTTTCGTCCTGTCAGAGTGGTGTCCTTCCTCAACAAAGATGACGATGTGTTGTGCAAAATCGTTGTTTTTAATTTACTTCCATGTATAATGCATGAAAAATTAGTATTTTTTAATCAAATTGATGTCAAAGTAACCCTTCATCTTTGAGATAAGTTGCACTTCAATGCCTTGTCAAAGAAACCCCACACACGAGGTTATCTTAACACTTACGAAAATGTATATCAAATTGTGGGGTGGTGGTGAGGCTTGACTTTCTAATACATTTAATAGCCAACGGACCCATATTTCAATTGGCGGAAAAAAGTTGGAGTTTGTGATATTGAAAAAAAGTTACTTACAAAAAACTTCCAAAGCCTGTTCAAAGTCTTACGGTACACGATTGAACAATGCATGGAGACTGTGAAAATTCACTACAAAAATGGCGCAACCTGCCACACTGCAGGCGAAGGAATGCAGTTATTGCAGACTAAGTTTCATGGTCCCGTTATCTCGCGCCACGGTAATATGAATTGGCCATCAAGATCGTGCGATTTGACGCCATTGGACTTCTTTCGTTATGGTTTTCTAAATGGACAAGTGTATGCCAATGATCCGCAGACCGTTATGGAGCTTAAGGAAGCAATTGGATGCACCATTAATGAAATTAGTCCGCAATTATGCCAAAATGTTATTGAAAATTTTATCAACGGCCATTTATCGGTTATTGTGTTCCACAGATAACCTCCATGTTTCTACCTTATATTCAAATAAAAATATTGGTACTTTTCAAATAAATAATACGTTTTATTAATAAATAAAAATGTAAGGTTATTTTGGGACGCTCTTTATATTCCACAGGAAACTTTTTTTTCTGTGCCTCACAACCGAAGAAATGTTGTTATGTAGTAGATAGAACTTTAAGGGGTCTGCTCACTTTTGAAGCTAAAAAGGCTACTTGCATGATTCTTTTAATAGGTTTATATTATATGACATTAAAGTTGTTAACCTTAGTAAATACACTTTTAAGATACATGAAAAATGTATTGACTTATTCAAATCACTATTAATAGACGAAATTGGTACTTAAAAAAATGTCCTAAGAAATTGTAGGTCCACGCTGTTGATGTGATCTCGGAGATGGATCATCTGAAACAAAAAAATCCAACGGTTTTAGGTTCAGCATGTTAATGGCTATAGCGCATATCATACGATTTTTGATATATGCAAAATAACAAAATGGCGGACATTTTTCGAAAAAAACAAAAAAAAACGTGTTTTTTCGTAGTCTTTGGCAAAAAATAGTAAATATCAAAATTTTTAAAAATCCTTGATATGCGCTATAGCTATACCTGTAAAGAATATGTGGTTAAATTGTCACAAGGATCGGTGCAGTAGTTTCGAAGATTTATCAACAAGCCGTCGAAAAACAGTGCTACGAGAAAATCGCGTTCATGGTTTGTTTGTGTTACATAAATACACAAAAGAAACATTTTTTATGTATTTCGAAAGTGTGTTTATTAAGTGCAATAACTTTTACATCGATATCTGTAATATAAACCTATCAAAAAAAATCATGAAAATAGCATTTTTCAGCGTCTAAAGTGAGAAGACCCCTTAATCGCCAGTTGTAACGCAGTCGAACGTATTTTTTATCTGAGCCATTCATCCACTCGCCTCATTGAAATATTCTGTATGGAAAAAAACAAATAAATATTTTTCCGGCCTCGATAATTAGGGCAACTAGTTCATAATGTCTATTCTTCAAAAATGAAGGGCTTGGCGTGTGGAAATTTCGGGGAACTCTTCTATTATGGTACGAGGTTTTCGTATCAAGTTTATCCAATCGTTAGTGGTTGAAACCAGATCGGTGGCGCCCTCTCTGTGCTCAAGCAAGAAGAACAATATACCACCCCTCGTACTGTCCCTCCCTCTTTCCGTCCCCTTTGCCCATTTCTGTGTACATCAGCAAGACGAACAGGTATACGTAATGGAGTCAACAAGAGGGTAAAGTGGAAAAGTTTCAAATGAGATGAACTAAAGAATAAAGGAGAAAAATGGTGCGAGAGAGAGATGGAAATATTCGCGTACGAAAAGCTTTTTGCATCGAAGTCGTAGTGAGCATTGATGTGTTCTCTTTGTTTTATTGCTGTCCCAGAAAGCGGTAGATCCAAATTTCATTCAGGATATTGCACAAACCATCTCAGGAGTCCAGCTCGAAAGCTCGCCACAATTAAACTTTCTTCCTTACGTGGCTAGCCTGAGGTAATGGAGATCCTATGGCCAACAATATAACGGGCACGGTGTTGACGCGACCGCGAGTCTCGTAAAAGTTTCCGCGGTATACAGTATCGTGCACGATATTACGTAGTGCATTATGTTCCATCATACCACCGTCTCTCACTGCGGCAACTCTTTTTCACCGCATGCTTCGCTGCACCGTCTGAAAAATTAGCATAATAATATCCGAACGATATTTCAGATGGAAATATCAGCGTGAACGTAATTCGGTTAACCACTTAAATTTGAGTGCTCTCCGATGCGCAATTTAATGAATTCTGTTAGGACGATAAGTTCATCATTGTCCGAATAGACGTTAGCATTTTTTAATAATTTCAACATTATCGTCGTGGACCGGGCGTCAATGATCGATAAAGTATTGGGATAATGCGTGACGAGAAGATAACGTGACCAACGTTATTTTGATTTTATTTGAATCTATAATGAATTGAATGAGATATTTGGTTACTGCGTTTGAAATCAAGGAGTCTATGTGATTTAAGGAGGTATGATCACTCCCACGGGGTCAAAAAAGAGTCTACATTTATTTTACCCACAGCTGCTCTGATTGATGTTTACTTATGTTGATTATTCGTATTATCGATTATAGTGTGCCAAATGTTGTGGTAAATGATGAATTTATTGCACGTGAACAAATAAAGACTGGAAAATTAGATTGTCAACGACTCGGTAGTAATCTTCGTAATAATAATATTAACATATCCGCCATAAAAGCGCACTAAAAAACAAAAAAAAATCAGCCGGAAACCTATCAAAATAGGCTTCAATTACCTCAGCCGAATTAACACGATAGGCAGAATATAATTATACATATTATTGATACGTTATAAATGATAAAACTCCATAAATTGTTGTTTGCATATTTTGTGGAGACTTCTATTCAAATTAATTTCAAAACAAGACTGGGTTATGTTCGCCAAGCGCATCAGCTGTTACTCGCGACGTTGCTAAGTCTGTGGTTGCTATTTCGTCGTTCTGACCATTTTCAACCGGAAATTGATACTTTCTTGCAATGTATTGCTTTAATCACACCGTGAAGATTGATTTTCTTATTTTTTTACAATATCTATTATATCTAATGTATCGAATTTCAGTTTTCCAACGGGTTTAGTTGGATACGTGAGCAGAAAAATCACGATCACCGCACTTCCGGTTGACCGTCTCCATAAGACGACGTGCTTCGGTAGCTCAAAGTGCTCGACTTTGCAGTTTTATTGCGAAAAAACTAAACGGTCAAAATAGCTCAAATTTTGGTAATAGGCGCATAAAGTATTCGTCAAAGTCATCAAAAAATGTCAAATCCGAAAGTTGGATTCGTAGTAATGATCGTACCTCCTTAAGGCGTCTGCTTTGGCCACACGGAAATTGTGGATATCGTTCAAAAATTCATCAACTCGAAAGTATTTGAAATATTTTTATTTTTCAACACAAGGTAAGAAACGGCTTTAAGAATGCTTGAAAAAAAAGTTTAGTTCAAAATATTGAAAAATGGCGGCGCTGCAGAAATTTCCGCCGAGGCCTTCCGCTACAATGTACCGTAGCGATATTTTTTTCAACCATTGGGGAAATTATGGTGAGCCAAAAAAAATGTGTATTTTTCACCGCAATTTCACGAGAAAAAACCGATCAATTGCGAAAATCCTACGTCACCTTTTAGATAATGTATCTAAAAGTATTGTGTACAAATTTCACAGCAATCGAACCGATATTTTACGAGATTTACTTGACACCATTTCGAAAAATGTAGTTTTGAGATAATCGCAAAAGAAAGTAAATGTGCGGTTATTCGGCTGACGGTGCGGTTTTTCGTGAGTCCTACCATCGATCAGCGATTGCTGGTCCATACATGTCTCCTTCGGCAGGTGATTGAGCATCCTGGGCCTCTTTTCAAGAATATGTACGTGCTCGGCGTTCTTCTTTCGTGCTTTACGAAACACTCTTTACGTATACACTGATCGCAACGCGCGAAACCATCCTACCGAAAAATACCTTTAATTTCGACAATTTAGCGATTTTCGATACCAACTACGGCTTAAATTGTTCGAAATATTTCAAGTTTATGATGAAAAAAATCCAGGGTGGCCAAACGTCTTAATGAGATAATTACAAAAATCAATACTAAAAATAACCTGAGAGGGCAGTAAAATCAGACAAACCTAGCGCGAGAAAATTTATTCGAAATCTCCAGGCTACTTTGCGTGCAGTTCACATTGTTTATCTTGTGTGTTTTTTTTTTTTAATATAATGGCATTCGTGATAACAATGATCGAGCCAATGATCCATTTTCAGAGCTGACTAATCAAATATCGAAGATATATGAATACACCGGCGTTTTACGATTGTTAATTTGAAATATACTACAGTGAGAAGATATCCGTAAACAGGTGTAGTTATCAAAGAATCGAAAGGTATTTGATTTTTTTTTCGGAATGTAATAACAATACGTACAACTGTCAAACTCAAAATCGTATGAGAAAATCGTTGCATACATATCGGCCAGTGGACGAGGCAATAGTGTGCAAAAATCTGCACGTTTCCATATTCAATTTATTCACAGAGAGACTTCAAAAAAGGAATGCACGAATCCTCAGCATGGGAACATCGAGAACTCGAGAACCAAGTTAAATGGACAAGGACCAGGCGAGATCTCACAAAGGCTGCTGGCCGAGAGATTTTATACCTGTTTGAATAATGCATAAGGATGGGCAGTTTCAGATGACTTTGCAAACATATTTCCCTGTGTAATATATGTTGAAAGTTGTAGAGCCCTGAATCGCGTCTTAATGCTACCTCTTCGATTCACGTTCGATTTCGATTTCGCAGAAATTTTGAACGCGCAAAATTCCCCTCTTGTTTTTTACATGTTTATTTTTTCTATCATAATTTTTTTCTATATCAGCAGATTCCATTTTTCAAGTGGCGCGCCAAAATTCGAATCGTTTTTATTGAAAAACGCCCACGTGAAGAGATGGGGTTTTTTCAATAATAAATGATAGAACGACATAAACAAATTTAGCGGAGTTAATTTACTAAATTAGTGAAAAGCGTATAAGTGGAATTAATTTACCATTCAATTTTTTGCACCGTTGCATACCTTATTATTTTGCTACGAATAAACATAAGTATATGCGAAGAAATTTTGTGTAATCTTTCTTCTTGAGAGAACAGGTTAACAATCTTCAACAATGAATATTATTTGTCTTCGGCCTCATTCATATCATTCATTCTGATTTGATCATTCATATCAAACAATAAATAAATCCAATATAGCTTTTTCGAATTTTTACTCAAGGGGTTATGCCTAGTATGCTATGTAAGAGTAGAAAAATCAGTTTTGACAGTATATCATCTTCTAAATGTTCCCTGAAAATTTCAAGGTGATTTTAAGGATGGAACTTTAAACGCTGTTTTCTCGAAAGTACATTTCCTAAGTTGGTGGCCAAAATATCTCAAAAACTACTCGGACTTTCTGAAATTGTTAGGGCTTTTTCTAGATGTAAAAACATAGTAATTAATCGATGGATTTTTTCCGATACTTTCATTTTGGTGAATGAAAAATGCCCATTTTTTTTGCAAAAATCGAGACTCTTCGAACACAGACCACTTTTTTTAAATTTGATATTTCGGAAATTCTTTTGATTCATAGGATAGAACTAATCATAGGATTTAACTATCATAGGATTAGGCAATATAGTACCGAAATCTGTTTGATTTTTTGATTTTGGACCAAAATATCAAAATATTGGTTTTAGCAAAATACGTTTTCGAGAGGTGCTTCCCGGACATTAACTGTAAATCGATTACATTTAAACATTTCCCCACAAAAAAATTACAGAGATTTCTTTTTCAAATACCCAATTTTTCTAGAAATGTTTTTCTAGAAATTTTTTCTAGATGATAAAAAAAAACTTGCAAAAAGTGAGCTGTTCTCGACTGTTACAACGTGGCATAACCCGTTAATTACTGATGAGAAAGATCGATTTGTTTAGCAGGATTTTTGATGTTCCGTGCTGCATAAGCGAGATAATAAGTGAAACAAAAATAGAGGTAGATGCTATATGGTTTGACGCGCGGATGAAATCATCAAATATTCCAGGTCTTTCATATCGCTCAGAATTCTTCCACGTCGTAATATGATGGGCTCCGTAGACCGCATACTTCCTGCGTTATATAGCTCGATAATGTTATTCCATCGCGATATCCCATTATCCATTTCTCCTCAATGGTTAAGAATTTCAATTGCCGTTCGTGGCACGAGCAATCGTCCTGCTGACTCTGCAAATCCATTTTTCACGTCATCTTAACGTCACGACTGATAATTGGAAAATGATATGATTGGAAATACATTTTTCAATTTGAATAAAATTACTTTATCCCAACAGTCAGGGAGTAAAATGTTTTGCACCAATGAGACATTTGGCTAAAGGGCTTATTATTGATAACCTTGAGAAAATAACGTTAAAAAAGGCAAACAAAAGCCACAAGAAATCATTAGAGATGGAAGATTGAATGTCCATGCCAATGGACAATATTAGTGTGACACAATTTGGGTAAGAAATGTATTTTTTTAAAGAATCGTCAATGCCGCCGTTACAAACGTGGAAGATAAATACTCCAAAGCTTGGGATAAGTTAAGCTTGCATATAAAAATGTCTAAATAATTATACCGCTACCAATATAACTAATCAAGAATTTATTATTCCTCAATATTGAATAGTTTGTAAAACTCTCAACGTAATGTTGTTCTGTTGAAATTTTTTTCAGTATTCTATAATAATTATAATTCCATAATTTTTTTCCATTCTATAATATTAATAATTTGTAATAATGTATAATTTGCTTCGTGGACTGCTGAAAACGAAACAATTTCTACCGTATATTTGTTTTCATATTAGTGAGCTTTTGGGTACAAATACGATTTTTTAATATCGGTATTATGAGTTTGAGACTTTTTGCTCTCAACTTATGGTACCGTAAGGTCTCGTGCGACTTGGAATAGTGACAAGTGTATCATTGGCTCGTGGTATCGACTGACTCGAGCTTCTTCGTGATTCTTTCTCAGTTTCTCTCTCTCCCTCTCTCTCTCTCATCGGATTTTCTCCACCTCTCTCGCGCCCTCTCACTTTTTCCTGTTATATATATAAGTATACAGTGGTTCAAGTACACAATGCCACATAAATCACGTTTCCATTCGGCTGTGCTTATGTACGAGAGTATATAGAACAGACATTGGGCGATGCGGCATAGACGACCGGCGGGTGTGGGGGGTCGGGGGGGGGGGCGGAGAAATATCTACGATCGTGGCCGCAGTTTGATTTACGACGCAACTACCTTTTCTCCGTGCATGACTTATAGAGTGCTGCAATATAGTAGTATTTTAAGTTGCACACGCTGTATATAACCCAGAATATTCGACGCTGTAAAAAAAAAAAAAAATAGAAATCTCCGTCCGCGATAGCCCGTCAGATTTATGTTAAAACCTTATCGTAATTTCTAAACAAATTTTGCATTTACTGCTTTCTTGTAGGCGAATCCGTTCAACGTTCGGTAACTATAAAACTACGCGTCCATTTTTCATTGAGAAAACTCCCAGCCCTGAAAGCAACAACATCGTGGAATGGTTATCGATTATTGAAGTGTTCGATGTGATTGCTGCTGTACTTGTTCGCCCACCTGCATTCATCATTTTGTTCATTTGGTCAACATGTCGCGATGGACTGCGACGAATTATTTGATTTTGTGGTGAATTTATTATCTTGAGGAGTCATGCTACAAGATTCTCAAAGGGGTTGTAGCCAATCTCTCCGTGTTGTTTGTTGCAGGCATTTGTTTAGAAACAAGTATGGCGGTATGATCATTTCCCTATCGCTGGAGGGCGATGTGCCGGAGAGTGACGAAAGTTCCACAGAACACGCCAAGTGTCTTGCAGCTCTTCGCTTCTAATTGCATCTGAGTGAACGTTTTTGGCAAGAGAAAGCGTCCATCTTACGACGGAGTAACGGAACCCAGAGAAGGCCAGGAGACCAACAGTAGTGTATAAAAGGTAGACTTAGGGAGAGAGAGAAAGACATAGAGCCGTGGAGGCTTTCGTACGCAGTAATTCGAAGTACTCGGTCCTGAGGAAGAAGGCTAGGAAGGCGAGAGATCGTGTTAGGCGGCTGGTTACTACGAATAATGGATGCGACGGTAACTCACGTTAATGAAGCGTACCGTTTACATCTGCCTAACAGCCCGACGTCCCGGTTTCTCCGCCAGTTCCATCTTCTATCCTTTTATCCCCTCCCTCATTCACTTTCTCTCTCTCGTCCTTCTTCCATCTTTCTCTCTCTCTCCCTTTAGCCATACCAGTTCGTATACCTATGCCAATTCCTATATCGAGTACCACCAACACATTCCACGTCACCCTCCTAAGATCCAGTAACAGAGAAATGTCCCCCGAGCTTCCTCGCCGCGTTGAATTCCATTTTACCCGTTAGCTTCCGCCTGGCAAAGCACGTAAGCCCGGCCCCAGTTCTGGAGAAGCTCACCTAGAGCCTGAGACTCGGACGACCCACTCTTAAGGACCATGAGAACGCTGTCAACCTTATACTCGAAAAAGCGTAATACTCGGCAACATTCGGTCCAGAATCAGACTCCGAGACAGGACTTTTATTACAGTTGCCGGATGAATGAGCAGGGCCAAATGCCACTCAACGATAAACGACCCCCCCTGCCGTCCCTGAGAAGCTCTCCTTGAAGGACGACTAGTTAACGAACACCCGCCTCATGTAGATAGCTTCATTCATTGATCGCCTAACTTTTATAACTAAAGAGCCTTTCGTCTGCTTCATTTCGTGCGCACTCATGGTATCCTATCGACTCAAGGAAATCCTCGAAGAACTTGATCTTCCAACATCATTGAAAGTTTTCGTGCGGAATCAGTTTTTTTGGAATATTCGTGGCGAACGAGGAGGAAGCAGTGTCCGTATTCTGCGTACCGAGAGGTAAGAAACATTGCTGAAGCTCAGTAGGAGGAGATGAATCTTACGCATCTACTTACGAGAATCTAGTATTCTACCAAGCTTTTGAGATACTGATACAATCATACATCAATTCTAGTACTTGTTATTCCATTTGTTGAGTAAGAAACTTCATCTCCACGCAAATGATATCTGAGATTATTCCTAGAACGTAAAGTAGATTATGAATAGGAGATCGGTCCGGAAAGTATCCGATCCTGTGCTCTTAGGTGGTACCTAGGTGTGCGCTTGTCAAGAACACGTATTCACGATCTAAGGAACCTTTACGAGTGCCCCTACCAGGTGTATAGTAAACGGCAAATTTGTACATGAACGCACTGAACAAACAGTGTGCATTAAAACTTGCCAAGACTTGGCTATTCATGTCTAGAATCCACCCATATGTTTCGTAAAGTGTGACATGGCTGTATGAGCGATACACAGATAGCATAACGGTTTAGGCGATTTAAAAATGCGCTTTCATCAGTTGACAGCGACCCTTAACACGGCTTTGTTCAACTTCGTGAATTCCTGTACAGCCCTGACCTGGCTCCCTGCGAATGTTGGCTTTTCCCCACATTGAAGCATCCCCTCAAAGGAAGAAGCAGCTGTAAGCTATCCCGAAAACCGAACACATGGAGTATTTCCGAAGATGGGAGAAACGCTGGGAGAAGGTTGTAGGTTCTGAATGAGAGTGCTTCGAAGGGGACGGAACCGCTATTTACCAGAATTAACTTTCTCCTACTACAGCACGAGGGCGAATACTTTTCAGACAGAGCTCGTATAAATTGTTTCCATTTTTATAATGCTACAAATGAGTGGCAATTGCTGCTTGGCAACTGCTAGCAGTTTTGTGGTTCGGCATGATCTGTCGGACCTGGAAATTGCTGCCAGTATTTTTAAATGATCTGGCAACTGCTGCTCGTGTTTTGAAATGATCTGGCAACTGCTGCTCGTGTTTTGAAATGATCTGGTAGCTGCTGCTAGTGTTTTGAAATGACCTGGCAGCTGCTGCTATTGTTTTGATATGATCTGGCAACTGCTGCTAGTGTTTTGAAATGATCTGGCAGCTGCTGCTAGTGTTTTAAAATGATCTGGCAGCTGCTGCTAGTGTTGTGAAATGATCTGGCAACTGCTGCTAGTGTTTTGAAATGATGTGGCAGCTGCTGCTAGTGTTTTAAAATTATCTGGTAACTGCTGATAGTGTTTTGAAATGATCTGGCAGCTGCTGCTAGCGTTTCGAAATGATCTGGCAACTGCTGCTAGTGTTTTGAAATGATCTGCCAACTGCTGCTAGTGTTTTGAGATGATCTGGCAACGGCTGCTAGTGTTTTGAAATATTGGTCCGCTAAAATTCGCATACATCTCATTGGTTTATAATTTTAAAGCCTGACCATCATTATCCTTATAGTATGAGCCACTTTCTTTTCGGGATAATCGCTTGTTCGCTTCATTTATCTTCGACTGATAGCACAAAAGTCCGAGTTTTCCCTCAATTATGATAACAACGATCCAAAACGGCATGAAGCCCTCCATGAGAGGACACAACAGGGAGACGAACACTGCAGAGCGGCAACTGACTCATGGGAGAGGATTGTAAATTGAGTTCACTCGGCCGCATGGACATTCGACGTTGTAAGTTTAGGCCATGGATTAATATTTTATTAATTAATCGGTGATGCTGGTTATTTTTTACGATGCGTTGAATTCTTGTGTCGCCTACCACTCTAACAGCAAAGAGGAAAACGGTGACGCTTAAAGGTTCGACACAAATGTGGCAGGGACTGAACGGCGATTCATATCTGGGACCCCTCGATTACCGGTCGAGTGATTTACCAACTGAGTCATCCAGGCCATTGCGCACACCTGACTTGAATTCGCATAGTCACGCAAACACACGCACCCACACACGCGGGCACACACACACCACCCACACGCAGGCATAGACGCACACCCATGCACATACATGGCGAAGACTTATCGACCCTACATTTGTCCTTGGTGGGCCACGAGGATTCTATGTAACGTGCGGAAAGCCCAGAATTTATACTTAATCGCATCACGGTAGTGCGGAACTGCACTAACCAGAATCAAGGGGCGGGTTGACTGTATTTGTGTTGGTTATTCCCATTCTACATAATACCACGAGAAGGAATACGTGGCAGCCAAATAGGAATACCCCGCGACACAAGTGTCTTACCACTAGTGGGGTCAGCTTTTCTTTAATTTATAACTGTGCACTCGTAAATCGGAAAAGCCTAGAAGCATTGAGATTTTTCGATTTTGTACTTTCATTGAAAGGGAATAAATTAATTGTGGAAAAATTTCATAATCGGTGTCAAGTCGTTTCAGTGTTGTGATCTTTCATGTTTGAAAAGGTGAAAAAATATCAAAGCAATTGCAATTACTTTATTGACTTTGCGTGGGATGTTTCGTCTATGTGAGATACGACGTATTTCGTGCCGAGTGAATGAACTTATTCTCTCAGATTGCCAATGTTTCTCAACAATTTTTTTGTGTGGTTTTATAAGCTACAAAATATGTCCAAACATTTTCGCAGATTTTTTTTTGTGGGCTAAGGGCCAGGAGAAAGGGATGAGGGTTGTAAGGGGCTCGCAGGGAGGGTAGATGAAGGTTCTTGGCAAGGGATACGTGGTAAGGGTGAACGCGATCGTAAGAGGGGCTTGCCGTTATAGAATTCGCAGGCGACAAGTCATCGTGTTCCATTTTTCAAGCAATTTTGCATCGAAACTCTTCTATATACAATCTTATGAAAGAAAGTCTATTTGTTTGTCCGCATGCGATCGATTAAGAAATTCGTCACCAATTGTGATGCGGTTTACATCAATATGCATGTGTTTTTACTGTCCAGATTTTTGGCTACGTGTCAACAGGGTTGATCCTCAAGGGCTCTAGTAGTAAAGCATAAGTCTGCAAAGAGCTTTAAGCGACTTGTCGATGACGTTGAAGTTTTCATCGTTGGAACAACTTTTCTTACTTAATATTCGTTTCTTTATTTTTATCATCATCCGACTGCCTTTTTTTGCAAGTACAAGTCGGTACAAGTTTTGCAGTAACAAGAGTTTGACTGCCTGAATCAGTAATTAAAAAAAAAAAATAACAATCAATTATTTTTCGTTCCACTTCAACGATGCAAATTTCTACATCTTGCTTGTTGGCAATGTCGTCAGTTTTCTATTAATGTTAAAAACAATTGTCGAACCACAACAAATGGAGAAAATGGGGGAATGTAATTTCCATATTATTATTATTATTATTATAGCTTCACCCTATTATTATGCCCACACGAATTATTTAGCCCCAAAATTTATACAGAGCCGCGCTTTATATAAATTGATATTACTATATGTGTATGTATGTAATCCATACCGCACCCGATCTCGTGATCCACGAACGAGCAATTTGTCGAACAAGACGCGACAGGGTGCACACAGGCGCACTAGAATACCAATCACGTTCTCAACTGTTTTCCGTCTTACACGAAGAATGGTGTACGTATGTTGGGGTGCGGCTGTGTTTGTGTGTACATTTGACAGCCCAGGGCGAAAGGGAAGAGCGATAAATTTCAACTCCAATTAATACGACCGAATTGGATGGCATTGGGGGGTTTGGGGTACAAGATCTTGGAGAATTTCATGACGTCGTCTGAGCCCACGACGAGTCTGGGTGCTTCATCAAATCGTGCACCATAATAACGCTCTCGTCATGGCACAGTAGGTCTCGCTTCCGGAAATTTCCTTACTTGAACCCTTATCTGTTTCGAGATCTCAACACACCCTGTTACCTTTCCCCATCAGTCGTGTCATTACGAATCAGCAGCTGCGTACCAAATAATGAAACAGCTTGCGAATACATACCTATGTGGTATCTAGTCCAGATCGAACTTGAGAACTTTGATTCGAAATTGGCAAGTCCAAAACTCAACGTGATTGCCTATTTGTAGCAGTTCGACAAATTCTACAATGCTCTTTTTCCGAATCCTGTGGAGAAGTATGAGTCAGTTTCCTCCCCGAGCAGAAATCTAATCAGGCTGCCTGAGGATCCATCAGGGCCGGATCAGGGATCAAAAAGGCGCCCTGATCAGGCATGTTTGATTTGAGCCAGACAGGTCCCTGAGCAGGGACCAATAAGGCGCCCTGATCAGGCATGCCTGATTTGCGCCGGATTGGAGCCTTTTCAGGCATTAATAGGAGCCCTGATCAGGCACGCCTGATTTGCGCCAGATAGGAGCGTTATCAGGCATTAATAGGCGCCCTGATCAGGCACGCCTGATTTGCGCCAGATAGGAGCCTTATCAGGCATCAATAAGGCACCCTAGTCAGGCACGCCTGATTTGCGCCGGATTGGAGCCTTTTCAGGCATTAATAGGCGCCCTGATCAGGTACGCCTGATTTGCGCTAGACAGGAGCCTTATCAAGCGTTAATAGGCGCTTTGATCAGGCACGCCTGATTTGCGCCAGATAGGAGCCTTATCAGGCATCGATAAGGCACCCTAGTCAGGCACGCCTGATTTGCGCCGGATAGAAGCCTTATCAGGTATCAATAAAGCGCCCTGATCATTTCTATCATAAATCATACATTTTTTATGATTTACAAAATATAAATCTAAATCTATAATCTATTGAATATAAAAAAATTAACATAAATATTTATGTTAATTTTTTTGTATTATTGTTATATGGAATCAAAACTTTTTTCAGGTTATATTTATATCGCATAGCTTCGAGAAAACGTGAAACGTGTTAATGGCGAGTTTGAGACGTATCCACTCCTCATGTGTTAATATGTGTGTGTATATGTGTTTTACGCGGGAAAGATTTTATTCCGATCGTGCACACTGATACACTCTACCAAAGTGAGAATGTGTCGTCATATGTATATACATACATATATGTGCGAACAGAGTTTTGAGAGAAGCAACGGCCGCGACTACGCATTGGACAGGGCTCCCCTCTTTTCCCCTACACCCGAAAAATACGCGTTCTGACCTTTAGATGTCGCCACTAGTATGCATGTACACGACTACACTTTTTCACTTTGGTGCGAGTCCTATGTGATTGGCCAACACATTGAACCGGCGGCCAGTCCCGTATTATTTACCTAGAAGAAAGCGCAACAGCCACGCCGTAGCTACATCGACATATCTCGTTCGTTTCATCAATTTCTCCCGAAGAAAGGCAAGCCCTTCAAGAAAGTGCCGTGCATACAAAATCTCAGGTAAAGTATATTTGCGATTAGACTGTGGATTATCTACACATGAACAGTGATAATATATAAAATACGACTTGATGGGCGAAGACAAGGCGGCGTAGCTTAACCTCACTTTGTCACTCTCGCACCATTTGTATACATAGTGTAATATATTTTGTATCGAGAAAAAATTTTCAACGGTACAAACATACGTATATGTACATAAATGTACGAGTGCATACGTTTGCATGGGACCAGATATCGAGAAAAAATTGCGCAAATTGCATTTTGTACGGTTTGCGATCGATTGTTTTAAAATCTCATCGCAGTCTGAATTATTAATTGAGCCAAATTCGAGGACAACTTGCCGTAATAAAGATACGCCAAATCGAAAACGATTCGGTGATGCCGAGTTCTCGAAGCAAAAACGGAGGGAGACTGCCAGGAATTGACCAAAGCATCAATACTTACAAACTTGGGGAGTTGCCCTTCAAAAATTTGGAGGAATTCGAAAAATTCGCCGACAAACTGAAATCTGAAAAAGCTCTTCGACGTGACGTCGTAGGTTTCATTCTATACTATGAGAGTATTTTTAATTCATAACTATTTTAAATGATTAATTATTCTATTTATTGTTTTCAGATAAATGGCGTTTCTTTGCTCATCATTTCAGATCCGAAACATCTTGTATCGTCGATACGTAACGTCATTCAAAGATTTTTGATACGAGACGTAGTTCTGAAGTTTACAGCTGTAAGGCAAACCAGCGGAAAAAAAGTATTCAAAACTGACACTGCATTCTATGCCTGCATACGTGGTACACCATTTAAAAATAATTTTTCAATTATTTATTTATCTTAAGAGGATATATCAGTCGGAGCCTATATCGCTCACTTTTCCTGGTCGAATACTCGACGGGGGAGCGGTGGCACTCCCTAGATTCGACTGAATTTTTTTTTTGTAATGTACTGTAATTTTTCTATGTATATTCACTAATTTTTCTACACGGAGAGAATTAAATGTTAAAAATTACCGTGCAGTAACGGTAACCAGATGACAACCATGAAACTTCGCTTATTATTGTTGGGTAGAACACAGATTTTCACGAAAATAAAATAAAATTTCTTCTTCAGATAGAAAATTTTACCAGATTTTCTAGTAAATTTCGATGTGTAACAAAATACGCAAAACTTAAATTTGAAAAATATATAATATCAGCGAAATTTTACCGTGCATTTTAGTATTTTATGCCTTTCAGAAATGTCTATAAAAAATTATCGTCTTTATAAAAGTTATTTTAAGATTTATTATAAAATTTAATGAATGTTATAGGAAAATGTATTGTGCTCTCGGTAAAAATTATCGTGCGCGCTTGGTTAAAATTATCGTGCGGTACGGTACGGGAATTTTGAGGCACTGCATTGTAAAAATTCCCCTTCATTTCTTTCACTTCAGAATGGTATGGTGGTGGGGGTAAGTAGGGGAGCGCGATTTCTTTATGGCACGATGGGACTCCCCAAAAAAATTTCGTCTAAACTGCGTACATCGCCGGTTCAGTTTAGCCTGAAGAAGTAATATGTGCGCAAATTAGTCACATCACTCGAGCCTACGATGGTACAAAATGTATTATAAATAAATGTTAGTATTAAACGAAAAATAAATTCTAATGATTAAATTTGTCTCCTTATCCGTTTGTTGACTATACCAATTTACATGGAAGAAAAAAATGTTCCTAACAAAAAACAAACAGCATTAATTTGTACCAATTTTTCAATAGTAAATAATATTCATTATTATTATTATGGTTATTGTTATTTCGGTTATTATTATGATTATTATAGCACCAGTTTTTGAAGAAAAAGTACATTTTACTAAGGATTTCTTCAATCGAAGAATTTAAATTTTACCAGCCTTATAGGGAATTGTTTTTGAGGATTCGGCTTCGATCCGGCCAGTGAAGGTTATTCCAAAGTCAACAGTGGAATTAGAAGATGTTTACGTTTCGGCCTTCTGGTTCGGGTCCTCTTCAGAAATTTTATTTTTCTGTATATAATATGATACACATTTTGTCATAATAATGTTTTTACATTATTATGACAAAACAAACATTATTATGACAAAATGCGTATCATATTATATACAGAAAAATAAAATTTCTGATGAGGACCCGAATCAGAGGGCCGAAACGTAAACATCTTCTAATTCCACTGTTGACTTTGGAATAACCTTCACTGGCCGGATCGAAGCCGAATCCTCAAAGACTATCTTGTCATCTACATGGCCGCACACATCTCCGACTCACTTATAGGGAATTTTTCTTCCGAGGTTGACGCAGGTAAATTTTACTGTGCAGCACCGTAAAAATAACGTACGGCGCGGTTGGTGATTTTTAACCGACAGTAGGTAAATTTTCGAACATACATGCTAAATTTTACTGTCTCCAATTTGTACCCTTCTTGTATAGTAAAATTTGAACTACGTATTTGAAATTTTCTGTAACGTGAGGTAAAAAAAACTTGACGCATACGAATTATTATGTTTTTCTCACTTGTCACCACATTGAAATATATCACGGTAATTTTTACCGTGAAATTCACTACAAAAATTACTTTTTAGATCTCTCCGTGTATGTATTCAAAATATGTCAGATACAATCTCGACAGAGTATGCTGGTACTCCCCACGCAGGTTCTATCAAAGAGAAACAAATTTCGGATGGGCTAGCGGCGGGCATAAACAGTGTGAAAGATTGGGCCGGTCATCGCCGAAACCGGAACAAAAACTAAACGATCAAGTCATGTAAAATAACAACTTAAACTTTAAAAAAATGTTTCATATATTTCATATTTTTGTAATAACATTAGTAAACTTGATAACGTGTAACTGCGATAATAATTTAATAAATGTTGATCTATTTTTAAACAATAAATTAATCAAATGATTGAGCCAGATGACACGCATGTCTCAGGCTGGATGAGGCACCTGATCCGTGCCAAATAAGTTGGTTGATCCGAGCCAGATAGAGTGCCTAATCTGAGCCTGGTAATGTGCCTGATCCGGGCCAGATAAGTTGCTTGATCCGGGTCAGATAAAGTGCCTGATCCGAGCCGGACACGGAGCCTGACCCGGGCCTGATACGATGCCTGATACGAGCCAGATACGGTGCCTGATCCGGGCCTGATAAGATGACTGATCTGGGCCAGATAAGTTGCTTGATCCGGGCCGGATAAAGCGCCTGATCAGAGCCAGATAAGGTGCCTGATCTGGGCCTAAATTTGCAAAAGCGTTACATCCCTGATCAGGGCCGAACTAAATTTGCCCGACCCGGCCCGGATTTGCTATTGTGGCAGCCTGATCCGGTCCGGATTTTGCCCTGAACAAATTTCTGCTCGGGTCTCAGAACTGATGCCGATTCGGATAAGCAGGTTTTGAATCCACGCACACACGTTGATATGCTGCCCAGATACAAATGATTGGGATGTTGAATCAGTTATCGTTATTTTTTGTTCTTGAAAAGTCATGCGTTATTCGAAAAAGTCATTCCTGATGCGAGCAAACGTTTCGAAACTGTTGTGTGATCAACACCTAATGATTCTGCCTGTTCAGCTGGCGTCTGACATAAGGCTTCGTGAAGTAATGCCTCCAATTCAACCCATCAAAATCATTATTTTTCAAGGGTCTGAACCAATCTCTGTTTCAATTTTTGGCACGAAATTTAACATGTTTAGCACTATGAAAAAGGTGATTTATACTTCGGCGAAACGACATACATTGAATTTCGAGCTTCTTTATAGATAGGTTACCATCTTAAACTACACGCACACAGTTCTGGTAACGCCATCTGGTGGAAAACAGCGAGGACTCATTCAACGTCCTCGTAAATGAACGTCACTTATTACAAGTTGAAAATTAGATGGGCGTCATTTATGAAGTACAACATTTATGTGGCTTCTCTTTTCTATTTAAAAACAGACGCTTCGCGAGATTGTTTAGGTTTCAAAGTAACGCCATAAAAAAAGAGATTGTGCACCGGAGGGGGGTTCAAGATTTTCGCTCTAACGGTGGTCAAATAATTATTAGACAGTATATAAGGAATGCCTGAGACACGGGAGCTTCAGTATCGGAGCTCTCAGCCCTGATGATGCAGACTGTAACGTTTGCGAAACGTCGGCACAACGCTGATTCTCAACACGGCCTCCATCCGGAAGCCACATATTCTTCAAATTACATAAAGAGCCGTGAAAGCCTTAAAACTAAAATTATTAGACACATTCGTAAGCGAATTGAAAAAAACGCGATTTCGCAGAGAAGCAAAGAAAGAGAAGAAATGTATCAATTCTTTGCTTCCATTACATAATGGTGAGTAAAGTATTTCGGGCAACTTTTTTTTCACTTTTTTAGCTTCTACACATTAATGGCGGTGTATCCCGCTCAGGCGGAGAAAGTGGGGGAAAAAACGTTGGTTCGTTTTCAGCATGCTTTCCAAATATTGACTACAATTGCAACAAGCACCAGAGTATGCAATCCATTTCTGAATGCAATCTACATCTCTTCCGCGCAGACGAAAAAGATTACTTTGTGCTCGACGGTGGCATGGGAATTTATTTTTCTCGGTCATGTTTCATAGTGAATAGATATGCATCTGCGTGCTTGTGTGTATGCATATGGATGAAGGAATTACGTGCATAAGAATTGTGTAGGAGTTTATTTTCCGGGTAAACATTTGAAAGAAAAAAAATACAATATTATGTTTCAAAGTGCGAATTCTTGATCGAATATGCGAGCATAGTATTTTTTGTTGATTATTTAAACACTTCCATTTGCATTAACAATACCATAAGTAATTTATATTTACTGATAATTATACGACTCATTCTGTTTAGTGAACTTATTATAGAAAGGAATAATTCATTCTAAAAAACTATATTTTTTCACCATTTCCAAAAAAATGTATTACTATAAGAGAAAAAGGATTTTCTTGTCGAAAAATGTATAACCTCACAGCACCGAAGACCATATTTCTTTTGGTTTTACCGCTATTGGTTCTTGTCAATGAGCCGTTAAGCCTTATCTACAAAACACACATGTGGAGGTTTTCGCCACCTTTCTTTCACCCTTACTCACGGCCATCGTGAAATGAGAAGACGTTTCAGCAAAGACCTTCGTCGCGGCCATCCCTTTTTGAAGGTCGGCTGACTATGGTGTAATCTTCGGTCTATTCGTTCTTCGATCTTCCCTTTGCTCTTCATCTTAACGTCTTTCACGCCATTGTAAAATACTACGGACTGTGCTATTTTTATATCAGGCATGGACGTGAAACATGAAACATGAACCGTTTCAACGGGAAAGCGAAGGGAAGAATTTTGTGCCACGTGTGGTTCAAGCGACATCGTTACATCTCCTTATTTGTCAAATTTGGAATTTTCGCACTCTTCTACAAAGGTATGGGAGCTCGGGGCAAGACGAATACGCGGGGTGAGATGAATCTTAAGCGAGACACGAAATCGTGTGTGCGGGAAAAGTGCTCCCGTTGGTGTTTGGAGGGGGAGTGAGGTGAATGAGTGAGAAAGTATCAACTGTGGCGGTAGCACACGTCTGGAGTGAGAAAACAATATTGCTTTTTTGACAAAACGATGTAATTTTTGGTAGAGTTTAACATCGTTTCAGTTTATTTGAGCTGCTCATATTGATTAGAGACAGGTAGGTAAACACAATGAAAGTACTAATTATTAAAATGATAAGAACAGTTTGTCAGAAGTTATCAAGGTTATTGCGTGATTTTTTGTTAATTCTTTAACCGTGTAATGGGGCAAGCTGAATACAAGGGGGCGTCCATAAATTACGTAACGCAAAATTTCTCAATTTTTAACCCCCCCCCCCCCCCCCCCACGTAACAGAACCGTAATGCCTGACCTGAACCCCCCCCCCCCGAACTATTCTGTTACGTAACGGGTGCTTTGTCGTCAATAATTGCGTTTTTAAAAAGAAATAACTAATTATGAAAGGATCGAGTTTATACTCATTTTATGAAGTATATATTCATCTAGTTTTATATCAATTTTTATGATTAAAAAAAAAATTAACCCCGATTTGGCGACGAATAAAAAATCCCTTCATTGTCCCATCGATATCTTCATGAAAGATTATCTGCAAATAAAAAGTCAACAACTTATCGATATCTCTACAAATGTAGGTATCGCTAGGCGTAGCCGTTTTTTTACTTTGGTTTTTTTTACAAGATTCCGACAGTTTGGCCATTTTTTTCTATCTTCAAGGCTTTTTTTTGTACTCAAGCAATCTTTAAAAATAGTAATGAGCAAAATTTAACAAATCGGATCCGTACAACCCTAGTCACTGCGATTACGAAAATGTTTTTAAGAAATTGAAAATCGGTTGATAAGTTTTTGAGTATTCGCTCAGACAAGGTCGAAAAACGTAGTTTCGAGAAAATCGCGATTAAAGTTTTCGTTCCGTTTTTATTGATATAAAGTTATGTTTTTTTTTTCTAGAATATTGATACTTACATTAAAGTATCAAGTCGCGGGCGATATGACGGTTCTCATCTTCATTATTTTTAAAATAATTAAAGTGGACTGACTCATATACCATATGTATTGTTTTATTTGAACATGACCTTAGCGTTATCATCTTGCCCCGACTTCCCTTACTTACTTTTATAAAAAGCCGACGTTCTAATGATGGGCAGTTTAAATCAAACTCGAGAATTTCCTAATTACAGGTGTATGCTACGTATTGGCTCGGGTGATTTACTGATACGGAACATCGGTTGAATGTCCGCCTTCGATTTCGTTGAAACTCATATATATGGTAAAGCATTGAAAACTATTATACACGTTTTTTTATCGGCGGAAAAACGGTTTTGAAGGGAGTAACCTCCCCTTAATGAAAGACACTCCTCAATGTTACCCATTAATTTTTTTCGCTACTTTTATAGTATATTTTTGATCGCTTTACATTGGAAAAATGTTGGTTTTTGTTTCATTCAGATCGGGGGACTGCTTGTGCACATATGAGTTTCAACAAAATCAAAGGCGAACATTCAAGGTGCTGCGGGACAATTTACGCAATGTTACCATTTGCCATATACTGAATATACCATCCAAATTCTATATCGATCGTCTACACCGTTTCTATAAAATTTACAATTGAAAATACACTTTTTAACACAGGAAGATGCCTATGGCGAGATAACATAGGGAGAACATAGTGACTGATGACGAAATCTTAATATTGTACTGAGTGATTTCACAGTTTTTCATAACATTTTAAACAATTTTGCACATTATTTCATGCGTAAAACTGCCATTCAGCGATGTTAAAACACCTGTGTTACAAAGTGTTTTTGTTTCATTGTAAATTTATAGTAACGGTGAAGACGATCGATCTAAAATTTGGAGGGTGCATTTGGTATATGTAGGGTGGAACAAATATGAACTCTATTTTATTCCTTTTCCTAATCATGCAATTATCTTCTTCAAAGAAAAAAAAACAAATTGTCGCGAAAGCTGCGAGGGGTAAAAAAATATTCAGAGGTCGCTCAAACCCCCCAAGAATTCAAATTTTCATTGAAAATCAGATATTTTTTTCGTCCACTTCTTACCCATGGATTTTACGCTTTATAATTTTTAAACTAACCTCGCGAAAACTTTAGCTGGCCAATGAATATTTAGTGGTCACTCAAAGGCTTCGAAATTTCCAATTTTTGCAAATTTATTTTTACCCTTCTCACTCATAAATTTGACGCTTTGTAAAATTTTAAAAACAATCAATCCCTTTGTCTTTAGAAACATATTTTTCAAATTTACCTCACACTTCTAGCCCAAGAATGATAATATTTGTTCTCATCAAACAATTCTGCAAAGCTCTTGTCCGTCAACAAAATTGTAGGTCGTTTCATCGGGTTAGAAGTGTGAGGTAAATTTGCAAAATCTTTTTCCAAAGAAAAAGGATGACTTGTTTTGAACATTTTACAAAGCGTCAAACTATGAGTGAGTAGAGTACATTTTTTTTTTTTTTGAAAATTGGACATTTCGAGGCTTTTGAGCGATCACTAAATAATCATTGGCCAGCAAGAGTTTTCGTAAGGTTAATGGAAAAATTATGAAGCGTAAAATTTACAGGTGAGAAGTGGAAGCAAAGAAATCGATTTTTTAACGAAGATTTGGACTTTTTTTTTAAATATTTATGTTTTAAATATTTAAAAATAAAAATAAAAATTTTAAATATTTAAAAATAAATATTTATTTTTTAAATATTTTTTTACGGCTCACAGCTTTCCGACATTTTTTTTTCTTTGAAGAAGATAATTGGATGGTAAAGAAAGGAACAGAATAGAGCTCAAATTTGTGCCAACCTGATATGTATAAATATATATAAATTTTTAACAAGCGGTAACATTTCGTCAATTGCACCGAAACTCATTTTAAGTGGCGTTCATCGTATGCTAAATTGTTTATCAATAGCTGTCGTATTATTACAATTGTTCGATTGCAATAATAAAGTCGAATAGAGCGACGTAAATCATAAGAAGTGAACTTTACGGGATTTGAAAGAAAACGAAAATCCCTTTTCCTTAAGGTTTTCATATGCTGGAATGCGGGTTAGATTTGTATGTACACTGAGAGGAAAGAGTATTTACAAAAAACGCGCATGGTAAAAGAGAGTATAGTCGAATTCCCAATAGTTTATTGTCACGGCAATCATAATATGGTTAACACAACTATAAGCGGAAAGTATACGTAAACATGCGACTTTGATGGCGTGATTGACTATCTAGTATCCCCGAAAAAACTACTAACTATTGTAAAAATATAAACCGAATTAACTATATCGACATTGTAAAGTCTTTCACAGTAGTTAATAGTTATTTCAGGGTACTAGATTTAAAAAAAACACACTACCAAAACGGCATGATTAGATAGACGCTTGTAGTTGTGCGTTAACCATATTATGATTGCGGTAGCAATAAGCTATATGAATTTTTCTATGCCCACATTTACCATGGGCGTTTTTTTTATAAATACTATGGGCATTTTTCTCAATGCAAGTTTGTACTATTTATATGGTTGACATTAACACTTGTTGGGTATAAAATGTTACAAGATCTTACGAAAAGTGACTATACGAACAACATTATGGTAATCTTATAGTGAAGACGTAAATCATTTGTGAAACGTGTCAATAAAGTAGAGGTAGCGGTGGCACGCTATGATTGATATAGATATATGAGCGCATTCATTTATCAGTTACAAGAATTCGATATTTCAAAAACTATTGGGCTGCACCAAAAATCCATTTAAGCAGTGACATATATGATCAAAAAGGCGATCTGTGCAAAATTCCACCTATATCAGAGGTAACGGCTATTCGGAATTGCAGCTGGAGTTACTATTATCCGTTATGTCAAATCTAGGATCGTAATATTATAACATAAGTACCCGGTAGCATAGTTGCAGCGTGCGTAAATATAGATCGGTAGGTCGTAGGTTCGAATCTCCATGTAGGCGAAATATTTTCTCAGGAATCATTTCAGGAGGTCAGGAAATAACAAATCATGATAAACAATCATACAGGTAGTACTCTCAATAGAAAATTTTTGAATTTTTGAAATATCATATACATTTAGTAGACATACCATTCAATATGGTAAAAACCACTATTTTTGATAGTGTAAGGCTTATACAATCGTACATTTAAAAAAACAAGGCTACGTAGAACGATAGCCACTGCAATCACGGAAATTGTTTTTTTTTTAATTGAAATTCGGACAACGATATAGCTAGAGTTATGACTCGGGCTGGGTCGAGAAAAGACGTTTTGAGAAAATGCGATTAAATTTTTTATTATACGTAAATTTTTGTGCTACCTGCTCTCACGAAATCATCTGTAACTTGGTCGATTTTTAACATTTCCCTTAAAATTTTTTTTTCACATGTTCTTGAATATGAATACTTTGAAAAATGCAAAAAAATCGACTGTTTTTACCAGTCACAGTGGTGTCCCGCCTCAATATTTAATATTCAATTTTGTAATAACAATAAATTGTTGTCGTAAAGATTTCCTTTATTGCATTACTTACCGGAAAGACAAAAATTCTGTTAGTCCGTTTTTATATGGTAATTTTTATTCGAGCGGACTGGAGATCTTTTTTTTCCTAGTGTTCCAACTCTACTACAATAAATGAATACCTCGGCCGTATTTTATTTTTATTACAACAGATAATACCGCTGTGTATTTTTTCTGCTTTCGAAGAAAAGATAACAGTATAGAGTTTCCTCGACTTTTTACCATTTTTTCATTTGGCACTTTTCCGGTCTCTGCTACGAATCCATTCGTTCTCATTTCCAGCTCCGGAGGACGGCAAATTTTTCACCCACTCATCTCGTGTGCTCGAGAAACAATAGGAGGTGAGGGAGAAAGGGAAAGAGAAATGTGTATATAAAGAGAGTAAGAGAGCCAGAGAGAGAGAGAGGGAGGGAGAGAGAGAGAGAGAGAGAGGAAAGGAGAGAGAGAGAGAGAGAGAGAAAGAGAAAGATAGAGAAGTGAAAAAATTGGGAGAGGACGAGATCCTATCTTCACATCGAGATGAGTAAATATTGACCTAGTTTCTGCTGGTGCCGCCACGGTTTTCACAAGCATCCGATCGAACATCAATCTCGTTTGCCACTGCCGTCGCGCTTCCGGCACCAATACACGATTAATCCTCCTCAAAACGGATGCAGATTGCCACGGCGCAATTGCCCTCGGAACGCGTCAAAACGCGGAATACAACAATCAGAAGCGGTATTTTGTAATCAACGTTGTAAGAAACATAAATGTAAGTGCATCAGTACATGAATTTAAAGCTCTTATCTGCATAAAGTCATTTTGCGTGATAGCTAGAAATTCACATCAGTTCCAAATTGTAGTCAAATTTGATTATTGACGATAAAAAAATTCGCGTTCATTCAAAAGAACGTTTTACGTTCGGTACAAAGATCGTCTCAATTCTCGGTTTAATTTTCAATATTTAAACCTAATGAAGACCAATACAATGTGACAGATTAAAAACAATACAATGTGACAGATTAAAAATTAGTACATAGGCGTAGCATGCTTAAACTGCAGTACGCATTGTCAGCCTGGATTGACGTTACAATTGTTTATTGATTAGATATCTTGATAATGATCATGCCTGCTTGTTATTCATGCACCAATTATTAATCCAAACAAACTCAATAACGTAAAAGTTGAAAAATAATCGACTTTATGGTAGGTTTTAATAAATAAAAAAATACGTATTATTTACTTTTTGAAAAATTCAACAGGTGTCTAGTTATACAGTGTAACGTGCTTTGAAGCAGTTGTTTTGCTTGTTGTAGCACAGACCACGCTCCGTCTTCACACACCTTTCGTTGTTTGACATTCTTTCCCGATTTTCACTAACTTTGCGCACACTCGAATCCTGCAATGTGACAAGGGAACTTCGAACGAATTTTGATCCAACCGACGCCATTTCGTTTGCATGAATTGCATTTTTTTTAAAACCATAGGATGGTCGTAGCCGGCATGTGAAATTGATTGAAGGAGGTTGCAGCGGTCCAGTTAAGCCAACTGACGGTTTATGAATGTTTTTTCGTTTTTTCAATGAACGTCAAAAAATGCATACGAGTTATAGATTCATTCTGTAGATGCGTATGTTTCATAAAATATATAATTAAAGGGCAATATTACAAATTTTCATAATTTTATTGCGTGAATATGAAAATTTGTTGTGTTACCACCAACTTCAAAAAGTGTAACTATATCGATGATTATGATGAAAATCTGCATCGGTGAATGCAACTCAGAATGAACTTTGGAGTAATTTATAATTATGCCTTTTTATATTTATGTCACGAGATTATTTATTATCACCATTGTGCCGAAATACGGCAACTTCCCAGTCATTGAGGTTGGCATGACTTGAGAAAGAATCAATCTTTGATTTTTTGCAAAATTTCAAAATAAATTCTCAATGATAGGTCAGAATTAGGCATGCTTATTCACTGGTTCTGTATTCGAACCTCTTTCCAATGAATGGACATATATGCTATGTTCTGATCATTCGCAGAGCAGAGTAAAAAATTTAGCTTATCTCCTGAAAATGGCTGAATTAATTATTGCCAACATATGATAATGTACGATTCATGAAATGTTGTCATAAAATCAATTCATTCGTTTTTTTTATTTTTAGAAAAACTTAATTTTTTTTTCTTTGTCAAAAAAAATTTTGGTAGTTTTTTTTTGAATCAAGATGCATAAAAGTTATGTGTATTTTCTTCAAAATCGTAATAACGTATATAATACTCATATCTATAAGAATATTATCATTATTGTGCAACACAGTGATCGCCGAATCTAGCATTTAATAAAAATAAATCATTTTGATTGAAAGCGTTCGTCTACACTACACGTCAATATACTGATGGTTGAACGTCCATTTACTCGTAATTTCGTTCATTCACTGCCGATTGAGTCATTTCGCTACTTATTTATCAATTCCTTCAATATTATTTGTTGTAATTACTTCCAATATCTTTTCCTGCTATAAAAATAATATCTTTTGGTAGCTATATCCATTGAAAAATTCGTTTTGACAATATTTCCATTTACAGACCGTTTCAGTCCTACAGTGTGGTTATTCGCCCATTCATTGGTCAGTTTACCGAATTGTTTATCTCTGGTGTTTTGTGGTGAGATTAATAAAGAACGGGAAGGCTCACTATAGTCTAGACAATAACATATATTTTTATCTTGGATTGTGGCTAGCACTCCAGCCTCCTTAAAAAAGATAAAATGTCAATATGGGATCTTGTGAGGACTTAGATGGTTCATTACAGAACTGCCATACAGTGACATAAATGATTAAGGTAGTCCTATCGCCAGACTTTAATTCATAGGATTTTCACAACTTTTTTTTAGCTTTACTAAATTTATTGATAATCGTCTCCGTAAAATTTCAGGGTTTGGTTATCGACCTTATTACAGAGAAAAAAAATTGTGTAATTTTGTGAAGGAATCCCGTGACGACATATTCCCGGTAGCTACAAAAGTGTATACAATCATGAGAATCCGTCAGATTCTTAAAAATAACCAGATTTACATACTTAACACTTCTAGCAATCCAATGCTCTCAGAAAAAATACGCTTATCGGCCTAATTTTCATGTAATATCAAGTTTAATTTGAACTTCCGGTATTGGATTTATTACCATGTGCTACGATAAAGAGACGTGAAAGCAAGGTAAAAGCTGACTGTAGTCGTATCCTCATCTCACTCATTCGAATTTCCACACATATTTCATTTTTAACCGACATATTTCGCCAACACAAATTTTCCACGCTTTTTTACCAGTCGTGGCCCGAATACAATGTTTTGCATTTCCCGCACCTGATATTGCTTTGACAGATCGACGTTGAAAAGCATGGAGGTTAAACGCGCCTGAATGAGTAAAAAGAGACGGAGATAGAACCAATGTTGCCAAATATCAAACCTAGAAATACTACGCGAATCGTTGGAACAACTATTTTTTCATTTTTCTAATAAAATGTGAACGTTAAACAGTTTACAAATGGAAAATTTTGGTTATTACAAATTATTTTTTTTGCAGAAGGTAGAATTATAATGTGTACAGGTCTCAAGTATGATCAGTGGTATGACTAGTGTGAAGCGATAGAGCAAGTTCTTACGAAATATTTTTTTTCTCACAGCCCAAGCTTGAAGTTACTTGCCGTTCATAAAAATGTTGAACAAGGGTTCCAGACCTGACTGGTATCTGGAAAAAAGGAGGCAGTAGTCGACAAAAGCAGTCACCGAATCAGCGTGGTCTTGTAATTCGGCAGTCAAGAGCAAAATGCGGCTCTATCTTTTGCTCCTGACCATAATGTACACACTTAACCTAGTGATTGGTCAAATAACGGATTATGTTGAGGAAGAGAGCGACGCGAGTGATGAGGAGGAGACCGACGAGAATGACGAGGAAGCATCCGCAACGAGCGATGACGACGATATCGAGTTGGACGTTGGCCCTGTCACCGAGCAGGTTATGGAGCCAAATATAACGCTCAACGAGTCCGGCGAATCCGATGTTGACGAAGACATATACGACGAGGAAAAGAACGATCCAAACTGGGACGTTAATCGTGCAATTCGAGACTTGGCATATTATCTACGTGCCCACAAGTTTCAAGATTACGATCGACGTTATTTCAATGGCATCGACGAAGCGACGTCATTACTCTACCAGGACTTCCCCAAGCCGAGGCTGAGATCGCTCCACTGGGAAGTTCATAAACATTGCGACAGTGGATTCAATAATTGTCTTCGTTACGTCGAGCAAATAGTACGCATGGCAAGCCTCGGAAGAAGCGAAGACACTGTGACAATTATAAGAGATAATAAATGGGACCTGGGGAAAAATAGTCAACAAATTCTCGCCACTCAGAAAGACTGCCAGATGGCACAGAAACGGGATAATCTCACGGTTGTCCCGTTTCAAGGACCTATCGGTAAAATTGCCTCAAGAGACCCACTTGATAACCTCTCACAGCCATCTCCCCTCCTCTGCCTCTCTCTCGCTCGCTCTTTCTGTCACACGTACACACAGGCTGGCTCTTTTTTTTATCTTGTCACCTCTTTTGAAATAACACTCGATCTCGAATGCCTCAGCTATGGGCGAATCCTTGAATTCAGCGATGAAATCCACACTACTTGATAGTTTTGTTACTTTTGCATTTGCCGTGAAAATCTCTATGATAAAAATAATCCGATGAGCCCTCTCAGTGAGTCTGTCGAGATAATATAAATATAGGGATAAAACTGATCCTCGTGATGAGCCAGTTAGTGATGGCCTTAGGCCACTCAGAGGCTGAGAAAATAGGCTTTTTGAGGATTTTTTTTTTAGAAAAACTACAAAAGAATTTGATATTCCAACAAAGAGTGTTTATCATACATATCAGTGACTGTATACAATCATTTTTTTTAAGCGAGTAATTTCAAAATGGCGACTGTGCAGCGTTTTTGCGATGACGTTTCCGTTTTTCCAGGGTGCAGGGCCGGACAAACAGCTCCTGTAATTTTTTAATTATAATGGGCCAATGAATGTTTTTCGATTATATATAATAACTGCTATAGAAGTACATAGGAATTTTTCGATATATTGATTTTTGGCCAAATGGAGCATTTCTAAAGTGGGAAGTAAAAAATTTACCTAAAAAATCGTTAGACAATTGTTAATAACAAATGAACTATGCAATATAAAAAAAAATCGTTTGTACTTCCATAGACAATGTATTTTTCAAGATATATTCAACATTTCAAGTGAATCGATTGAAAATTGTCTGAGTTATGTTTCCGACCAACGTCAAACGGAGTCGTCATCGCAAAAACGCTGCACAGCCGCCATTTTTCAAATTAATCGCTTAAAAAAATTATTGTACACAGTCACTGATATGTATGATAAACACCCTTTCTTATAATCGCGATTTATTTTGTAGTTTTTCTGAAAAAAAAATCCCCAAAAAGCCTATTTTTTCGGCTTCTGGAGTGGCCTAAGGCCTTTATTCTGTTAAGTGATGGCAGATAAGATATTCAAGATTTATGAGTAAGGTATTTATTTTCGATAAATAAAGAAGTTCTTTTCAATAAATGAAATTTAAATAAATTTCGATAAATGAAGTTTCGATAAATTTCAATAAATAAATTTTCAATAAATAAATCCAACCAAATAAAGTATTTATTTTCAATAAATAAAAATGGTTTTTTTTCAGGAGCAAGCTTATTTCGGATTCTGATTGGTAATGTTTGTTTGATGATATGAAATTGCAGAGCGATTTCAATGGCGCACTTCGGTGAGCTATTACATGTGTTGGTTCACCATGCTGGAGAAACTAGAACTCGAGTTTTTTGGGGAACCGTGCTCTAACCACGCCAATTGCTTGGATAGTTATGGCGTGGATAACAAAGACCCAAGAGCCAATGACGATAAACCTTACGCTTGTGCACTGTACAGTTTTTGTCCCGATCATTGCTGTTCCATGAAACACATCTGGTATATGAGAGATTGTTTCCAATCTCCCAAAAATCCTTGCTACGAAGAGAACCGGCCAGGTGAGTACAGGAAGTAATATTTTCGATTATACTCTGAGGATAATGTTTTTTTGAGAAAATCATCGCTATCAGAACATTTTTAGTGAAAAAATCAATTTCAAACTAATTGCGATCTTATTTATAATCACATGAACATTGGCGTAGCCAGGGGGCATGGGACCCCCGCGGCCCACGAAAAAGTTCGACTGAAAATAGTTCAATTCAAATAATCGACTAGTTTCATTTGTTTTACCCGAGCAAGTATAAAGAGATAATTAAATATAACTTGGAAAATGTTTTTCGTCGCAATTTCGTATTTTGTATAAAAAGAATTCATTTCGTTACGTAAATTAGATATTTAAATCTCACAATTAAGACGTCTTCTCACTTTAGACGCTAAAAAAGGCTATTTTCATTAATGTTTTTTTCATAGACTTATATTACAGATACTGCTCGAAAAGTTGTTACCCTTAATAAAACCACTTTCGAAATACGTACATTAAAAAAAATTATTCAAGTCACTATTTATAGACGAAAATGGTACTTAAAAAAATGTCCTAAAAAATGGTAAGTCTGTGCTGTTGATGAAATATCGGAGATGGTTCACCCGAAAAAAAAAATCAAACGGTTTTAGATTCAGTATGTTAATAGCTATAGCGCAAGTCATACGAATTTTGATATAAGCAAAAAATAACAAAATGGCGGACATTTTTCGAAAAAGGAAACAAAACACGTGATTTTTTCACCGTTTATGGCAACAAATAGCATATATATTTTTAGAAATCCTTGATATTCGCTATAGCTATAGTTGTAAAGAATGTGTAGTTAAAATTTCATAAGAATCGGTTCAGTAGTTTCGAAAATTTTGTCAACAAGCCGTCGAAAAACATTGTTTTGAGAAAAACGCGTTTAAAGTTTGACCGGAGCAAATGAACGTGCATAGGTAGTAAAGTAAACGTCACAGGAAATACAGTTAGACTCCTCCGATCCTCATAAAATATTAGTACGAAACTTTGGGATACGTATGCTGTCGAAAAATGTTGTAAAAAAACGATTTTTTTGTCAATTGTAAAGTGAGAAGGCGCATTAAGTTAATCGTGGGCAAAATAAATATATTAGATTTGCCGGCCGATACACAACCAAAATAATACTAGAAGTTCAACATCTACCAATAGATAATGCCATTGCAAATCAAAAACCCCGATTTGAGAATGTACCGTTAGCTTATGCAGTTGATGCATTTTTTAAATATTGAACATGAAGAACGGAGAGGATTTCATAAATAATTATTAAAAAATCATAATATTTGATTCGTCAGCCGTAGAAGCTGAAGCGATCGTTATGGAAAACATACTTTCGTAATAAAATGATGAAATAAATGCTGGAAATTTGAGAAATCCGACAAAGGAGGACTGTCCCAACGTATATGAATTTTTTCAAGCATCAATGGGATTGCCAGTGCTGTGAAAGGAGTTTTTCTGCCACGAGGCGGATAAAAACGTGGCTTAAAAGCACAATGCTTTAGAAACAATTGTCTCATACGTCACTGCAGAACAAAGATAATGAAATTGTTAAAAAAAATGCAAAGAAGTGTTGGCCCGATTTGTAGAAACAACAGAAAGCTAAGGCTTATTTAATTGAGTACCTACTGAAAGTAAAGTTTAAAGATTAAAGAATGATAAAAGATTATTTGATTATTTTTCAAGGTATTGCAAGAGTTGGAATTTAATGTTAACGTGAACGTGTGACTGAAGGTTCATATTCTACGTGTGCTACGTGATTATCGACTTTTATTAAAATTTTATTTAAAAAAAGGTTGCCAACGAAACTACTTATTGTCAGACAGCGCCCAGAAAAAATGCTGGCCACGCCAATATGAACCAATACTGAATTTTAAGTACCATTTTTATAACGTATCCCAGTTTATTTGAGGCCTTCAGCCACAGTAACAGCTATAAAATCGTGTGCAAATTAAACAATTTTTTTCGTATGAAAAAGTGATTCACTCATAAAATTAATTACACATCTATTTAGTATGAATATCAAGCTGTTAAAATTTTTTTTCGCTGTACAAAATGGCCGAATACTCGAAATCTCTCGAAACAGCTTTTTTCCGAGGTACTTTAAATATTAAATTTATGTTCCTAATTGCATTTCGCAGAGAAGTACGTACGGAATTTCTGATTAATCGAAAACTTTTCATTTTCTGAGCAGTTTTATACAAAACTTTTCACTGAAAATTCATGTCTTAAGTTCAAATACCTACAACTTTGCAATAAAACAATATTTTTGAAATTCCGTACGTACTTCTCTAGGTATTCTAATATAGATTAACGAGAATTTTTGTTTTTTGTTATCGGTAAAAAATTGTGGATGCTAAATGTTACGCCGCGGAGCGCCTAAAAAAAAGATAACAAAATAAAATATTATTAGTCGGCCATTTTGGACATCAAAAAAAAAAAAATTTCTAACAGCTTGATATTCATACTAAATAGATGTGTAATTAATTTTATGAGTGAATCATTTTTTCATACGAAACAAAATTGTTAAATTCGCACATGATTTTACACCCGTCACTGCGGCCTGAGGCTTTAATACTAATGGTAACCCATGGAAGAATGTAAGTACCTATTCATCCTTCGTTTACGGATTGGCATATAATTATCATAGATATTTTTCTCCAGCCGACCGGAAGTGCACTTTGATTCGCGAGGAGAATCGAGATTTCGAATCTCTCATTCGCAACCGTATCAACGTAACGTGCAATTGTCAGAAGAGTGGTTACGAGTGGTCCTCGAGATTCGGCATTTGCGTCGATGTGAACGAGTGCACGCGCGGCTTGCATAACTGTAATCTCGAGGCGGGTCAGATTTGCATAAATCAACCGGGAAGTTATGCATGCATATGTGGACTCGGCCGCGTGTGGAGTTCCGAGACTGGGGGTTGCGTTTGGAGTCCAACAATCGCGGATGCACTCCGACCTTCCGAGGACGACGAGGACGAGTCCGAACCGGAAATAAAGAGCATATTCAAGTCGATTGTCAAAACTTTGATAAGATCGTCAGCCATCAGAATAATAGAAAAGGGCATACCAACGTTTACTCTTTTACAATTTGTTTTTATTTTCACCGGTGTGGTTCTAGAATTACTGTAGCTTTGAGAGTCCTCTCTACTGAGCCTGGCTAGGACAATGTACAATATTCGTTGCACCACTCTGAAAAATCGAACAGTAAGATAATTACCACGTAATAAAAAAATAAAAACACGACTTTTTTTCAGTATCACTGGTTAAGGTAGAACGAGCACGTGCCCTTGATTTCTATAGATTTTGTTCAAATTTTAACCAGACAATGTTCATTGAGTGAAATTTCAAAACAGTCGACTATTTAGATTGGGAGATAATGGGTTTTAAAATTGATACCTTTAACACTGCAGGGTCTGCATTGAAATTTAGACAGAATAATTTTGCGTAAAAAATATTTGTCCCCTATAATAGGAAGACATATGGCAACACCGTATCGTTTCGCGTATCCAATGACGTACGTTTGCGCGGCATATTTGAAATAATCCTGTAACATACATTTTTATTTGGAAGTTATTTTTAATCGAACAAAGTTTTAATTAGTTATGAATTAACCGACACTTTTATTTGTTAATGAAGATAACACAGAGTTGGGCGTCATTCTATTTACAAATGCGAATACGAATTTATTCACATCGTGATTTTCATGTGAATATAAATACAAATTTATTCATACTTCACTTATTGTAAATACGAATACAAATAAATTCGTGATCACAAGTGTGAATACGAATTTATATGTATTCACATGCATGCATACAAATACAATTGTATTCACAAATATTTTGAACATACAAATAAATTCACAGAAAAAATGGTGAATATTCACAAAAAATGTGAATACTCACAAAAAAATTGTAGACACAGAAAAATTCACAAAATAAGTTGTGATTTTTTTCGTATTTAAGACAAATCAAAATCAAATTTTCATATAATTGTGAATTCGATTTTAATTTTCTTCAACTTGAGGAAATTCACAACTCATTTCGTGAATTTTTTTATATTTATAATGTAATATTTGAAACTTACAACATTTTTTGCCACAAATAATTTGCCTCGAGGCAATGTTTTCTCGCAAAATACGCAGGAACTCACTTTTGGTGTAAATTTTCATCTAATCATTGTGAATTTTATTTTAATTTGTCTTAAATACGAAAAAAGTCACAACTTATTTTGTGAATTTTTTGCGAATACATTTGCCTTTACAGATTTTTATGTGATTTTTTTTTAATTCACCGGATTTTTTGTAAATATTCACAATTTGTTGTGTGAATTTATTTGTATATTCAGAATATTTGTGAATACAATTGTATTTGTATGCATGCGTCTGAATACAATAAGTGAAGTATGAATAAATTTATATTTATATTCACATGAAAATCACGAAGTGAATAAATTCGTATTCGTATTTATAAATAGGATTACGCCCAACTTTGAGATAACACAAATAAAATAGAATATTAATATTTATAGCGTAAATATTTTTTATGATAAAAGTTTTTAACTTTAGGAACACGATCATTGTTTTTCTCAAAATATTGAACAATACTGCTCTACGGTGTTGCCATATGTATTCTTATTATAGGGGACAGATATTTTCAACGGAGAATTATTCTGGCTTATTACTGAACGTTTGAGCAAAACTGAATAGGAAAGGCAACCCAAACTTTTTTCACTCCTTCCCTAACTAGTTTGCTATCTGAAAATAATTATTTTTCAAAATCTATAAACACGATCGAATGGTACGACGAATTATGTGACCTGACTTCCTGTCAATGCAGACCCTGCAGTGTTAAAAGTTGCAATTATGAAACTCATTATCTCCCAACCTAAATAGTCGACTATTCTGAAATTTCACTTCAAAATGCATAATGATATGAACCATGTCTGGTTAAAATTTCAACAAAATCTATAGAAATCAAAAGCGCGCGCTCGTTCCATCTTAAGGAGTTTCGAGACAATTGACAACATGTTACCATTTGATAACAATTTGTACAGCCAATTCTTTAGCTTATACTGAATGCACCCTCTGAATGTTGAACCGATCGTCTACAGCGTTTCTATAAAATTCACATTATGACAATTCCGTCGTCAGTCATCATGTAGTGATATGACGGTTTTTCGTAACATTTTAAATTGCCACACTATATCGTGCGTAAAACTGCCATTCAGCGATGAGCGTAGGCACCTATATTGAAGAGTGTTTCTTTGATTGTAAATTTGATATAAACGGTGTCGACGATCGATTAAAAAATTGGTGCGTGCACTCAGTATATGATAAAGAATTTACTCGATAAATTGTAATAAAATGGTAACGTATCGTCAATTATTCCGAAACCCCTTAAGAAAAGGCATCCTTCAAGTAGAATTGGACTGAAAAAGTCTCATAGATGTTTCTTAAATGTGTGGTTATTGTTACACTCTTCGATTTTTGGATCTTTAGTTATCAGCAACCAGCTGTATTTTTGCGCCGCCAAATTATCCGAACCTTCACTAAGAAAACACTGTATTTTATTGATAATTAATGTTACGATAAAAGTTTCCATATAGTCAGGGTTTCAAAAAACACAATGGCTTCGGGATCCATTGATATCGAGGAGATACTATAAAATTAATATGAATAACGTGTTGTTCTTCTGTAAATTGAACACGCTAGGAAATTTTTTGCCTTGTTTAACAAGCCACCCTTCCAAAAATCATTCCGAGCCATTTTGTGGTAGCTCAGATTTGCTTTGTCGTAATTATCACTGCTGCTTACTAAAAAAAGCGAAAAGGGCCGATCAACATTCGTTTAAAAGTAACACTAAAATAATTTTGTCATGCCAAATAATTATTCATCCATCGTTTATTTCATTCATCATGTTCCTAAAATAAAAACCACGTATAGAAATGAATCTCGACCATTATTTCACCCTGTGCAAACTTTGGTCCCCTCTACTGGACCATTTTGTTTTCCAACTCTTCCTATCTCTTCGTTCACCGCACCAGCGCCATATCAGCCAAGTATTGCAATGATTGAATAAATAAAATAGAATGCGAAAAATAAGCGTGGCATTTAAAGTCCTGGCTCAGGCAAAAGTGAAACTACGTGGGATGAAGGAGGGATAAAAAAAGTGTTGACGCACAGCATCCGCAACGGCAATTTCAAAATTTAATCTTCTTTCAAGGCACAACGAGAGCCGGACGCTGGTTTTCGCGATTCCGTGTGTTATTTAGCGCTGCAAGAGTACGATTCTCATTCCAGCTCTCTTCCTCGTACATTTTCTCACTCTCTTCCCTCATTTGCTGTTCTTTTCCGCTCCAACCACCCTAACCCTGGGTAGCCTCTCCTATCTCTCGCCCGTTCATACCACAAGCGTGCTCGCGCACTATTTCTCTTGCACTCGTTTTCCACCAGAATGACTTTTCCCGTAACGGTCCTTCTCCACGCTCAGGGAAAAACAATGGTACTCTACATACCAATTGCCATATTTAGCATAATGGAGAGATGAGGAAAACTGGTTTCGCGATGCCTTTTGCTTTGCTGGTGAACATACCTACGTGCACAGCCATAGAATATAAGTACGTTTATTTATATAAATATATAAATATATAAATATATATATATATATATATATATATATATATATATATATATATATATATATATACACATATATATTTACATATATCGTGATGTGATTTTCAGAAACCACACAATATAGAGAGGCTACCGTTTAAGGAGTTTGGGGGCAATTGACGAAAATGTTACCATTTGTTTCAAATTTATACAGCAAATTCTTTGTCATACACCGAATGCACTCGCCAGATTTAAAATCTATCGTCTACACCGTCTCTGTAAAATTTATAATTAAAAAAACATATTTTAACATAGGAAAATGGCCAGTCTCATCGCTGATATCAGTTTCACGCATGAAGAAGTGTGAAAAAATGTTCAACGCGTTATGAAAGTCAAATCACTCACAAGAAAGTGTTGCGAGGTCGATCTCTCCGATTTTGATTAAGACGGAATGACAACCGACGCGAAACTTCGATGCGGCCCCGGCTTCCGACCGGTAGGGCAGAACTCAATCGAGCTTCTGCGCCCCACCGACGGATGTCACCGCGCGCGTTCGTCGCCGCGCGCGCGGAGACATTGCGTCTCGCCTTCCACGGGCCTCGACACGCTACGCAACGCATGTGTGCGTGCGTGTCGGTGCGCGTCTACACCACGGTGTGGAGAGACGTTATTGGCGCTGCCACGGGCCTCGATGCGCGCTTCTACAGACCACGAGGCGAGCGGCGCGCGCGGAATTCTCGTGAACTGAGCACGTCGAAGTTCGGGCGACATTTGCTCGCAATTATCAACAATTACACGACAAATCTAGATTACCACTTTTCTCCTAAGATATGCAACGAAGTGCAGTGATTGAGAGCTCAAATTGTTCGTTTTTTATGTGGCTACCCGGTCTAGCTTTTCTCTAAGTCGTGACATTAGCCAAACATCTGATTTTTCATCTTTTTGGTCTCGAGTTCCGCATGATAAGCCAATCTACGTTTTTTTTCTCAAATTCAAAAAACTTGAGGGGCTGGAAGCTGTTCGTCTATCCATTTGACGTCGTTTGGCAAAGTTTCGACGGGATCTGAAGAGCCGTTTCAGAGATTTTTGGGTATCTATAATTCTGTTCTACCATACCGACCGCGATGAGGTGTCATTCCGTCTTAAATTTGGCACGCTTGTAGAATAGGTAAAAATAGGCGGCACGTATTTTTTTATATCTGCCGAACCCGATTTTTAAGGGGTGAAACGCACCCTCGAAAATAGGGGTGTTTTTCGTTCTTCGTCGATAACGTTATCGTTCTCATCTCCAATGTATAGTACACGAGAAAATAAACATTGTTGCAATTTGAATTTTTTTTATATCTCGTCCCGTTGAAACGTTATCGACGAAAAACGAAAAACACCCCAATTTTCGAGAGTGCGTTTCGGCCCTTAAAAATCGGGTTCCGCAGATATACAAAAATACGTATCGCCTGTTTTTAGGAGCATGCCAAATTTCATCGAAATCGGAAAGATCGACATCGCAATCTTTCCTTGTCAGCACATTATGACAATTTCGTCATCAATGTCATAATGTACTCCCGATTTTATCTCATCATAAGCTCCCCACGCTAAAAAATACTTTTTCAATTGTAAATTTGATAGAAACGGTGTGGACGATCGATTAAAAATTTGAATGGTGCATTCAGTATATGAAAAAGAATTTACTGTATAAATTAGAATCGAATGGTAACATTTCGTCAACTGTCTTGCAATTCCTATAAGTGGTAACACCACTGTAAGCGTCTGCGAAAAAGCGATTTTTTTGGGCGGTAGGATAAGTAAGAGAATAATAATATTCAAGGATGTTATCAGTCACATCTTTAAGTGAACAAAAACAAATTATATTGCAAAATTATACAAAATGGAAGAGGAAATAAAAATGGAAATGAAAATGGAGCTGGAGCCATACTCGCGAGGCATGCTGAATTTGAGACGCTCTGTGGCACGCAGTATAACGGACGCAAATTTAAATTTGGAAAAAAATGTTCAAAATTTCTATTAATTTACACGAGTGCAGGTAGCGAAATACATAGGCGATTTTGAAAGGATGCATTTTTGTGTAATTGACAAGCCTTTAAAGAAAAAAATCGATTTTCGACAGAAAAAAGGATTATCATTTATTAATAAAGAATGTTATAATTAAATCATCGAAAATCCCGTAAATATTTCTCTTGGAAATGTTATTTTAAAGATGTGCTCGAAATTTGGAGTGAATAGAATGAAAAGTGTTGCCGTCTCGCACACGAGCTAGCCACTGTCATTTTTGTACAGGCACCGAACTTTTTTCCCCTTATTCTAGATGGTTCAAAGCATCTCTTAAGACAATCTTCAAAAAATCATTTTTTTGAAAATTCTACAGTGGTGTCACCCCTTGGTAGTACATGGAAAAAATGATGCAAGACAGAATGTTTCGTACTTCAGTGTTAATGTTGTCCAGAGTATCCTGCATGCCTTTGTGAAATTTGAAATACATCGACAATCTCGTTCACCAAGATATTCGCTCTTGAAATTGGCATTTCTAACACGCGCTGCATAGGATAAGTCCCGAAGAACATCATATTTCTGTTGATAATGAAAAAATGACGAGACAGAAGCACATAAAAAACGGTGGAATGGTAGATAGATGTTTTACGGTTATTAAGAAGAAAAAAAACGATCACTTTTGACCATAAACTTTTCAATTTATGAGTTGATGCTGACGATTTGGCAGCGCTGCGAACGATGTACGTTCCATGGACTGCCTTTTTTAAAACTTTAGTCTTTACAAAACGTCCTGTATAGAATAGCTGAATTTGCATTTCATTCAATCTTCCTTTGCCACTGCACGAGTGGAAAAACTACACTGCTAACAACGGTAATAAGTATGCTTGCGGTAAAGAATTGATTGTGCAGCGACGTTGGCAGATGTACGAACCGTACGTTCGGATCTTATTAAGACGTTGAATAAGTTCTCGCAGTTTTCCAACAGATGGCGTCACCAGAGCTACGCGCGTGTAACTTAAGTTGGTAACGCATCTATGAAGAAATACTATAAACAAGCTTAAAATTTAGTGTATGTCATGTGGCTGAAGTATAAACAACTTTTTTTTTTATAGTACTGAACATGTTAAATTTCGCACCGAAGAAGAGTATTTTCGGGGAATTTTACTGCACTACTTTATTTTTTTTAAATCTACAGCTGAAGCGTACAGAATTCTTGTTGAGACTTTCGACGACCATGTTCTGTTGAAAACAACATGCAGATGTTGGTTTAGACACTTCATAAATAAGGATTTTTATGAAGTTGATTGGAGGCTTTACTTCATGAACACACATGTGACGCTACCTAAACTTGCAGAATCATTAGGAGTTGATCACACAAAAGTTTCGAAACATTTGAAAGCATTAGGAATTATTTTTTTTCAATGAATTATCACCTTTTACGAAAAAAAACGGCGAGAACTTATCCAACATCCTAATAGCATGCGAGCATGCGTAGACGCAGACTTTCTAAATGTTGGCACATGCTCCGGGCAAGCCCTACTGAAAGTTTGCTCCCACAGACAAGAAGAACACTCTAAAACTTATTGTCAATTAAGGTCCAGGCCACAGTAACGGGTATACAATGATGTGCGACTTCGACCATTTTTTTTCGAATGAAATAGTGATTCACTCGTAAAATTAATTTAATTAATTTAATTAACATATCTATTTAGTATGAATATCAAGCTGTTAGAAAATATCTTTTGCTTTCTTTTCGATGTTCAAAATGGCCGACTACTAATATTTCCTTTTGTTATCTTTTTTTAGGCGCTCCGCAGTGTGACATTTAGCATCCACAATTTTTTACCTAGAACAAAAAACAAAAATTCCCGTCAATCTACATTAGAATACTTAGAGATACGAGTATACATACGGAATTTAAAAAAATATTGTTTTATTCAAAAGTTGTAGGTATTTGAACTTAAGAAATGAATTTTCAGTGAAAAATTTCGTTATAACTGCTCCTAAAATAAAAAGTTTTCCATTAATCAGAAATTCCGTACGTACTTCTCTGCGAAATGCAATTAGGAATATAACTTTTAAATTTGAGGTTAATCGAGTTAAAATTGTTGAAGTTATTTGTAACGCCAATTGGAAAAAAGCTTTTTCACGCCTTTCTTTGAGGGGTGGTTTCCCCCTTAAACCCTTTTTTCCGCAGATAAAAAAAAATACGTGTCTAATAGTTTTCAATGCTTCATCACATATATGAGTTTCAACCAAATCGAAGGCGAACACTTAAGTGATGTTCCTCGTTAGCTATACATGTTGGGTGTGTGAGACCAGGCCAACGTTCGAATGATGTAGTTTCCTCGACATTACGTTTATTCAGATGATTTTTTTTTAAATAAAAGAGCAGACTGTTATAAAAGCACCCGTGTAGAGGAAATCTGCGCTCGGTTCATATTTTTTTCTGAAAAAGCCGTTTGAGCAGAAAAAAATGTTTTGCGACCGAGGAAAAACGTAAGGTTTGCACTTTCTGGCCCGGTCTGTGAGAGCCAAGAGTGTACTCGTAGAATTAAGTTCTACCGATTTTTTCTGAGAAAAAAATTATGTTAGTTTGACCAAATTTGTTGGTGTAATTAAAAAAAATGAATATACCTTTGAGGAGAGAGTCAGTCTCGTTTCGCTCTCACTTGGACGTACAGTCGAACCTCGATATAACGAATCTCTAGGGAAGTTCGTTACATTGAGTTTTCGTTATATCGAGGTCTCGTTATATCGAGATCATGTTCTTTAGAATGTTCTTTAAAAAATATATATTATAATACTACAAATATAAGGATATTTTTTAAAGAAAGAAAGGTTTTAATTAGGGCAATATTCACAAGCAATTAGCATCGAGAGCACAATGTTTATTATTATGTTGTTGTGTCAAGGTTGCGGGTGGCTATCGGAAGGGAATGGACCAATCTTCGTTAGCGGTCGTACACAATTTTGGGGGGGGGGGGGGGGGGTTCAGGCTTGCATTACAGCACGATTCTAGAACTACCAGAAATAGCATAATTACTGCATGTTCAAGTTTTTAAATTTAAAACTCGCGTGCAATTTTACCGCGGATAGTTGACAGCTTCCCATTCGAATGGTTAGTTAAGCCTACTTTACCCAAGCAAAATTGAAAATACATTTTTTTTGTTTTTTACAATTCTTGAGAGTACATATATTGAAAAATATGTTGGCAACATTTTTATTCACAAGTCCGAAAGTTGACGGAGTTACAGTCACGTTAGTGAGGACAGGTAGCGCGACCTGTTAGTGTCCTCCGTCCCTACAGGTGTGGCATCGTTCAAAATAGTTTAAGTGCAGGCTCTTATTATTTTGTGAAATATAATGAAGATGAAAAATCTTCATTTCGCCCGCGACTATATACTTTAATGTAAGTATCAATATTCTAGAAAAAACATAACTTTATATAAAGAAAAACGGAACGAAAACTTTGATCCCGATTTTCTCCAAACTACTTTTTTCGACCTTGTCCCAGCGAATACGTAGGCCATTTTTGAAATGTTGATCAGTACTATTTCTAAAGTTTACTTGAGTACAAAAAGGGCCGCAGAATAGAAAAAAAGTCCAAACTGTCGGCATTTTGTAAAAAAAAAACAAACAAAAATTGGCTACGCACAATGATGGCTACATTTGTATGAATATCGATAAATTGTTGATTTTTTATATGCAGATAACCTTTCATAAAGATATCGATGGGACAATGAAGTTAATTTCATTGGTTAATTTCAAAGGTTTTTTCATATAAACTGGTATAAAACTAGGAATATATATTTCATAAAATGACTATAAGCCCGATCCTTGCAGAATTAATCATTTCTTTGAAAAAAATAAACGCAATTATTGACGACAAAGCACCCGTTACGTAACGGAATAGAAGGGGGGGGGTTCAGGCCAGGCGTTACGGTCCTGTTACGTGGGGAGCAGGGGGGGTTCAAAAATTGGGAAATTTTGCGTTACGTAATTTGTGTACGCCCCCTCATATCGAGAATTTCGTTATATCGAGGTTCGACTATGGTATAAGTACTTCATTACAGCGGTCTCGCTCTCGCGCTTGAGAAATGTCATCTCCCTTTCGCTCTTTCATTACGTATTTGTTATTTGGCGTTCCACGCAAAGTTTTTCCACTGTTCTACGAAGAATCTCGCATCAGAAAATAAAAAATAATGTTTTGCGGAGGTGAGGATTTTTTTTTTAATACCACCTATCATGCTACCGATGGAGTAGCTGATCTCGTGTGATTTGTCAAGCTACTTTCCGGCGAAACCCGACCTCCCAACCACAACCCACCGCCTGGACGGCACTGCATTTCCCCAACCGTTCGCTCGCGTGGCTGCACCCAGTGACGTATACCGTTCTGTCAATTCCGGTGGAACAAAATGCGACGCGACTGTAATTTTTCTTTGGTCGAGTTTGGTGTGGATCCTTCCGACCCCCGATAAAATACCGGTGACTATATCTGGTGAACGAAAATTAACTGACACCTATCCGGAATTGCGGTTGCATCTGTGCAAGTGGACAGCTGAAGGTGACTTTTCCTGTACGTGAAGTCAGAGAATTCCTCTTCACAATATACTGGGTGAGGCAACAGCTACTAGTAATAAAAATATTTTCTAACCTATCAAACTTAGGAGAAAACGTTTCCTAAAAAAGTTGCATTGTTCGAAGAGAGTCATCGAGTGATGGCTACAAGGTTCTTCCAGCTGGAGGCCGTGTGGAGATTTCTAGGTGACCTCCAGCTTTTCAAATAGGACCACTATTTTTTTCAGAACGTTGTCAAGAAACTAAAAATAAGATCACACCCCAAATTTCAAGATGTTTAATGAATATGTAGTAGATTTAGTAGATTTGATTTAGATTTAGATGGTGAAGATTTAGATCTTAGATGAAGATTTAGATTTAGATGATGAAGATTTAGATCATAGATGACGGTTTATACTTAGATTTGGATGGACATTTAGATGATAAAGATTTAGATCATAGATTTAGATCGATGAAGATTTAGAAGATTTAGTAGGCGAAATCGATGAGGGAGCAATATTAATATTTTTATCTATGAAAGTACGCTGTATATTTATATGAAGTATATTTTTCTATATGAAAGTACGCTGTCGATAAACCAAGAAAAAGTTTAAAAAGTTGAATATTGTAATAATGGTGGCACTCAGAAAAAAAAGATCGAATTTTCACCGAAAATTTTTGTGTTTTTTATGCAAAAAATGATTGTTTAATTAAATTTTTTATTAAATGTGGAGGTTTATTGACGAGGGCTTGTAATTATATGTCTAAGATCCTTTGGTTGAAATGAATCGGATAAATAGTTTTTTTTTATCGCTGCCGCAAATTTCGAAAATTCGTTCAGCAACAATCGGTTGCAGGCTTGGCACTTATTGTCGATAAAAAAAATGTTTTTCATGTACTAATGTACAATAAAATACCCTACAAATTTCAAAACGATTGATCCAGTAGTTGCGTTTGAAAAAAATCCCGAAATTTTTCGTCATTTTCGACCATTTATATGTACTTCCCCCCTTAAACATTGAAAACGCTTTTGATATAGATACTAAAGAGCCTTTAATTTATACTAAATCATGATCAATCATCTTGAAATGTTGTGGGTGAACTTACTTTTAGTTCCTTGATCAAATTCTGAATAGTGGTCCATTTCAAAAGATGAAGGTGGTCCTGAAAATCCTGACGCTCCGGCACCTGGATGAAGCTCCTAACCACAACTCGTTAACCCCATTCGATTTATGCAGCTTTTCTAGGAAAAGCTTTTCCCAATTCCAAAAGGTCAGAAGATATTTCTATTGCTCATAGTTGTTGCCTCACCCGGTATGTATATATATTTATATAAGACATTCACTCATATGTAGATTTACCTGCACGAACTTTGAGTAATTGACGCTTGCGATGAGTTAACAGCTTAAGGGGTTACCCCCACTTGCGATTTTGAAAAAATCGTTTTTTTTATTGCATTTTTTGAAGTATAAGTATCTGAGAATACGTCCTGAAAATTTCACGTCGATCCGAACAAAATTGACTGAGATATGAGCGTTGAAAGAGAAGAATCCGTTCTTCGTGAAAACTGAAATTGAAACTTTAAACGCGTTTTTCTCAAAATGGCATTTCTGAAGTCGGTGACCAAGATTACTCGAACACTAATGAACCATTATTCTTGAAATTTTGCAGGCTTATTTAATACATAAAAATGTAGTCTTTAATCGTTCGATCTTTTTTTCGAAAAAATGGCCGTTTTATAGCCAAAAAACGGCAGTTGTTTCGTTAAAATCGAACCATTAACTGAGACTGTCCGCCATTTTGTGAAAAATGAATATTTTTTAAAATCCTTCGATTAAAGACTAGTTTATACTTATATTTGACTAAATCCATCAGCATTTTTTTTTCAGATGATCCACTTCGCCGCAATGTTGGTCACCGCAAACCGTGTATATAAAAACATTATTTCATTGACGGCCATTTGCCACGAAACAATGGAATATTTTTCAATAAAAAAATTACTGAAAGTTCTTCAAGATGTGTTCTTTAAGATGGTATATTGATCGATTAAAAAAGTTTTGTAGTTTCGTGTCGCTGTCGTGTTGCATCTGAAAAAAATTAGCTTATTCGTGGATAGTGACGCTATAATGTAGCGTAGCGATATTTTTTTCGACCATTAGGGAAATTATGGTGAGCCGATGAAGAAAAAAAATGTATATTTTTTCAGCGAAATTTCACGAGAAAAAACGTCAATAAAAAAACCAATCAAGTAATCGTAAAAATCCTACGTCACCTTTTAGATGATGCATCTAAAAGTATTGTGTACGAATTTCACAGCAATCGGACCGATAGCTTACGAGATTTACTTGACGCCATTTCGAAAAATGTAGTTTCGAGATAATCGCAAAAGAAAGTAAATGTGCGATTTTTCGTGAGTCCTACCTTCGATCAGCGATTCCTGGTCCATACATGCCCCCTTCGACAGCTGATTAAGCATCCTGGGCCTCTTTTTTTAGAAGATATACGTGCTTGGCGTGCTTCTTTCGTGATTTACGAAACACACTTTACGTATACACTGGTCCAACTGCGCGGTCGACCGCTCATAGCAGCTCGATCATCCTACCGAAAAATACCTGCAAGATCGACAATTTTGCGATTTTTAATACCAACTGGGGCTTGAATTGTTCGTAGCGTTCAAAGGCTTATTAGGGGATTTTTTTTTTTTATTCTGGCTGACGCCTTAATACAACGGCGGCAAAGAACAGACATGGAAAAATTCTTGAGACCGTACGTTGAATTTGGAATTTCTTCGACTGAATGAAACCAAAGGGATTGTTCCATCCGATTAAAAAATCAAACCAAATATATGATATATCGAACTGTGCACCGTTGGAACGCAACGAAAGTTGAGTAGCCCGAACTTTTTTGGGAAAAACTTGGGCTACGGAAAACACAAATGTTTCATAGGATCCTCATTTCGATGATTAAGAGAATGAATAAACAAAAAAGATTTTCCGTTACATTCCAACAAGCCCAAACTTCAACATCGTCAAAATATCTGCACCGTAATTGAGACAAAAAAATACTTTATAAGATTTCGGCAACCACATAGAATGTTACACCTTTTATTTTAAGGCCTTATATACGCGATTTCGCCGATTTTTGAAGATACCTTTCTAGACGCGGTTAAAAAAAATTAAAGCATATATTGACAACATTTTTTTACAGATCATTTATGCACATGGTTAAGTAGATGTAAAAAAAAAGTTAGAAATATTAACAAATGGCGGAATATTAACAACTGAAAAAAATAAACATATTTATAATTGCATAACGAATGTATCTTTAGTGTGGAGCAACAATATTATTTTTTTTTAATTATTATAATAAAAATTCGAAACTCAAAATTTTTTTACTCCATTTTCTGTCGGTAGTTTATTTTTTATATTTTTTTGTTTCATTGAAATTGTTGTTTCTGAGGTTCACACGATAGGTGATGATACTAAGAATATGTTGTAAAAATTTCAAAGCTATCTAAACCTTCGTTCAAGAGTTAGAACTTTCACAAGGTTCAAAAAAGTGAATCGTGGAAAGACGGCTTTGAAGTTGGCGGTCGGGCGCGCCGCGCGGTATCTGTTTTATGCTCTAAATGCTGTAATTTTTACAATTTTTCAATTCTGTACAGCTTAAAATATTCCTCACCGTTCAGGCTGAAGGAATAAATTTTTTTTTAATTTAAAATTTTGAAATTTTTCGCGTATATAAGGCCTTAAGTTTGCGTTAGTAGATATTCCGATTATTCTCTAAATTAGGAAACATATTTTTTTAACGCTAGATAAGATCGCGGTCTTCAAAAAAAACTTTTCTTACGCAAAGTAAAGATTACTGTCGTTAATAAGATATCGTCTCGTTTGTATTGGTGTTGTTATATTGTTTTCCTCCTCCGCTGTCGCTGCTTCAATTTTGTGCGGATGCCAGACAATGCTCTGTTTCTGTCGAGACCTGTACGGTGCCAGGTGGGAAATCTCGTCCCGTAAGGCGTTTGATGTTAGGAAGGTGGTAAGTAAAATCCTTTCGGTAAATAACGAGCCGGTGAATGTGCTGAGAGAAAAAAATGGCCAAACTGGGACAGAGAATGTTTAATGCAACAAAAATAATGTACGACGCTGGGATTTTTTTTTAGGGCTTGTGCAACGTGACGAAAGGAGAAAGTTGCTAATGACGGAATTAGTGAAGTTGTGCCGGTCGCGTAACGTTGTCTGGGTTCGCAAAGCGTGGTTCATCTGAATGGCTCATTGTGAGTCTACAATATGTATAGTAATGATTTTTACAATGCACCGGACAATATTCAAGGTTTCCCATAATTATATTATTTCCGTATTATTTAAGGTTAACACGACTGGCATGGTCAGTAATTGATTTGCAATGAATTCCTAATAAAAAATATGATTATTCGTTGGTTTGTCATACATTGCATAAAAATGCATCGATCTGATCAGTTCAATTATGTCGCGGAGTGAAAATAGGGGGCGCACATAAATTCACGTAACGCAATTGTGGGGGGCGGGAACGCGGGGGGTGTCAAGGTTTGCGTTACGTCACGATTTTAGAACTGCTAGAAACAGAAAAATTTCTGCATGTTCAAGTTAAAAATACATTAAAAACTCATCGTCCAAAACAGATGGAGTGCAAGCTCTTATTATTTTGAGAAATATAATGAAGATGACTTTAACCCCTTCGTTAGCAGAGAGAATTCGACAAAAAGTGCCAAAAAATGGCGGAAATTTTTTTCATACTGAAAACTTGTACTCTGGGTTTTTTGAGGGTGCTGATTACAAATCTGAACTCAAATCCAGGAATTCACAATGACGAACAAATATGGCGAATGAAAATACAAATAATACAGATTGATTTAGATGAAACTCGGTACTCAAGCGTCGTAATAAGCGATCTCGAAAATCCTGGAGTACTAATTTTCATCTAAATCGAGTAAAGTTTTTGATTTTTGTCCGCCATATTGGCGCCGCCATTTTGAATTTCCAATTTTTGACTTCTAATTCGGATTCAACGAGCCTAAAAACGCCCAAGTGAGGCTCCTACTTCAAACCATAGCAAGTTCAATAGGGAAATAAAGTTCGACGCACTATTGCGTCAATGCCACACAGGGTACGGAATTATTTGACGCACTATTGCGTCAATGCCAACGAAGGGGTTAATGTAAGTATCAATATTCTAGAAAAATACATAACTTTATATCGACAAAAACGGAACGAAAACTTTGATCGCGATTTTCTCGAAACTACTAAAAAAAATAAAGGACTCCTAAAGAAACTACTAAAAAAATGTCCAAACTGTCGGCATTTTGTAAAAAAAACCAAATTAAAAAAACGGCTATGCATAACGATAGCTACATTTGTATAGATATCGATAAATTGCTGACTTTTTATTTACAGATAACCTTTCATAAAGATATCGATACGACAATGAAGAGATTTTTTTTTCGCCGCCAAATCAGGGTTAATTTAAAACAAAATCATAAAAATTGGTATAAAACTAGATGAATATATATTTCATAAAATCAGCATGAACTCGATCGTTTCATGTTTACTTATTTCTTAGAAAAAAACGCAATTATTGACGACAAAGCACCCGTTACAAAACGTAGTCAGGGGGGGGGGGTGGTCCGGCCAGGCGTTACGGTTCTGTTACGTGGAAAGGGGGGAGAGGTAAAAAATTGGGAAACTTTGCGTTACTTAATTTATGTACACCCCCATAGTTAAACAGTGGTCAAAATAGATAATCTAAATGAAGGAATTATTGTTGTGTGAATTGTTGCACGGTCTAGCAATTTGTGAGCAAATATTTATCGGGCGAGGACTTAAGCGCGCTGATATTCATGTTTTTCTACAGGAGAAATTTCGTCACCATCTTTGAGAGTTAGGGTCTGTTTTATTGCTACTTTCGGTTGTTACATGGTAATTAAAAAAAACAATCTTGGTGGTGGTATGGCACGGTTTTCTAAACAGGTCTCGGCGGATGTTGTCAGACAGCGTGACTCGAAGCGTCGACGGGATTAATCTGAAAAAAAAGTAATGAACATTTTTTTTCATTAACACTCATACGCAAAATATGAACCAAAAAAAGTCAGAAATATTAAAAATCGATGAAGTGGTACGCTTTAAAACAGAAGGGTGGAATTTCTCGAAAAAAATTGCTACGTTTTGCAAATTAAAAAAAGACCTTTTTTAATATTAAAAACATTTAGGGTCATGTTTTAGACAGTAAGGTTATAAATATGTATACGAAATTCCATCAGAATCGGTCGATTCGTTTTTTAGCTTACGTCACGCAAGTTTAGAAGACCGTGTCATACCTCCGCTATTTTTGAATATGAATTTGAAAAATACCATGTAACAGCCAAAAGTAGTAACAAAACATACCGAAGTCTCGAAAATGATGAAGACATTTTTCCTTTAAAAAAATCATGAAAATCAGCCATTTTTTCCTCGCCTAAAGGTATCTCTCTTCTTAAAAAAGATTTTTCGAAAATTGCCTGTATATATGAGAAATTTCTATGTGAATTATATTAATCACATAAAACATTCACAAAGTTCACAGTCGTTCAATGAGAATTATTACGCAAATATTGTCCGTCCAGTCTGTACGGTAAGATCTACTGCAATTTCATCACCATTCTCCGATTTTCTATCGTGTGTCTGCCTCATAACACACTGTCAACGAAGATGTTTGTTCGGGGCAATCGAGTGATGATTGCATTGGTCGATATACGGTTATCGAATCGGAGCTGGTACGGTATCCTACTAAGACAATTTCGGCATTTGCGCAACTGATTTATACGCCGGAGCGATCTCGAATCCTGAACATTGTGTAGAGACTGACCGCACTGTCCACTTCTCGTTTACATAAGACTAGAATAAAATCGGAAGGGAAGAGAGATTTCCACTTCAATTTCTCTACTTGAAATAAAAATGATAAAAACATATAAAAATATTCGCCGTATGCATATATGTACTGATGGTTATGCATATAAAATCGATGTCTTATCGAGTACATAATGTGCATGGGACATTCCACGCTATTTCACCTAGCCCGTGACCCCGACCATTTATGGTTTTTTCTGATTTTTTAAGTAGAGTTGTCCCCCATGCGAGGAATGTTCATACCAATTATGACATTTTTATCTCTTCTCTTTTAGGAGTTATAATTTTGCAAAAAACGTCAATTTCAGAAGTTTTGAAAATGCTTAAATGCTGATAACTCCTGAACTAATTGAGATATCGACAAATGTCATTATATAATTGATTTTCATTTTGAAGCATACTTTCGTAAAAAAATCTGAAAAATATTGTCATTTATCAATATCAACGTTTTTTTTTACTTCTGAAGTAAAAACTATTTTTAAAAAAGATGATTGCCTTTTTTTATTTTTTTCAAACGATTATCTAAAATAGAGTGACACATTTTATGATTTTTAAGGCGAGTCTCATCGTGGGCCAATTTCTTCTTCAATTTTTTTTCCTTCAAATTAATTATGTTTTTTTTAGAAAATTTTTATCATTTTAATGTCCAATAATGCTATTAATGAATTTTGTCATTTCCAATTCGGTTTCGTCAGGCCTGAAACGGTTTATTTTCAATTTGTTCTAAATTTAACGAAAAAAAATGATTTTTTTTCTAAATATTTTTCTTCTTTATATTCCGTAAAGGAAGTCAGGAAAACCAAAAATGATCGCGGTCATAGGTTAGGTGAAATGGCGTAGAATGTTCCATATAGAGACACGCGCACATACATATGCGTGTATACAGGGTGACAATTATACCGTGGCAATCTGTTCTTTAGGGTTTTGCGCGAAAACTTTGCGAACGAGAAAAGTATGATTTTCGATGGTTTTTCAAGTCCTCTTTGAAAAAAAATAAAGCCCGTTTTTGCAATGAGTAGTATTTGCCAAAAAGAATTGGCGATTTAGGAAAAAAATCAAAATTTCATTTTGAGTTTAGCAGAATGAAGATAACTAAATTCCGAATCAGAAATGTGCCGAAAAAAATGTGTACGAATAAAATTTCATTCTGCAGCTTCGATGATTTCTTTCTCGACGACGAGATATCCCAAAGAAGTTTTTCAGGAGGGTTTCGTATTCGGAATTTAATTATCTCCATTCTGTTGAACTCAAAATGGAGTTTTAATTTTTTTCCCAGAATGCTCAATTGTTTCCGGCATATTCTACTCTACACAACGATACGTTATGTTTTTCTTTCGTAGACGACTTAAAAAACCATTAAATGTCATATTTTTCGCGGCCGCAAAATATCCGCACCAAAGCCTTAGAGAGCAGATGGCCACTTTATAATTTTCACCCTATATACAGGGTGGACCACTCAACGTGACCGCCCAAAATATCTCCGTTGCCTTTAGTGTGACGAAAAAAATTTTAAGAGGTAATTTCATTGATATCGAAGGGCTGATACAGTGGTGAAAAATTCAGTTTTCCCAAGGTCATCGTTTTTGCGTTCTCAAGGTCATCAATGGTTTTTCAAGTGGGAACATATTTTTTTTTTTAAATTAAAACGTTGTAGCTGATATTCAGATGAATCCAGTGATCTAAGCCTCTATACCTATACGTCGTATGCATGGATGACGTTTTCTACGCCTATCCATTCGTTAACAACAAATTGATAATTTTATTTTATCGTCAATCCAACTTTTTTTTCCAATCCTTGAATTTTTGTAATTCTCTAACATCAAGAAAGTATCGGCTCAGACGAAAGTTTTATTTTTGTACTAAAAGTACAAAATTGAATTGAACAATTTTGTACTAAAAGTACAAAATTGAATAATAATAACTCCATTGTTCATCAAAATTTCTCAATAAAGAAACTCAAGCTTAGCAAGAATGTTTATAAAATATTGACAATCAACCCGTTTTTGGGCCCCATGCAGACCAATTGAAGGAACCACTTTTCTTCCTCTTCTAGACAAAAAAGAGTCCGTCATTATTATCGTACTAATCGCCCTTGAACACGCTCACGAATTGTTTCATATTCCTGCTGATTAAAAAAATGCCCAAACGATTTTTTACCTACGCAATTCTCTGACTTATAATGTTGCTTGGAGGCGGTTGATTTAATGATTAATCAAGCTGCTTCGTGTTTCGCTCCAGTGACTTAAAAAAACCATCAGATACAAGAGAAACTTTTACTTGGATTTTAACTGTATAAAAAGAGAGTCCCGAAGGAAAAAATTACATTCACCAGTTTTAGTTATTGTGATGATCATGTGTGTTCGTGACTCCTGATTTTTTCTCAAAGAGATCTCGAAGGGAATCGAGGAGAGGGTAGGGATGACGAGAATCAAAGTCTTGGGTGATCGGTGAATTGGCGGTTAGTTGCGAATGGGCAAGTGCTCGGTAAAGATCACAGGGTAGACAGAAAAGAGAGAGATAGAAAACCAGACAGAAAGATAAGCAGAGAAAAAGAGAGAGAGCGAGAGAGAGAGAGAGAGAGAGAGAGAGAGAGAGAGAGAGAGAACGGGGGCATAAGGTTCGGCCCCGAAAGAATCTCTGCCCAACTTAAAGAGGTTAATCGCGATATACGAGAAGTTTGCAAAATTGAAGCTGAAAGACGATAGCACCAACGAAAAATTAGAAAAAAAAACAAAAGGAGGGAGAGCGAAAGAGAAAAAAACTAAAAAAAATCAGAGCGGTGAAAATTTGGTAAATTTAGTGGGTACCAAGAAATATTAACCTCGAAAAAAGTGAGAAAACGCGCTGGTGAAAAAACGATTTGACGTTCGTGTATTAACAAGCTCGTGAAATAGTCAGTAATCATGTCCATGGGCGACTGGTACGGTAATCGTGAGATTATTCTCACCGGAGTGACCAGTCAATTGGGACGTGCTTTGTTGGAAAAGCTGCTCCGGGCTTTGCCGAATGTTAAAATTTATGCGATCCTAAGATCTCGCAATAGTCTCACCAAGGACGACAGGATCAAGAGGATATTCGCTTCACCGGGGTATGGTGTTCACAATCAAATAGATAACAAACACAATCGTCCGGAAAATATGCAATAAATTAAATAAAGAACCGACAATGTGCTTTGGATTTTGCCGACATTTGGGTGTTTTTATTGCATCTTCTTTTTATATATTTTATATAAAAGTTTTATCTAAAAATTGTAGATAGAAATCTAAAAACAATATATTTTTAGAAAACATATATATTTTTCGAAAAAATATATATTTTTCGTTAGAAAATATATATATTAGAAAATCTGTTAGAGATAGCTGTAAGAAAATATATATATTTTTTTGATGTACAAAATGGCCGACTACTGATATTTTCTTTTATCTTTTTTTCGGCGCTTCGCGGCGTGACATTTAGCATCCACAATTTTTTACCTAGAACAAAAAACAAAAATTCTCGTCAATCTACATTAGAATACCTAGAGAAGTACGTACGGAATTTATAAAATATCGTTTTGTTCAAAAGTTGTAGGTATTTGAACTTAAGAAATGAATTTGCAGTGAAAATTTTCGTATAAAACTGCTGATACAATGAAAAGTTTTCGATTAATCAGAAATCCGTACGTACTTCTCTGCGAAATGCAATTAGGAACAGAACTTTTAAATTTGAAGTAAATCGAGCGAAAGCTGTTGAAGTTATTTGTCACGCCAATTGGAAAAAAGATAAAGAAAGAAAATATTAGTAGTCGGCCATTTTGTACATCGAAAAAAAAATTTATATATATATATTTTCTAACAACTTGATATTCATACTAAATAGATGTGTAATTAATTTTATGAGTAAATCACATTTTCATACGAAAAAAATGGTTAAATTCGCACCCATTACTGTGGCCTAACGCCTTAATGAAATCGATATTACCGACAGATACGAAAGGCTACGACTCCAAGACCCGAACGCAATTTCAAGAGTGAAGGTATTGGAGGGTAACTTGCTGTACGAAAATTTCGGCCTCAGCAACGAAGACAACCTGTCGTTGAGCGCCGTCGAAGTTTTATTACACGCGGCAGGACCGCATGATGAAGTTTTCAAGTTTTGCCAACAACTGCCGCACTTGCGTACAATCGTCGCTGCATCATCGCTGTTCAAATACAAGGGATCGATAGCGGAAACGCCGTGTGATGAAAACTTTCCCGTTATACCGTTGGCTCTTTTGCGAATTCCGCTTTTGGGTCCTGCCCACGAGGAACCGATGCCGGGCTTCGTCGAGATTTTGAAAGGACCGACAGCACTCATGATTGGAGCAGGCTATGCATTGGGAAATTCAAATTTCCCCGCTGAAGTTTATCCGATCGATCTCGTGGTGAATGCTATGATCGTTGCTGCGTGGGAGCGAGGCCTCAGGTTAGCTTACCATCCTTTGATCACACTTGATTAATAAGCGAACAAAACCGGACTTGTCCACACTAGGTCCATTTTTTTTGTGTTCTTCAAGCAGATCTTTATTTGCTTCCGAAATATTTTGCATCAAATGTGGCGCTGAACAGCTTAAAATTGGCCACAAACTGCCTTTTCAAGCGTAAGAGCAGTTTTTGCGCACGAATAAAAAAATTTGTCGGAGTGTTTTATTTTTATTTATGCAACAATATTTATATTGAACTGAGGATTATTATGATTGGACGCATTTTTTGTCACGCAATCTTCCATTTTTCGCAAATATTGAAAATATGTAATATTGAAGAATGATTTTTTAATCCAGGACAAGTCAATGCTTTTTTTTGTATTAGGATAAAAAAAAGTGCATCTTCGCTGCGTCTGTTTGTGCCCCAAAATACATTTGTTCGTATTCTCCCGAACACGAAAAGAAACGTCTGAATTTTTTTCGTTGAGGGCCAGAGAATTGCCGGCGCGGTTTGTACCATATTTTTCTGACAATTTTCTAAAAGCATATATAAAATACTATATTTTAGACAGCATAGAATCGATATAAAAATCTGCGAACTTCTCCCTTTTGGTTCTCCCAGATGCTCGTAACCTCATGAATAAAAAGAACCTGGAACAGGGATCTAACAAGGGGCATCACCGTACATTCTCTACCAAAAGTGAGTTTCGGCGAGAATTTTGTGTACTTTGCGATGAGTTTAATTTTTTTTTAAATCAACCACACTGAAGATGCTAAGAACATTAATCTCCGGTAATAATAATGCAAAAAAGTTATAAGTATATTGTTGGAAAAAAATTGTTCCACAAATGTCCGGTGAACTACTTTTTTTTATATTATAAAATAAATTCGTAGATTTTTCTGAATAGGTATGACTTTTTTTTATAATTGTTCTTTCTATTTTCATTGTAATTTTCTTTATTGAAAAAATGGATGGAGGGTCACACATTTTCAATATGTTTTCGGAACAATGTTCCATATTCAATCCAAAAAGTGTCCGGGGTACTGAACGAACAGTGTCATAGGTACAGCCTCTGAAAAATGCCAAAAACGGGATTTTCGAAATAGAGAAAAAATTCTTTAAATAGTATTCAGAAGTATTCAGAATTCTTTAAATGTATTCAGAAAAATATCATATTTCATTTAATGTCACAAAAAATCAAGTTTACCGCAGATTTTTTGAACAATTTTTTGTTAAAACAATTCGTTTACAAATGTTTGGCATTCTTATTATTCAAAACCAATGTTCCTAGCATCTTCAATACGGTTGATTTTTTCAGATTTTGATATTGTCGCAAAGGACTCAAAGTTCTTACCGAAACTCACTTTTGGTAGGGAATGTAGGGGCAGTACATCCTCATGTGTCCGCCTTAGACTTTGTTGAAACTCAGATATGTTATAAAGCATTGAAAGCTGAGACATTTTTTATTTTTTTCGACGAAAAGAACGGTTTCAAGGGGAAAACCACCCCTCAAAGAAAGGCATGTCAGGGGTGATTTTTCAATTACACTCACAAGCAGTTCACCGATCTAAATGAAACAAAAACCAAAATTCATCCAATGGAAAGCGATGAAAAAGCCACTTTTTGGGGGTAAGAATTTAAGAAATAAAAATATAAAAAAGGTAAAAAATATGAAAACTTCATTACAAAGTCTACACTGAAAAGAAAATCGTTCATCCATCCAAAATTCAGTTGGTTTAACAAAATGTATCTTTAAATACGTTCAACTTGATTTTTGATTGTCATAACAAAACAGTATAGTTGGTGGTAAAACAGTATAGTGGTGTGCACCGTACCTTATTTAGCATGTGTGAGCAACTGTTAAAACAACAAAATTTCGATACAACAAAATGCATTTGCACATTCAACGGCTTATTTTTCTCAGTGTACTTAATTTTTAATTTTATAATTTAAAAAAACATTTATATAAGTATATCCTTCCAATAATGTTATAGTGAGAAACCGCCCAAAATTTCAGCCAGATCGATCAATAACTTTTTGAGCTATAACATGAGCAGTTTTTCAAAAGATGTCTAACGGAATACCTTACAGCGCCGCCATATTGTTTCGTATAAAAACAAAAAAAAACTTAACACTTGAAAGTTGTAATAAGATAATGTCAAAATTGTAAAACGATGCGATTACTTTGTCCCCTTTAAAAGAAATTATGAAAAATGACTCCACTTGGGGCATCTAAAGGGATTTGCCCCCTCAAGTGACTTTGTTACTGACGTTTCTTCGTGTGTTGTCACAATTTCACAACAGCCGTTGAGTTTTTGCAAAAAATACATCGACCTCGAGGTCGATTATTGTCCTTAGGTGTCTCGTCGAAATTGTCCCGAATAAAGTTCCTAACAAAAGGCGATCGTTAAAGCAGTTTCTCAAAAAAAAAAAAATGACGTTCGTTCGAGCGATTGCTCGAGAGTGAAAGTCTGCGAGCACAATCGCATGGACAACGCGCTCGGGCAGACCCGCACCGTGGAATAGTCATAAATTGCCATCGCGGTTTAATCAATGCCGGCAGTTATTTCTCACGTGAATGCTGTAAACGTATAGATACAGTGAAATGTGTAGAAAAACGAATAGCATACTCGTTCACGAGACAACCGTGTGGAGACCATTGCTCAAGTATTTTAACCTATAGTCGTCTGCATGCAGCTTGAACGGGCCTATCTTTCACCAGAATACATTGCAAAATAGTAGCGCGCGTCGCCACGTATATACGGAAAACGAAAGTACCGTGAAGTTCGTTCGATCGTGTAATCACTCAGGATAAACATATGGTACATGCGTCGTGAAGCAAAGTTGAGATATTTCGATTTTGTCATTATTTCGTGCTGCTTGTATAGCAACGTGGACATCTTAAGGATGTTGAGTCCCTATGAAACATGTTAATGTTAAATGTTCAATAAATAGCTTCTTAATCGTCATGAAATTTTTACACGACCTCCTGAATACTTCATGTAAAAACATACCAAATTTTCACAATTCTATCATCATTACTTCAACCTCCTTAAGGGTTGAAATAGAAAATGATAAGAAAATTCTGAAAATTTGGTATGTTTTTGTATGAAGTATTTAAGAGGTCGTGTTAAAATTTCACGACGATTAGGAAGCTCGTTATTGAAAAATTAACATTTTGTTAAGAACAATTTAAAAAAAAAAATTTTTAAATGTATCAGTAAGCTTTGTTTTGTTTCCGTTGCTTTCAGTATATCGTAGATATTACAAAATTGAGAGGTAAAAAAAAACTTATTGCAAAGTTACATCAGTTTTCATCAGAGAAAATTTAATTTGTGAATGTTAATTGTTCAATAACGAGCTTCCTAATCATCGTGAAATTTTTACACGACCTCTGAAATCCTTCATACAAAAACGTACCAAATTTTCAGAATTTTATTATCATTTGTGATTTGGGACTCAACATCCTTAAGGGGGGAAATACATATAAATGGTCGAAAAAGACGAAAAATTTCGGAATTGTTTTCCAACGCAACTACTGGACCAGTTGTTTTGAAATCTGTAAGGTATTTTAGTACATTAGAAGACAAGAAAAACATTTTTTTTAATCGACAATAAGTATTCATCATCAGCCTGCAGCCAATTGTTGCTGAACGGATTTTCGCAATTTGCGGCAACGATAAAAAAAACTCTTTATTCGATTCATTTCAACCAAAAGTTTTTAGACATATAGTTGCAACCCCTCGTCGATAAACCTCTATATTCCATAAAAAATTTAATCAAACAATCATTTTTTGCCAAAAAAAAAACGAATGTTTTTGGTGAAAATTCGATCATTTCTTCTGAGTGCCGCCATTATTACAATATTCAACTTTCTCTTAGTTTATCGACAGCGTACTTTCATCCAGAATGCAATGGTGTTTAATTTTTTTGTTTCAAATTTAAAAAAAACTACAGCTGCCGCAGTTCGACATCGCGGGGAAAAATCGTTCAGCAACGATTAGCTGCAGGTTGCATTTGAACACTTATTGTCGATAATGTACTCAATAGTACTGTAATATTCAATGTAATTCAAATGTACAATAAAATACGCTGTAAATTTCAAAACGTTTTGTCCAGTAGTTGCGTTGGAAAAAAATCCCAACATTTTTCGTCTTTTTGGACCATTTATATGTATTCCCCCCTTAATGCGCTTTGTCGTTACTTTTTAATAATTTTATTTCGTTCATAAAGTGGCCGATGTCAGGCCGTGGTTCCAGTGAAAGCAAAACGAAATTACAATGATAAGAAAGCAACGCACAGATGTCTTAAGGGGTAAGGCCACTGTAAATTTATTGAAAAATCGATTTTTTTTTATTGGCTTAAAAAATAGTTTAAACCCTCTAGAATAAGAAAAAAAAGGTCCTGTGCGAAAAAAAATTTGTTGTCCTTAGGAAATGAAGGTCGCCGCCAAGCGTGTCAAAACTTGCTCCGAAACGACTGCAATTATATCGGAGATGGCGATTCCAAAACTTTCAAAGGCATCGTGGATTCGAAGCCTTATGAAAATGTTGATGTTAAAAAAAAAAGAGTGCATAGATCACGTGCAAAAAAGAATGGGCACTCGATTGAGAAACTTAAAAAAAGGAACAAAAGGTCTCGGGGGAAGAGGAAAACTCACTGCCAAATTGATTGACGAACTAAGCATTTATTACGGCTTAGCAATCCGTCGAAATTCCGATTCCATCAAAAATATGAAAAATGAGATCTGGGCAACCCTTTTTCACAAAATGTCAACGGATGAAAAGCCTCAGCACGAAAAATGTTCGGAGAATTGGTGCAGTTGGAAGAAAGCGAAAGCAGAAAATGCCTTGGATGCGTATCATCACAATCAGCCAATGAGTGAGGAGGTTTATCAAGCCATCAAACCCATCTACATGGAATTGAGCCGGGACGAGTTGCTGGAGCGTTGCTTGGGGGCCTATACTCAAAACAATAACGAAAGTTTCAACGCTACCGTTTGGAGTTTGGCCCCCAAATCATCCTCAAGCGGAAAAACTGTACTAGATATTGCGACGGATATCGCTGTTTGCATATTCAATGGCGGCCTTACCAACGTCTTGCAAATATTCAAGATGTTGGAGGTGGAAATTGGTGTACAGTTATATAATTTCTGCATCGAAGCCGACGCCAAACGCATCACGCACGCGGAGACATCTCTGAGCGACGTGGCCAAAAGTGCGCGCGCTCCAAAAATCAACCAGGAAAGACGAAGAAGACGAAAATTTGGCTATCGAAGGACAAATGTATGGTGCTAGGATTGCAGACTAACGGTAAAATTTTTTTTAACTTCTTTTTTTAATTTTTTCCAATAAAAAACTATTCGCAAAACTTTAAACGCGTTTTTCTCGAAACATGGTTTTTCAAAATGGCACGCAGCATAACTCGAACAATTTTCATTTTTTTTACTTGAAATTTTAACCAGATGTGAACAGTTACATTATCTTGAGAATGTCGATCGGAATTTTCAAGAACTTTATTCATTGGTTTTTTATTAACAAAAAACTTGCCGTCTTTTTCGTCAAAAATCAATTTTTTTTTCAAACGCACGCCAAATCCACAAAAATTGATACTTTTTAAAATCCGATCGATATTCTCTAGCTATAGCCCTCTAGATTAATGGTTTTTTTTTTGTTCTAGATTCAAAAGTGCACCAGTGGTGCTGCGTGCCGCGGAGCCCTGGAAGCAAAACATGTCCCGGGAAGATAGCTGTGGAACCGCCATTTTGTTTTTTTTTACTGTAAAAAAATTTTATAATAAAGTTTAATGTATGCCCGATAACACCATTAAAAGTTTTTTTTCAAATACCTTCAATTTCGGGAGCAAAAAATTAGTGAAAAAACCTTTTTTTTTGGGCCGTTACAGTGGCCTTACTCCTTAACTACACGATTTTCCTCGAAAATCTCTTTTGTTAGCTTTTTATTTATTTACAAAACAACTCCTGGTATCTCGATATTTGAGGAAGGTACGGCCTTTACATTTTATACAAAATCAAAGTTCTTTTGTAATATTCGCCTTTGGAATATTCGCCGATTAACGGGTCGAAAAGTCACTGATTTTCGCGATTGTTTTTTTTTCGGAGGTTAAAATAGTATGATTTTATAATGTCAAATCAAAGCACTCATAAAGAAGAGAAAATAATGTTTCAACCGTTTATTTTTATTTTTTACATTATTTAACGGTTGCAAATGTCTTAGAAAAAAGGAATCCTAACGGTGTATACGGCTGGGGCCATAAAATTATCTAAAACAAAATTTGTCAAAAGATTATTAATTAGTATGAAAGCCGCTATCTTGCCATGGAGGTTTTTAAAAAATGGAAATTGACAAAACGACAGCGTTTAAAAAAAAATCGAATTTAACCGAGTTTTTCGACAAGTTCAAAAGTTCGAGTTGGACAACAAAACTCTACACCTTAACAAACGAACCCTACAATACTTACGAATATTGTTTAAGAATTCTAATTCGGCTGGCCTCTTAGAACTTTCTAAACAGACTTGTTTTAAAATCCGCCAAAAAAAACGTCCACCAGAAGAATGCTTCTTCGACGAGAAAGCGAAAATGGAATTGAGAATATTGCTTCAAAACAGCTTTATGAAGGAAAATTCGTAATTATTTTTGAGTATACGTCTTTTCTGTCAAGTATGTACGTACACAAAATAAACTTCGAAAATTGCATGCGTACCTTGACAAAGGCGCTACTTATTAACGAATTTTGTCAATCTCTCTACGAGTCCTCGAGATCGATTATTCAACAACGAATATTTAATATTCCGTTGAAAAACACCGTTGCAAATTATTTACAAAAACCCGCTGTCCTTCTTTTCTCTCGTAAATGTAATTGCGAAGTATTTCGCAACGAGCACTGTTGCTTTAGTGTGTACTTTGTTGTTCCCTATCGTAAGCAAAAGCAAGGAGGAAGATTAATTGCTCTGCGCGTGAAGCCTTGTAACATGTTACAAAGTCAAGTCGTTAAACTGCCATGACGAGGACGTGAGTGTCAAAAGAAGATCGGAGGTAGGAAGAGAGAAATCATTTTTAACAAGCATCCTTTTTATACCGATCATTTATTAATGATTCCCATTTGCTTGGCAATGCCGCTTTTCTTTCCTTATAGCGGAGATTACATTTGGTGGACATTAAAATACTATTTAATGAGAAATATTTGTAAAATGTTCAAAAACACAACAAAATTTCGCTTAGAAAAAATGTCCGGGAGTGGTTTTGTATGTGTGTGTTTGTGGTCGCAGATTCATTTTATTCCTGTCAGCCTAGAATATATTCACAGCCGACACATTGAAACAGCAGTCTATATAGGACAGATGCAAGGATATGTTTCGTTGTTTTCTTTTCATTGGAGTGCAGAGGGAAGAACATAAAATCCGACTGGCCAGACGAGCCAGCGGGGTAGTCTTATTGCCCCACTGGAAAGCTCCATTCACCAGTTTTTTCCCACATATACCGCGCAGGTCCTGTCAAGAACCAAAGTTATTTTCGCATCACAGGACTGCTGCAATAAATCGATTTCATCTACTAGCCCAAAACGAACAATGCTCCTTTCGCTCCGTTGCGACCTTTCGCCTTAGACCTAGCTCATCGATCTCCGTACTGTTCCGTCCTTTTCTTTCTCTGCAATGATAATCGAAGTCTTCGAAGTGAGCAAATGTCACAGCCATTTGACATATACATCATATACAGCCAAACACAAAGTCGCGTCAGCCTACAATCTGCTGCGAAATGATTTCTCCCGAATGTACACAGAGTATACATATAGAGTCTGTAATTTCCGTCTCAGTGGTGATCGGACTTAAAGGAGAATCGTCCTGACAAAATGCCTGCTAGTAGCTAGTATCTGTTATACTTGAGCCCCCGAGACTTCCATTTGGTCAAGGGGATCAAGGGATATGGCCCCACAGGGCGATCAATACTGACCCCTGATTGAATAGAATAGTTCTGTCCCAGTCTGTTTCAATAAACTCTTCAACCAATTTTCGGCCATCAATCACGTGGACACGCCATCATTTGAAAATATCTCTTGTAACGTTTTTTTTCCATTTCGAATGAACATGACAGTAAATAATGATAAGAATGATAATAAGAGAAGAGACGAAAGAGCCATGTTTACAGGAAACAGGAAGTTATTTTACTGCCAGTTAAATACCAAGAACTAGAAGTGAACAGAGAACGGAGTTCGAGTTGACAAGATCTATCCTGGTATTAGTCAGCAATCTGGTCGACGCCAGACAGACCAGGGGGTCGAGCCAATAGCAAATAGACTGAATAAGAGGAAACGGGTCGCCAGTATCTGATAGAAGACGATGGTATGAGATTCCAAGGTCATCAAAGTTACACTCAATTGCAAGGCACCAGAAGCTGATGGTATCCAGAACTTATGGTACAAACTGGACTGCCGGCAGTAACGACTGGCGAAATGCTGTACACCGATCATCAGGCACTCGGTGATGTTCCGAGGATTCCTAATGGCCGGCAGTACATGTTGTCAAAGAAGAAGGAGATAGAAGACTCAGTGAAGTATCGACCAATTACGTGTCTGCCGAACATCTGCAGAAACTACTAACTAAGCCACTAACAGAAACTTATACGTGGCATCCACGAACTTGATGCATATGATAGAGTGCCACACTCTCGGATAGCCAAGATAATACCCGTATACAGGATTCAGGAAATCATCGTGCAATCCTTGATGTGTACCATGGAGCAATGAAGAACCACATCTCGACTGGCGATGATGGAAGGCCAAGTAACGATTGCTGCAATCCGGACACAGCGTGGGATGTTCTGAGCAGATGCCATGAGCCCACTGTGCTGTGCCGCGCTCTCAACCTGGTGGATAATCAACTGGACAGCTCTAAGTATGGATTCAACATCAATATCTGCAGGGGAGGTACATACACCTAATGTACATACGCATTTAGTGTTGTCAGATAGACAGACACCGATCCTGCGAAAGTGGAGGTAAATGCGCAAGCTGCTTAGTACCTACTGGCTACCTCGCCCAAAGCGGATGACGCTACCTCCCCGCAAGAGTGGGCGTGAATTAATACCCATGGGTAGGCTATGCAATACGGTGTAATATGACCTCCGGGTGAACTACCAAAGACAGACAACCGCGCTTTATCAGGCTATCAGAAGATTTGACACGAGTATACTCGACTGGATCTACTCCATTGGACTGGGAATGAAATAGATACCGGTGTAGCTCATGCGCACCAATGGAAGCGGAACTGACTAACTCAAGTCACTGCATAGCAAACAGGCGAACACCTTATGGCAACCACAAATTTACGGCAAGGCATCCAATAGTGCATCGACAAAACTAACGAGGGCATGATTAGTGTCAAAAAACATAATCGGCAACCCGAACAAATGTATTACCGGTGCTAATCAGATCTGGGTAGAGACAAGATCCCTTGCGTTGTACAACCAAGCAGCAAATACCGTTCATCGAACTTTGGCACTAAATACTCTATTCGTTTTTTTTCAAACGTGATCGCTGATTCACTTTTCTTTGTAAAAACTCAAAATTCGAGAAGTAAACGTGGTTTGTTCAAGTCCCCCTATTGAAGTTATGGCTGGCTAACTAATACTGTGCTACAGTGGACATCGCGATACTTATACTCTACTATAGTGGACACGGCGAAGCTGCGGACAAAGTCGTGCTGGTAGACGTTGTCAGATTTTGTCTGATTCTTTTAATAGTCGAACGAAGCGTGACATCACATTGCAAAAACTAGGCGTGCTTGACGTGTGTTCAATGTATGTGGGAGCATGAAAATATAAAGGCCAGACACGCGTTGCCATGTTTACTCTACACACTTATGCATTTGGTAACACATAATGGGTTACAAGTACACTCGTAAAAAATCCACACTCGCGTGTGTAGTTTTAACGCATTAGATTATTACACACCCTCGTGGCTGTCGCCATCAACATCGGACTTATTCGAATCCACATAAAGCGTGTAGAATCAACATACAAGACGAATATTTACACACATTGTACTAAAAGCAAAAGCAACACACAAGCGAAAATAATATAGGAAAAAGCAACACAGTGAAACACATTGGTTGATTTGACATCGATTGAATGACCGGTTAATTGAAGACCACATTTGGTCTTAACTTATCGTTTCATTTATAGATCATTTTTGAGTTCTTCACGTGGACGAACCTGAAACTGGAATGTATTTTCCAAAGCCTCTACAGCTGCATTGAATCTTTAACGACGTATTTTTGTGTCGAGGCCGTCACCGATAAGCAAAAAGTGGCCGTCATCGTGAAGCTCTATGAAAACCTAGCCTATACTGAAACAAGAAAGACAGTGGCACCGCTCATGATAGCAATTCCATTACTATCTTGAGCGACGTCACTGTCTTTCTTGTTTGCCATTTTAACATGTTTTTATGTGGGATACGGGTAGACCATTCCAAAGCATATTATTAATTTTCAAAATCTGAAGACACCTATCTAAACTATGTATATATAATTGATACAGAGTAACATATAAGGACGGTTGAGTTCAGTTCAATAAATACATATATTTTGACGATAAGACGCTTTTGTTATTGAATTTGTTATTACGACACACTCCACGTATATACTGTAGTGTCTACGTAAATGACTGTAGACACTATTTACACGTTTTAACGTGTGTAAGAAAATGACACATGTAAGTGTATGGACGCATCTATCCGTGTTATTTTGACACCATTGTTTTTCACACGAGTTAAAACGTGTAAAAAGTGTCTACAGCCATTTAAACAACTAAAGTGTCTAAAAACAATACACTTATTTTTGCAGTGCAATAAAAGTGAATGTTAAATTCCAACATTGGTGCACCAGCCGAATGTAATTGATAAATCCATGAATGACCGTGAATCGGTAGCTCTGCTACAATGTACAACTGTACATTGCACATGGTATGTACTTTTGTTACTTGAATTTACAGAAATCGAACCGACGAGCCGATTGTGTATAACGCACCGAACCTCGGTTGCACCTGGGGTGAAATGATTGAAAAGGCCAGACTGGCAAATCGTAAATTTCCCTATCCAACATTCGGCATTCGTGGAATCACTTCGGTGGGTTTCTTCCATTCGATAATTGTTTTGTTACTAGAATGGATGCCCTCGGCTCTATGCGATATGATTCTTTCCCATTTTGGTGCAAAACCAAGGTAACGTATACTCACATTTATCACGCGCTGGGAAAAAGATAAAAGTTTTCGTTGCAATCGTAAAGGCAACACATGAAATGTGAGGCATTGGAAACAACAATAGACAGAGGCTTCATTGAATAAAAATGCGGTGCATCCGTTTGTACATAAAGACAACGCAGCAAACGATTACGAAACATGCGAGTGAATCGCAAAAAATGTTTTAAACGTCTTGCCTAAGTACAACGTTAAACTGATTGAGACAAAGTTTTAATTAAAAGTGTTCTAACTTTTATTCCAATTACAAGACTGTCATTATGTCTTGAAGGCAGTATCTCTTACTCTTTGCGACTACATTTTTAACAAGCAGTTGCGGAAATATAGTCACGTAAATTGTCAGTTAGACTATCGGAATGTATTCTTGATTGAATAGTACAGAATCTGTTGTAATGAAGAGGATCGAAAAAGAACATGTGTCAAATAACGAAAAAACTTGTTCTTTTTTCTAGATATGCGTCCGAATGCGAGCATGTACGCAAATGTCTACGATCGTTGGAGCCAATTGCGTTAAGATCGTGGGCTGTGGAGCGAAGTCGTGTCTACCAACTGCAAGAACGCCTCTCGCTTGAGGACAGAGATACGTATCCTATTTGCCCTGAAATCGATCTCGAATCCTACATTCTTTGCGCCGCAGCGTCAGCGAGAAAATATTGTGCCAATGAGGTCAATCTCAAAGTCGTGAAAACCTTCACACGTTTCCTTATTGCTGTCGTCGTTATTCTGACGTTATATTATTTCTTGAAGTAGCTTGATTGTCCCATTAATTCACCATTTTATATTCGGTTATTCGGCATTTTACTATACGCTATAATTTACTGATACGTTACTTCTACCACCCGTGTGTAGAACTATATTTTTCGATACATGCTGTGTACACTGGGTCTGTTAGGAAACAGTTGGATTTGCAAAGTTTTCTAGGCTTTTGAGAAATCTCAAGGAATTCAGGGTTACTTCTCGTACTGTCTACTGGTCGACGCAGGAGTTGCCAAAGTCAAATGATCGAAACCGTCGTTAATAAAAATTGAAGTATAATCACAAAATGAGAAATTACAGGATTTGTTGAAAAATCCGTAACGGCGCACTAAACAAATATTTCTGAACGGAATTATAGAGTTTCGTAGTTTCGACTACCAGCTTTCAAAAGTATAAAGTGTCGTTGGTGGGACTCAAAAAAGATATATTATTTCAGCACCTGAAAATGGGGAATGCTTTACGGATTCAGGCATGTCATGAATACACGAAACGGTAATACAAAATGCGAAAAATATAAAAATTATGAAATATTAATAATAATCAGCGACAAAAAAAGGAATTTTTGGTGAACAGTTAGGGCAAAGGACGTTCGATGGTCATCAATACCGGTGATTCGCACCACGTACAGAATGGGTTATGTCCAATATGTTATCTTCGCCAGATATTCGAAGAATAGCGCAAAACTTTATCTTCAATAAAAATATGAAAAAAATGGAATTATAAGCAAAAAAAAACAAAAAATGTATCTTTATTTAATTTAAGGTATATTAAAATAGGGTTTTCAGGTCGTGAGGAATTTTGTTCGTTGTAAACAACCTGTGCAATGGCAGGATAATACTTTTCTTACAAGTAACGGACATTTCTCATTATTGTTGGAATAAAATGTCGAAGAAAGGCAATTTTTCTGTCCATCTTCCCCTTTTTGTGAACGGACCGCTGGGAACAACGGTGGCCAGTTCGTTGCTCGTTATTCCATTAACAATGTACGCATTACGAGAACGACTTTCTCCCGTGCAAGGATCACCCGCAAGACTCTTTATACAAGTCTTTCACTCGTACAGAGTTATGAAAGGATCCAAGCGCTTCACGGAAGCGATCCCTGACAGATGGAAAATATGAAAGAGCCGGGAGTGAAAGGAGGAAAAAGAAAAGTGGAACGAAAAATCGATAGTTCGGTCGAGAAAACCATCTGGTGGAAAACTTTGACGACTTGCGCGTCGGCGTGTATGTGTGCGAATCGACTCTTGAACACTCGAGGGATATGAGGAAAAAATGCAAGGGCAAGCTCGTGCTTTATCGGATGGAAATTGCACCAGATTGAACATGAAATGTGAAACTCCAGAAGCTCTGGAGGAAAAGAATTAAAAAAATGTCAATTCATATTTAAAATAATGCTTATACTTTATTCGAGAGATTGTAAACACTTTATGAGGGTGACTTCGTGGAATTGTAGATTAAATGTAAAGATATAGTGATTCTGCATGCCCCGAAATTTTGTTCCTCGTAAGGTAATAAATAAAACTACGAATTAAAGTAGAATTAGCGTTAATAATGCTATGTACTGTCTGATATTGAGTCGTAGAGATTTTATGATCGCATGATACTCATCCCAATGATAATACCGGCAACGAGTGCCGAAAATCCTGTCATCCTTACAAATACGTAAATCGATACCGCCTCGCGATTAGTGTCTCTGACAGCCCAGCTGCGATCATGTCCATCTGGAAAGTTCTGAAAAACCCGATGAAGATTTCCCGTCTAAATCAAAGTAAGAGGTTGAAATTCCACTTGTAGCAGAAGTGCTTTCAGTCCATCGATTTCTGCCTCCTACCGTCGCGATTAAATGCTACTCCGAGTGAAAAAAGTCCCGAGTCGCTTAAGCGAAAGTAGGAAAGGTCGTTAAGCTCGCTTAGAGCAGTGCAGACTTCTTTTTTATTTCAGCCTGCGCGTCGATCCACTACCTGCTTTTGCTACACGCCAGCTGGGCCACTCGAGGTATCATTTCAAGTGCAGCAGGCTTGAATTGGCACCTTCGACGCCCGGCTCGTTCGCGCGAATGCTCTACACGTACACGTAAATTGAGGTGGCAAAGTCGCGTAAACGTGTTTGTTGCAAACTCCAAACAAGGGTCCAGGCTGTATTTGGCACGAGTCGTTAAACCAACCCACGGAGACTGCAATTTCCTTTCCATTCCCATCTAGTGACGACACCCATTCGCATCACAAGTGACTTAAGTTTTGTGTGAAGTTTTCCGTCGGAAATCAATCCGTGAAACCGTCAAACATATGCTCTTACCTCACAATGCACGACCCGTTACGAATTACGTGGATTGATCTTCGAACGAGGTTTCATGTAGGCTTGGCTAGATACGTTATTACTGTTGTCATAAATTCTGAGTGTTACATAAGAACGGAAAAGAACCATGCTCTATTTGACACCGACTTGGCACCATTCTGTGCAAGGGCTACAAGAGCGATATAGCAACATCCTAGCACTATGTAACATGGCATTATTCTGTGATGACGTTGTAAGAACGTCGTTATGAGCGCTATGCTGTGACGCATTGGAGTTGTAAGTACATCATACTGGCGTGAGGTTATTTCGTGGTGGCATTATAGGAACACTCCGGTGCTATGTTGTGACGTTAAGTTAAGGAGGTACGATCATTACTACGAATCCAACTTTCGGATTTGAATTTTTTATATGATTTTGGCGAATACTTTATCCGCCTATTGCTAACATTTGAGCTATTTTGACCATCTAGTTTTTTCGCAATAAAACTGCAAAGTCGAGCACTTTGAGTTACCGAAGCACGTCGTCTTATGGAGACGGTAAACTGGAAGTGCAGTGATCGTGGTTTTTCTGCTCACGTATCCAACTAAACCCATTGGAAAACTGAAATTCGATACATTAGATATAATAGATATTGTAAAAAAAAAAAAGAAAATCGATCTTTACCGTGTAGTTAAAGTACTGCATTAGCAGAAAGCTTCAATTTCCGGTTGGAAGTGGTCAGAACGACGAAATAGCACCCACAGCTTAGCAAGGTCGCGAGTAACAGCTAATGTTTGACGTTTGGCGAACATAACCTAGCTATGTTTTGCAATTATTTTGAATAGAAGCCGCCACAAAATATGCAACCAACAATTCATGGAGTTTTATCATTTATCACGTATCAATAATGTGTAGAATTATATTCTGCCTATCGTGTTCATTCCGCTGAGGCCTATTTTAAGGGGACAGTCCACTTCGGAGACACGAAAAAAGGCTATTTTCGCGATTTTTTTTTTTTTTTTTTGATAAAAAATGGGAATATAAAAGTTGTTGGGCTTGATAAATAAAGTCTTGAAATACATTTAAAAAAATTTAATTCATTTCTATTCATTTTTAAGTACCAAAACTATAGTTTAACGTAACGCCTCAAAAATAGGTGGGCTAGGTAGCTCCACCACAACTCGGCAACGGCTTGTCTGAAACAAAAGAATCCAAGTCCATTAGATTCAGTACGACACCAGCTACAAAATGACCGTCAGATATGAAGTTTTATCAAAAAATTAAAAAATGGCAGACGCAAAACGAAAAAAGTAAAAAAAAAAACACGTTTTTTCGCAGTTTTTCGCAAAAAAAGAGTAAAAATCAAAATTTTAAAACCATCGAGGGTCATCTTGTTGCGAATCATGTTTACAATATGTGGTTGAAATTTCAAGAGAATCGGTTTATTAGTTTTCTCTTACCTAAACTCAATCGGCAATTCCTGCACCGTACAAAATCCAATATTTGTGAATGTAGGTACTTTGGGAACAGTAAAAAAAATCGATTTTTGAAATTATCAAAGTGGACTGGCCCCTTAATAGGTTTGAGGCGTATTAAACCTATTGAGGGCCTATTGAACCTATTAAAATAGGCCTCAGCCTATTTTAATAGGTTTCCGGCTGATTTTTCGATATATCTTTTTAGTCCGCTTTTAAAGTAGACCTGTTAATATTAATATTATGAAGACTACTACTGAACCATTGACAACCTAATTTTTCAGTTTTTATTTGTTCATGTGCAATAAATTCATCATTTACCACAGCATTTGGCACATTATAATCGATAATACGAATAATCAACATAAGTAAACATAAATCAGAGCAGCTGTGGATAAAATAAATTTAGACTCGTTTTTGACCCCGTGGAAGTGATCGTACCTCCTTAAAGTTTTTTATTTAGTGTCCGATTTCAGTTGGTCTAAACTCAAGATGCGATCAAGCTGAAATAAACGATAATCAAATCAATCTCGTGGCATCTTGTCGCAATGTAACTTATCGCAATGAGATTGCAGAGTTCTCCTCATTTGAAAATGTTTTCGTGTTTTCTTCGCGATGCCAAGAAGCTGGAAATCATATTGTAATAAAAATTGGCAATGTCATAGAGACTGGAATAGTCTGCTAGAAATCTACGGCTTTTGGGCCTTATCTCCAAGAAACTCTTAAGTGCGTAAGGTGCTTTTGCCTTTCTGTTAATAATAGTTGGCTATCTAGTTACTGCTATTGGTAACCGACATATTTTTAAGATATTCTCAAGGCGCTTGAGCGTATAGGAAATCCTCCAATGTCTCACTCATCGAATGCTTCTTGAGTTCCGTGGATCGAAGAATTTGATCGCATTCTACACGAAAACTGTGGTAATTCCCAGTCGTTCCGTGTGATTTTTAAGTTTGTCGAAACGAACGGGCTAACAAGAAGTGTGGAAAAAATAAACAGAGAACAGCACGAAGAAGTCAGTAAAAGTTAAAAATTAGAAGCCGTAGAAGTCCCGAACGGAAGGAAACGGTTACAGAGAAATGGAAGTTTTCGCCTTCAAAGATCAGACGGAGATGGGGATTCCACAGGACGAGTGTTCCACACTTAGCAGGGGTGAACGGGAAAGAGGCATGCGGAGAGAGGAACGATGGCGCGAGAACGGTCGAAGTGGAAAATTGGGTTCTAGCAAACAGTGCACCTCAGAACGAGGGTCAACAGCCAAGTTCTCTCTTCGATCTCTCTTAGCCAGACCGAGACGCTTGCAGGAAGAGGAGAACTCAAGAGAAAGGCATGGAAATGGAGAAAGGAAGGATCAAAGAGGATAAGACCGTGAGGTGAAAGCACAACTGTTTCTAAGCTTCAACAACTCCGGCCAACCGTGCGTCGCAGTCATACGAGCAACTGACGGTAACTTCTCGAACCTGTAGGCCACTGCAAGTGCAGGATAGTTATTATAACTCCATTAACAAGCTTCCCCCTTGTCAGACATTACAAACACAAGTATTCTGTACTTTAGTCATGTATACACTCCATTTGTACATATACAGCAATTAAAGGGAAAAACGTCAGTTCGCTACAAATCTTGGAGAAAAACATGGATGACAAAAAGCCCCGGATGAACATGAGTTGCCACATTCCCATCACTCGCTGAGAATTCGATGACGTTCTTGCACAATCGTTGTCCACTCGTCCGTTTCCACTGAATAACGTTCGTTTGTAGTTATTTTGCTCACTATCGCTTCCTTCAATTTTTTCGACTTATTTTCCGAATGTTCAACGTGTGCAGGACTCACAAAAGCAATGCCGAAATGAGGTGCTCAAACCCAGAAAGGCAATCCAATAGGATTTTTTCACCCCTGAATGTGTGGTAATTCGAGGGGCAAAATTAGTAATACGCTGTGATTTGGAAAGCAATATTCGAAATATGAACAAAACAAAAATTCTATGACACCGTTTTGCAGTTCAAATAAATGTCATAGAATTTCGGCGGAAAAATGTGATGATCATATGGTCAACGCTGCCCATAGAGGTGTCAAAATCTTAAGGAAGTCACCTTTACTTTTCACACGTGACATCACATTGTTTACAATTTATATTTATAGCCCGATTTGAGACAGATCCATAGGTCTGTCTGAACATTTGCTAGTTTACAATTTTTTTACGTTATAGCACTTCGAAGTTGACACGTCCTGTCAATTCACCGCCTGCGGTATTCAAGGTCTGCCGCATGAACTTTGCAGCATCGGATTTACGCTTCATCCAGGTATGGACCCCATGGGTAGTTACGTCGGCCGTATTTTTTCTACTCCAATCTACTCTCCCAAGGTTCCACACGGGCATGTTGTCACGAGTACGTACGAAACAGGTGTAGAACCACTTACTGTAAATGATCGGCGACCGCCATTCCAGCCGAAGGCCAGATTTTTTAGTGTCCCTCATAACCGGGAAAGTATAGCTGATGTATGCATTATGGCCGACGGCTGGGAAGGCAGTGGATTCCCAACAGCCCAACGGTAGAGCTAGATCTGGGTTGGTTTTTCTTATTATACTTGTCTGGCTTGTAGCTGCATTGGGCACCTGCATCCAATAAACTACCAGTATCCATTCTCAAATTATATTTATGGCCGGATTGAGCATCGGCATATAAAAGATGCCAGTATGGGGCTAGTAGTTATCGACTTTTGCAATGCCACCCATTGCTAGCACAGAGTTGTCGTCCAATCCTGGATTCAACACCGATCTTGAGCCCGCATTGATTGTAAATTGTCTTTAACAGTCTTTACCAAATCTTAATTCTAAACCCGAATTCATGCTTATATCTTCGGCAACCTTTTATCTATTACTTTGCCAGAACTGCGCCAGATAACTTAAGACAAAGAGCTCTCACGTAACGGAAATACGACGTGTACAACTTTCTTATACTTATAGTTTTTTTAATGCTCAAAAAGTAGAGTCTCAGAACGATCTGACACTTATCATTTTCGGAGAGTTATCTCACGGTTTCACTTAAGGAGGTATGTTCATTACTACGAATTCAACTTTCGGACTTGAAATTTTTATATCATTTTGACGAATACTTTTTGCGCCTATTGCCAAAATTTGAGCTATTTTGACCGTTTCGTTTTTTCTTTTCGTAATAAAACTGCCAAGTCGAGCACTTTGAGTTAACGAAGCACGTCCTCTTATGGAGACGGTCAACCGGAAGTGCGGTGATCGTGGTTCTTCTGCTCACGTGTCCAACTAAACCGTCGAAAAACTGAAATTCGATAGATTAGATATAATAGATGCTGTAAAAAATAAGAAAATCGATCTTCACCGTGCAGTTGAAGCACTACATTACAAGAAAGTTTCAAGAAAGTTTCCGGTTGAAAGTGGTCAGAACGACGAAATAGAACCCACAGATTTAGCGACGTCGCGAGTGACAGCTGATGCGTTTGGTGAACATAACCCAGCTTTGTTTTGAAACTAATTTGAATAGAAGCCGCACAAAATATGCAAACAACAATTTATGGAGTTTTATCATTTATCACGTATCAATAATATGTATAATTTGATTCTGCCTATCGTGTTGATTCCGCTGAGGTAATTCAAGCCTATTTTAATAGGCCTGAATTTTATTCAAGCCTATTTTAATTGGCTTCGATTTTATCGCGTTACTATTATTACGAAAATTACTACTGAGTTGGTGACAATCTAATTTTTCTGTTTTTATTTCTTCACGTCCAATAAATTCATCATTGACCACATCATTTGGCACAATATAATAGATAATACGAATAATCAACATAAGTAAACATCAATCAGAGCAGCTGTGGGTAAAATAAATTTAGACTCTTTTTTGACCCCGTGGAAGTGATCGTACCTCCTTAAACCATACACCTATCTTTCAACAAGTACTAGATTTTTAAGTTTACTCAAATTCAGGTATCCGCAGCAGTAATATTCGAATCTTTTTTTTATTCATTAACTTTTTCCATGTACGCCTTTATATACATGGCGTTTGAAATATACATATATATATATATCCGTCCGTACAATCCGTCGGATCGAATGGATAATTTCAGTGCTGGTCACATTGTCATGTGGTGATTGCCGTGACGGGCTGGCCGACCATCAGGAGCGGTTGGCGCAGTATTGAACAAGTACTGGGCTATTCGTACATTTTTTCTACGGTGAAATATCTCGAGAATTTCGATCAGGAGACCTAGGAGGCAATAGCACCATCTCTACTTAGAAAGACGAAGTTTTGTACCTGTCATGATTACCTGTCACGGGGCTCTCTAAAGTACACCTTGAGTAATATTAATGCAGATAGTGAATTAGCAGAATATGTCGATTTTGAAGTGCCATAATTCTAGCTATTTCCGAGCTAAAAAATTACCAGCCAGGTTAGTTGATGCATACCATGCGACTGCAAATATGCCTAATCAAAAATACTCTCAGTAGAAAATGAAACGTGCAGAAAAATGTCAAAGTTTTTTCAATGATTTTTTGAAATCTAGTAAGATCCTGGTGGAGAACTTTTTTTTACCATCACGCTCGGCGCTGCCATAAGAAAGAGCACGAGTAAGAAATTTTCTTTTTTTTTCAGAATCGGTTATAGGCTCAAAAAAAATTCCCGCTTAATCAATGCTGAGGGCTTTTAGCCTGAGCCTTTAGCTTCAATTTGCTATTTTTTTTGCTTTCTGTATGACCCTTTGTCGCTGGGATATCGCCGATTGGATGAAAAGTCAGCTTTTTTCTTTGGTCATCCATAGCTCATGTACGAATGATTGTACAGCGATCGGAAGGTGGGTTTCGGAAACTTGAATTAATCCTCTATAAGTTCCTTTTGGTATTTTAGAGGACATTTTTTTAAGCTCAATATTGACTTGAAAAAGTACAAAAAAATATTTTTTCGGTCGTTTTTGAAAATCCACCACAACTTTGCAAATATTACGAAAATGACTAGTGTTTCCAGGTTTTTTGAGCTCAGTACATGCTCAAAGACCCTGTAAATTTTTCTACCGATCGATTAAACCTTTTTTTTACCCCGAGTCGTCAAAGTTTTATCAAAAATTAAAGGAGCCCTTTTATTGCTCCTTCAACGTGAATTGATGATGATTAGGATGAAAAAAATGTCGTTATTTTTCGCACAATTTTGCATTTACTAGTCATCAAATCTCGAAAAACATTTATATATAGAACATTTTGAAAAACAAAATCCGTAATTTTTTACTTGCGCTTTTTCTTAAGACAGCGGCGAGCGAGACACTCGAAAAAAATGTTCTTCACGAAATACTTAAACTCGAGAATACAGCCTACAAAATGCTTTTTTCCCGATACGACAATCTTTCACGAAGTTACGGCCTTTCAAAAATCACTGAAAACGTTTGGAAACTTTCCTGCTCCTTTAATTTTTTTGCTGAGTGTATATGGTTACCTTTATAAAATTAAAGGTGACCTTTGTGGACATTTCTGCTTTCACCGGCCAAGCTGACAATCTGCCTATCGTATTTCTCTCCCACGGCACCTACTTTACATTTGTCCATTCGAACGAGCCATTTTCGAGATACTTCACTGTTCCACATAAAATGAGATACCCCGTGTATATGGCCACCCTTTAACATTTGGTGGATTATACGAGGATGCGATGATTGAGGTCAACGAGTATCAGAGCTTGCATGGGTTCGGTCAAAATCCGTTGGCACAAAATTTCCGGCATAGAATTCCCTGAGGTCCTGTATAAATTCGGTGTAAAATGTTTACTATATGTGTAGAGAAAGAACGAAATGGAGAGATGGAAAAATGGGCAAGCAAGCGAGCGATTTGGTGCAAGAAACTCACGCGACGTCAGTCAGCCAAAGGTTATCGTGTTCCCGTTTTCTACATCGCTGTTATGCGGGATTTTAATTGAAAATTCCTGTAACCCCTCTCCCCCCCCCCCTCATTAGCGCAGCATCAACGTTAAAGGAAGCGACTTTGTAAATACTACAAACATATACTGTCATGCTGGGTTATTGTTCACTAAAGGCATTCGTCATTTTTGGTTACTTCGGTGGATAATCTTTAATTGACCTTCATCGGTACGATTGACATTTTACGAAATGTTGTTTTAATCTAAGAGCTAGCCAATAATAAAGTATGGTTAAATGCGCATTCATTATTGAATTATTAATGTCATTATTATATTTGTTTTGAGACTTGTTTGACAATTAAAAATATATGATTTAATTACGAAATGACAATGTAATATAGCAATTCGTAGTAACTTGTTAGACGTTATCCAAGGAAGTAAAATCCTACAAAGGTAATCTTTCTTTTGGTGTGTATTGTTTGGGTTCGTTTGGCATCCAATCCCAACTTGGGATTCCCAAGCCCTTATATTTAGCGAGGCAAATGTTTTAATCGCACCATTCATGATTCGAGCCAATTGCTGGAGAGCATGTTTCATCTATATCCTTTTTATAAATTCATACACGGAGAAAACAGGGGCCTCGGAGTTAAGAATTGATACTATGCTTCTAAAAAAATATCATTAAATATCAAAAAGTATTGAAAGGAAGATAAAAATTGTAATGATGGTATAGTAATAATGAAGAAATTTAAATTTTAACCTACGATATGGCACGTAAACTGATACAAATAATACATTTTATTCGGCATATTGTGATTTTTCGTAGTATTCAAAAAATATTTTGCCCACGTGATTGGAAAAATTAGTTTCCAGTATTCTATAAAAAGTACGCGGTATAAAGTCACATTTTACTAATCAACTTCGTAATATTTTTCGCTATACGCCGAAGATTAATGCTATGCGTATAGTAAAATCTATACATACACGAAGATTCATGCTATACGTATGGTAAAATCCATATGAAAATATGGCGTGTAATAAAGGTTGGTATTTTACAAAGCACGCATTATTTTTACTATACAGCGTATAGGACTCGCGCCTATGCGAGAATAGTTTCAAATGTAATATGCACGCATCATTTTTACTATACGGGGTGAGAATCATTTTTATACTTCTATAACAACAAGTCTTAGAATTTCCGAACTGGCAGTAAACTGCTATATTTTCTAGCACTGAATATTAGAATTCTGACAACGAGTGCTATAATTTGAGGCCGTATTTTTCTCCGTGTACGTAAAGTTCATCGTATGAGGTAGGAATCCGACACTCCACGATCTCCTCCTCAAAGCTCCTTGCTGCATAGATTCGAACGCAAGCCTCGATGGAGAGCTCGCATTGCTCTGTACCAATATCGACCACATGAGAGGTACATCGAGGGCAAAAAATCAATTACCACAGATCGATTAATCGAGTAAATGCACGTCTGTGCCAATATACGCACATAGATAGCATTGTAAAACGATAATTTCAAAAGTGTTTCGACTGCAAGCATTTCACTCTCCACCCCCAACTCTCAAATTCGTTTACACGCGCGCGCTATCCGTCCGTAATTATAGACGAGCACGATCAACGAATTTATGGGATAACTCGATTATTAAAGGCGTTGAGTTGGAATAATACACACCATCATATATGTTGTAGATAGAATTAAGGGGTGTTATCGCACCGTCCACACCGGATCTATAAATTTCGCTCGTACTTGAGGGTTGAATCTATTGGGGTGAACTCCCTGGAGTAGGGGACAAATCGAGCAATCGAACATTACGAGCTTTCGAAAACCTTTATGTTCCAAAAAGGAAGCCTTATAGACATCGTATTTTTATCAACGACTTAGAAGTTCACCGAGAATATATCATCAAATTTTACACGTTTTATTAAAATATTATTTTTCTCATTTCGGCAAAAAAACGCAACGTTGAAAAAAAGTTGTTCCATACAGTAAGAAAATATGGTACACTTTTTTGAGATGCAAGGAATAACTGAAGAATAAATAAACGATGTTTGGCGCGATCATTATTTATCAATAAGAACGAGAGGTAAGTATGATGTGTACATCCATACGATAAATTGAAAGAATTGTTAAACCTAGGGTAGAATGGGTACGGTTGTAACGATTCTGATTTATGTTGCGTAGTATCACTAGTACATAACAAAGTTCCAAAGGAAATACAAATATAAAAGAATTTTTATCTATCTTTAAATGAATACTATAATCTCGATTCTAGGTGCCATAGAAGCCTAACAAGATTGATTTCGAAAAAAGTCTGCCTCTCTCACAACCACCCTGGTCCGGGGGTCACTTCTAACAGACACAAAAGTCAAAGACAACATTTTTTTGTTTTATAACACTTAAATTACAGAAAAAAGGCTTTCATCATTGTATGGCTAAGATCGCACACATTTTAAAACCTTTTAAAATCAGTCGACTATGAAGTAATAGTTAATACAACATTTAAACTTTCTCCTAACCAGAAACGAACCTAATATGGAAACAAAACCGACTTAGATGAAATAAAACCTTTTTTTTTTATGACAAAGAGAAGTTATTAATACGCAATAAAGAACCTCTGCTAGAACAGATCAAGAAATAAAATCTAATCAATAGAACTTAGATCATCTTCACTGCCGAAAAAAATAAACAATTTTGAAAATAAATTGTTCAACTAGATTAGATGAAGGATTAAGGGATAACACCACTGTAGCAGCAAAAAATAATATCAAACTTTGACATTTTCTTTTGGGAGTATGAAAAAAGGAATATGATTTATTTTGAGAAGGTGTATTTAACACATTTTTAAGTATAAAAAAAAATTGATTATAATTTTCATACAAAATGGCGGCGACAGAGCCCATATTGAAGAACGTGTTTTTTAAATAAATAGCTTCACGGGATAAGGGTTTTCTCGTAAATTATAAGACCGGGAACAACAACCAAAAAAAATAATATTATATTATTGGCTATGGGACTACGTAGGTATTTTTTTTATCAAATCTTGCAAAATGGCACACTTTGAAAGAAATAAATCGATTTTTTACCCAAAAAATAAGCAGTAAATTGTTCATAAAAAAGTTTCCATTCAATCAAAAAACGGCTACGCACTCCCATAGAGAATGTAATTGTGAAGCTACTATCAAAATATCAAATCGATCGATGCAAAGGTGCTCGAGTAATCCGTCATACCAGTTTGAAAAACGTGATTTCGAGAAAAACGCGTTTAAAGTTGTACGAGCACGTAAATCCTTGAAATTTTCGTTTACCTTTAAGGGGGGATTGTCTTTTTTTTCGCAAAATTTACCGCTTTTTGGGAATTTTTTTGTGAAGAAAGTATACAACGGAAAACTTGTGAAACTTGGCATATAGTTTTATTGATCTGTTTACTACATACAAAAAAATTTTTAAACAATTTCATCAAAAAATCCGCCTCCCACCCCCCTCGACGCGCGATGGTCCTTTTTTGATGGCGTGCACGATTACAGCCTTCACGTTCATCCTGCAACAAAAACCCAAAAAGCATTTTACTTTAGACACATATAGCTATCGTTCGATGAAGGGAAAAAAAAAAAAATGACGATTTGGTGACGTTTTGAACTTGAAGTATCGATTTCTCGAAAAAAATTGATCAATTTTTTGTTATAAATAAAAAACTATTAAACGTATTGCTTTTTTGCTTCATCAAATGATAAAAGGATGTCAGCTGAGCATTCTGTCCAAATTTGAAGGCAATCGGTTGAATAGTTTTTGAGAAATCGTGCACACCATCAAAAAAGGACCATCCCGCGTCGAGGGGGGTGGGAGGCGGATTTTTTGATGAAATTGTTTAAACATTTTTTTGTATGTAGTAAACAGATCAATAAAAGTACAGGGTGCGCCAGAGAAACTTACTTATTTGAAAGGTCAATAAAAACAAAAGTACTTCAATTATTGTTTTAAATTTTTTTTTATTTGAGAATACAATATCCCAATTTTTTTTCATGTAGTCTTGAAAATGACATCGGATAAATGGCGACCCCCATTGCGCATACACTGATGAAGTCGATTTTTGTAATTCGTATCCACTCTTTGCAGCATATCAATCGGTATGCTGGCAATGGCGTCGCGAATGTTGTTCTTGAGGTGTGCTATGGTCCGTGGTCGATCGACATAAACCAGAGATTTCAAATAACCCCATCAAAAGAAATCGCATGGAGTCAATTTGTTGGTGGGTCTTCGTCAATTTGTTGCGACAACATTTCTCCGACCGCCTCATCTCTCTCAGAGGCGATCTCCAGTGGCCGGCACGCTCTCCAGATTTGACTCCATGCGATTTCTTTTTATGGGGTTATTTGAAATCTCTGGTTTATGTCGATCGACCACGGACCATAGCACACCTCAAGAACAACATTCGCGGCGCCATTGCCAACATACCGATTGATATGCTGCAAAGAGTGGATACGAATTTCAAAAATCGACTTCATCAGTGTATGCGCAATGGGGGTCGCCATTTATCCGATGTCATTTTCGAGACTACATGAAAAAAAAATTGGGATATTGTATTCTCAAATAAAAAAAAGTTTAAAACAATAATTGAAGTACTTTTGTTTTTATTGACCTTTCAAATAAGTAAGTTTCTCTGGCGCACCCTGTATATGCCAAGTTTCACAAGTTTTCCGTTGTATACTTTCTTCACAAAAAAATTCCCAAAAAGCGGTAAATTTTGCGAAAAAAAGACAATCCCCCCTTCATCTGCGATGCCTGCACCATACATTTGTCCATCTACATTGATGTTTTCCTCCTCCTCCTCTTCCTTCCTGAATGATTTGACGGATAATCGGGCCGATTTTGCAGCATCGGTGAGCGATCTTTCGGAAAATTTGATGCGGTGCTCGTTCGCTTCCACGCAGAAATTAAAGCAGGTCGGCCCAATTTTCATGCCTAAATTCTGCATGAGCATCATGATGCGAGATATGTCATCATCATAGATACCTACAGCAATGTATGCTGCAGTATCAAGGACGTGTTTGCACTGGAGATCGATTTCGGTGCAATAGACAACGCAGTCGCATTGACGCTTTCGTTGCTATTTTGCGTGAAGCCCCCGACGCAACGAGTAAGCACCTCGTCTCTGCTCAATTATTTGTAAATAGAAGAGGTTGCTTCGAAATCTTCCTGCGATAGAGGTGGTTTATGGGTATGGTCGAAATCTCCAGTGGCATGTGCCTTCTGCCACGGGCAACACGAGTTTTCTCCGGGCGGGCATTTTTCGAGTTTTGGTTGGTCGTCTGTCGATAATTTATGGTCTGGCCTTGCGTAGATTTCATTACGCATTTTTCTATACAATCGGAATTACGACGTATTGCTAGACCATAATTGTATTTCGCGCCTCTTCCTCGAGATCATTATGTAGTACCCCCTACTTCACGCCAGTTACCACATGTTGACAGTCAACTGAAACTTTTTTGTCTGGCTTGTTGACTGTGTTGCTAGGAGAGCTCATTCTTCTTCTTTGTGCCAAGAAAAACCACATGTTTATTTAATCGTTGTGCGAGATATCAACGATTATGGACGGAAAACGAGGCCGAAGTTCATACTTCGATGATACAAACCAGGAAAATCGTCTAGAGAAACGTCTCAAGCGATTGGAGGATGTAATTCTCCGTCGGGGAGAAAAGAAACGTCAAAAGAGGAGACGTCGTAAGTACTGAATTATCGCTGCATTTATCGTGTTACAGAAGCACGATCGTCGGGAGATGATTACCCTTTGGACGTGGGAAATTATTATCAGGAATATACCTGATGGTCGCTTGTTCAGGCTCTAACCTGCTCAAGTTAGCTATTGCTTTGACCGAAAAAGAATCTGCAGAAGCCACACGTGTGGGCTCTTACCCACACGTGAGAGTTATACTCGGGCATGCTGTTCCGGACCTCTCATATAGGCTCTAACCTATAGGAGAGACCTCATAGAGGAAAAACAAAATAATGGATTCACTCGAGGACACGTTATCGTCTTTTTCTCAGGACACCATCGACGATCTGGATCTTCGCGAAGTTCTCAAACAAGCGTCGAAGCCACGACCTTCCCTACAGAAAACTACGCACGACAAGGAAAAGACCATCAAATTCCTACATATATACGACCGGAATCTACTGATTTTTCTACAAATCAACCGCCCTCACACATAGTGACTTTTCAGACCACTAACGCAGTTAGTGGATCTGAAAATATACTAACCCCTCAGACGGGAGTTCCGCGATGTGGATCCGAGAATCCACAACAGATCGATCAAGCAAATTACAGCGAAATCCCTCTAGATCCAAAGATCCTGGGAATTATGGGTAAACGGTCCTTAGAGGAACGAATACTCGCTGCGGCTATCCCTAAAGATATGGCTATTCGATGGGAAGACATTTTAATGAAAGGACTGCCAGAAGACGACAGGACGGCTCTAATAAATAAATATCCACCTCCGTCCAACTGCATGATTATTGACCCTCCGAGAATTAATCCCTTAGTCCAGGCATCATTGCAGGAAACTGTCGTCAAACGCGACGAACGAATCTTAGCAAAGCAAGCAAAGATTACTGCCTGCCTCTCGGCCGTTGGAAAAGCCTTCTCCGACATCGTCGCAAATAGAGACGAGAAACTAAGCACACTTGAACTTCTAAGTGATGTCAGTCGAATATTGGCAGACCTGCAACACGGCGAATCCACCATTAGGAAAAGTTTGATTCTGACTAATCTGAATGCGTCGCTTAAGAATGTTCTAAGCGCTACGACTGCCGATGAATGGCTATTCGGAAAACAGCTGGAAGAAAAACTGAAGTCGGCGAAAGCTCTAGAGAACTCACGAAGAGAGTTAAAACCAACTCCAAGGGCTCAAGCGAGCAAACCGTCAAAAAACTCGAAACCCCCGCCTCGTCGACCACTGAACAATCAAAAACAATATCCATCGACGTTCGGCGGGAGGAAAGAACGAGAGCATGGATTTACGACACACCGTCGAGACAATAACCACGAGACCAGGAAGCAGGAACGGAACTATCGTCGGAAGTATTAGAACCTGTAAGTCCTGTCGCGGGAAGACTTAGGTCGTTTATACGCAGCTGGGAAGTGATAACCTCTAACCTGTTACTTCTATCTTGGATAAAAGGCTACAAAATACCATTCGATTCACTGCCCTTTCAGGCTAGTTTTCCAAAAAAGGCTTGCGAATCTCAGAAAGAGAAAGCGGAAACGGCCAAATTAATCGGGGAGATTCTTGAAAAAGGAGCTATCGTGCCGTGCGAACCGATTGAGGGTCAATTTATTTCGGATATATTCCTGGTCCCTAAAACAGACGGTAGCAATCGATTGATCTTAAACCTCAAAAAATTGAACGAGTTTATCACAACTAACCACTACAAACTAGAGGACCGAAAAACTGCGATCAATCTATTAAATGAACGTTGTTTTATGGCAACAATAGATTTGAAAGACGCCTATTACGCAGTCTCGATAATAGAGTCAGACAGAAGGTTTTTGAGATTCCAATTCGACCAAAAATTTTACGAATTTACTTGTCTACCTTTCGGTCTCGCTACAGCACCTTACGTTTTTACCAAGTTATTAAAACCAGTCGTGTCTAAATTGAGAAGTCAAGGATACCTTTCGGTAATCTACCTAGATGACTTATTACTTATCGGACCGAGCTTTGCAGAATGCAAGGAAAACGTTGATGCTAGTCTCTCAATGTTACGACAACTAGGGTTCATAATCAATTATAAAAAATGTAATTTAGTTCCATCGCAGAGGTGTAAATACCTGGGGTTCTGGTTTAATTCGATAAAGATGTCCATCGAACTTCCACGCGAGAAAAAAGAAAAAGTTAAAAAATTAATTGCCAGATATCGCGCGATTAAGCGTTGCAAAATTCGAAATTTCGCCGAATTCTTGGGAACTATGGTTGCGTACTGTCCTGCAGTGAAGTATGGATTCGGTCATACAAAGCTTTTCGAAAGAGCTCGATACTTAGCGCTAAAAGAGAATAACGGCTGTTACGACAACATTATGTCACTGCCTACAAATCTTCAACCCGAATTCACCTGGTGGGACAGAGTTATATCTTCGGCAGAAAATTCGATTGAAACTCCAAGATATCATCGTGAAATCTTCACGGACGCTTCATTATCAGGTTGGGGAGTCTTCTGCGAGACTGAACGATCGCATGGGTTTTGGAGTCAAAAGGAAAGGAAGAAACACATCAATGTACTATAACTCACGACTGCCTTATTTGGACTCAAATGTTTCGCTAACAGCCTACGCAATTGCGACGTGTTATTACGAATCGATAACACCACAGCCATATCTTACATCAATAGAATGGGAGGAGTTCGGTTTGAAGAACTCAATAAGTTGGGTAGAGCGATATGGGACTGGTGCGAAGAGAGGAATATTTGGATTTTCGCATCATTTATTAGCTCCAAAGAGAACACGGAAGCAGATTTTGAATCACGCAAACTCGAAACAGAGACTGAATATGAATTATCAAAATCAGCGTTCAGAAAGATCGTTCATTCCTTCGGAACTCCCGACATCGACCTTTTCGCTACACGCGTCAATACGAAGTGCCAAAAATATGTTTCGTGGCTTCGTGATCCAGGCAGCATAGCAGTTAATGCTTTTACTATATCCTGGGAGAATTTCTTTTTCTACGCCTTCCCGCCGTTTATTGTAATTCCGCGAATTCTACGAAAAATACGAGATGAAAGTTCAATGGACATTCTTGTTGTCCCGCAATGGCCGGCCCAAGCCTGGTATCCACTTTTCAAGACTCTAATGATTACTGACCCGATTATTTTTAAACCGAATAGGTACCTGTTGACTTCGTCAGAGAAGGAACCTCATCCGCTCTGGAGAAACAATACCCTGGTTGCCGGTGTTTTATCCGGAAATCCTTCGAAATTAACAAGGTTCCGAAGGAAGCCATCGAGATGATGATTTCTTCACTTCGTAAATCATCGCTCAAATAATATGATGGGGCACTGAAGAAGTGGTGGAATTTTTGCATCGAGATGGAATTAAGTCTATTCAATGACTCGGTTGAAAATGTCCTAGCATTACTCTCAAGGGAATATGGAAAGGGCGCCTCCTACGGTTCATTGAACTGTTTACGATCCGCAATTTCCCTAGTCGTCGGTCCAAAAATAGGCCAAAATCACATGATAAAAAGGTATTTCAAGGGAGTATCAGAATCTCGTCCCTCCCGGCCAAAATACAATTATACTTGGGACCCAAAGCTTGTGACAGACTACGCGGCAACTTTAATACCAAACAAGGACATTCCCCTTGAGACGCAATCAATGAAGCTTGTAACGTTACTTGCACTTGTAACGGGACAACGGATGCAGACACTTTCACTGATCAAATTACCAAATATTGTAAGGCTTGAAGGCTCCGTGCAAATTAAGATTTCGGATACGATCAAAATGTCACGAATCAACAGGAAACAACCGGTATTAAACGTACCAGTTTATAAAAGTGATACAAGAATTTACGCAGCAACAACGTTAGAAATATATATAAAGCGGACTCAGGATTTTCGCGAAACAGCTGATGAATCCCTCTTTATCGCTCTTAAAAAACCACACAAGGCCGTCACTTCGCAAACGTTGAGTCGTTGGGTTAAAAATATGTTAACGAAAAGTGGCGTGAACACTCACATTTTTTCTGCTCATAGTACGCGCCATGCCTCAACATCAGCGGCAAAAAATAAAGGGGTCAATATAGATAATATAAGAAAGGCCGCGGGCTGGACTGCTAACTCCCACACATTCGCTAAGTTTTACGACTTACCTATTGGAAATGATGAAGATGCCTTTGCCAAAGCAATATTGAATAATTAATCTATTCCATTGTTAATTGAATTTCTAACCCATTGGGTTACTATTCCTATAAGAAGTTATTTACCCGTTGCGCAAATAAAGAACAATGCTCCTTGCCGAAATGATGCTTTAAACATCTACATAATGATCTCGAGGAAGAGGCGCGAAATACAATTTAATGATTAAACGAACTTACCTGTAAGTGAACTTCTATCATAATTGTATGTAGCGCCTCTTCCGAACAGATCAGTCCCACCCAAAATATCACCCATCTCTATAAATAATGATGTACCCAAAATATTTCGGCAAGTTCTTTGAAGTAATGAGCTCTCCTAGCAACACAGTCAACAAGCCAGACAAAAAAGTTTCAGTTGACTGTCAACATGTGGTAACTTGCGTGAAGTAGGGGGTACTACATAATGATCTCTTCGGAAGAGGCGCTACATACAATTATGATAGAACTTCACTTACAGGTAAGTTCGTTTAATCATTAAATAAATCGATAACTCGTCAATTAGTTTGCCAGTTACCTCGCCCCTTCGTCCGAGGCCTTTTGTTTGTTTTTTCAAATTTCGAAGGCGAGTACCTATGCGTTTTTGCACGTGGTCGATGCACCCTGAGGAACCCTACGGGCCTTTTGCTCCGTAAGGACCTGGTCTGAACAGGCCCACCTATTATTTCGACAGGTAAAAGCAACGAATCAGAACACGTCGCCTGAGTTACCCATCGGGCTCAGCAAGCGCTTCGAAGCGCTGCGGCAAAATCGATAATCGAATCTTTAACGAAAAATCCGCTACCGGTCCAATTACATATTGTTTTTATGATCGAAAAGTATTTTTTAAGCAAAAAAAAACGATTTTTACAAAATCCTAGAGTGGTATTATCTCTTAATCTAACTAACAGTTATGTCATTAGCGGCTTGGGCTACCGTCTGTGCATACTTCGTGGGCCCGAAGTTAGCATCTCGTGTAATGTATCTTTTTCTCTTGAACGGCTCTCTGTATAAGTTGGTACACAAACAAGTCAGTAAGTCAGCCCTCTTTTTCTGATTTTTCTTATTTTTCTGCTTTAGTCTTTCAGCATTTAGAAAATCGAACAAAAAATAATACAATTTTACAACCATACCATTGTTATAAAATTGTTTCAACCGTACCCACCGCCCTTTTAGTCGAAAATTATTCACAGTGTCGAACCCAACTGTCTTACACTAATGCTAATCACGTTTTTTACCTTTCTAAGGCCCGTTTATTCGCATGAAAAAAACTCAATACTTTACCCTCAATATCAACAGAGCATTTGGGAGAAACTCTGAAAAAATATTTACTTTTTCTTGTCAAAACACAATAGGGCTATCTTTCCGCAGCTGCAACGCGCTTTCGTCGTGACAACACTGGGAAACACGGCTGGCCGCGCAAGCCGCTTCTTTTCCCTCTTGCACTCTACACGCTACGGCTACTAGGTCGCACGTTACTCTTCTTATTTCAATCGTACCCAGTCTACCTTACTATCCACTCGCAATATTGTACATCCCGTTTTTCTGCTCGAACCTTCGTATCACTTCAACGAGAGTTGAGCTTTCAAGTGTGTCTATCACGGCCCGTTACTTTTCAAGTATAACCTCGTAAAGCAATGTCTTGAAACATGTGGTTGGCAAATCCCTCTAGATATGAGAGCAACCATACGGAAAACGGATCTCATAGTACGCATCACATCGTGTATATATATACAGGATGTCTCGTTTATATTGAGAGATCGAAATAACTCGAAGTACAGAAAAAAAATGAAAATTGCTGAAATACAGATGAGACGAATAGATAGGTGGACTAAGATGATATTAGGGTTTCATTGAAGCGTGAGGATACATCCTCACGCTTATTTCACGCTCAACTGTGTGTTTTATAAACCACATCAAGTTATCCGCACTTTTTCGTTCGTTTCAACAAGACCTAAAAGAGGCCCTTTAGGGCCTAGGCCTTAAAAATGTAAGCTGGCACTTTTCTTACGCTCACGGTCATTGCATGCCGTTGTGGAACAGCCGTTAGTCATTAGTTGCTGGCATCAGTCGGTAGGTCGAGGAATTACGTATGTTACGTACGTTGAGGCGTTATTTACGGGAAGAAACATAACCTCACTTTCACGTGACACCGCGACAAAGCATTGTCGAACGATGAACGCCTTGTTATAAATTATTAATAAGATAGTATATTAAAATATGCTGATATATTACAAAATTACGTTTGCTGTCTACGGGGGCACTCCGCTGCCCCTACCCACTACGCGCGCGATACAGCTTCCATGTGCGATAGAGCTTCCGTATGCAATATACCTTCTGCACATGATTGCAGCCATATCTGTTTAACAATACAAGAGCTCGGGAAACATGGTTTTGTTATATAAATACTTGTGTGCAGCGTGGAGATAAGGGCTTTCCCCCCTATCTCTTTTAGAAGTCCCACTTTGTCTCCTTGGTACACAATGTACTATAAAATGGGTACTTATATTGTACGTGAAGGAATAAAACTCTTATCCGAATATTGTTTTCCTTGACCTTTAATTATGGAGATACTGTCCGAAGTAAAATCAGTTTTTATTTTTTAAGCTCGAAGGAGCTCTGTTCACGTGTACGTTATCCGGGTACTGTGAGCGTCATATGGTCATCTTCGGTAAGGAGATAGCAAAGTATTTGTTCCAATCTCTGCTTTGATTGTCAATCTACTCACTTGTGGACATTATGAGGAGTACGTTCCTAAAGACGAGTATGACAGTTCACTTATGTTTGAAATTTTCAAAAATTATTTTATATATCGCAGCCATGTTTTTCTCGCTTTTCATGCGTGTAGATGCCAACGGACGTAGGCGTTTTAGCGACTGCGCGTGAATTAGTGGTGGGGAGTACGCGAAGCAGCACTTTTAGCTTCTAGTGCGTGAGAGTGCCCGCATTCGTACTCGGCGCATGCGCATTCCTCACACTCACGATCATTTTCGTACGTCATTGCGGAGCAGAACTGCTGCCATCAGCCGTCAGGTCGAGGGATCACTTGGGTTGGGGAGTTGTTTACGAGAAGAAACGTTACCGCGCTTTCACATGAGATTGAAACGAAGTATCATCGATATCGCCTCGTCATAAATTCTTAATAAAAAATATTGGGATGTTGAATAAATTATCACTGTTTTTTTTCGTGCAAATGAATGCTTTATTTGACAAAATTATTCATAATGCTTTCTACATATATGCAGTTCTGGTAACGCCATCTGTTGGACAACAGCGAAAACTTATTCAACGTCCTAATACTTTTGTGGTGTTTAGCAATACAAAAGCTCGTAAAACGTGGTTCTGTTACATAAAGTGTCCTGTGCACCGTGCCTTTTTACGCCAAGCGCGATTTTTTCAGTACTCGTCATCACCTCACGCTTGCCTACGACACGTACTGTAAACATCGCGCTCGGTGTTAGAAGTCCCACTTTGCCTCCGTGGTACACAATGTACTATCTTTATCATGATTTTTCGCTACAGCTTTATCGGATATTTAGTCGACACAGCAGAGTGACAACCCTGAGAGTGAAATTCGAGTTCAATATGGAACACCTTTCTACTGCGGAAAAAGTTCAAATTGTTTTTATTTGCGGCGAGGCAGGTCGAGACTCCAATGACGTTTTGAACTTGCACGTTGCGCGTAATTCTGGTGGACGGCTTTCATCCCGTTGTCCATTTTATCGGGGAGTTAAAAAAACGGGCAAAAGGCAGCCATGAATGTCAATACAATATCATAAAACGAAGTCGCTTGATTTAACATCACTGGATTTTTATTTATGGGGCCTGTTTAAAGAAAAAGTTCATCAGGATTGACCAAGGACTCCCAAGAAGATGAACGAATTCTTTCGAAATGACTGTCGTGATATCCGCGTGGAGGATTCATCATTCGGGATCGGTTTTGTATTACTTGCATCACTAAATGTTCGGCGATAGAAGGTCAGCACTTTAAGTAACTATTTAATTAAGTTAAGTCTCAATGATAATTTGTTTAGTTTATTCATGTCGAATAGAAAGAAATGATAAAATAAATGAACAAGTTGGATGGAAGTTAGTTTTTTATGTGGAACATGCTTCTCCCATAGGAATATGAAATACGACGTGAAAAGCGTAGATCTTGGGATCACCTTGAAGACCTTCACCAGGTAAGAAAGAAACCATGCCATTTTACTCGTCCTTCAAACTTATTTGGCACGCAATTTGCACAAATTGCAAAAAAAGTGTAGGGGAAGGGGGCCCAAAGCGGGTACTCCAAGGGAAATAAAAAAAAAGCCGTTATAAAGTCTCATATTCAAACATTTTTTCTCTATCAGGTGCTACATTTTTCGCACTTTAAAAGTACATTCACACACTTCCAGTAAATCTTTAAAATACAAATAACGAAACCAATTAAAAAACTTTAATCAATGCCCGCTTTGCCTAGGGGGGTGGCCTAAAGCGGGCACGTCTTCTGGGCAAAGCGGACACGCAGAGGGTAAAGCGAGCACCCTGTCACCCCCCTGAAATTGAGCTTAAATAAGAATAAAATAAGGAATCATAGGGGAAAAAACTATGAATGTGCCCACATATTTTATTGCACACAAACCGTTATTGTTATCGTAAACGAACAAAAACTTTATCTTATTTTCTTAACAATCAGTGACCTTTATTTTTTCGGCATTGGATTTTAGTCATTTCTCCTTAGCATTCAGTAAACTTTATTTTTCTTTATGTTTCTTCATAAAGCATTCCGTAAGCATATTTTGATGTTTTTAACATGCTTCAACATTTTTAACTTTTTACATATTTTAACAGTTTCAACATTCAGCAAACATATGTCAACATATTATGGCACTACCCGCATTGCCCTGTCCGCTTTGCCCTTTCGCGCCACTTGACGTTTTCATCAAACCGAACCAAACAATTGTTGGAAGACATTCAAGCAAAAATAACTTTAAAAAACTGAAATAGGCATAAAACAATAGTCCCATTTTAGTATTGGTTTATTTTACTCACGAATAGACGAAGCACGATGTACATACCTTGATTTTTTTTTCAAAACCCGTGGAATTTTGTTTTTTTTTGCCACACGAGCAACGCAGTCGGTCGCCGTTGAGCTTCACGATTGCGGCAGGTCGGGCGGGACGGGGGCAAAGTCCCCACGCAACCGCGGTAAGTTAAAAAACGTTAGTAGTACGGAGGATGCCCGCTTTAGACCGCGGGCCCGCTTTGGGCCCCCTTCGCCTACGTGTTATATGGACCCGGCAGAGCTGACTAATGATGAGTCAACATTTTCTTTGTGTTAATCGTACTTGAACTTTTAGATGCGTTTTTCCCGAAACTGTATTTTTCAATTTGGCTTCCATATCTCAAAAACTAATAAACGGATTTCGCTCAAATTTGGAGATATAGTCAGCACGTCTATAGTTCTCATCCAAACTAGAATATTTCTGATATCTGCCATAGTTTTTTTAAGCCGAAAAAGTCGAAAAAAATGAGGAACTTAACTTTTAAAATCGTGCAAAAATTCCATGTTCCATATTTTCACTTTACTCTAGTTCCGCCGATAGCCTCAGGTCTACAATTTAAAATGCAATTGGATTGTATGATTCCGGATAAAAACCTCCGGAATCATAGCAGCCGCTAACCAACTTTTTTTTTAACACATGTGTGTTTTTCGAACGGTGTAAGTTACTTTTCCACAACATGAACCTAACATTTTTTTACTATTTTCTCATTCATTGGGTTATAAATGATGATATTCAGTCGGGCGAAGCTGGAATTCACCCAAAAACTTATGGGGTTTTGAAGTTCGCGGAAACAGGTGATACAATAGCGCATTCTTGAATATTTCGGTTCCCATATTGGCGCTGGAGGGTGGGGGATTTATAAAAGACGCCTTCCTGAATACAAACCATCCCAAACAAACCCAACCCACTCCAGCGTGACTTTAAAAATAGTAAATTTGTAAAATACTTCAAGGGTCGGTTTTTTGGTCTTATTAGGGTTTGTATGTATTCAGGAAGCTTCTCTATTAAATCCCCCACCCTCCACCTCCAATAAAGGCGTCGAAATAGTAAAAAATGGTCTATTTTATCACGTGTTTCTGCGAACTTCAAAACCCCATAGCTTTTTATGGGGCGGGGGAAAGTGAATTTTAGCTTCTCCCGACTCAATATCATCATGTGTAACTAAATAAGGGGTGTGAGGGGTTTAATACAGGAGTTTTTGGAAAATTCTTAAATATTTGTAACGATTTTTTCCTCGCAAAAAAATTGTCAATGCAAAATTTCAGCTTTCCCCGACTGAATATCATTATTTATAACTCAACGAATGAGGAAATAGCAACAAAAAATGTTAGGCTCATTTTTCGGAAAAGTCACTTATCTAAAGAATTACCCAATTTTCATTCTATCCGGTTTCTCGAAACACGACCGCTTTAACTCAAGAAATATTTCCATCTGGAACATCGGTCTTGCGACGTTACACAATTCCACATAAAATTGGATACCCAGTGCATACAAGGGTGCTCTCCCTCAGCTGTGTCTGAGTGCTGCCTACATGCCACACGTGTGATTCGTGTTTATATTTGCGGACGAATATGTCACGCGTGCGAGAAGTTTTAAACGTCAGTGGTTTGGGTCTCGTGGTGCTTCAAAAAGGATTTCCAGTGGGTGGAGGTGCAAGGATAGACACCGAGGCGACGAGAAGACGACCGAAACATACGAAACGCAAGTGAAATCTACGGCTGAGCGAGTTCGCTGTTTGCTTAACCGGCAAGAGGCTCGGTATGCCCAATGCGTATATCCACAGTTCAAAGGCCCGGATGGGTTTCTGCAAACGTGCCATTTGTCCCTTTCCTCGTTACGTGAAACGCCTTTGGAATTCGCTTCCGTCTTATGGGCCTGTGTGTATGCTCACAGTAAACGCAAATATATAACTCGAACAAACCGCACGAGACTATGTTTATTTATCGTTTATGCATTACGCTTCTTCCATCATGTCCTCATTATGAACCGTCTCCTGTCCAAATCCTCGTCTAGCGGAAACCGAATGTTTCGTGTGCATTCAAATTAGGCTTCGAGTACCTTGGTTAACGTCCCTAATCATCTTAATCCCAGCTCGAAAGTAGTGCCTCAATTAATGTCACAATGGTCGTTTCCTATTCGTCCCGAGTGAATAACAATCAACGTGCCTTCCTTCTTTGCACTCTCGTGCTCACCGTTCTTCTGGACGTCGATGTAGGAATGACTAATCGACTTCCAGTGGATGCTCGTTTACGACAAAAAGCTCAAAGGGCGAACGCAATTAGTGATCCACGGATATTAGAATTCGACACACCGGAATACGCCAACGTAACTGCCGGATTTCAATTGATAAAATAAAAACAAAAAACAAGAAGGTAACGATAGATTGAAAGCTCTCAATCTTCGAAATTCGGCGTGGTTCTAATCATTTTTTAATTACCGGAGCGGATATCAAATGACGGAAACGAGTATAAGATTCCTGCGGAGATCGGCGTTACGGCTTCAAATACCTCGACGCTTATTGCGCAATTAAGAGTCGTTCCGAGCACGGTATTATTAGTCGCGCGTGGCTCGTACCGTTGTAGAGAAAACGACGGGAATCTCTCGAAAGCTTCAAATTGCACTCCGATATTTGAAACGATCGAACAGCTCGGGTTAGGAGTGAGGGGGGAAGAGAGAACCACAGGGGGTGTGAGAGAGGAAAAGTGAGGGAGAGAGCGAGAGAAAGAGAGTTACCCTTACATTGTCTCTGTTAGAGAGCGCTGGGTATTAAATGCCTCGGGCTTGGATTGTATCCGTAATGTCTCACATTTCGCGTCCCCGTAGGGTTCAGTTGTTTTTAAACGCCCTCAATCTCGTCGGCGCTGCTCGATACAAATGTCGGAAACGATGGAACGAGGACTTTTCTAATTTCGGTCGAACGATCGTGACACATCGCGCGGTGATCTCTTTCGGCGATTCACTCTCCATCTCGCCTCTCTCCCGACCGCCCAGTTTCTTTTTTTCTTTATAGCTCAATGGGCATTCGCTTCGATATCGAAAATCAGTGGGAGAGGGATCAGATTGGATTAGATTGTTTATTTGTGCTCAAGAGCAAAAACGTCCTCTGACACACCATCCCTATGCTTTGTAGAATTGGAGAAAGGAAAAAAGTACACGGGAACAAAAAAGAGGCTCAAAATAAGAACAAAAATTTGTATGTAATTTTTTTTTAACAACATTTCATTTAATTCACTAAACTGTAGGAAATAATTTTTTTTACGTAGTCACCTATATGTGACTATAAATAAGAGCTTATTGCGTTTAACTTTCTAGATGTTTAATACATTTGATCAATTCAGTTTGATTAACCGTATTTAGTTTGGCACTGTAGCAATTAGAAGAATTATTATCGCACGTTTATACTCAGTTTCAAGATTTTTATTTAAGAAATCTTGTTTCACAGTAAATTAAATACAGTTGATATGTGAACGGGCTTATGTAACGTAAAGATGATATGTCTAAATTTTGAGCGCCCCAAGCTATTTTTCAGTCACATATGGGTGAATCGGTAAAAAAGTCTACTTTTGGATACATTAAAAAAATCTTGTTTAAATAAAAATTGTTTTACATATATATTATTTTCTACTTTTTAGTATTTAATTGATTTTACGAGAGTTCTGAAATTTATGCAAACAGGGATCAATCCTTCCAAACGAACCGGCGGTATTATTGGTTTATTGTCAGGAGAAAGCCTGGAGCACTGTGATAGGTAGTATCTATCATAGATGTTGGCTCACCATCCATTGGACCTTACCTTTTAACCTATTTCACCTATTGGACTCTTACAACCAGTGTGAGATCCGAGGGTACGTGGAGCCAATTTATGTGTTCTCATGCACTTTCCATGTTTTGTCACCTCTTAGATGCATGTTTGCAAAATTTCAAATCTCTAAGTAGTCGGGAAGTGGGTGAAATATCGACTTTCCGTTTTCCATCTCACACCAAGTCAAATTAAATAAAAGCTTGTAAAAAAGAATCACTCTCAATAAGTAAAACCAAAATTAAACGTAATTAAGGTGTTATGCCTAGTTGTAAAAGTCGAAAAATCACTTATTTCAAAACTAATTTATTTTGACAGTATATCATCTTGTAAATTGTCTGACTGTTGTGTTGACCCCCGGTCGGAACGCTCGGAGCATTGTTCGAAACGTTAAACGCTTTTCTCTCAAAAGTAATGTACGTTTTCAAACGCCGTGAGCAAAGCATTTCAAAAACTACTAAATCGGTGTTTAAACAAATTTTTTGGGGCTTTTTCTTGATGTTAAAATATAGTATTTGATCGGAGAATTTGTTTCCGGTGTAGCTTTCGATGCCAAAAAAAGAAATGACCATTTCTTCGCAATAATCAAGACTGTCACTTTGAACACGCGCAATTTTTTTTTAAATTGGGTATATCGTAAATTCCTTCGATTAATCATAGGATAAATTAATATACTAACGTAATCCGTTTGATGTTTTTATATTAAATAACCTGGTTCAGAAGGGCATCGCTCACGGCGCAAAAAGTTTTCGAGCAATGCTTTTCAGACATCGTCTATAAGTCGATTATGATTAAATATTTCGACACAAAAAATTGCAGTGTTCTTTAAATAATACTTTTCCAAATACCTTATTTTTGTAGAAATTTATTATCGCGATTTTCCGAAAAAAATTATAAAAATGACCTGTTTTTGACTGTTACAAACAGGCATAACCCACATTAAGGGAGAAAGGGCGCTTGGTATGACAGGAAATCAATCTAATGAGGGTAAATATTCAGGAGTGGGGCTTCTGCTAGAATCAGGCTAATTTTCTTCAAGGGTTCAAACAAACCCAAATAAACTCAAACCACCCTAAACAATCTCAAACAAACCCAAACAAAAATCAGCCCGATTCTAACAGGAGCCCCACTTCTGAATATTTACCCTCATGAGATATAACTGAATGATTACCACGTCATATAAAACACATGCGAACATCGCGAGACATGGCTCAATCCCACATTTGAATTCCCATTTCAGCTCGCCTCTGGCTATAAATATTTAAGGATCGCAGGAACCCATCCGTCGATAATTGCATATGCGAATTATAATTCTTCCATTTTTAGAATATTGCTATTTTTTTCCTGGCAAAGGGAAACTTCCTCCATGAGCCAACTACAAGATATTAAATTTTTCCATTTTTCTTTACATGAACGAAAGGAAAGTTTCTCGCACGATACTTGGATGGATCAAAGCGTTTTTGTAGGGCGAGAATCAGGCATGCAGGAAAATGATAGCATCGCAAATAGTTCTTGAATTCTGATAAGTATTCGCCGACGGCGGGACAAAGAGTATGGCGTGTCACGTTCTCGTTTAACGCCTGAGACCCAACCGAACACCGAGAGGCAGTCAAATCTTATTGTTTTTTATATTGCCGAGCTCGCTACGATGCATGACACAATTTTATAGTGCGCTTACTCACGTTTCGCGAGCGCGGCATATCGAGCCATCGGAGAAACGACCGAATAAAAACGTATCCCGCAAGAATGCTGATAACACATGCGAGTATAGATACAGAGGACGTTTTAGATTGTACAGAAACACTGAACGCATATACTTTCTCACGCAGTTTTTACTTTATTAAAGGTTAGATTGTCGGAAAACTTTAAGTACTTTTTTTCATCGCCTTGATACTTTCCAAATGATGCAGTAGATATTCTCATATCTACTTGTCTCGTGCTTTCTACAAAATTGTAAAATTCCGTTCCAAACTACATATCCCTCCAAACTCCGGCGAAATATCCATCAAGGTAATTGATAGCTTTTCTATGTAACAAATCGTTTAAGGCCTTAGGCCACAGTAACGGGTAGAAAATCATGTGCGAATTTAACAATTTTCTTTCGTATGAAAAAGTGATTCACTAATATAATTAATTACACATCTATTTAGTATGAATATCAAGCTGTTAGAAAAAACATATATATATATATTTTTTTCGATGTACAAAATAACTGACTACTAATATTTTCTTTTGTTGTCTTTTTTTTAGGCGCTCCGCGGCGTGACTTTTAGCATCCACGATTTTTGACTGATAACAAAAAACAAAAATTTTCGTCGATCTACATTAGAATACCTAAAGAAGTACGTACGAAATTTAAAAAATATTGTTTTATTCAAAGTTGTAGGTATGTGAACTTAAGAAATTAATTTTCAGTGAAAAATTTCGTTATATCTGCTCCTAAACTCATCATTAAATCTAAAGTTTTCGATTAATCAGAAATTCCGTACGTACTTCTCTACGAAATGCAATTAGGAAAATAACGTTTAAATTTGAAGTAAATCGAGTGAAAATTGTTGAAGTTATTTGTCACGCCAATTGGAAAAAGCTGTTTCGCGAAGTTTCGAGTAGTCGGCCATTTTGTACATCGAAAAAAAAAATTCCAACAGCTTGATATTCATACCAAATATAGTAGATGTGTAATTAATTTTACGAGTGAATCACTTTTTCCCGTTTTATACCCGTTACTGTGGCCTAAAGCCTTAATATTTTTCTCCAGTGGATTTTGACTTATATCTGTTACGTAGTTTTATAAAACATTTTCTTTCGATACAAATTTGAAGCAGTCTAATAGCCTAGAATCTTGAGTGGAATATTTTTCCTGCATTTTCTTATAATATCCATAAAAATTTGTAAAACTGTCGACGCTGTAAAACGCATCGTGCGATCAGCAATTAGAGAGAAAGATCGTCAGCAGCGTCGAAGGAAGCACCGACTGCTGGTAGAGAAAGAAGATTTGCTGACCAAATAATGTCTGAAGCAGAAGTATGCAGGGGCACCCTTTCTGGCAGGCACATAGTACGAATTATTCTCCTGTGAAATCCCTATTAATCCATACTAATGGAATTCGTAAAAAAAAACTTTGCATACATTTTTTCACAACTTTTTTTCAAAGCTGGCATTCATAATATTTAAAAAAACAAATTATTCGGTTGCTTTCAAATTTTCAAACAAACTTTCAAACAAACGGGATATTTTTGCAAACATATTCTGTATCATTTTGTTAACGTTGTTCAATAACTAAAAGCCAAAATAAATCCAATAGTGTTCGGAGCAACTTGAGAGCTATTTTAACTAATATTCTGCATTATATTACCCATCTCTTGATAGAGTCAGATGACGTCTTATTACGACCGAATTCTGCCCGAAACCGGAAGAGTGAAAGCCGTCGGGATGATACTGTTAAAATTGTTGGAAAATTGATACTCCGGCATGATGAAGCATGTACTGAACGAAAAAGTGGCGGCAGCTGTGGCGAAAGGGCAATTCATTTACATTTCTTTAACCCCTCGGTGTTGCAATACTTCTCTGTCTCCAGCTAGAAAGTCTAACGTCGTGGTAGAATATATGACGTAAAAACTCTCGCAGACGAATTAAGAATGAACGGATCTTCCTCACTTTGCAAATCCCAGTGCATTCCGACGCGAGAAACAGTAGAATAAAAAGGAATGGGAAACCTAGAGAGAGAGAGAGAGAGAGAGAGACCTTTAGATTACCGAAGGCATAACCCGTTGAAGGGTTTTCTTCCCTCTACTCCGTTGTTTTCGCCATGCGGCAAAAGCAATCTCAGCATTTAATATTTAAGAAGGTGCCACCCATGCACTCTTATAACTGGTAGAAGATCGAAGAACGTAAGAGGTGGCTGAATAATATGAAATTCGCCAAAAAAGCACGAACAAAAGTGGAGGGTGAAATCGTGTTTTTTAATCAAAATTACCGTATACAAGAGAATTCATCTTTAACTATCGCCAAATGAGCCACAATGACATATTAACTTTGAATACTTACAATATTTCAACATCTATAGTTTCTTCGAAAGATGTTATGATCCAAGAACATCCGAAATTGGCGCTTTTCATTTTCAGAAAATGTGCCCATCAAAACGACTTATCATTTAGGGCATGTAGCTTCCCTATGCTTCCCAGCTTTATCGAAATGTTAAAAATGTATTTATACCAAAATGGTGCAAATGGACAAAATTGGATTCGCGTCGGCATAGTTTCAAATCGGGCTGAATAACGTCAACAGCTGGATTTTAATCACTGGATCAAACCTCTGGCTGAGGTTTGATTCACTGAGGATCAAATATCATAGGAAAGTATGCACGTTTGTTCCGCATGTTTCCCTTCATTCCATCATGGTATTCGCGCTTTTGGGGTTTGCTGCAATTTGCTCTAAACGATACTCGGGGTTGAAATTCGTATGGAGGAAATTCCTCCGTTTTCAAGCTCCGAATTATTTCGGGCTGTGGATTATTCTACTATGCCTGTGGAAAAGAAACCAGCATGGAAAAAGAGCTGCGCAAGCGGAGCACGCTGCGGATGGCTAAGTATGAAGAAACCGAGGAATAGACAAAGGAGTAGTGCAGAAAATGAGTGAAGTGGTGTACGAGGGTACCTTAGGCTTATAGCCAGAAATTCCATCCTCTTGCAGTCAGTAGTTTGCTGAAAAGTCCGTCTGTTTTAAGACGAGTGCGTAGCTGTTACAGAAGCCGAGTACAAGTAATTTGGTTTATGAATAGCTATACAGTTGATATACAGTGAATATGTGCCCTAAATGGTTTCTAATCGGAAGTTCTTGAACGATCATTTACCCTGCCACTTTGCATTTAATTTTCTTAGATGCAGCAAGCCTTTTTTACTCTTCTGAATAGCTCGCTTATAAATATTCCTTGTAGTCATGGGGTATTTATGATTATTCGATAGTAAAGGGAAGGAAAGAGGCAAATGAAAAAAAATACCTTGTCGTTTTCAGCATAGAGTAAAAAATAGAAAAGAAAAAGACAACGCTCTCTGCACTTCCCATTTACTGACATGTTATTGATTTCAGTGACACAGTTAATCTACGGAAAACTTGATGGCAAGTATGGAAATCCTCGAGTCAGTTGGACTTCAGATGCACTTGATGCATGATGACTGAAACCTCGTATCTTCATCCTAGTTTCGTGAGGATGCCCATCGCTCGTCACGTTCAAGCTAGGTAGGACCGTGTACTCATTAAAAATCGCAGCTCTACCATGAAATAGAGGGCGCGGGTGTTAAGCACCAGGGATAGGGCGTTGCAGGCCGTATGGAGGGCCGAGCCTTTGATCAATTTTCTGGCACATCATTTACAGCGTTTGAGGAAGTCCTCATTGAGAGTGGGTGAGGTGTAGGGTGCGGTTACAAGGGACTGAAAGAGCAAGAGGCAATGTGTTCTTAGCCGCATGCAGAAGGCTTCCTGTTCATTCTCTCTATCGTTTCTCTTTGATTTCACCGTTATCAGCTGGAGTTCCTAATATTGATACAAAATATTCAGCTGGACCGTTATTTATAATTCATTTTCTTTGAAGATCTGAACATTTACTGTTACTGGAATATACGATAAGAAATTATATTTTAATTCATGATTTCTACAGATTCCGTAGGGTATTACGGTATCTGCAGGAATCGTTGATTCTTCGATTCTCCACGAATACATTCCAATCAATAGTCAAAGTGTCTCAGGTCTTTTTTTTATTGCATCAAAGGACTGGTGAGACTTGATCAAACTTTTCGAGAGGCCTGATTGGCTCTTCTACGCGACACCCGCGATGATCATAGGAAATGTCCAGAATGCAGTGGAGACCAATCTGGAAAATCATACACGACACAATTGCTCCCTTTGGGGTAAGCTTTTATTCCACCAATGCTGAAAAATCCTTCACGAATCGAGCATACGATTTGTCAAGTGGTAAATTTGGCACGAGTCTACACGAATGGACAATTGTTCCTTTGCTCGGTTTTACATTACGCGCCGTTCTCTAACTGGAACTCGATTTGCCAGCGTTTTACAGAAGCTCACGACCGACGATTCGACCGGGTGAATATTCGGCTAGAGACGCCTGCGGCTTTTTCAATCGCGTTTATCGCCCAAATCCAGCCGCGATAAATCCTCGACAGTCGTCGCGATGTCCCCTCACCTCGCCAGAAACCCCAGGGCTATTCCTAAGAATCTTCATCAATTGAGAAATGAGTCTTACCGACCTCTAATCAAACGGCTCGTCGAAATTCCGCGACTCGTCTCGTGGATTCTTTTTCTTCGTTTCCGTTTACTTTTCTCAATACTTTTCTCTTTGTCATTTCTTTTGAGCAATCGACTAATAGTCGCAGCATCCGGAAAGGATCACGCGACTCCCGCACCCTCGCATTACTTTTTCCCATTTCCGCAATCGTTCCGTGACACCGATTGCCGATAATTCGCTCGTCGAAAACTTCACGGACCGTCGTTCGGAGCTAAAGACTAGAATATAAGAGTAATACTGTCTTCTACGCCATTGCGGTGCCTCAAAGAAATGCACCTTTCCGAATCAGATTCTTGCATACTTGCATACTAGTGTAGAGCCTTATCTGGCTGACTAGTCGATCTCTCCCTCACAACGAACTTCACTTAAGGCGGGATATTAGAGTGGCACAAATTTTAGCTTTATTCTTTCCCCTTTTTCTCACCATCCAATTGTTTTCTTAAAAAAAAAAAATTCTTGCGGAAAGTAAAAAATTGCGAGCGGTAAAAAAAGATTTAGAGGTCGCTCAAATCTACCAAAAATTCCAATTTTCATTACAAAAATCGATTTGTTTTTCGTCCACTTCTAACCCACGAATTTGACTCTTTATAATTTTAAAATGAACCTCGCGAAACCTCTGGCCAGCCAATGGATATTTAGTGGCAACTCAAAGGCTACGAAATTTCAAATTCGCGCAATTTTTTTACGCTTCTCACTCATAAATTCGACGCTTTGTAAAATTTTCAAAACAATTCATCCTTTTTTCTTTAGAAACAGATTTTTCAAATTTACCCAACAATTATAATCTTTGTTCTCGAAAGATGATTCTTTAAAGCTCTTGCCCGTAAAAAAATGATGGGTCGTTTTATTCGTAAAACTGAAACGGCAGCTGTTTTCAGCGCATCGTAATGCGCCCCACAGTTGGTCTCGTTAGTCGAACTGCGGACCAATCGTCGCTGTACTCTGTGACGAGCGACGCCGTATTACAATTATACATGATAACACATATCGTCTAATTGGTGTTTGTTTTAAATTTTTATAATACATTGTTCTGAAAATGTAAGACTGCGCTGTTTATTTTGTTTCTATGCTACCAGGAATTATAGTGGATGCGAGATTTATTTTTTGGCGGATATTTTGATTTTCGAGAACCTTGAGTGACCACTAAATATTCATTGGTCGGCCAGAGTTTTCGCGAGGTTAATTATAAACAATGATACAGCATAAAATTCATGGGTGAGAAGAGGACGAAAAAAATAGTTTTTTTAAATGAAAGCTTTAATTCTTGGGAGGCTTGAGCGACCTCTAAATATTTTTTGACCGCTCGCATCTTCGGCGACAATTTTATTTTCTTCAAAGAAGATAATTGAATGCTGAGAAAAAAAAATACAGCTCAAATTCAACAAAATCAACGGCGGACACGTAAGTGATGTGCCTTGTCAGTACCTTTAAGGTATAGCATTGCTGTGGATGCCGGAATTGTAATTCTAACTAACTTCGTAATTCATTTGTGCTTCCAACAGAGTAAATCGGAAATCAATTTAGAGGACTTCAATACATAGTATGAAAGGAAGTCTTTCGATAGCGTCTGTCTGAGAGCGCTGATCTCGGGAACTAGTAAACGGACTTTTATTGGGTTTTCGCCATTCCATAGTGTAGTCCCGAAGAAGGTTTAGGTATATAAAAAATTGGTTTATCACATGTACGTAATTAGGTACAGCCAATTTTGTCAACATATGCGCAGAAAATATAGCCACCCCAACGAGACATCTGACCAACAAAACATACGTCTTTCTTTCTATCGCAGTAGGCTTATTTCTCGAAGACACGGAGAATCCATACCGGAATGTGAGATCCGTTTTTATTCATATTGTATTAGGGATATCTCTTAAAGAGAAAGAGAATTTTATTTGGTGAGGGAAACCATCGACTTCTCACTGACAGGACCAAATACTCATCTTATTTCATTGATACGTCATTATAAAATACTCATTTTATTTCATCATTATTATTATTATCATTGGATCCTCAAACCTATATTCGATATCGGTATTTTTATTTAATTTGCTTATGTAAATAAATCTTTTTTTGTATTGTTTTATTAAATAGACTCTTTTAACTCTTTAAATTAAATGATAAAGTTAAAAATACTCTTTTTAACTCGTTCAAAAAAATACTCAAACATCTTTTTTTTTATGATTGAAGCATGATAACTAAAATCGCTGGGTCAAGTCGTAGCCAAAATGATCTATTTTTAAAAAAATACTCGTCTTTATTTCCCTTACAACAACTGGGCGACAAAAATCAAATACATCATTGAGCCCCTCAGGTTCAAAAGTCCTTCATGAGATTGCTTATAACTTCTTCAATTATTAATAATTTTTAATGAAATTTAGTACATAATTTTGTTAATGTACATACAAATAACCGTCCAGACGATTTTTATATCATCTCACTGATTTCTAGGAAATTTGTTTTTCTCAAGTAACCCTGATTTGCGGGTCGCCCGCAGTAACTCCTCTAACAAGGAACATCCCTCAGGTGACACCCTTCGATTTTGTTGAAATTTGGATATGTTATAAAGCACCGAAAAGTAAGCGATACATATTTTTTTATCGGCGGTAAAACGGTTTTATGGGGTGAAACCACCCCTCAAAAATAGGGGATGTTTTTCGTTTTTTGTCGATAACGTTTTAACGGTACGAGGTATAAAAAAAATTCAAATTGCAACAATGTTTATTTTTTCGTATACTATATATTGGATATGAGAACGATAACGTTATCGAGGAAAAACGGAAAACACCCCTATTTTCGAGGGGTGGTTTCACTCCTTAAAACCGTTTTTCCGCCGATAAAAAAATATGTATCGCTTACTTTTCGGTGCTTCGTAACATATCCAAATTTCAACAAAATCGAAGGGTGTCAACTTAATTGTATAAAAAATATTTTTTCAAATTCCCCACGAAGCGGCGGTGTTGGAGTCTTAGAGAATGTTATATGTAGGAGGTATTCCAGGGATTGCAACATACATGTCCCGGGTTTTAACCTAGTACAATAAACCAACATTTTTCATAATATGCACGATAATAGCTTGATGAATTCGTAAGGGACATTTAAAATACAGATTCTCATATACGTGGAAAGCAGGTATGAAAAGATTAGTCTTGAGGAAAAAAATCATAAATAAGTTCTTACGAGTTTGATAGTAGGTAACAAAGAAAAATTGTCTATAATAAGTTTTCAATAAGTCGAGAAATCCCTATGTATTTTTGTGGAGAATTCCGTTCAGAAGATACTGTGAACATTTCGAGAGAATCAAATAAAAAAAATTCTCGTTGTGCTGTAAGGCAAGTTGAAAACTTTTCCCTAGAATAAACCCGCCTAAAGTCTTGCGGCAGATTATTTTAAGTTTGACATTTGCAATTTAACAGTTAGAAAAGCAATATTCCGGTATTGATCGATCTGTATTACGACCCTAAAGTATGATTTAAAGCGAAAAAAAGTTTTACCCCAAATTCTTTTGAAGACGCACCCCCGCCACCTTCCCTCAATTGATTTCGCAGTAGTCGTTGTTGGATGAACCTATATTGAGGAAAACAGTGCGGGGTGGAGGTCTATTTGCAATGACGTGACGTAAAAACGCTGCGTTGCAATATATACATATTTATGTGGATGTATACATAAAATTTAATTGTGTTCATAACTCAACGGTGCTCTCCATATTTAAACAACTCCGATAGTCATGCAAGAACCGGAACGAGGCGCCGTCCAAAGTTTTCAGAAACTTCGACTTGGATCACGAGAGTTCGCACGCTCTTTGCTCGCCTTGTTCGCTTGCATAACAGCTCGTCGAGCTCTGAGAGTGCCTAAGCGTGCTAGCGGTTTCTTCGTCTACCTGTCATTCTCTCTCTCTCTCCCTTCCCCTCTCTCTAAAGCTCTTACCAGTTTTTACTCATTTCGGAATCAGTTTCATTCATGGCAGTAGTAGTTTTTCGATTGAACCGATTTCTGGCTCCAACTACTTATTTACTAGCCATTGATTTTAATGGATGTAAACTTTGTTGTTGATCTACTTATATGAATCAATGTTCCAACCCTCGCTGGAGAAATCTAACAATATAATAATTGTCATCATACTTTTCGGGGCCACGCGAATAAACAGTTTATCTCATTTTTGGCGCTAAGTAGCTTTACGAAACGAGACGAACTTTTTCCTCAAACCAGTAAAGCAATAACTAATTTATTCTTTTTTTTCTGGTGAAAAAAAGCAAACTTGTATGCGTGAAGACACACAGCACCTTAACATTTGCAGTCATTGATGATCGTATATCAATGAGGATTATCTGCACGACAATATCCTTTGTCATTCAAATCATTGCTCCTGCGGTACACTTTTTTCATAGCATATTTTGAGGAGTTTTGTGCCTTTTCCGATGATGCTTTTTGAATGTGAATGCATTCAACTTCGGGAGGTAGGTCGGACGAAAGGCAATATTTTCCGTTAACCGGTGAAGAAGCACGCTCGGATAGCTTTATCCCGTCCGGTATATAATACGCGCATTTATACAAGTGCACGATACGAAAATCGACAACACAAATGGATCGCTCGTGGTATTATTCCGTCGTTGGAAAAACATAAAAGTTCTCCACGAAATTCATGTTTTCACTCTTATCTCCTCCATAATTCATGGATCGTCGAATTCGTAGTGCTTCGGGTGCAACGCTGAATGGATAGTGCAACCGATGTACATGAGAAATAGCCAGAGCTTCCAGACCTCTCTTCGATTTCTCAAAGAGGCTTCGAGCAAAAGTTGCGAATTTTACGAATCCCCTGAAGCGCGATTGTGGCCAATTTCTCGTAAAAATAAATGGCTTGACGGTTATATGAGTTTGCATCGAAAACACTGTTCTGATATTTTGTTGCTTTTTAAAAGGTAGGTTAACTGTTGCCGCGTAGTTAGATCTAATCACGGCTAAAACTTTACAATCAAGTTCTCAAATTACGTTCATTTATTAACAGATAAAAGGAAAATAGAAGATACCGATGGTGGTGGCAGTCATTGTTGCCATGCTCGCAACACACATTGACCGATTGAGCATCATTTCCAGATGAGTCTTCAACTTTTTCATCACTATTCACAATATTAGGTAAGCGGTGACCAGTGTGGGTTCATTCCACAAATTCTGGATTCAGTTTCTATGAGCCTCTTTCATTGCCTCACAACCAAAACTTTCATTCAACGTTATCTACTGATTTGTCGAACTGATGAAACAAGTCAATTCGACTCATATAGATTTGCTTAGGTAAGCATTATTTTACATTTAATGTAACTAAAATATCGCCGAATCAAACTTTTCTTGTCAAACATTATAAATAGCAAACAATCAAACAAAAAAATTGTGCCTAAACAGTGTCTGAAGGACTATGGTCGATAGCTCATTGACACCAAAAATCGTAATTCGCATTGTAAGCCGAACATAGATTAAGATTTCTTTATGTAAAATTTGTACTAACAATATTTAATGTCAATGCAACACAGATTACAAATACTAATATTTTTCCTTGTTTGATTTTACTATTGCAGATGTTTATTTGAGATATAATTATGGTAAATATTCGGAAGTGGGGCTCCTGCAAGAATCGGGCAAATATTTGTTTGGGTTTGTTTGGGTTGTTTGAGGGTGTTTGGGTTTGTTTGGGGTTGTTTGAACCCTTGAAGAAAATTAGTCTGATCTAGCACGAGCCCCACTTCCGAATATTTTCCTTAATCATTTATGCAAATCGAGATCCCTTTATCATTATTGAGTAATACAATTCGTATTTGTATTTGATAGTTCTGGCGTTTGATATTATTTACTCAAACAAATTTTCAGTCATACAGACTGCTCGCGTCGATCTAGTTTTGAAATTTGAATCAACTGGCACTTTCGTCGAAACATAGATTTATCTATAAGCTCGTATTACTGTTGTGTCTTTACTGCGACATGTTTTCTTTTTTAAATCAAACTTCATTCAACACCACTTAGGTAGCCATGATTTTTTTACGGCAACAACTGTTGACAGGCCTCAATTTTGAACGCCACCTGCAGGCCCGCCTATAAATTCATTCAAAACGCAAAACATTTGCACATCAAGTTTGAAATCGTGCATCTTACGTCGGTCACCGAGCATACTACTATACGTGGCCAGGGTAGCCAGGTATCCCGCAAATGGCAAAAGCCTGTCAAATCACTGCCAGACTTCTAACTTCTACTGCCGTTAGAAAAACTTGGATATTCCTTGATACCCAGACAGAAGGAACATCCTCTTTTAGGACTTTTAGGATGATTCAGTCCGGGAGGATCTAATCACCCTGCCAAACATAGAAGATGTAAGCCACCTATTATGGGAATTAACTAGAAATAGAAAACAAACTGATCAACCAATATTCCCAATAACGATTCAAGAAGGAAAATAGGCGAGGAGTGATGCAAAAAGAGCTGACCATGAGACACACAGCACCTTGCAGATGCCTTTACTCCGCCACCGCCACTGAGAGACCTAGATAACGAACCCAAAGACGCGACAGCACCGTGAAGGCAGATCATTAAAAATAAATTCTAACAAGCGTTGAAAACCGCATCGCGCAGTATTATATATACAGTAAAGTACAGTTTTACTGTTCACTATATAGTCATGAAGACCTAGCCAGTCCTCTACCGATAGAGCTAGTAATAAGGCACTTCTCACCGACAGAGGTAATACACATGCTCACAAAAGACCTGAACCCGAAGAATGCTCCGGGCTACGACCCAGTAGCAGGCAAGTTCTTCTCACAGCACTATCCGCAAAGGGTATCGTTTCCATCTCTGCACTATTCAACCGTGTACAAACGACACACCTGCCAGTCAGTGAAAATATGCATTCGTAATAATGATCCTAAAACAGGGAAACCCCGCCAATGAGGTTTCCTCATGTCTGTATGAGGATACCTCATTGGGAGGTTTTCCCTGTTTTGGGATTATTATTGTCCATCAGCATGCTGCCAATCATGTCCATATAGCAAAAAATGCTACTCAGGAGATTAAAGCCACTCTTGGAGAAAGTTTATATCATCGAAAACCGGAGCACCATTTCGGGTTTAGGAATGATCACATCGTATGGTGACTTCGTGTGATATCGGAGGCGCTGGAACGGAAAAACTGGTCTGTAGCATTCTTTCCTACCCAGCCAGTCTTCAACTAAGTTTGGCGTCCTGCTACGAAATAAAACAACGACTTTCTAAATGCTACAGGATGCTCACATCATATACCAGCAATCGACGCTTAGAAGCACGTCAAGAACAAGATCTGTCTGTTTTGGGTGGAATACCTTATATACACGGATCCATCACCCATAGGGTGGAATATATCATATACAGCGGATCGACCAGCACGGCCAGGGACCCTCGCAATAACATTTGCAGATGGCACAGCCCTACCAGTGTCAAACAAAAACGCAAACGTGGCATCACACACTCTACAAGAAGACTAGTAAATCCATAGAGGTCCACGAGTGGCTAAGTACACAGAGCGTGAAACTAAAACGCACCAAGTGAATTGGTCCACATTGAAACTTGGAAACTGTTCACCAGCGAGCTTGAGAGATCAATTGCTGCCGCAACCTCACAGCCTGAAAAGCACCTTAAGACGGAATGACACCTCATCACGGTCGGTATGGTAGAACAGAATTATAGATACCCAAAAATCTCTGAAACGGCTCTTCAGATCCCGTCGAAACTTTACCAAACGACGTCAAATAGATAGACGAACAGCTTCCAGCCCCTCAAATTTTTTGAATTTGAGAAAAAAAACGTAGATTGGCTTATCATGCGGAACTCGAGACCGAAAAGACGAAAACTCAGATGTTTGGCTAATGTCACGACTTAGAGAAAAGCTAGACCGGGTAGCCACATAAAAAACGAACAATTTGAGCTCTCAATCACTGCACTTCGTTGCATATCTTAGGAGAAAAGTGGTAATCTAGATTTGTCGTGTAATTGTTGATAATTGCGAGCAAATGTCGCCCGAACTTCGACGTGCTCAGTTCACGAGAATTCCGCGCGCGGCGCTCGCCTCGTGGTCTGCAGACGACGCGCATCGAGGCCCGTGGCAGCGCCAATAACGTCTCTCCACACCGTCGTGTAGACGCGCACCGACACGCACGCACACATGCGTTGCGTAGCGTGTTGAGGACCGTGGAAGGCGAGACGCAATGTCTCCGCGCGCGCGGCGACGAACGCGCGCGGTGACATCCGTCGGTGGGGCGCAGAAGCTCGATTGAGTTCTGCCCTACCGGTCGGAAGCCGGGGTCGCATCGCAGTTTCGCGTCGGGTGTCATTCCGTCTTAAGTCTAAAGAAAAGCGGACTCAAAATCATCGCGGGTGAATCTCAGTCATACAAATATTTACATTGTGAATAGACAAAAGAAGAACACAAATTTCGACTCGTAGACCACATTCAAGCCGAAGGAGCTACAAATGTCTGTTCACATTTTCATTTTATATAACCCGAATACTCCGCCCAACTTCCAAACGAATAGCCCATATACGTTTTCTACTATACATCCATTCATGCTCTTACCCTCTCGCTTTTTGTTCGCTTTTTCTACAGGGTAACTATAACTTTTACGGTCGGGTCCCTTATCACACCCCATACCATGGGTCCACAAACCGCATCTGGACTTCACGTATACTAACCCCTCGGCGCCCTACACGTGTCAGGGGTATACACGCCCGCTTATATTATCCATCTCTCTATTGACTTCACGCCTCAGCACGGTAAAGAAACATATTTTTTCTCACCCCGCGTGAACATACGTGTACATAAATAAATATAATAAAACGATGCATAATATCGTGTAATCTTACCTTTTACACCACCTGCCCACTTTTTTTTAAGGCTATTCTACGTGCTCGTCTATGTGCGCGTGGGTGTGTGTATACGTGTACTTGTTAGTTTGTCCCGAAGGATAGGCATTGAAAAAGATAGTGCAGAAGTTTCGAACCCAGGTAGAATGAGAAACTTGTCTCAGCAATTGCGATATGAAATAGTCATATCACGTGAGTACAGCCCACAAGGGAGTTGTCAAAAAATCTTTATCTTCGGAGAGGCAGCCGGAGTGTGAAGAAAGCGGAATACAGTAAAAAATGAAAAATAATATGTTACCAGCCGAGGAAGCGAAAAATGGAAGAATAAAAGGGAAGTTATTATTAATAAACGGGTTTTGGTCGTATCTAACAAAATAATGAGGCTATGTGAGGCGTTCATGCTCCGACAATGCAGAAAATGAATGACGACATGAATATATAGACGTTCCCCGTGGTATGTGGTATCTTTGAATTGCTCAAGGTTACGTTCTGCAAGCCGTGCACTTCCTTAAGATATATGCGCAGATATATAAAAGTGTGTGAGTACGTGTGTGTGTGTGTGTTCGTACTTCCATGGACTTGATAAATGTCCCCAAAAAACTGAGGACCCGTAATTTTTCATTTCCGCAGAAAACGGTCCACCTCGGCAACGAGAGAATCGCAGTTTTCTCTCTCTCTCTCTCTCTCTCTCTCTCTCTCTCTCTCTCTCTCTCTCTCTCTCTCTCTCTCTCTCACTCTCTCTCTTGAATATCATGACGTTGACGACCAACTCACCGGAGCTGATCAAGGATTATTGAGGATCTAGCTAATGAGCGAAATTCGATTCATCACCTTATTTATATAAACACACACACACACACACACACACACACACACACACACACACACACACACACACACACACACACACACACACACACACACACACACACACACACACACACACACACACACACACACACACACACACACACACACACACACACACACACACACACACACACACACACACACACACACACACACACACACACACACACACACACACACACACACACACACACACACACACACACACACACACACACACACACACACACACACACACACACACACACACACACACACACACACACACACACACACACACACACACACACACACACACACACACACACACACACACACACACACACACACACACACACACACACACACACACACACACACACACACACACACACACACACACACACACACACACACACACACACACACACACACACACACACACACACACACACACACACACACACACACACACACACACACACACACACACACACACACACACACACACACACACACACACAACACACACACACACACACACACACACACGCACACACGCACGCACGCACGCACGCACGCACGCACGCACGCACGCACGCACGCACACACACACACACACACACACACACACACACACACACACACACACACACACACACACACACACACACACACACACGCACGCACGCACGCACGCACGCACGCACGCACGCACACACACACACACACACGCGCGCGCGCGCGCACGCACGCACACACATACACACACACACACCCATATATTATTGCATCCTCTTTTGATTCCCATTCGCTATTACGGTTGGCTGCAAGGTCATCAAATCGTTCTTGAAATAAATCGCCTTGAGGATTCTACACTTCACCAAGAACTTTAAGGCTGTCATCTATAATTTAAAAAAAAACTGTTTTTTAAACTCTATCACAGCGAGTCTAGGAGTCGAAAGAAAAAACATTTTATCGTGAGGAATTTTGAGGACACGACATGCTGAAAAAATATAACTTTGTAGTTACAGCAATAATCGGAATAGTTTATGTATGTAATATAATGATGATTTCGGCGGTTACCGTAGAAATAATTGTCATAAAGTTAATTTAACAAAACGGAGAAGAAATTCCCACAAAAGCGTTCATTATTAAAATCAAAAGAGCCGCACCTTTTGTTAGTTGCGCAGCAGTATGGAATAGTTTTTTTTTACTGTCATGTCTTCTCGAAATTATCTCGGAATGTTGAGTAAGAACTACCTGTAGACAATGTTATGATTAGGGACTACGACGTGGTGAGGAATTGCGAAGTTTTCATCAATTCTGCGATAAATTACGAGCACAATCGATCGGGAATTTGAGAAAAAATGTGAACTAGGTAAGTTGATCCCGACTAGAAATTGACGTTGGGTTTTTGTACAGTTCACTGCTGGGTCAACCCAATTCCTTGTTGGGTCATTATCGGGCTTCCCTATCAGGTTCTTATAGGGTGTGTAACAATCTTCTAGGGTTTTCTTTGTGTTCTGTCAGGTTTTGCCTCGGGTAAGCCCAATTTTTTGTTGGGTTCTTATCGAGCTACCCTAACCGGCCCCACCATTAACCCGCTGAAATCAGTAGCGTTGCATGGATTTGGGTTGGGAATTTTTTAGAACGTTATAAAAATGGGATAATCGGGAACGAGTTGGTAGAAAAATAACCTACCTTTCATTGATTGAATTCGCAATTTATCGTTTTTGTTTGGTTTTATCTATTTATGCTTACATATGAGCAAGAACACTTTTGATTAATTTTTAAACCACATATTCATTTTTTGATTAAAGATAGAGGAACTAAAGAATACAAAATAAATTGCTGAGTACGGACACGAAGCATAACAAAAAATAAAATGTCTCTACGCTTATCGAACTATATATGTGAAAAACTTGATAAAAAATTGAGTTCCGAATAAAAATGAAAAAAATTCCGAATAAAAAAAAAAGAAAAGTTCTACAATAGCCGATCCGAAAACGGTAACAGAACCTGAAGGGGAGAATGAAGGACAAATAATAGCAACAACTTCCCTTCCATACCTTCAGCGCATAACCGATCGCATAGGCAGGGTCCTTGGGAAACATAACGTGCGAGTCATCTTCAAACCTCAGAAGAAGCTAGCACAAGTGGTTCCGAGTGCAAAAGACCAAAGACCACCATTAAGTGCACCAGGAGTGTACAAGATACCCTGCTCATGCGGTAAAGTGTACATAGGAGAAACCGGGAGGAAGATCAGTACACGGATCAAAGAACATCAACGGTGTATCAAATATGGCCACATTGGACAATCAGCCCTGGCCGAGCATTGGATGGAAACTGGTCATGCCATTCAGTTCGATAAAGCCCAAAGTCTGGCCCCATCAAACAGCTATTTTTCTAGGAAACACCGAGAAGGCTTGGAAATCCGAAAACATCCGGACAATCTAAACAGAGATGGTGGATATCACGTCAATCCCATTTGGCACACCGTCCTCCCGGTTTTTTAATTGACCGGCCGATCAATTAAAACATCTGATTGGCTGGTGCAGTGATCTGGAACGATGACTGCAAGTATATAAGGAATGCCTGAGACACGGGAGCTTCAGTATCGGAGCTCTCAGCCCTGATGATGCAGACTGTAACGTTTGCGAAACGTCGGCACAACGCTGATTCTCAACACGGCCTCCATCCGGAAGCCACATACTCTTCAAGTTCTACAATGAAAAAAAAATCTCATAAGATCCACTTAATATTGCAGCATGTATCAAAAATGTATTTGTATATCTATTTATTATTGCGAAGTATAAGGTTTATAAGTTCACCTATGACTCATGTGGTTACCCCTAAATAAACATTGTTGGGACCTTACATCATTACCTTATCCGAACCCCAGATGGGATAACCCTGTTAAAACATTATAAGGACGTTATCGGACTTTCCATCGCCGGATTGTCCCAATACTACATATCTTCATCAGGACCTTGGGAGGATTCCCTATGTAGGGTTCACCTGAAAAGGTCCTTATGCCGTATAGAGTTGTCCTTATGAAAATTTCGAGTCGGGATACCGTTTCGGAAAGAAAATTGAAATTCCGAAACATAATCCACCACCGCATAGCCGTTTTATGACATATGCTTCGCGAGGATGAATCTACTCGCTTCCATTTCGTTCGCCGTTTCATCTTTTTCCTCTACAGCAAAATGTTTCCAGGATTAACGATAAGCGGAGTGGAGTCCGCCTATTTCTTCCTCGTTCTACCGCCAAACCTCGTCTACGGCTCTATGATCATTTCAGTTCACACGTTTTGAACATTCGGCCCGACATCCGCGCGTTCATTTGTGATGGTTGTGAAGAAACGGGACTGGGTCGGTTCGTGCGATAGTGCCGAGCATAGGTGTGTATATCACAGAGAAGGAAGAACACGGAAAAAAGAACGGCGGGGAAAAAGAGCGAGAGCGAAAAAGATAGACGATAAAGGACCAGCACGATGACGACGAAAAGAGAAATATATCGTTCGGTCGACGGGCAGCTTGAGCTTTTTCTCGTTTAGAGGAGTTCACGTTTGGGCTCTGGTCGAGGAGCGGCTTGGAAAATTCACTTCGTTTACCCGAACCGGCTTGGCTGGACGATAGCCAAGCTGTATCATACAACAGACGTACGTTTTCTGTCGCTTGATTCCTTATGGTCCGGTTGCATTGCTGCATTCGCTACGTGTTACTTTTCAACGTCACGTATGTGTATTTCGAATTGCATCAAAGCCTCCGTGCAAGGCAGCACACGGTAAATAAGAGGATTCGAGATATCCGTAAATTGGCCTAGCATTGCGAGATCTTCCAGAGTGGCAGGCCAAACTCCAAAGTAAACAATTGGCTTCTGTCCTCTTTCTGGTCACGCATTGTTTTCCATGCCGGATTTAGGCAGCCTAAAGTCACCGAGACATGTCATTTCACTCACTACAATCGCGTTGATCGCGGGCTCACTCGCGGTATTGTTCTCTCCGCTTGTTCTTTCCTCGCGGCTCGTAGGTCAGAAAGACAAAGAGATATTGCTGATGAACGCAATCTTGACCTTTCGGATTACCGAAAATAAAATAAAATCGTAAAGTTTCCAGTGTGCTTGATTGCATAGCGAAATATGAACGGGTAATTCGAAACGTCTTGTCGATCGAAATGAGCTATTTGTCGCACCGTGACATCAGGCAAGGCACTTATCTGGAGGCTGAGGGAGCTCGATCGCAATACGACACCATCCGCTGTATCTCGCGTCGTTTGTGTCACTCGTTAAAAAAACATTGGGTAACTCCGGCATTGTGTCGCCTGATGACTGCCCTCGTAGATAAAAGCCTTCAACGCTTTGAAGGCCATGTACGATCGATTGTACACTGTGCATGTGATGTCGATCACGGAGCAAGTCACGCTTACTCCTTCCGACAATCCGCTACCCGACAGACAGAAAACAATTATCCGAAACTTCGATTACTTGGGGATTGTTCCAAAATTGCATATACACTATAAACTGCACGAGGAGTAACACGAATACGGCCGCTCAGCGAGTTTAACGGCGAGAAATAAATAATATGGTCTCCACTATGATTAATAATGTACATAGATCTTGCAACCTTTTCCAACGTCCCAACGATGGTGGAGGGTTCTCTCCGTCGGGTATTAATCCACGAAATGCCACAACTCCCTGCTGCGCTAGGCATGTAAACCCATAGACAGAGTTCAACGTAACTAGCTTAGGGCGCCAACAATCACTATCACAATGTACATTCGAGCTTCTCTAATAGAAGGGCCAGCAGTTCAGAAGGCATCCACTCTAACTACAGGCCCGAGCAACTTCACAACTACAAGATTTGTCGCCGACAATCTGCACAGAGACAGACGAAAAAAAGGCAGAGAGGGAGAGAGTGGTAGAGTGTAATGGCGAGATTGAAACTTTGGATATTCACACTGATTAGTGGTAGGCATGTTATTCCAACGCTCGCGTATGCGTTACAGTTTGACTCATCCGTTCAACCCACGACTTTTTGCTGTAGCAATCGCCTCAATCTAAGTCATCACGGTTTGTGCAAATCTGCCCATGATCGAGATTCTTAAGGATGTTGTGTCCAAAATTGAAAATGGTAATAAAATTTTGAAAATTTGATAGGTCATTATGTAAAACATATGAAAGGTTGTGTAAAAATTTCACGACGAATAGGAAGCTGGCTACTGGGAAATTAGAATTCACAAATTACACGCAGTCTTATGGAAACTGAAGTAACTTTGCAATTATTTTTTTTTTGTTATAAAAAATGATGCCAAAAATACAACAACAAAAATCACACGACGAAAAACATAAAAGAATATAGCGGCAACGTTGCATAGACCGAAAGTAGCGGGAAATTTAAATAGTAACTTTCGTTCACGGACGACGCCGTTTCTTGCACCATGAAACCACTTTCGTTTTTGATATATTTAAATAAAAAAACGATCATTCATAAATATTTCTTCTATTTCTTGAAAACAAATAGCAAAGTTTGCTATTTTCTAATAGAATTGCAAAGTTACTTTAGTTTCCATAAGGCTGCGTGCAACTTGTGTTTTCTAATTTCTCAGTAGCCAGCTTCCTAATCGTCGTGAAGTTTTTACACAACCTTTCGAATGATTTACATAATGACCTATCAAATTTTTAAAATTTTATCACCATTTTCAATTTTGGACACAACATCCTTAAGCGTACAGGACATACAGTACTATTCGGGCTTCCAACTGTCCCTACGGTTAATTGCAATCTGCAATTAATGAAGATTAAGTGGCTTTACCAGTGTGAACGCTGAAAACTTGCGCGATTTTCGGGAATCTTTTGGAAGAAAAGTACTCAATTAAATGTTTCGGAAAATTAAGAATATATTTGGCTATATTTGGTCTATATTACATAATTTTTTCATAGAAAAATATTGAGACCCAAGCAACTTATGCGCTGCCTTCGGAGGCACCAAAAAAAAAGTTCCTCCACTTCTGACATAATTCTGGCCGATTGAGTAGCTGAAACCGAAAAAGGAAAAAATGTCGTTAAGCTGGAAGGTATTCCCTGTACAATGACGCAAGATTTTCGGAAAATATCAGAATCTAACAAAATGGCGTAGTTATGAAAAGAGTCTGTTTTCTTGCCTATAAAATGGTCGTTTTTTTCAATGCCAAATCGTCAATTTTCATCCAATCAAAAATATCCTACGTCATTGTAGAGTAAATATATTCAAGTGTACTCAGTTCAAATTTCAAGTCAATCAAATAATTGTTCTTTGAGTTACAATGTCAGCAAATTTGAAAAATCTCATTCCGATAAAAAAACGCGTTTAAAGATTTAACTATCGATTTCATACCTACGAGCGGTTGCTCTTTATAAGGCTGCCATTCGGAGAGTATTAGTGATACGGCCTTGACATTTTTACAGGATATTCTTGAAAGTATAAACTATCGAAAAAGGCAGAATCGATTTTTTAAGTGTCACACTGGTATAGCCCCTTAAAGTATAGGAAGCATTCTTGAAAAACGGAAATTTAAAGTTTTGCAAAGAGGTAGATTGCATCCAATCATTCCATTATTCATAGAAACATCAATAATGCAGTAAGATTTGTTTGTGCAATCAGGTCTAATTGGAAACCTGAATCTCAATCATAGTTATCCTTCACTAATAGTTGAATGAAGTAGTAAGTTCATATCGATGAAGACTTGAAGGCTTCCGGGCTTATAAGTTGAGAAATATAGATAGCGAGTGAAAATAATTGCAGTCCTTAAAGCGCAATTAAACGAGCTTTTCGCGGCCCGTATAATCGCAAAATAATGAGATAAAACTCGATGCAACTTCAACTTCAGTTTACATTTGCTCGCGATGTAGGAGTAAGCGGCCAAGAAAATACTTCAGGACGACCCATGCCAGAAACTGTTGAGACAAACTGATGCATTTTTGTAGCTTGGCGGAAAGAGTCAAGAACATAAAGTGTCCACTTTATCAATTTTAGGAGGGGTCAAATCGTTTGGTAATCTTTTTCGGGTACATTCCAATCCTTCCCTCAATCGAATAACGCAAAATTGATTTTTCCATTAATAGTATTTCCAACGCCATTGCCGTCGTACCTCATTGCTTTTCCTCCAGTGCATTGCTCGTGAGCCGAATTGTATTTACCTCCATGGTTGGATCGATGAGGACATATAAATGCTAAAATCGTACAGACCAAAATGGATGAATGAGTGTCGGCACTTCTCCACTTCATTTCATTTGATCGAATAGTGATAAATTGAAAATAATTTATTTACCCTCGAGCGAATGAGCCTGCCTCTCTTACTCGATGGCCTACGTCCTGAGGATTAAGATTAATAGTTGTTCATTCGAGGGTGTCCTCGATAGTGTATCATTGGGTCCTCGAGCCATCGTTTTTAACAGCGGGGGAGACAAGTAAGGTGGCTACGGGGATGTCACGTGTTGAAGGGATACTGACAAGAATTACACTGGTGCCGTAGATTTTACCCGTGAAGGAAATGCACCAAATTGATTGACTTCAGTGCCCAGTCATTATTTTAGCTAACTGAATGGTATCGCACGTCAATTTCGTGTGATCACCTTACCAATATACGCCAACCTCAAAACGAAAATGCTCAAACTACGAGAATATTTAGCTCGAAATTAAGTTCAGATTACTGGTCCCTATTGAAGCGGAAAAATACAATGATTCGAGCTTGCGAGCTCATGCAAGCCCGAAGGTAAGATAATTGAACGCATACCAGGCCGAATCCGATAGCAGCAGTAGCAGAAAGCACTAGCGGTTGCCACATTCAGAGAATAAATCTTTGCACACTCTAAATGCTAATGAGCCCTGATGCGGCGGAGTGGCCGGTTGGTCGCTACGATGTGTGACACTCTTTTGCGCCCAGCCTTTTGCCTCACCGTTCCCTATATAAATGCAAACAGGAACAAGACGAATGTTCTCGCGTGGCACACGTCAGCGAACGGTGACAGAGTCAAAGAAGTACAAGCCTATGAAGCTTTCAGATGAAAGTTGCATGATTGCATAATACAATAGAAACCGAGAACTGCGAATTTGTCGAGCAGCATGAATGTATTCTGGCTTGTAAATAGCGTGTGAATTGCCAAACTATGAAGTACCTTGCGTACAATACTCATAATCGTTTCTGTTATCGTTATTCCATTCGTCGTTGTTCTTCCGTCCTGATGTACATTTGCAAGCCTCGTTAAAACATTTTAAAAAACCGTATCACAAATTTGTGTATGCTTCAGATACGAAGTGCAATTAAAGCCCAAATGGGTGACGCCAAGTTAACGACCCTACATACGATTGAATAGAGGGGTATGATTCCACGAATTTTCACTAAAATCATATCCTGTGTTTTATGCATTAACGAGCTTGTTGCAACAACGATCAGCTCCGATTACGCGTATATTACTTTTGCGTAACTTTCTAATTGTATTTGTGAGTGCATCGATGCTGGAGGGGCCAGCGGAAGTGGCGGAGTGGACAAAGACAGAAGCAGAGTGAAAAAGAGCGAAGAAGAGAAAGAAGAGAGGCAGAGTGAGAGGAAAGAGGAGAAGTGGTTCCTGCTAGTACAAACGCTCGTGTACATGTGGCGAGACTCGAGAGACGGTTACACGATGTGAAATTGTTGACAAACCCACGTGGAAAGCTCTAACTTTGCATAACGGTGAATGGGGGAACGGTGTTGAGTGGTTTGAAGGGCGGAAAACGGATATAGCCGAAAATTGTTTCGGCCAAACCGTGAGAATGATAGAGCTCGGGTGCTACGATCGATTGAACATTTGTGGCACGCATTAGGTCCTCAAGTTCTGAATCGATGCAATTTGCCGGAACAATCTCATCAATGGTCGAAGTTTTAATCACGATTTCGCATGGAAAATGGCTCATAACAAAATTGCCTTGGGGTATAAAGAAATGAATACATGTGGTGATACAACAGAAGGTTTCGCTCTTGGGAAATTACATTTGGTGAATGTAGTGGCCATGTTTAATACTCCCACGTAGTGAACTTTAATGTCTCTAAGGTTCGACATAGCTCCATCTATTAAAGTTGTTAATCTTCGGTCCGTATGTGCTACCCTCATTTCAATGAAATTGGAAACATACATGGGCAGTTTTTAATCATCACAAACGGCTGCACAAGAACTGTGCATAGATCCTAGACCGCCCATGGTTCTATGTATGAATGTCTATGTTGTAAACGGAAGTCCGTGTCATGAGGACAATTTATTAGTTTCTCATCGCTACGCACCTCCACCGTTATCGTTGTCGATTAATGTCTGATCATATTTTACCCATTCTCATATAATGACTTAAACTATGGTCCCATTTTTTCCACTTGTACGCACCATTTCCTAGAACAGAGGATTACTGCATAGACGATTGCTGCAATACTCGATACGCTTCTATTTCGATCGTACGGAGATGCCGAGGTCGACCATCCATAACGAAGCTAAAATGATGGTTTGTTTCAGTATTCCCATTACTACTCAGTGTATATTGGTTATTTGTTCAAAGCTGAAGAGATTTTTGGAGCAGCAGAAGCGTCACCAAGTGAGCCAAAGATTCAAAGATTGTTGGTTTCATTTCCTTGCGTGACATTGCGTACTTCCATTCAGCATGTTGGCTACCAGCGCCAGTAAAAACGGAAAGACAAAGGGTCAGTGACTTCACTGCATTTATCACATATCACTATAATTCGACTATTCGTGTTTATTCAGAATTGTCCTTTACCTTTAAGTAAAAATATCCTGCCACATAAGTGTCTTATGTCTAAGCCGTTTGGTTTAGGATTGAAAGGTGGCCGCACGTATGGATGATCTTCCTACAGAACACTTGTGTATGCGTTCATGCGTGTGTATGGGTATTTGGGTACATAGACACGGTTGTTATCTGAACTCTAGAAGTGCAGCGGTCTCTTCGGTGGTAACCTGATGGCCATTATAATCCACCTCTCTTCCGTAGTGCACTCAAACTCATCGTGCTACAGGTACGGAAACGGCTATGGGCTACAATCCTGCAGACCATTAGAGGATACTCCATGTGACGCTTTTACAGATAGTTGAGAATTACTCTCACATACTCATATGAAGCAACAAAGGTCACTAATAGGTGAAAGTTGAAAACACGTTACGGCATAATGCGAAGAGTGATTCGCCCTTCTCGTAAGGCCATCAGCGTAGCCTACTATCTCCAGTCAAATATAGGTCACTTCTATTTTCCCTTCGCGTCTATCTCAGTCTGCCCACCACTATATTTTCAGGCTTCCGTCCTTCGGGAAGGACACGCAAATTTGCCAGATAATTGAAAACTTACCGAAGCTATTAGTTCTCTCGCGGGGTTCGGCCCGGCTAGTCTTTACCATCAGTTAAGCCATTTGAAAAGAGGCTAGATGTCCGCGTCTCCTCTAGAGTTCCGAAACTTATCAACCAACCCTCCCACCGTCATCTAAGCACCCTGGATTGAAAGCATTCAAAAAATTCTTCCATAATATTGCATTATTTACTCTCAATATTGATACGTTGAAGATTCCTCCATAAAACAGTGTGCCCGGTTAAATCGAGGTTCAAACTTTGGGTGGTGTTCCACAGTTCTCACGGATCATGAGAAGAGTTGCAGGAGCACTCAAGCGAGTGAATAACAACGAAATAAGACTAGGATTCTTCGATCATAGGATTTTAAGTACCGTCCCTTGTTTTTTAGTTTTCTCGCGGGAGCTCCCTCATCGTTCCTCAATAGTGATTCATCCGATCATGATCAACCTGCACATGGCAGGAAGGCGCAAACCGTCAGAAAAGCTGATGGAATTCTTCCGATTGTAAAAATATGCAGAAAAGCTGAATCGTTTCGTTATCGAAGGCTAGTTCTCAGGGGGTTATCGCGGAATGGAAAAATCAACGAGAAACATCGGAAATGGCGCACGTAGCCCTGCCCGTTTCGAGGGATGGTTTAAGGGTAGCAGGCGGCGTTGGTAGCGTCCGCCGCCGTGGCCGGCGCCGCCGCTACCACCACGATGGTGGAAACAGGGCGGGAGGTGGTAAGAGTTGACAGCGGTGGTCGGAGGCTGATATCAGGCTAAGCGCTCGCGCAGTCGATTCGCGGTCTCCGCACCACGAGAACCCGAGCACGCTTCGCCCACTTATCCTCGTTCTCTCACTACCCCCTCACGCATCCGCTTGTGCAACTTCTTTACCACCCTTTCTACACTTTCGTTCGAATATCCGATTTACCGCATATTTACGACGCATCTCACGCGCGTTCATCCTGGCCAGTGACAAACGGCATGCAGTGCGTGCGTGATTGGCGAAACGGTGGATAAAAACCGGCCGTAAAATTCGAAAACACACAACAGCTCTCCGTCGAGCTTTTCTCGATATACTTGCAAACATGCCAGTATAATGCGTTTCATGTGTTGCGATCGCTGTTGTAATCGTCTCATCAATAACGTGAATTCAAACAAACAAAATCCAGGACAAAAGACAAACGTTCGAAAACTCTCCAGTGATCTGTTTGTTTCGTGTGTTGTGATCTCTGTTGTGATCGTCTGATCAATAACGCGAATTCAAACATAAAGCCTGGACAAAGCAGATCGCTGTCCTTTTTATTCCTGAATGTCGATAATAACACGATAAAGCAAGGTTGAATATGGATAGTTGAAAAGGTTCCTTTCCAGACTCGAAGTGGCAGCGATTCGAGAATATGATGTGTGTTGTGGAGTGAGCACCTCCCACGTGGAGCTCTAAAAACCGTCCCGGATTTCTAGTGCGGTAAAACAATGTGCGATCGATGATTTACATGTGTTCACGAGTACATCTGTGCAAATATGGGTGTTTGTGTTAAAAGTGTTGACCGTTGTGACTCAAACCCGTGCATGTCGAAGTATAGAGTTACATGACTTTCGGAAGACGTGGCGCGCTTGTGCAGTGGCGGTTGTAATCTAATTGAAATTCAAATAACTGATGAAGAAAGATATATCCGTGGATGGTGTGAAGATTCGTGAACTGTCAAATCTTGAAACGAAGCGCGCATTATGAGTTCTGTAAAAACGACGGGTGCTTGCTAATTGATGATGCAAAAAATCACTTGGATTGATAAGCAAAGATTATGTGAAGGCTAGAAGAGTAATGTAGTAATTCATTAATACTCGTAAGTCCGTGACTGGCATTATGCTAATCGTACAACTGAATTATATTGCCATGAAATACAACAAAATTTAGTTACCGACCAATCCGTTTGAAAACAAATATTGCATTACCAACCGACCCTTTTTCAAAATATTTCGCGTTGACCGTTGATACTGAATAATCTTGAATCGAAATTTTTTCTATTGTACATTCAATCCTCATTGAATATCAGCGGAAACCTAATTTATTACGTATTCCGTCGATTAGCGGTCACTCACGACGTGAATTTCACATTTTTTGACAGGCATTTTTTTTGTTGAGAATATCAATTTGATGAATTATCATGTTTGAATGAAAATCTAATAGTATTATGATTTGAGCTATCGAATTCGGAAAGGGTGAATTTTCATTGACATTTGCTAACGGAAGAAACCTTAAACTAATTTTATAGAGTACGGTCAGGTAAAAGTTCAAGTGTACCTTTGAAGGAGAATTTAATGTAATGAAAAACCACAAAATTGGGGATGGTACATGAAGCGTAATACGAGAACGAGAAATATCGTACATAAAGTACGATATTTCTCCGGTTTCGGTCAAGCCCGGATATTCGTGTAAAAGAGAATATTAAACTCATAAATCTACTTAAAGGATTTTCTGAAAAGCTGTCCGCCGCGTATCATGAGCGAGCCAACAGTATTTGCAATCATATTCCCATAATTCGAACCAAATTCGTGCTGAGGTTAATATGCACTGTTAATATGCATAGGATCCGCGATCATTTTCCAGTTCCACGGTATTAAGACCGAACCGTTCCTTTCCATAATTTTTATTTTTCCTATTTAATAGCCCGCCATTTGTATGGCTATTATAATCTCTCCGATTTACGAAAGCTCTCGTATAAAAGCTCACGTATAAAAGCTCTGATTTCGCAAATGAGAATTTCAACGCTGTTAAACATTTTGTTCAATGAACGGCTGACTAATCGTATTAACGAAAGTATAGAGCGGGAGAGCGAGAGAGGAAGGAGGAGGGGGGGAGAGAGAGAGAGAGAGAGAGAGAGAGAGAGAGAGAGAGAGAGAGAGAGAAGCGAAGGGATTTGTGTCCGTACCTCGTAAACATTGTGCATATGTGATTTAATTTTGAATGGAGAATTAATACAGCAAATGCGTGTACACATTAACGAATGTTAATTGATTTCGGGACGAATTAGTCAGTATCTGATGACAAGTGCAACTGATGTTGCCTCGTATCCGTTTAGTTACCTCTCATTTTGCATAACTCGTTTGAAACTCGTCATGTATCTTGTGTATATATCATGTATGCGTATATATATCATGTGTATATATGTACTCACAAATGCAATTAATAATTTTGATTGCATTATACACAACGGAAATTGTCGTGTCGTACAAGCCACGAATAAATGGTTTGACCGTGGCCAGTGGTTTATTCGATCCGGATTTACGTTGTAACGAACGTGATTACATTTTTCGCAAATGGTCAAACGGGAGAAGTGAAGTTACCCCGGAAAAAAAGAATATTTCACATTTTTCGTACCTATCATCACACGTATTATCGTACATATGATCATCAACATTTTCGAACATTAACGATGTGTCTATAAGTAATGACGTTGGAAGGAAATGAACTTTAATTTCTTTTGGCAGATTTTGCCTACAAACATTCTTCAGCTACCTTTAAAGATATTTATTTAGCGATCCATAATATAAATATATATAAAAAAGATATTCTAGAATAATAAAAAATATGGAACATAAAATGTAAGGAAGAACTTTTGTTGCGTTCGAACGATGAAGACTTCAACACCATACAAATAAAAAAAAAAAAAGATAGGCTGCGTCTAGCCGTCCGGTTATCGGACGAGTAAGCGTATGTTATTCGTCCGCATGGCAGCTCAGTTCACGCGGTTCACGCTGTACAACGCCCCAAACAAATAATCCCAAACACACAAACCCGAACAAACACACCCAAACAAATCAACCCAAAAAACAAACTCAAAACAACAAACGCAAACAAACTGAAAATAACAAATGCAAACAAACCCAACTGCAAACAAGCCAAAACAAACAACTAAACATCGCAAACCCAAACAAACCAACGCAAACCCAACCCGAACCGAACAAACCCAAACATACAAACGCAAACGAACCCAAACAACACAGATCCAAACAAACCAAACCAAACCCAAACGCAAACAAAGAAACCGAAAAAATCCCAAACCCGAACAAAACCGACCAACCGAAACCAAACAAACCGAAACACAACCAACAAACCTAAACAAAACAAGCCCAAACCAAGCAATCCCGAACCCAAACGACCAACCCAAACCAAATACCAAACGCAAACAAAATTATAAAGATTTTATTCGGATGACTTCGTGTAAGTTATTCTTCCGGATAGTTTGTTTAACAATTTAACACACTCTATCCGGAAAATTATATATATGTTATTCGTCCGGATATGCGGAAATGCGGCGTGAACTGATTGTGAGCCGCTATCCAGACGAATAACACGCTTACTCGTCCGATAACCGGATTGCGGTTATCGGAAACTCCGGAGACACTCCGAAAAAGATATTGAGCGTTTCATCCTCATTTTGTTCATCGCGAATTGGCTGAAAAGACTTTAGTGCTAGTTGCCATGTGCAGTAGAATTATGCTCTTTATTTTTATATCACTCCAGATTTAAGATCATAAGTCACGTCCCCCACAGATAATATACACGCCGGGAATAAAAATAAAGGTGCACTTGAAGATTTATCAGTACGTTCGTCGCGAGTGAAGCGTTCGCAGTGTGGAGAAAAAAAACACTAGTGCGACGAGAGTCTGAAGTACCTCTCGTGAAATGTACTGGAAACGATGCAACGCAAAGGCACTCCGGAAGCATTTACGACATGACTGCTACGTGGTGCACGGGGGAGGCACGCCGCTCACAATGATATACATCGTTCTTCTTTCGATAATGCTCGACAGTAAGTATGCGAGACTCAAAAGCATTCTGAAATTGTTTTTATCTTGGAACGCAACATTCTTGTCATTATGCCAAGCTATTACACCGATTGCAAAGTACTTTTTACATGACAATAGTAAGAAGGTTTCTAGCTTACGAACTTTGTACCGATTGACAATCAGCATAATGCCTTTAATGTATCAAATTCGCATAATGAAAATATGAACTTAAATAAATTGCTGTTGTTGCGGCCGATAAGGAATCTTCAAATGGAGCTATGACTCTAAATTGAAAGAGACGTAGGGAATTTATTTATTTTTTAAACCACTGTGAGATTTAAAAAATGTAACCATGATGATTACAGGGTATGCAAGTTCGAAAGGATTTTTGGATATTTTGAATCGTTGCGAATAAATTCGCATAACGCCAGGTAGTTTCAATTACATCAGATATGCAACTAAGTTGTTTGGGTTAATTACGTACTTTTCGACAATAGTAAGAACGTTTCTAGCTTACGAACTTTTTACTAATTGCCAGTCAGCAAATTATTACTAATGTAAAAAATTCGTAAAATAAAAATATTAACTAAAATAAATCGGCGTGGCTAAGGGCGATAACAAATGCTCAATTGGAGCTATTTTTCTGAATGGAAAAAGGCGTAGAGAATATATTTATTTTTTAAATCACTAAAAAATGTAACCAACATGATTTACTGGATGCAAGTTCGAAAACAATTTTTTCAATCCGGTATCAATGGGAATAAGTTGGAAGAACGCCAAGTGGTTTCACTGACATCAGATGCATCTAAATTATTTAGCCACATTTTTAATGTAAACCTTTTCACGTTGTTAGGACCGAATTTGCAGAATTTGAGAAAATCGAAAGTTTCTTTGAGCTTATCAACTTTTTAAGCAACAAATGGACTTCTCAATTTTATTCTATTATCATCGATCCAAAATCGAACGTGGAGAAAACAATATTTCCAAAGAGTCCACAAACTACATATTTTTCCTTGCATTTGAAGATTTATATTCAATTTCTGCAGTTTACATTTTTATTTACTTTTACCAACTCTTTATTTTCTCAAGGGCTTAACTTCCCCCGGACTCGTCGGTCGTATTATTGTTATCAAAGTTTTCCGCCGAATATTAACGTGCGGAATGAGACAACTAGTGAGAGCAGGCGGGCGAAAAGAGCTTTGTGAAAATAAAGAAAAGGGAAAGTAGGCAAGAGAGCGACCAGGAGAGGAGTTTCTCGCGAGTTTTGTATCGACGTATCGCTGCCGAGAAAACTTCAACGATCACAACGTGGTACAAAGTTTTGCCACCGTCGAAACCGTAAAGTGCTTCAGGGGGCCCCACAGCAGAGTAATTTAGTTTCAAGTCATAAGCGTGACGCCCGCCCACGCAAGAATCCTACGAGATATTACAAGTTTACCAGTCGTGTGCCCGTGACACGCCGAGCAAAGTGAGACGAATTACGGATAGAAACAAAGAGAAAATGATATTGCGCGTGAGACATCAGACCCCTAGTCCCTTCGAAGAATATGCATTTTTCCACCTCGACCTTTTCCTCCTTTCGCCCAAACTTTGATGCAAAACGCTCTTTTCATTTTCTACCGTTAGTTCAGTAGGAATAACTAACATTAGAAGGCTTGAAGATTAAAGCCCCCTGGCGAAACATTGTAAAAGTTTTCCCAAGCGACAGGAAATATCCACTCATAGTTGCCCTTAGATTTATGAATATGTATGAAGGCAATCTAAAATATTGGGATGTTGACTAAGTTTTCGGAGTTTTTTCGTGATAATTAATGCTTTATTCAAAAAAAGCATTCCTAATGCCTGCAAACGTTTCGAAACGTGATCAACTCCTGATGATTCTGCAAGTTCAGTTAACGTCTGACATGAGTCTTCATGAAGTAACGCCTCGAGTTCACCACATCGAATCATTATTTTTGAAGCGTCTGAACCAATCTCTGCATGTGGTTTCCGACAGTGCATGGTTGCTGCAAGTCTCAATAAGAATTCTGTGTGCTTCAGCTGCAATTTTTTTCGAATAAAGCAGTGCAGTAAGATCCTCGCCCTCGCCGCAGAAACTTTTTTTGGCATGAAATTTGACCTGGGCAACACTATGAAAAAAAGTTGCCACGGCGAAATTACATACACTGAATTTGAAACTTGCTTGCCGTACTTCTTTATAGATGCGTTACCATCTCGAACTACACGCACGCAGTTCTGGTAACACCATATGCAGGAAAACAGCGACAACTTATTCAACGTCCTAATAAAATGAAAGAAAACCCATTGGCATCTTTGAACATTGGCAGCACTTCTGACTGACCTGTCTTGGCACCGTGAAACAATCACTTCCAGAGTAACTGGAATCTGCAATCAAACGATATATGACAGAAATCTCGGAAGCAATTTTTGAAGGAGGCAGAATGTATAATTGTGAAAGCAAGATGTCATAGTGAACCGTTAACCTGAAAGCTATATGTGGTCTATTGCCAAGTGCAAAAGGGTTCCGATCATCAACAGCGTGGAGAGCGAATGGTATAGAATCAAAGTAGAAATCTAGAGGTGAAAGAGGAAGAGAGAGATCGATCTAAAGAGGGAGACACATGGATAGGAAGATTTTTCGTCGTCGATTGATACGAAAATTTTGCGGTTATCCACGAAGTTAGCCACAGGTGAATAAAAATGAACGTTATCCAGCAGAGAGGAAGTGATGTAACATCCTCCTATAGCGAAGGGGACCTTCCATTCTTCCAGCTGTCTCCGGGCCCCGTGCAATTTAATGTCGTCTTTCGCTATACCCACTGAATTCGGACCAGCCATCGGGTCGACCTTTACGGAAGATAGATTATCCTTAAAGGTGACTAATTAATTGAAGTCACGGCTCGGTAATTTAATATACCAAGTTCGTTTCGTTTCCTATATACTCGCCGGAACACCGTGGCCGATATGTAGAAGCGAGGGAAGAGATCTTCACGTGGATGAGAAATTCCACCCCCCTGTGAATGCTTTCGCAAATGACCCAGTTGTAGACATCGTTCGGTTTCGCCGAGGCGATAGACGTGAATGCCGTGTAGAACGAGATTAATCATCCCGATGCCCCTAACGTAGGAGGCTTTACCGGCAGGAAAAGAGATTCCACCGATGCTTGGTGGTGTGGCTTGCAACACGCTTGCCTCCTATTATCTCTATACAAATTCCCCTACTGCATCTTCCCCAGGAAATAATTAAATCGTTAAGGTCGAATTGGAATGCTTTCCCGCAGAAATTGCATTATCCTTTTTCCGCGTTGTTCTATCTCGCTCACGCCCTCCCTCTCTATTTACGTTCTCTAATCGCTAGGTTGGACGACCTGCTGATTTGGTGAAAAAACCGCAAGAGGCTTGGTTCTCGGGTTTCCAAGTGGCTGTTGGTAAATCGGGGCTGCGTGATAAATCGACTGTTTCCGAATATACGGTTGTTGCCTTTTATGCAACCATTACTATGCGTACTGCACGTCATATGAGTTTAAAAATGAACCACCGAACTAACGAACTTATTCGATGTGGATTGTTGAATGATATTAGGTGTACAAGGAAGTTCTCGGCCTGAGAATATAAACAGCTGTATTGAAAATTCAAACGAAAAAAAACATTCTTTCCTGGTGTGGTGTCATCTAATATGAACCTAGTCGACTATTTTTCCGGACCAACAGTCTAAGGGGGAGATATCTTTAGGCGAAGAAAAAGTTGCTGATTTTCATGATTTTTTTTAAGGAAAGATTTTTCTCCATTTTTGAGACCCCATTTTAGCTGTTACATCGTTTTTTTTAATTACTGTTCAAAAATGGCGGAGATATAGCACGGTGTTCTAAACCGGTTACGGCGGACGTTGTCAGACGGCGTGACGCGTAGTGTCGGTGGGATTCATCTGAAAAAAACTGACGAAGATTTTTCTTCCATTCCCACTTATACGCAGAATATGAACCAAATAAAAGTGAGAAATGATGCAAAGCGGTAAGGTGGTACGCTGTGAAACGATTTTCTTGTAAATTTCCCAGAAGAATTAGAGTCATGTTTTTAGTAATGAGGGGAGAATGATTTATACTAAATTTCATCAGAATCGGTTGATTAGTTTTTTAGTTATACATCACGCCAGTTTCGAAAATGCAGTTTAGAAGACCGTGTCATACATCCGCTATTTTTAAAGATCAATAAAAAAATATATATGCCATGTAGCAGCCAGAAGTAGTAATAAAACGTACCCTCAATCTCAAAAATGGTGAATAAATGTTTCCTTTGAAAAAAAAATCATTAAATTCAGAACATTTTTCCTCACCTAAAGTTGCCTCCCCCCTTAAAATAACCTCAAAATTGACATCGTAAGCACAGTAAGCAACGTAAGTTGCAATAACGCGCAAATAGGCACTGTATACTTTTCACGTTCCAATTGAACAAAAAAATACTCCCCAGGCTGAGAAGATGATTTGTCTGACATTAGGAGAAGATATATGCTGTATCCATTAGTACAGTGGAGAAGTAATTCCAAAAGTTCCGGAGTGGAAATTTCGACCTCGAGGATAGCGGGAGAGCAGAACGACAACAAATTTTAAGATGAGGATTTGGAGCACTGGCTGGACGAAGATCCTTGCCAAACGCAATCGGAGCTTGCTACTACATTAGGATTTACCCAGCGATACTTTTCCAGTCGTTTAAAAAAGCTCGGCAAGATTCAAAACGGCCTTACATGGGCAAAGGACCTAGACTGATCATACTGCTGCATGACAATGCCAGACCACAGCAAAAAGGATCAGAGACGTTTCAGATTCGTTGAGCTGGGAAGTAGGTACTGCCATACGCGGCCTATACACCAGACTTTACTCAATCGGATTTTGACTTGTTCTTATCACTCCAACATCATTTGGCTGATAGTCACTTCAAAACGTTTGATGAAGTAAAACATTCCATTATCGACTGTATAGGCTCAAATCCACCATCTTTTTATCGTCAAGGAATTCGCAATCTAGCTGACAGGTGGGGCAAATGTTTGAACGCAAACGGAGATGAAAATGTACCTTTATTTTAAGTAAATAAATCATCATTTTTCATGAAAAAAGCGTGAGAAGTTATTCGTGCACCTAAAACAAGGGCATTGATGCTCGAGATTCTCTGCAATGACACAATGATGCTAACCGTACGGATGGGGCAGAATAACTCGCGATTCACTATTGTACTTATTGGGTAGATGGAGGATCTATGTAAGAATTCGATCAAGCATGATTCTTCTGCCTCGTAGGAACATAATGAACAGGGAGGGGAGAAAGAGAGGGAGAGGAAGAGTGAGAAAGAAAGGAGAAAGAGGAACGACAAGGGAACTTTTTTAATTCGATGTGCCATGCAAAGTGTGCTATGCTGAGATGAATGAGGTGTTGCAGCCTACTCTGCATACAAAAGAGGCAGTGCCTCGTTGGGAATAATAATATCGAAGCAACCGGCACGTTCACGTGATACTCTAATTACCTTTACCAGTGGGATGCTATCGTCAGCCAATAGGGATTCGAGAGGGCTGATGCACGGGGAGGGCGTGTTAATGGTTTTATGATACTCTATCATGGGTGCAAAATATACCTATGTATAGTGCCGACTGCGTGTTGGTCAAAATCGAGTTGACGTCATCCTGCTGCTATCCCTCGTGCATTGAGTTAATCATGTTACACACGGACACATACTATATCTTCCTCCTCCCCATATTCCTCACTTTCTCTCATATGCGCGGGCATTCATATATGTATATACATTATTGTACCGCTCGCGGTGAATAATACATTTGCGAAACGAGAGGCAGTTGCTTCGTGGCGAAGAGGAATTTTCTGTTTGAGGCCTTTACAATATTTTAAACTTCTCCACAATATGTATGATTGGATTATGATATCGGTCTGATGTTGCGTTATTTTATTCGTGATGAACCGCCTGCATGACGAACAACTCCAACTATGAGCAAGTGTAACTAACTATAACTACGAGAAACTACGAGCCTTGATGATCAGAGACGTTTTATTACACGTCGCTTGTCATTGTTTGTTTGACGACCAAAGATGTCAATTTAAAGTCCATGAGAATATATTTATATCCGAGAGTGAACAGATCCATAGCATCTGGGGAGATGAGCTGATTTCAGTCTATAGTATTATCGCATGGGTTGCATGAAACGCATTTTCCTCCCAATCAGAAGAAGAATTCTAGTGACCCATCCATCCTGAGGGACAAGACAAAGCAGCGCCGATACCAATGAGACACTCTCCGTTCCCGTGTTTTCCGATCCAATTAATATTTTTACCGGGTGACAGTCTGCATCAATGATGCAAGATGGATCGCTATCATGATAATCCATTGTCTATCGCCATTGCATTGCGGTCTGTAGACTCTGAAGCAACGAAACGTAAACAGAGATTGCTTACGCGTTTGGTTCTTCGGGCATTACGCTCTATGGCCACCCGATCTAGCGAATTTCGTGCTTAAATACCACATAGAGATGCTCGGTTGAATATTCTCTTTGGTAAACCGGGCTCCCTTTATGGCCTCGTTAGGGCGTGTAAATCCAACGCGCATCAAGAAGAAATATTGCGGTAACTACTCTACGATAAATTACCGACGCCTGATAACTCAAAAACTAGGGTGCGGTGATTACTTGCTGCTTGATTTAAACAGTCAATATTTACTCCGCCTGCCAGTAAGAATTATTTTTGGCATAGAAAAGTATGTTTCCATCCGCTTTTCGTACAAAATCTAAATGATACGATATAATCTAATGTTGTGATACGTCTCGTGAATATTATTCGCTTGTTGTCAAGATTAATCTTTCAGGAAGGTTACACTATATTTTATGACATGTAGACTTATTTCGTCGCAAAATTTATCGTTTGTAACGGATTACAGTGCAAGGCGAGAGGTTCGCTTACAAATGGAATTCATGTCGACGGACACCCGGCCATTGTTTCATTCTCCAGGTTTTTATTTAAGGGCGTTCAGGCGAACGGACAGATTACACAAATGCCACATACGCGGGTTCCGCGAAGACCACTTTTTTCAATGCTATGATTTCGGGAAAATCAAGAGCAGAAGGAAAAAACAGCACCAGCTCAGCAGTTTGGTTTAAACGAAAAAGGGACACTCGAGCTTCCGGTACTTCCAAATCTGTCTCTCCTTGCGATTTTTCTTTTTCACGTGATCGTCCTGAGGCACAAGCACTTCTAACAACAACGGCCATTATCATCTTTAACCGGACCTCTACATCACGGGCAACTCGCTCTTCTGGCTAAGGTGACTGGACCAATGCTCGGACGGTTAAGAGCATCCTTAGATTGTAGGACGTATTATCTATTTATGGACCGTGTAGAAAAAAATGACCGGATCTAATGGCAAGCTGTAAGTTCTAGTTTTCAAAACACATGCATTAACTGGCGGAAAGTAAAATATTTTTATTTTTATACATTTAAATGTTCAATAGTACCAAATGCACGAATTTTCGGACAGCTGTTAGTGTTACGTACCTATGTTCGGACTCTATCATGACCCAATTTTCGGATACGTCTCTATTGACTAATCGACCATTATGAGGTCCTAGTTTTCTGACATGCAAGAATTGATTCTTATAGTTACAAGGTTTAAATTGAACAGGTACGTGAGAACTCTTTTTTATTCATCCATATACTGACCATATATTATCATAATTTTTTGGTGACTCGGCCCCCGTAAGCAATAAATCGATATATTAGCGAAGAAAGTAACCCGCCGGGCACATTTCGACTATATAAGTAAGAAAAAGACGGCATCGATGCCGTGTAACATCGCGGAAATCCGACCACATAACCACAAACTTTGTTTGCGTCGCGACTAGTTACATTACCTATTATATTATCTAAATATGGGACACATGTACTTGATGTCAATTGTTTTTCTCTTCTTTTTTCAAAATCACAAACTAAGTTAGTAATAAGTAATTTATCGCGAGGTATGCGGCGAAACGAACTGTCAACGCTTGGCGTCGGGCGATTCGGTCGCTGCGATTACGTTCTCTCGTACCAGTAATCGGACATGAGATTCGACCGTGGTACATGCGTGTGATAGATGTCCCAATTAATGAGACGCTGAATTTGTTATATAAAACCTTATCTAAACCGAAATGTAACGACGGCGTCGAAAAGTCGGTTCGATTCGCTTTCGATTGGTTATAAGTCTAGTCTCGAATTCGATAAAAAATAGACCCCTATTACTATCACAAATGATCGCAACTCTTTAGCACATCGGGCTAGAAAAGCGCATTCGTCATATGACTGACGCGTACTCGTTAATATAACTCGTCAATTTTACTACTAAAATTTGTTATTAGCATACAATTTTCCAGTAATAAATTAATAGTTGAAGGCTGAATCGAATGCAAGCGTTACTTTTCGTTACCTATCATTTGTATACCTAATCTAGTGAAATATTCGAACGACTGTTCGAATAGTGGGACTCGTCCTAGCATTGGTACCGTTACAGTACGGTTGCGGCGCGTATTAAAGAGAGACTGCGATTTCCTGATGACTTTCGATTTGACGATGACCGCAGATTTGACTAGGCAGAAAAAATGAGTCATTGACGACTGAAGGGACGCGTGGCGTATTTTCTCTTCCGGTATAGGAGTTTGAATCTTCACTACCGTTCGCTCCTTCTTCCTGTATTATTCTTTTTCGTACTTGTTTGGAATAAGTATGGGAGACATAGAAAAGTATGGTTTTTATAGAATGTTGAGATTGGAACAATAGCCACTTGACGATAATTGTAGTGGTATTATGATGTTCGTATGTCCTATGACAATTAACAATTTTAATGTGTTGTAAATGTTTGAAGGCTTCGATAATAGCTTTCTTAATATCTTCGTTAGAATCGACTTTCCTTTGTATTGCTGATCCATAATACGTACCCAATTTTATTATCATCGAATCACTAAGGTTTGCTTTCCCACCGAGTTTCTCTTTCGTTTCTGATCTTTGAAGACGTGTACCCATTCTTTTTTGGATTTACTCAATCCAGTCTTTTTTTACATGTCATTCTGTTCCCTATCGGTGGCTAATATTCCTGTAAGAAGTAACATATCAAAAGCCCGAGCGAGATGGGATCAAAGCCCACCCGACTTTCGTTTCAGGCATAGATACGGCAACCGACTCAGGGCCTGAAACGGTATACTGATCATTCACGTTCCCGGCATTCGCGTCATGGCCAGATGCAAAAAAAGTGCTTCACGCCCGGTCAAGCCCTGATCCGGCGGCCTGTACGGTGCCGTAGTATAGAATACGGTATGCTGGATGCAGCCCTGGTCTTCCTCCTCAGCAACATCTCTAGTCGGGCAGGAGACAATGACATGCGTGATAGCGCGTTCGATGCGCAGGGAGTTCGTCGTAGCTTGAGTAATATTTGTTCACCTTTAGCTTTCAGTTTAGGGGAGAAGCACCATATATCGGATACTTGTGTTTAAAATTGAAAAAAGTTAACGATTATTAATACCCTAAAATTTTACGATTTTATAATCTACATGTTATATACAACAAGTTGCCAATAATTATTTCACACATTCCATGTATATATTTTGAGTTATATTATGTTTTACGAAAAATGACAGAAATCATGGTTTTCAAAAAGGTTGCCTATAACCGGATATCCAGTATAAGGTGCCCAAACTCCATTTTTCTTATATCGAATATGGGAGGACTACTTTTATATAAAATAAAACAAAATGTTTATTGTTTTAACTTTGTAATTGATAATAAACGATCAGTCTTTATGAGTTAATCTTCGATTAGGTAGGAACATTTTGGCACAATCGGTTACCCAATATTACGCTCAATTAACTATCCGATAGTAAACCGAAAACAACGCTTTCTAAAACACAAAATATATTTTCACGTCAGCCAAAAGTAACATCAGTTCATTGTTGTGTTACTTTCGTTGCTAGGCAGCCAAACATTTTGCAGTGGCGACATCTTATGACTTGTTATCAGTGTATAAAATAAAAAACAGATGCAACAGAAAGCAACAATCCCATATATAGTGCTTCTCCCCTATATTCATGGATGTTTAGCTCACCATTCATGGAATTTTCTCCCACCCGTAAACTACATCGAGAACCCCCCTTAAAGCAGCATCGTTACTTCGATACAGTAGGAGAAGCTCAATCGAAAGGAGGATCTTTCTGTATGAAGCCGATGATTCGCAGTATGCTTTTTAGTTATTGTTTTCATCGTATTGGAAGCTAGTCGTCTTTGTCTTTCTTTTGCTACTTCTACGTGGACAAACATCGTGGATGGATCCTGGAAAAATACAACTGAAAAGGACGGCAACGAATAGTGCCCTTCGTACAACAGACCACTCCACCTTCAGTTCTTGATCAGTCAATTTCTGATGCTGTAACCTCATTTTGATCAGCACGCTGATGAAGGATTTCCGTAGATGTTGTGTGTGTGTGTGTGTGTGTGTGTGTGTGTGTGTGTGTGTGTGTGCCACTTGAGGTCATGCTGCCTGTTGGATCTTCTCTTGCATTATAGATTGCTAACAGGCCAATGTACATGCTGCAATTTCAAACAGGGGGAGTTACACCTCTCGATCTGTAACGATGAAATGCTGGAGCCATGCCAAAGTAAAGCAGGATATGTACCTTTTCACTTAAGCTTTCCACGGGAGGATGAGCGTATAACGTACTGTATCGTTAACTTTCAACTCTACCCCGATTTTGTCGCTTTTGCCAATCCTCTGGGCTTACATTTTCCACACACAGCCTCGAGGGTATTTGCATTTAATCGTATCTTGAAACCCGGCACAGTTTCCTCAGCTTGTATACGGTGCAGAATCCCCCTCGCCAGGTTGCTGCAAGTTTTCACCGCGATAACCAACCACCCCAGCGTGCCACGCCACGCCTTTACATCAACGAATGACTGAAGTGGTATCTCCGCATCGGATGGTCGAGCACGCTCTTCCCTCTATGCACTCGCTACACTTCGTCCAACAATGTTGTTCACTTGTAGGTCTTCTATTTCTCGTCATTTAATTCAATTTATAAGCTACCTAGCGAGAAACTCGTATCTCCATCTACATTTTCAAGAATCCAGGTATTCGTAACTTGAGATGTTTGGAGACAAACTTCACAACCATTGCGGAAAAATTATTTAGCCGTGCAATAAGTTCTTGCTGTTTTCCAACAGATGGCGTTGCTAGAACTGCGTGCGTGTAGTTTGAGGTGGTAACGCATCTATGAAGGAACACTATAAACAAGCTCGAAATTCAGTATATCTCATTTCACCGGAGTGTGAACAACTTTTTGTTCATACTGTTAAACATGTCAAATTTCGTACGAAAAAAGAGTATTTCTACTTCTTGAATCTCACAGCGACCATGCTCTGTTGGAAACAACATGCAAAGATTGGTTTAGACGCTTCAAAAATAATTATGTCGATGGTGACGATAAAGAACGCCCTGGCCCACCGAAAAAGTTTCAAGACAAATAATTGATTACTCCATCAAGACTCGTGTCAGGTACTAGCTGAACTTGCCGAATCTTGAATAGTTGATCACACGACTTTTTAAAAAATAAACCATTAACTCTCCCGAAAAAACAGCGATAACTTATTCAACATCCCAATAGTAATATTGTAAATATTTTACTCCAATTCCTGAGTCCGCCAAAAGATCATCGGGTATACATCAACAGATTTTTTTATTAAAAATCAAAAATTTACTATTCAACTCAAACGTTCTTGGGAAAGCTGTCAATAAGCAAAAGATGCTCAACGCACACATTTGTTTGTAGACAGTTCTGCAATGTTTCGAGTTTGTGTATCTATCCGATAACATAAGTACGAATACCAACGCTGTTGTTTCATTCAAGCGATGTATGTATAAATATTTATTCATGCATTCCCGAGAGCCGTGCATATATAAATATGCACGTCTTTCCTTGATATTCAGAAAATATCACTATGTTTGTTGTACCAAACATCGTTTCATAACTCCGTATTACATCGCATTTCTCACACAATTTGATTTCAAAAGCTCGCGTATGTTGTCGTATCTCCGCGATTCCTATGCTCATATGGACAAAGCATATAGTACTAATTTCACCGCTGTTATAACTCGATGCACAAATTGCAAGATAGGAGCTTCGATTGTTGTAGCACAGAGCGCTGCGGAGAAATAGCTATTTGGAATAGAAACCACTACCCGAAGCGCGATGAGTTATCGTGTCTCGGTATTGTGATTCCCCGGAAATGCCCTGACACGTCTTTTACCATAGTACTTGTGTCGCATTAAACGTACGAGACGCTACTCTCCAGATTGAAACCGGGAGATTGCTCGTACAATTACCGTCGAAACGTCGGTCGCCACGGAGCTGGAACTCCCGCATACGGTCCGAAGTTGGCTGGTAGTACATGATGCGACGTAAATCTGGTGCTCCATACTTAAGGACAAGCGTATCTATGGAACTCGATTGGATTCACAACTAAAATAGATGTTCATGAAGGCATATGTACGGTCAACGTGTATGAGATCCTTGCTGGCAATTGGCAGCCATCGTTAGCATAACCGTTAATACGGAATAACCCGGATACCGAAGATATAACATCGAACGCAAAGTCCATTCATTCCATAATGCACTTTCTGGAGCCTTTGCCTTTATTGATCCTTGTGTATTTCTCCGCAGAGTGGCAAGCAACCGAACCAGATAGCGCGGTGGCTACCGCAGGTAATCGGTGAACTAACTCTGTATTTGCGGCAAAACGATATTCCTGGTTTGGTCTATAGGAGGTCTTACATTCTTGGACTGTTGCTTGTGTGCATGGGAAAATGTTCTGTAAGAGGATATCAGCCGGCAGTTTCCGTGTTGCCACGAAATTAATGTGTGCTTACGAAGCTCTCCAGAGCATTTGTGTCGATGTTTCACTATGCCTGCGGAAGCTACAACTCTCATATTGAGGGCGAATTCACATACTCTATTTCCCGTAATGATCCGGGCTTGATTGCGACATGTCATCATCGAATGATTGAAATTTCATGATGACGATAGGACAATATGAGCAATGTGTCATCATCAAGCCCGGATGACTTCGCCAAACAAACCATGTGACTTCATTCTCTAAAGGTTGGTGTGTTCCGAGAAGTTTATGAACTGGCGTGCTGATTATTTCTAGGTTATTAACTTTGCCGTAAAACGTTTTTGAAAGTGTAAGTACAAGCTTGAACGCCCGCTGAACTCAACTGCAATTCATATGGCGTACAGCATCTGAGAGGATTATAAGTAGACGAGTGATTGGAAATGAAGAATTACACCAAATATCAAACACGAATCGTACAGCGTTGGAGAATATAACACCAATGTATATGAGATTTAGCTCGCCATGACGCGCGACTCAAGTACAATTTCACTGACATTTTTATGTAAAAATGCTATTCGCACGGCTCGCCAAACGACTTACACTGTGCCAAGCGACCGCAGGCTCTCCATTCAAGAATGTGTACCGCAATACAGGCTCCATAGCCATTATCCGTGTCCAGTGACGTAGGACATTCTATTCATGGTACGCCATATCGATCTGACATGTTTACGAAGTACTTTTTAAGTTTATTCGCAATAGGGACAACTCGGTACGGTGTTTACACAAGAAACGTCGATTTCATCCAAAACCCGAGCAATTTTCGACGATTCACGGTGTTATTGCGGTCTTGATGTATAACGAAGGCTTATCACGTAATATTTTTACGGATTTCGAGAATAGGGTGGCAGGGCACTAGCCCCATTTGTTCAAAACAAGGAAGCACAATTACCCGCAGTTGCTCGGCACAGTATCGTGATTATACCCCTATGCTGGGTTCACCCGCCGACATTAATTTCCCTCCAAATCGAAAACGCCCGCTTCATGAAAGGTAATTATGTGGTTCATTGATGAAATATAGATTGAAACTGACTTGCAGCGTTGGGGCTTCTTGATAGAGGAATTATTTCTGCATTATTCTTTTCACCGATACGCAAACGCCATTGTATTCACTTGTTCGAGGCATAAAGTTATCTGTACCTCGCATATTATCTACATTCATATACAGGCATACGCACGAACACGTATTCGTCGTATTCGAGACAGCACTACAATTAGCAAAGTTCCATAGAACCTACTTCGTACCTCACTTGATTGTACCGTAATGCGAAATCCAGAACTTACTATGGTATTCAGACCCGCTAGAAGTATCGAAGAAGTGAGACAAACGTGGAAAGAGCTTTGGAAATTCAAGCCCGAATGAACGTTCTCTTTTGAGGGTAGTTTGGGTTTTCTACTCCCTCTTCTCTCTCCTTTCTGTTTTGCCGCAATTCTTTCTCTCTCAATCCCGAGCTGCTTCGCTTCCGCTCCTTAATTAAGCGGCAAAGCTCTTAAGAAGCTTAAGTGCTAGGATTGCTGCACTTCTTATCGCTCAGACACCCCCGCAATTGTCAGCGATTTTACGCAAAAGTAGTCGACAGCACCCTGCACTGAAATTCTACGTTTTTTCCTCCTCGTCTTCCACTCTTCATCCTTGTCGACTTCTCCGCTCGCCTATCGGAACCAGCCTGCTCACTTATACGTTCGGGATAAGCTATTATTATAAGTTTTGTCGTTGGTGCGTACTTTTGCTGAGGGAGGAGAGAACTTCACTATTGCTTTGGCATATACCTTGAGGACCGTTTGATAAGAAGGAGGGAAGAAAATCAATTTTCATAATCTTGCGGAATGTTTCCGTAAATTGAGAATACTTACTTGGAAATAATAAGTTTCATGGATTACCTCAGACTCGGCGATTTTTTCTAGTCTCTTTTGTATCTGAACGACGGTAACCTAAAAGCCTTCTCGATCATCAATGCACTATCCAAGATTCGAGTTCCACAGCAAGGTGTTCGAACTTCAAAATTTAATAAATTAAGGTATAAAAACTACTGAAGTCCAAAACAAAAATTGCTCACTATACGAATTAACCATTATTTTCAGAAACATGCGCGTATCTCGTGATTTTTTCATTACCACGCGATGAATACTCAAAGCAAGATTATAGGAGATCGTTGGAATATTGCTTGCCTGCATTGCCAGTAGGAGGGACTCACGAACGATATCGGTCATCCACGGAAACGAAATTTTCCCTTTGTCAAGCGGAACAAAGGTGAATAGTAGAGAGGATGAAGTTGAAAGCATATGATGGGAAAACCGTGCAAGTTTCTTGAGACCTCGTCTTATTATGTTCTTTAGCGATAATATATTTGATGATTGGGCCTTGAAGATAAGAAAGAGAGAACAAGAAAGGGACGAAAATTAGAAAAGGAGGCAGGCCGAAAGTGATATAGAAGAAGGTCAGGTGTTCCCTATATATATATATATATATATATATATATATATATATACATACAGGGACATGAAAGAATGGGATTTCCAAATATCAGCTATCGCCCTCCACGTCCTTAACTATATACGTATACAAACATATATAGAGTTTTTGGGTTTTATTCTGCCTGCATTTCATATATCCTTTATTATAAAGAAGAGAAATTAATTTCTGTGTTTGAAGCAGTGTTACTGCTATTGGCTGCCAATGCGCTTCGACCATATTGCGAAATAACATTTGATGAAAAAATAGCAGGTTCTAACAAATGACCATTATAGTGTGCCTCATCATCAAGAATCTCCTTTATTGTGCTGCTTTTATTAGGGGATAAAAGAGGGTATAACAACTATGCGACTCTGCAAGAACAAACTCCATGCTACTTCTTCATTCTTTTATTTCCTCTCTCCGTATATTTATCTTATGAGAATGCGGAACGTTTTACGTGTTTCCTTATTTTCATCAATCTGCTATCGCTTCTGGTGATTTACGTCACGACAAGCTTTGGAACTAATGATGATAATAAATAAGGAGGGGGGTAGTTTTTTTTGTTCGTTCTTGGAATAAACAAAAAATGAGTATATCTCTGACAATATGTTCTATCTGTATAGGTTTATGTTAGATTTTAAGGACAAAACAACGGCTGAAATGATAAGTAGCTCTTAGATAAAGAATGGTTGGGCCTCAGTGATTTTAGTTTCTCTCTAAGTGCAGCGTTTATGCTACGGAGATTTAACGAATTTAGGTATCTTAAGTGCCGCGCAGAGCAGAGCTTTCACGACGAAAGGCTCACCGCAAAGCTGCCAGACAACGTAAAAGAGCTCAACGAGAAACCGACGAAGGGAGATTTGTCCGTAGTTTCTTTGTGCGGTTAACGGATGTATCCGTTTAAAGATAACACGGACCATAAGACAGAGGAAAAGGGAAAGAAGCAGAGGGTCGCAATAGAGATCCGAAAACTAGGGATGAGAGAACGAAAGGTCGGAGGACTCTTGTGGTGACCGCAAAAAAGTGGAATATATGAACGTGGCGTACCCGTGCGGGACGAAAATATGGAAGAGCAAGGGAGAGTTGGAGAGAATCGTTTATTACGTGCTCTGGGACCAAAGTTCCCTGAGAGCGCCGTGCTTGTAGGAGTTATCGGAGTGAAGGTATAGGTCAATAAAGATTGGCGAGTTATAGAAGATAGAATGAGGAACATGAATGAAGTTAAGCAAATCGAACAGTAAGACAAAAGCGCACTGAACCATAATCTCAGAGCGGTGAGTGCTAACAAACATTTTATTCTATAAAACTTCCCCAAGCCGACCTTTAATCTGCCCAGCTTCTCTATCCAAATCTATCCAAAAAGTATCTAGCTTGAAGGCAGCAGGCGCCGTCATTTCCTCGAGGTTGATGGGCATTGCAAAGAAAGAGAGAGGGGTGCATGCAGACACAGTGAATTACCTCCGGAACGTCCAAGGACGGAAGTGCAGAATCGCACAGTCTGCGTACTGCACTTATTGCCTGGTAACGCCCGGCATCATTTGAATCGGCTGGGAAATGTGGTTCAGTACGTAGCGGAGTGTCGTGTACCAGCAGATGGTGAAGACGAACGTCCCCAGATCATAGGACCACTGTTCTGCAATTTTCAGCCACTTAAGCTTCCGACGGAAAGGCGTCATGTGCTCGTCACAGCGTCCATTGACAATGAATCGAATGCTACGGTTCAGGGCCCTCTACAGCACCAGGTCGGGCTCGCTTGTAGCGTGGCTGAATAATAGGCTGCACTATAGTTCATGTCCGGAAGGACGAGAGATGGGACCAGCATCTTTCCGACGTCACGAGGCAATATGCTATAAAGTCCTTTCATCTGAGTGAAACGCCACGACAAGGTATTTCCGATGTGAACGCATGGTGTGGTTATGGCATGTAACTGGACAGTGGGATGGTAGTCTATCCAGCTTGAATCGGAGGAGTCACGGTCGCTTGTAGCGACAATGTAGAGCAGAGAGGTATGAAGACCAAAGCTCTTGTTTTGGAAAAGTTGATCCGTAGACCACATTGTTCTGCCTACCGACATAGAGAGTTAGTATCCGAATTCAAGCACGCAATACTTTCGGCAGTCTTGGAACGAGGGAACGAAAGCCACATTTAAAGGTCAGCCACATAGAGCATGTAGTTGCAGCTGTATAGGTGCAACTACCCTATCAAAGTGAGAAAAGTGAGAAACGCAATAGACTGAGACCGAGCGGCGAAGAACCTTTGATGTGAACGTCCCATGCGGATAGCTGTCCGCTGTGATCATGGACCACCTAGCTTTAGTGACAGAAGTACGGCGCGAATCTACGAATAGCAGTGTCTGAGATATTCAGATCTTCGAGCATGTGCATGATAAGAAATTGCCTTTTTGACATGAGAGGATACGCTTTACGCAGTCCAACCCTTTAGCGAAATCGAACGTCCGCAAATAGGTGATGTTGCACCTATCTATTATCAGGCGGGTGTTGTCAGCGATATGAAGCGGTGCATATTGCGTGCTTTGGTGCTTCCGAACCTCTGATTATAAGGGTCATAAAGTAGAAGATCTGCCGGGCCATAATTATCTCAAAGACTTTGAATGGCATGCATAGTTTGGAGACAGACGCTGGTAGACTGCTGGAAATTTGGGCCTCCAACCTTCGGAATAGGACACCCCAAGTCTCGTTTCCATTTAAATGGAAAACCGAGTGGTCCAGAGAGCCATCGAACAGGTGGCAGACGTGATTGATTATGACGGCCAGTGCTCGGTGAAGATACCATCGGTCTTTGAGGATTTAGAGGTGATGGGACATCCTACGGTCCCCAAGGATTCAGATTTGATGACACACCCTACCATTTGTATTCGATTACGTGTAACGTATTTATAGAGAAAGGGATTTCTCGGCATAAGCTAAGGCGATTTAAAGTTATCCAGAGATGACGCCGCCAGGCCGGCGAATAGGGATGGTTCGTTTAGTATATAGCGTCCGCAAGGAAATGCTCTGCTTGAACACGCAGGTGGAATTAATGTAAGTTCACGCAGCTTTGGCCGAGCTCTAGCCGTATTAACTCTGGCGGGCCGCCTTGATCCTCGCCTTGATTTTATTGCAGAGCTCTATGAAGCGTGCGTTATTGGCTAACACGCCAGTATTAGCCACTAACGCGTACGCTTGACATGCGTGCAATTTTCCGTCTCCAGACCCAGGGATCGACTGATCTGTGAAGCAGCTGCAGCTTCGACATAACGAAAACGAACACCCTCCGACAGCACAGACTTTGTCATTCCTTTCCGACATGCACTGATAAATCTGACATGGTCCGGATATACCAGCAGTAGAGGAAAATCGCTCGACGTCAGCATGTACGGGCTCCATAGGATCAGCGGGAACGATTAGCACATTGGATTCAAACACTATATCGTGTCGGGCTCACTACACGCAGATGCAATTGGGTGAAACGGCTCGTAACACTTGTTCATCTATTCGCTTCAGGCATGCTCCATACTCAATATGAAGACTGACATAACCACAGCTCCAAGATTCAATGGGGTGCGCAACGTCTTGGGCACGGCCGATGAGGCATGAGGCGGCCGTGCACAAAATCCGCAGTAAATCGCTCAGGTTCTCTAGGCCTCAGCAGGTCCGTTGAGGAGTACGACGATGCCCGCGACGACTTCTTGCAGATCCTGTGGCGTTCACAATAGACTTTTATCGCGTCCGACTGTGTTGGCCTGTGCAGCTCTGCCTACCATATCGACACGTTCCCGCTGGTGGATACAGCAATGTGGTGGGCAGTGCAGCCCGCCAGAGGTGGTACATTCACGCGCTTCGCGCTATCGGCCAGCAATATACAAAGCAGGAGACAGGCGCAGGTACAAACCCACACGACGACCGCGTGTACGCCCGCTTTCAAGCAAGCACGATCCCCCGTATGATAGGTGTGAGGTTAGAACGATGCCCGAGGGAGAAGCTGAGTGAAAGAGAGAGGGAGAAAGAGAGAGGGAGAGAGAGAGAGAGAGAGAGCCGGCAGCGGAGAGAAGCAGAATTATATAAGCAGACACAAATGTTTGCACATCGAAAACCTACATGCATAAGGTGTTTTCGCGGTACGCTGATGCTGGCTAGCATCTGAACCGATCAACATGTTATGCACTGTGGACTGCTGCTCAGTGCCGTTGCATTCATGTCTGAACCGCGCACATTATACCATCTACTCATATGCTTGCTAGAGTGATGGCAGAACTCTGAACGAAAAGGATTAAACATAACTAATTAAACGGAAACGGCGCTCGAGGAGAAAAGTCTTGTTTTTTCTCACCCTGCAACGAATTTGAATAAGTTTAGCCAGGTGGTTGAATAAAGAAGAAGGAAATTCGAGTACGGTAGAGCATTGTTGATTACATCCAATTTTTCTGGCCAAAGTTTGTATAATCAATTAACAATCCTTTGAAGGTAGCGATTTGGGGTTGAAATGGCCTAGCGATGAGATATACATCAAGCTTTCACTGCTCGCCATTAAAATTCGTTGGTCGGGAGCGAAAGCCGGCAATCGAGCGTGACTGAGGTAAGGCATACTCAGTCCGGTTAATTAATTCGACTTTGTGCCAAGTGCCAGACGCGAGAATTGGATATAAGCTGCCGCTTAATTTGCTCGGCTGAGGCTACGGGTTTTGCGGTGAGTATAGCAGGAATTACATGTCGAATGGTTTCATCGAACTCCCTGTCTAATAGTCCGTCTCGATACCTTGTGTTATTATTTTCGTCTCCTACTCGAATGTAGAGGTATTGTTGTTTGCACGGGAATGAGTCCCCATAGCTTAGCTTATACCGTATAAACCGTCATATCATCTATACCTTCAGTCATAAATAAAATAACAGCAGTCCAATACTTCAGATAAAGGCAAATACTTTGTATTTCTTGTATGATCTTTGTATGAATTACTCAACATTGTTAACCCACGTTATCCATCATTGTATTCTATGGTTCTGCCTGTAAGTCACACGGGTTTGATTCTTTGTCGGGCAACCACACCCTACGTCCAGAACGTACCACATAAGTTCTCGATACGTGATGACGGGTACGGATCAAGATTGAAGACTCGTATACGTGACAGGACTTTGAAAGAACATTACGGAACAATGGATTTAATATTCTCCTTAGGGACTTTGTCATCAGCGATGAGTGTATACATTCCTGGAATTAATTATACATTCGAGGGCGAATATCAATTTTACGTATGCATGCGCGCTACGTGTGTCACTTACTTTTTCCCCTTGATTAGTGAGCTGGAGAAACGAACGCACTGGGTGGGGCTATATTATGCTCGATCATCCATCGAATATATGTGTATGAACAGCGCTTCCCTATTCAACTGACAAACCGGCACATTTTGATTAATGGATGCAGTCGCTGCAGTTGTGACCGCTAAATGCTTTTGTAAAGCGATATACAATCTGAAAACGAGCGTGAATTCTCATTGTCAGCTGCTTAAATCTGCTGTGGTAATGTTCATAAGGCATAGATATATACGTGTTATTACGATATAAATGTTCGACAACATTATTCGTAATATACCCCTGGATGTATGTGTGTGTACGGCTGAGTAGATATTTCTATGTACAGGGTGTCCTATTTTAAACAGACTGATGGGATACTACAAGCACGATACACCTGAACGCCAAATTTATCGAAAAAAATGCTATAGGGTTTTAAGACCCAATGGTCATATTGTCAACTTCTTTGGTGTCAATCCATCAAGAACAGATAAACATCATCTGTTTTTAAGGGCAACTCTTTGTCACGACACAATTGTAGTGGGGACGAAAAAAAGCTTCACGAAAGACAAAGCATAACTCTAGCTGAGAAATTGCTAAAGACTTCGAAGCTCTCGTAATTGCAATCTTTTCAATGCCTGCGTTGATGCAGTGTTACATTGGGACCTTAGCTTTACGCGTATATAGGTGGTTGTAAGCTCGGACCGGGCTTTATGCAGATTGCCAACAATGTGAGAGAATAGGACAAATTAGCCAAGGCATAAAAAATTTCCAGCGGAACTCGACATCGTACAGCAAGAAACTTGGAGCAACGAGTTTATTACATCCACGAGGTATACCTTGCGTGATGCCAATGCCAGGTAGTCTAAAAGCAGCATGTATGTCAGCTTTGAAGTGATATCATTTCGATCATATTCAAGATGGGAATAAAGTTTCTTTCGTTAGCCTCATCTGAATTCCGGCTACAGTTACGGGTCGTGAAAAGTATCTACCGTTCTTGATGAATCTCCAAATGACGTCGAGTCCAGGACCCTCGCGCCAACTGACAACGGAACCTTGACTCCCAGTGATCTCGCCTTTCCCACTATAAAGCTGCCCACATAAGCAACGTGTGTCCTAAGACAAATCGTAAAACCTTTTTTTTTATGTTCAATCAGCGGGGCCGTTCTTGACATGTTATTCCCCTTAAGGATTTTGAGTCCCAAATCGCAAATAATGATAAAATTCTAAAAATTTGGTATGTTTTTGTATGAAGTATTTCAGTGGTCGTGTAAAAATTTCACGACAATTAGGAAGCTCGTTATTGAACAATTAACATTCACAAATTAAATGCTGTCTTATGGAAACTGATGTAACTTTGCAATAAGTTTTTTTTTGACCTCTCAATTTTGTAATATCTACAAAATACTGAAAGCAACGGAAACAAAACGAAGTTTATTGATAAATTTTCTTTAATTTATTTTAAAAATTGTTCTTAACAAAATATTAATTTCTTAATAACGAGCTTTCTAATCGTCGTGAAATTTTAACACGACCTCTTAATTACTTCATACAAAAACATACCAAATTTTCAGAATTTTCTCATCATTTTTTATTTCAACCCTTAAGGCGGTTGAAGTAATGATGATAGAATTCTGAAAATTTTGTATGTTTTTACATGAAGTATTCAGGAGGTCGTGTAAAAATGTCATGACGATTAAGAAGCTATTTATTGAACAATTAACATTAACATGTTTCATAGGGACTCGACATCCTTAAAACGGGACACCTTGTATACACAACACGATATTGCATCGCGTATGATCAAATTGCTTGACTGCGCCGCATTAATTTCTCTCTGATTCGCATGCCCATTATCGCGCCGCAACGATAAACATTATAAAGCGTCCAGCCCCGCATTCAAATGTGGAGGGAGAAATCGATTTCGCGTGAAAGCTAGATACAATTCGGAAATTCAGTCGTGAGCATTTGTGCGTGCACGATCTGCAATGTATAATCTATGCTCTTGCGGGAGTGGATAAAAGCCTTCCTACCCTCGCTCCCCTACTCCCTTCGAGACACTCCACCTATACGTTCCATTAAATGAAAGACCTCACTTATAACTACACGTAACAAAGGAAGGAAAATCTCGGTGGTGTTCTCATTGTAATCCGTATATCGCGATATACGGTAAACATCGGGTGAAATAGCGAAGTTCTAACTATTGTTTCGATGCACTATTAATGTATACTTATTATGAAGAATACCATGAATACCAATAAGAGATATGTATGATATATGTGACCTATCACCAACATAATCCTTTTTCCAATGAACACATGTACACTTTATATTAAGATGTACATTAAATATAAGAAAAATCCTGTTTATTTGGATAAATATTTTTCGTTGTTACACATG
>OX632363.1:18839531-19014531 GCA_951751655.1 Ophion costatus | reverse complement strand
GAATTTCTTATGTGAAATAACGATTTTTATGCAGTTTTCCTTCGTTTATACGAACCTTATTCATTATGTCTCTAAAAGGAATATTGGAGCAAAAAATGCAATTTAAAAAATCTCCTTTACGTTTACTTTTACTTTGGCATAATTGCGGTGCTTCGAAGTTTCGGTAACTGGAACAGCTTTTACTGCACACATAGAGAGCTTCACTCCACAGCTGGCAACTCGGGGGTTTCCAGCAGCTTTTGTAACAACAGTGAGAAAGGGTAGCTCTACTCACTCTCCAATTCGAACAATAGTGCGTCTTGGTAGCATCTAAAACGTCCCTCCTACTTTCGTTTAGTCGTCCCGTTTATCCGACCGGGCATATAAATCATATAGTATGTGAAAAGCCAGGAAGTAGGTTAGGACAACAGCGAACAAAGGGGAAAAGCTTGTACACAAACACGAACACACACGCACGCACGCGCGCACGCTCACGCACACACACACCATGCGGAATTCCAGAGGCCGGTAAACTTACCATAAACAGCAACCGTCTCTTTTTTTTTACGAAAGCCTCATCACGAAACTCCTCGTTCTGATATTTCACTTTTTTTCTCATTAGTTATTTTTCTACCTACCGCAAATGACTTTATCGTATTTGAAAAAGTAACGAACCCCACAGATTGGCGTTTTATAAAACCGATAAGTTACTTACGAGTACAGTCGTGCTGTCGCTGAAAAGCTCCGTGATCAGAAGAAATTATCATTAAAATTTCATCGCACTTTTCACCCCCAAAATGTATTTCCACAACTTCGGCGCTGTCGACAAAAAAAAACACGGATTTTTCTGAAGATTTTTTCTTCCGGCGGCAACCTCGAAGTGGTGGTAGATTGGCATTAATCCACCCCCCTCCCTCTTCAACCCCCAGAAAATCCCCATACCCCCATTTTTAGGCAAACTTGGAGTTAGCACCCGCGGCACCTACAAAATCACTTGTCAAAAAACTAGCCTTCCTCTAATTTTTTCCGATTCCATTATATGGCACGGCTGTACTATACTGGCAAATTTATTTTGGAAACGTAGTATTCAAAACGTGACCTCTTCGGAAGGAAGGGTCATGTTTCATGGCTTCATATAATTGCGATAAAACTTCACTTGCACATAAGTTCGTTTAGTCGTTGAATTGGCTTTCACGCCTCTTCGTCGGGGTCACCCGGTAGGGGTTGTACACACACTACGGCAGAAATGGATTTTCTTGATATATAGAAAAAAATGTTCCGCCGTGGGATATGCATTCAACATTATTTGTCGAATGTTGCCGACACAGTGTTACAGGCTGCAGCCTTGTGAGTTCACTGTTTGTCCATCACGTAAAATCACTTTATCGCAGAAATCGGAGCATGTCCGGTGACACCAGATACAGGGTGCCCAGTGACAATATACTATTATCCACCCCACTATTTGCTAGCGTTTTTTTATCCAATGGCTTACGGCTTGATTACCAACGGCCTTAGGAGGTTTTTTATGGAACATAAAAAGGGTGGACACCCTTTTTAAGCGAGGCAAGTGTTCCGCAATTCTTGAGTTTGATCTTGATTCGATTCTTTGATTCGTGATCTCGGATACTGCTTCTATTGTTGTATCCGGTAGGTAGACCGAAATTATCAGTGTCGGCGTGCTTCTTCTGGCTCCTGAAGTTCTTATTGTCGCGAAGATGTGTATTTCTGTCAAATCGTTGGTTTCTTTTCATATCTGGTTTTCTATCTAGTAATGAGTGTATGCCCTATGTGCTATTATCGAAGCGAGTAAATTTATAAGCTTCTACGTCACTTTTCAGTACGTGAAAAATACACCACGATCTTTGGGTCCCCTGTTGAGCCATATCTTGATTTTCGAAGTCTTGCTAGGATGCTAGAACAATTTCTTTATCCCGTCGTGTTGTTCGGTTTTTACTCCCAAAATAAAAGCGATACCTGATCGATAGCTGTTCATTTGTCTATTTGAAGTTAATTGTCTATTTAGAATCAGATGGCTTTTTTCCATCATCGATTAAATCATTTATTCAAAAAAACGTGTGTGGCTTACGCAGCAGAAACATTAGGAATGAAGCTAAATGCACGACAAAATAGCGTGGCTAACTCAGCTAAAAAATTTGGAATGAAGCTAAAATCAAGACAAAAAAGCGTCATAGTAGCGCAAAAAAGATTAGCCTCACTGTGAACCTGTGGCGATATATCGGCATCGAAAATCGGTGATCTTGAGCAGACGCAAAATACATTCGAATCATCAGCGAGGCGACTATCTCCCCGTGCAGAAAAAAACGAAAACTTCCCAATAGTTGAATGAATCACAGAACTCATAGGCTCATTTTCCATAGTGAATTTCGCACCTCTCTCTTTTTCTTTTTCTGTCGAATGGCGTCAAGACTTCTCGCTATGTATGCTCATTTTCCCATCGTGAGAAACCTGGTAGATAAACGAAAGTGAAATGAGCGTGAAAGAGGGACAGCCGAGCATCGGGGGTGGCGGAAGAAGAAATGAGCAAGTGGGTGGTTTCAGGGGGAAAGACGGAGGAAAAGGTGAGAACTAAATGAGGGGAAAATGGGCAAACTCGCCTGGTTGCGCATCCAAGAGACTCGTGAAAGAGAGAGAGAGAGAGAGAGAGAGAGAGAGAGAGAGAGAGAGAGAGAGAGAGAGAGAGAGAGAGAGAGAGAGAGAGAGGGTAAGAGAAGGAGAGCGAAAGAAGAGTTGGAGCCACAGAGCAAAGCTCGATTCTAATTAGGGCCCCGCATAATTAGCATACGGTGCTTTCACGATGCTGCAGTGCATACCACGCCTACACTTATGCGTAACAGACATAGCAAAGTAAAACGTACGCGTTATTTGCACCACGTAATGTCGACAGTCTTTCTTCGTGTCTTGTGCATATAGCAGGTGCTTTCGGCGCTACTAGTCATAACTTCCGTTTCTATCCTGCAAGCCGCTTAAAGTTTTCCAAATTCTGCGTCACGAGAAAGGCTCACGAATGAGCTTGGGCACGTATACAAGAAGTTGCGCTTCAACGATATTCGTTCACCTATTACATCAAAATCTGGAGTTTCGTTGATAAATCCACTGTCTCACGATTCCTAGACGTGAGCCAATTAATTTTCTATACAAAAAGCTTCAAAAACACTTGCCACAAATGTGGCGAAGCTCCAAAAAGACGTAGACACGAATCTGTGGAGCTGCCTTCGTTTGGATTCAGAATCATTGACATTTCAAGTGAAACACGGAACAAGACTACGAATGTACGATGCACATCGCATTGGGAGCATATTCAGAATTTCATGAATTATTCTCGAGTCTCTTTGTTCTTCCGTACCTCACAGAACTCCTTCCAATTTCTCTCAGCCCCCCCCCCCCCCCTCTTGAAACCACTTGGTTCTTCCACCCTGAACATATATAACTTCACTGTTCGGTTACATTCCAACTTCTCGACCTTTGGACTCATTTTAACTGAACGCTCTTTTATTTACTGTTCCGCTCTCGCCCTGAGATTTTCATTTCGAGTTAAACATCTTTGTGGTATTTGTAATTATCCAATTGCGAAAATGAAACAACGGTCCAACAAGGGACCAACAGAAAGTAGAGCAGGCGAGATGAATGAAGATTTAGTTGGATTAAATTGAAATTCATGGAGACAAATTTGTAATTACATTTTTCGGTGAGTTTAATCCAATCTGAATAAACTTGAATATATTAATATATATATTACATTATTGAGGAAGTAATATTAAGATATATTGAAGTCAAACGTTTTGGAATATATTAGGGTTCAGAAGTTGGGTAAAGCCACCCGAGGTTTTTTAAATTTTTAGGAAAGAAAAGGAAGCGAATGATATGTTAATTTGGAAGGCCAGACGCATGAAGCTGGCATTGCGGATTTAAAGTAGATCGAAAATTTCTATTGGTAGATGCCAGTTCGAACTCTAAATACATTTTTCTGGAAAGCATGTTTTTAAAAATAACTGGCAACGTAACTACGCTAAATAAGCACCGATTCACTTAACATTTTAAACCTATCTTCTCAGATGCATCATTATCCATTGACGCAGTACAGAATCTGCAATAGGTTAGTAATTTCTTTTTTTTAACATGTGATTTTAGGCTCAAAGTTTGCATTCAAATCTGCACTACCTTTGTCAAAAAAGGTCCTTGTTGAAAAATCTTAAAATTATCCCTCTTCGATGAGCTAGAGTGACTTCATCATAACACAGCGGCGAGGAAAAACTTGCTGATTTTGGAATGAGTTACAGACCTGAAATTTCGATACTTTGTGTAGAATGTTGACTCAAATCCAAATATGGAAATAGAAATACAAATTATTTTACATTTTCAAATAAATGTTTACCCTAGCATGTGGGGTGTCATTGTATAAAGCTCCTCGAGTAAAGTACAAATAAATATATTTTTTCATTTTTACCTTCAGGAATAAAGAAACGGGCGGCCGTCAAAGTTGTCAGTTTTAGACCATTTTTGTTACGGGGTCCATCTCAAAAACTAAACTAGTTTGGAATTTGGAATTTCGGTATAGTATGTTCAATATTCTGTATTTAAATACAATATAAATAATACAATAAACTTATAATGAAAATACATGAAATTACGGTCATTGAAATATTTACAATGCCAAATGACGTATTTTTAGAGTCAGCGCCAGCCAAGAACAAAAGATTGACGTACGGAAGAAATGAGATTGCAAATTTAAAAAACGACGATGGATAGTATAGTTCATTTGTTTTCCTCGCCCTTCTCTTTTTCTGCGGAAAATGTGACAGTATTGGCAATCAGCTGGTACCGATTCCAATAATAAGGCATTTGGTATTGGAAGTATTTAAATAACAATAACTTTATATATTTTCATTACTAGCTTACAGGAGGAGTATACAAAGCTTTCTTTAGTTATCAACACCCCATATGGTTTCAGTTTAGTACTATCTAAGAACTAGTTGTGAGACAGAAAAACAACATTATCTAATTAAATATCTCGTTAAAAATAAGTCAATTGATCATATGTATGTAACCCCAATAGAGCAAGGCCCGTCTCGCACTTGGCCGTGTTTTCTTTAAGAACGTTTTCTTCATGATTTTTGACACTTAGGGTATGTGTCATGACTACTTTTGGCTGTTACATGATATTTTTGTTCATTGATGTTTCAAAATGGCGTAGGTATGGCGCGGTCTTCTAAACGGGTTGCGGCGGATATTTTCAGACGGCGTGACGAGAAGCGTCGTGACGCCACTCGTCACGTCGTCTGACAACCGTCGGCTTTACTGCACATCGGTCCGATGTCTGAGGAAGCATCGGAAACGTGCCACAAATATATCAAAAAATTTCGCCAAGATTTCTCGCGCAAAAGCAGCCGTTCTTTGACAATGCAAAATGTATTTTGCCGTCTGTTAATTAGCTCCGATCCATACATTTCAAGTGTACGAAAACTACAAAATTTCACCGAAAAATAAGTATTTTATAATATACTCGGTCACTATATTGGATCCGCCATTTTTTGTTGCCAAAACTAATATTGGATTCGTTATCAGTGACCCGGAAAACCGGGGGCGGGATTAATCTGAAAAAAAAACCACATACGAATATTTTTCTTCCATTAACCCTCACACGCAGAAATTGAACCAAAGGGAAGTGGAAAATGCTGAAAATCGATGAAATGGTACGCTTTGACAGAAAAAGATAGAATTTTACGAAAAAAATAGCTACATTTTGCAATGAAATGTACTTCTTTTAATTTTCAAAAACATTGAGAGTCATGTTTCGGACAATAAAATTAGACAGATTTACATCAAATGTTATCAGAATCGTCCGATCAGTTATTAAGCTATACGTCACGCGAGTTTTGAAAATGCAATTTAGAAGACCGTCCCATATCTTCGCAATTTTAAAAGATCAATTTTAAAAAATAGCACGAAACAGCCCAAAATTAGTAATGAAATCCACCCTAAGTCTCAAAAATGGCGAAGACATCTTTCCTTCAAACGAAAAAATCCCGAAAATCAGCACATTTTTTCCTCGTCTAAAGGTATCTCCCCCCCTAATGATATAAAACTTCAACGTTACCAAGTTAATAAACGTATACATAAAGAAGGAGAGATCCTTTATTGAATCGCCTCGGAAGGTATTATTTCACGCCTACGTGAAACTTATGACGCCAACACAGTTGCAACACTTCATTATCATTCATTGGGATGCAATTGCACATATGGGGTTAACCTTTGCATACGTTGGCGGTTTTGTACCTCGTTTAAAACTCCATCGTCCGCGCATTGGAAATTCTTGCGAAAGGGTTTTAGCCCCCCATTTCGTTCCCCTCGCACACCCTTTCCATCTCTCTCTTGGTCTCTTTCCTCCCACTGACGCGATCATTCGTTCTCTCTCTCTCTCTTTGTTCTATCCATTGTTTCTCTGCCCCCCTCTCTCTCTGGCTTGCGCTCTCTTTTGTCGTCAGTGCAATACTCGCTTCCGGCAATCCCCAATGTTTCGATCCTCATAGCGTATTCACTCTGGCAGTTCGCGCAAACCATACTCGTAAACACTACCGGGGATAGTGCAGATACACGAAAAGCTGTTGGAACGTGAAACGATCTCTATCGCAAATGGTACCGGAAAGAGCCGCTTCCTATATGCACGCAAAATTTTTCGTTATTCCGTTGTGTATGTATATATATATATGTATATAAATTATGTTCATATATATATTCATGAACATATTAATCTATACTGTTATGATATCCATCCCCTGGCTTCCACGACGAATACTTTTTTTCGACATGTCCGCCAATTCCATAACTAGTCGCGCATGGTGCTAAAGTCACGTCTCCGGGTTCTCCGCACACCCTCGACCTTCCCCCTGAGTGCAGCAAAAGTTTCTTCATACCTCCCTCGGTGACACTCCTGGCCCTCTCCATTTCTCCCTCCCTCTCTCTCTCTCTCTCTCTCTCTCTCTCTCTCTCTCTCTCTCTCTCTCTCTCTCTCCCTTTATCTCGCTGTCCTTCTTCACCCCAATACCTACACCTTTCCCTTTTTCATTATCTTTCCCTTTTTATATTCTTTCGCAGCAGTGGTTCGCTTCATCCCCTTTCGCCGCAAACCCCAACCGACAGTGGAAATGACGTTCCTTCCTGGTTCCCGCCATTCCTGGACTTTTCGCTCTCGGCTCGTGGCCCTTTCTGAAATTTGTCGGATCTCAAGTAGTTATACTATGGTGCTATGGGTTGTCGCAACCAGTGCTATTCAGGCCATCAACGACAAGGCTCTTTCACCACTCTCCAGCTAGGCTCACATCCTCGTCCACCTCCCATAGTCTGTTCCAGCCGCTTCAACAATAAGGTGAATATCATTTCCTCAGGGCAACTCCGTCCGTCTGTTTCTAGACATGCATACCCGCAGCACGTACTACGGGTATACATCTATCTTCTGCCCTCCGACTCTTATCTCCGACTGGATCTGCAAGTTGAAAGCTTCAAGAGCCGTCGACGCGTATTCATGCACCCACGGGGATGCGTATGCACCTAAAGCGATGTGCATGCACCTAGAGGCATGTGTCTTCACGCAAGCATACACACACGCACGCGTGCACCTGCACATTTACTTGGAAGACAATTTTTTCAATATGCGTATCAAATGCGAGCTGCATACAAATCACGAGTAATGTATTCGCTCGCGGGGGAGTAACCTAATCACAAAAGTACTACGGTGAATAATCGGATATCAAACGCGACACGGATATCATTTGATTCGTCTCTCGAAATAGGAGAATGAAGTGAATTTTTATTCTTGACTTTACCAAGCGAGGATTGATTGTTCTCATCTTCGGAATTGGAACGTCTCGTGATTTTCTTTCCCATTGACTGTTGAATATTATTTTGGAAAAAACGCGTGTGACTTACTCGGGTAATGAGAATGGAGAAAAAAGAGCGAGAACGCCGTAGCGGCGAAAAAAGGGCCTGGCTGTTGTAGTATCGCATGGAAACATGCCGATACCATGGAAACCATGAATACCATGAGAACATGCCGATACCACGAAAACATGCCGATACCATGGAAACATGCCGATTCCATGGAAGTGCACGGAACGACCTAGCTGTGAATCTGAGCTGTGAATTTCATGGTATCGGCATGACAATATGCCGATACCATGAAAACCATGAAAATATGCCAATACCATGGAAACATGCCGATACCATAGAATCATGCCAATACCATGGAAACATGCCGATACCATAGAAACATGCCAATACCATGGAAACATGCCGATACCATGGAAGCATGCCGGTACCATGGACACATGCCTATACCATGGAAACATGCCTATATCATGGTACCACCTCTTCCCCGAGATCGCCTTCGGAAAAACAGGCCAAAAAAGAGGCATGAAATAAATCCGAATCATCAGAGAGGCAACTATTATCATGAGGTTTTTTGTATTTGACAAAGATTACGTCGAGGCAAACTGTATGAAGCAAAATGGAGTATTTTACATGTAGAACGCAGTACTGGACGTACCGAGGGAAAGATAAGATGGATGGGCATTATTCGTTTGCAGGGAACCATCGAGTAGTTGGATGGATCATGGAACTCAGAGAGCGTCATTTTTCAAGTAAATTTCGCACCCCTTTATTGTTTTTCTTCCGTACTAAGTGATGAAATGCTGATGCTTTTTGGATTGGCTTTGAGAATACGTGCTTGGTGATGAATCCAGAAGATCAAATGGAACTTTCGATGAATGTAGAATAGAAGACGAACCAATATATACAAATATTGGGTTAAGGGGCTACATATACCAATAGGCCCGAAAAAACGGCCGAATTCCGAAATGTTTCTTCTCTGAAACGGTTGGTGAAAAAGAAAAGCATTTTTTTAAAACGAGGGTACATATATTGAGAACCTTTGAAAAAAATCACCAAGAAATACAGAAAAACGCGGCCGCCGACGGGTGATGACAATTTTTTCACGAAGCTTGGCGGTGGACACGCTCCAGCTAAAACGGTCGTTCGAAAATCTAAAACCCAAACAGGTTATCATAGGTAACAATCAATAAGAGTCGTTGACGATCGTTCATTTTTAAAATAATTTCTTTTTAACGGGGCGACGAATTGAATTTCGAGCATTCAAAATCTATGAACGAAAATTGTCATTTTTACGCAACTATTAAAAGATGAAGGTTGTTTTTAGAAAAATGAGATCGTCAACGATCTTTGAATGTTTCTCGTCGGATCTTCTGCCAATGGGGAAACTATCAATTAAGTGGTTCTTGAGATATCATCTCCACCGACTTTGCAAACAGTGTTCCGAGCAAAGCGCGTTTAAAGTTTGACGTAGGTCATTCAATTTTGGGAATATTTCAATGAAAATTTCGGGGAGTATAGCTAAAAGGTGATACGATCGGAGAAAAAAAGGTTTGAGCAATGTTTACCCTCCAAGGTAAATGTAGCCTGTTCATATCTTCGCATAACGAATCGTAGTCGTATCGCTGTGGATATCGTATCTCAGTTGTAAATAAAATCAATGTGTTGTATCCGACGACGAGAGTTCAACCCAATCACAAACTTAACGAGCTGAAGGAAAGAATATCAAATGCAACCCGGAGAAATCATCCACGGTATTGGATTCGTTTCACCAAATTAGAAAACGTTGGTCTCATTATTTTCTTTCAATCCTTGTCGAAGGATTGTGCTACTTATTTTGTTTTTCTGAACTTTTCTTAGGAGATAAATCTAGGTACGGATATAAAAAAGCTTGAAGCTACGCCAACATGCAAGACTCTTATTTCTTCGAAAAAGCTCATTTATTCAGAGAAAAGCAAACAAATATTTCATTTGGAAATCTCGGGTTATTATGTTCAAAGTAAAATAAAGGCGTTTGTTCAATTTTTCTTCCTTCGTATGGAAGCTTTTAATGTTAAAGGAGGAGACTAATTGACAGAGCGGCGACATATTTTTTCAAATTTTCATTGAGGAATTTCGAAACTGTCGAAAATTCTATTTTCGGTTTACGCAAGAACTTCATTTCTACCATGCATAAGAAATGAGAGCGACAGGAAACGTCAGTTGAAACGTCAAACTTTTTGCGTGAGCTTGTTTTACTTGCAGCGTTTCAGTCGCGATCGACGAGAAATCGATTGTGCGTTTTTGTCGTGATAGTGTGTATACGCTACATTGATTTCACGGCCGTGAAACTTTTTTATCTTAGCGAATCTTGTATCTCTTTTATCGGTCCATAATTTTTTGAGGGGTCTTCTCACTTTATACGCTGAAAAAGGCTATTTTCGTGAATTTTTTTCATAATTAAATAAATATTTATTTATTTAAGTCACTATTTATAGACGAAAATGGTAGTTAAAAAAATGTCCTAAAGATTGTAGACCCGCGCTGTTAATGGCATCTCCGAGATGGACCACCGGAAAGAAAAAAATCAAACGGAATTAGATTCAGTATGTTAATGGCTATAGCGCATATACGATTTTTGATATATGCAAAAATAACACAATGGCGGACATTTTTCGAAAAAAAAACAACAAAAAAACGTGTTTTTCACCGTTTTCGACAAAAAAATTAGTAAATTTCAACATTTTTAAAAAGCCTTGATATGCGCTATAGCTATAGTTGTAAAGAATATCTGGTTAAAATTTCATAAGGATCGGTACAGTAGTTTCGAAGATTTTGTCAACACGCCGTCGAAAAGCGTTGTTTCGAGAAAATCGCGTTTAAAGTTTGTTCGGGTTACATGAATACATAAAACAAAATTTGATGTATTTAGAAAGTGTATTTATTAAGTGTCACACCTTTTATATCAATATCTATAATATAAACATATCGAAAAATTAATGAAAATAGGCTTTTTAGCGTCTAAAGTAAAAAAGACCCCTTAATTATATTGCTTCTCTTTTAACGGGGTCATTGCGACAGTCATTTTTTCGTTTTTTTGGGATTTTTTTAAATCAACCATTAAAACACCCTATCTTTGAATTTTTACCACACATTTACTAATATTTGTACAGCCCCTCAGAGTTGTATCTATCAAAAATAACGAGTTCACTCGACTTTACACCGTTCGAAAGACGCTCACGTGTAAAATAAAGTTGGTTGACGGTTGCCATGATTCCGGAGGTTGTGCTCATGTGAAATAAAAAATCAAACGGCATTTTTATTTGTAGGCCTATCGCCGGAACTAGAATACAGTGACAAGTATCAAAAATTGCATTTTTGGCACGGTTTTGAAAATGACGTTCCATGTTTCGTTATTTTGTTCTACTTTGCCGGCTTAAAAAAAAAATGGCAGATAACAGGAATATTCTAGTTCGGGTGGGAACTATAGAAATTCTGACCATACCATCAAAATTCGAGCGAAATCTGTTCAAAAGTTTTCGAAGCATCATGGAAGCCAATTTGAAAAATACAGTTTTGAGAAAACACGTTTAAAAGTACAAGTACGATTTACGCAAAGAAAATGTTGACTCACGATTACTCTGCACACATTTTTTGCAATTTTTGGGAAAAATAATCTTTTTTTAACGTCACACCTGATGACCGCACCTAAAAATATTCCAGAATGAAAAACACGGTCGAGTGATATTGCTCAGAACGTCTGCCCCCTATTTCGAATCACCCTAAATGTGCATTCTCTTAATGCTCTTGGTAGGGCGTTTTGCCACGTTGTTCTTTTCTGACCAGCTTGTCGACTGGTGAAGCGAAAGCTCGGCAAAGTTATCACGCAATGGTCTTCGAATATTCCACGTCGATTTTTCGAAAGTTTTATGAACGAGTAGCGAATCAGAACTTTCATTGCATGCGGTAAAAACAAATTCGTTTCTCGTATTAGCTCATTCAGAAAAACAGTAAGCAGTAGTGGTGGTTAATTCCTGTCATATCTTTAAGGATTTATTCTTAAGGATGTTGAGTCCCAAATCGTAAATGTTAATAAAATTCTGAAAATTTGGTATGTTTTTGTATGAAGTATTACAGAGGTCGTGTAAAAATTTGACGACAATTAGGAAGCTCGTTATTGAACAATTAACATTCACAAATTAAATTTTCTCTGATGAAAACTGATGTAACTTTGCAATAAGTTTTTTTTTTACCTCTCAATTTTGTAATATCTACGATATACTGAAAGCAACGGAAACAAAACGAAGTTTATTGATAAATCTTTTTGAAATTTCTTTTAAAAATTGTTCTTAACAAAATGTTTATTTTTTAAGAACGAGCTTCCTAATCGTCGTGAAATTTTAACACGACCTCTTAAATACTTCATACAAAAACATACCAAATTTTCAGAATTTTCTTATTATTTTTCATTTCAACCCCTAAGGAGATTGAAGTAATGATGATAGAATTCTGAAAATTTGGTATGTTTTTACATGAAGTATTCAGGAGGTCGTGTACAAATTTCATGACGATCGAGAAGCTATTTATTGAACGATTAACATTAACATGTTTCATACGGACTCAACATCCTTAAGACTCTCGTTTAAGTTAATCATTTAGATTATTTTGTTCGAGGCCGATTCGGACGATTACATTTCATGGTACCTTTAGCCTACTCTCGTCCCGAAACCCCGATTTAAACGGAACCTTTTAGTTTAATCCTCGTGCACTTAAAAGAGCAAAACCTATGCTGGCGTTGATACGCGAGCCGAAATTCCATTTTGGAATGAGAAAAGTTTGCCCCTCCGCGATTTAAATAATTCTCAGAGTTCTCATACAAAACCGCATCGAAACTTTCCTGATATTATATGGAGGACCAGAGAGAGGGAGAGAGACAGAAGTACAGTGAGATAATACGAACACATGCATGTTCACGTTCCAATAAGAATTTCACCCCACAAAATGGAACGTTGGCACGTAATTTCATGAAAAAAATTCAGACGTAACTACTCCGGAGGATATCCTTGCATGGAGAAGCGTGTTCATATGCAAACCTGGCATTCGGGGTTATGCCGGCTACGTTACGTATGGAGTTCTAGCTTAAAGTAGACCAATTCTGCCAGTCAAGTGAAACGCCAGTTAAATTTTTGTTTTCCAGGTCAAGCTATTTTGGAAATAAATGTACTTTGTTATTTCACCATAATATAACTTTATTTTCGAAAGTATATTTCTTTCGCACTAATTATCAAAACACTGTGACTCTCTCAGTGTCGAATGAAATCTGTTTAAAGAAATCTTTGATATATGTGCCCAACTATTTTCATGATGAAAGTGCTTATGACAAACAATTACTTGTTTTAGCGAACAAAGGCCAAAGTTAAAAATTGTTTTGCAAATAAGTCCCGACGAAAAGGGAAATTGAATTTGAAGGGGGAGTGTTCTTGTCGCTCTAGTCTCCTTTCACATTTACTCAGCTTTGCGCGATTTGAAAGAAAAAAAAATTTACAAATTGAAATATATATTTTTAATGGACGAAAATAAAGTGAAATGAGAAAAGTTTAAGGATGTTGAGCCCCTATGAAACATGTTAATGTTAATTGTTCAATAAATAGCTTCTTAATCGTCATGAAATATGTACACGACCTCCCCAATACTTCATGTAAAAACATACCAAATTTTCAGAATTCTATAATCATTACTTCAACCTCCTTAAGGGTTGAAATGAAAAATGATAAGAATATTCTGAAAATTTGGTATGTTTTTGTATGAACTATTTAAGAGGTCGTGTTAAAATTTCACGACGATTAGGAAGCTCGTTATTAAAGAATTAACATTTTGTTAAGAACAATTTTTAAAAGAAATAAAAAAAAATTTATCAATAATCTTCGTTTTGTTTCCGTTGCTTTCAGTATATTGTAGATATTATAAAATTGAGAGGTCAAAAAAAAAACTTATTGCAAAGTTACATCAGTTTCCATAAAACAACATTTACTTTCTGAATGCTAATTGTTCAATAACGAGCTTCCTAATTGTCGTGAAATTTTTACACGACCTCTGAAATACTTCATACAAAAACATCCCAAATTTTCAGAATTTTATCATCATTTGTGATTTGGGACTCAACATCCTTAAAACAGGAACACATGAAGGATGTGTGTAAATATCACTATTATTTCATCAGAACGTTTTTGTAGCTAGCCGGGGAGGGTAACGCAGGACTGAGCATATTTGTGATTCACACTGAACTGTTTTTCTTTATATATATATATATATTAGACTGATACAAAAAAAAATTCCGTCTGGATTCTCGTGCTATTGTTGGGCACTAATGAAAGAAAATTTCTCTAATAAAATAAGCGCGGTCACTCAATTTTTAGAAGTGGCTATCTCGACTTTTTTGTATTTGAATTTTTTTAATGAACATATTACATTTAAGCATAGTCATGGCTTTGGATTACGGATAAAAATCACATCCAGCAGCTATTTCGTAACAAAAATAAACTCTTACAATTTGAAAAGATTGCAATATTCACAATTCTAATCCAGGTAGATCAACAATGGCGTCTATACTACTCTCGTTATTCAAGTAGATTTATTTATGTGCATTAACATTCCGTACTTTTTCGAAAAATTAAATTATAAGCTTTTATTCATAAATCATGTATTTACATTTTCAAAATGCTACACTTATATTATATTTTTTATTATTTAGTTCATTATTATCAGTTTTTGTTAAATTATCGATGATAAAACAAGTCGTCATAATAATAAGTTATTATGTTTTATTAAAAAGCGTTTGAAATATTGTTTGGGCTCAACTTGATTTACCGATTCATAATAATATTTTCGATTTTGTTTTCTAGGGATTCAACGTGTGTGCGAATTCTCTCTTCGTCGCAAAACAGCTCTTCTCTCTTCGTCGCAAAACAGCTGTGAAACATACTATTTCCGTTATTTATTCTATTTCCGGTATAATCTAATACCATGATCATATTTATTAAGTCAAATCACGAAAAAAATAACAAAAAATCGAGATAGCCACCTCTAAAAATTGAGTGACCGCGCCCATTTTTTTAGGGAAATTTTATTTTATTAGTGCCCACCAGTAGCACAAGAATCCAGAAGGATTTTTCTTTTAATCAGTCTAATATATTTATATGCTATCAGTCAAAAGTTATCGATCACTTTGGATAATTGCGAAATTTTCGGTCACTCTGGATAATTATATTAAAATAATATAATTCGTTGTATAGTGCTATTTAGTATCTTTGGGAAACAAAAAACCAAATGAATTTTTATTATACTAATTTAATTTTGTAATTATCCATAGCGATCGAAAATTCAGCTATTATCCAAAGTGATGGTAATCTTTGACCGGTAGTTTGTATATGTGCACACACACATACATGTATGTATGTACATATGTATGCATGTATGTATGTGTCTGTGTTGAGTGTGCGGTCATTTCAATGAGATTAAAATACAAGGACTGTCCTCATAGCAGCATATTGTCTTCATTTTCAATACTCTGGTCAATATTCACCCGCAGTCCAAATATCTTTAAAATCGCTTTTACATGAATACAACCATTTTTATACGAAGTCGATTTTAACCAGCGAATCAATGATTTGCTTACAAAAGTTGAAGGATCGTTCTGAAATCAGTCAACCGGGCTAATGACCAACATTAGGTAAATACAACGGGCTTGAAGTATCCTTTTCTCATACATACATACATATTTCTCATATGTATGCGTAATTATTATATATACATAGTAATTTAATGACAAACAAACACAGTTTACATTTTATGCACACACACTAGATAGCTATAAAATAATCGGACCGATACTCTAAGAATGTTTATTTGAATAAGTATTCAACAGACATGTTTCTTCCTTCAATGTAGCCCTATTTCGATCTCTACAGCACTCTACACGAACTTTTTCCTGTTGGAAGCAATGTTGCAGATCTTTTTCTGAAAGTTCGTTCATGAGCTTTGTCAGGTTTCCCTCCACAGCATCAACGGAGTCAAATCTGGTTTCTTTCAGCGCAGACTTCACCTTCAGGAACAAAAAAGTCACACGGGGCTAGGTCAGATGAGTAGGTGGATGTTTCAAAAGGGGAACTCGTGCTTCGCCAAAAACCTCTGAATAGGCTGCCCTTTGTGTGCTGACGCGTTGTCCTGATGAAGAATCTGAGAGCCGTTTTTCTACATTTTAGGTCTTTTTTTCTTCTGCATTCATGAAGGGCTGTCAAAACCACCTCGTAACACTTCTGGGTAACAATCCGACATTCAGGTACCCAATCAATGTGAATAAATTCTTTGACATACGAAAAAATGGTCCTCATTGTTTCGAATATGAACGCGCTCATCCGTGCTTTTTTGTGTCAGTGAAATGGATCTCTTCCATTGTATGGATTCGCGCTTTCATTGAAGGTCGTGTTGAATAAAACGGGATCTATTGCAACCTATTATATATATATATATATAGATTTTTTTCAAGCTTCGATCATTTTCGATGTTTGCAGGGATGTCAGCAGAATGAGTTTTATTCTGCTCGAGTTTTATTCTGCTCGAGTTTTATTCTGCTTGGTAGTTAGCAGTTGGAACATCATCACAGCGCAAACGTGTTCCATGTGTAAACTTTTCTCTACGATTTGTGGGACAGTTTCCTCAGCGATGTTGACGAACAAGAAACGTCACTTGATTGCCCGCCTTGGACTTCGTTGAACCTCATATGTGTGATGACGCATTGAGAACGATTAGACATGTATTTCTTTTTTCGGTGGAAATACGGTTTTAAGGGGAGAAACCACCCCTCAAAAGTGTCTAGGGGTGATTCTGGAGCTTCACTCACAAGTTGTCCACCGATCCGAATGAGACAAAAAAAAATTCTTTTATTGCAAAACGATGAAAAATCTACCATAGAAGTATTGAAAAAACCCAGACTTCCCAGAGATTGGATGTAAATCGATTATAATAAAATATTTTTACACAGAAAATTACTGAGCGTTCTTCAGATGATACTTTTCCAAATGCCTAACTTTCGTAGAAATTTATCATCACAATTTTTAAATAGATCCCAAAACTAAGCTGTTTTCGACTGTTACAACTAGGCATAACTCATTAAAGGGTGACATGCCTTTCTTTGAATGGTGGTTTCTCCCCTTAAAATCATTTTCCCGCCGATAATAGAGAATACGTGTCTGATAGTTTTCAATGCTTTAGCACATGTATGAGTTTCAACGAAACCGGAGGCGGACACTTAAGGTTCCTCGTAAGTTAGCGATGGCTTCGATCCTCAGAGATCGATTTTTTCGAATAGTATAACTCACTATTTAGATGTTACCGTTTGTTAACGATGTGCACGGATGGCCGAGACGTGGGTCATCTTCAATTTCGTCCCCTCCCGTATTTTTTTCAACCATCATACAATTGAATCCAAGATAAACACTCATTACCATAAACTTCCTCGAGCAAGTGGTACGTTTCCGTAGCGGATTTTCCCAGTTTATCAAGGTGCTTGACGTGGCCTCGCTACTCTACTGTCACACTCAAAATAATTTCAGTAGAACCCAGGCACTCCGCTTCGAACAAAGATACCTTTCGTACCGAATATTGAACGACCCTGGAATTTTGATGGTAGGATACAAAAGAATACAAATTGATATTCAACCGTGTATATACCTTGTATACACGTCTATGTCAACCGATTAAAAAATATATTTATCTGCGTTCGTGTGTCTGCGTATGTATGTTCAATAACACGATTTACGAATGCATATAGGGAAGCGTGCGGTGATGGTATATTCGGACTTACCTTCCAACCTCCGAATACTACGAGTGTCCGCCGCCAACACTCGCTCCTCATTCTACCCTAGTTTCGAAACAACCATTGCTACGTGCAAATCCGCGTTACCATATACGCGCAAATTCTCACGCGATGAGGTGTATATAAACGGCATATATCTATAATCGCCATGTTTCGTAATTAAATTGATGATTGAATCTCGACAGCGGGGCCAATTATAATTCATGCCCAAGAGAGTCGATCGGCTCTATATCCTGGTACCAAAATTTGAGAGATGCGCGTATTCAACGCTTGTGGTACACGCTAACGAGCAAACATATCCTTTTGTACCGAAGTATTACGAGATGCAGATATTCCAAGTTTTTTTTCACACTTTCATGGAGGCCATAATGAGTTAAGGAGTTCTGGGATAATTGACCGATTGTTACCGTTTGAATTGACAACGTTACCGTTTGATTCAAATTTATACGGTAAATTCCTCGTCGTATACTGAATACATCCACCAAATTTCGAATCGATCGTCTACAACGTTTGTATCAAATTTGTACAATTCAGTCAACACTTTTTAAACGATAAAAAATTTGGAGGTTGCATTCGGTATATGACAAAGAATTTACTGTATACATTTAAATCAATGTCAAATCAATTTAAATCAATCATGTGGGTTAAATTAATTTCTAATGTATTTTGATATTTTGGCTGACGCGCAGTAGTATAAACTTTTCAATCGATTCTTCTGCAGTTCGATGAGTGCGGAGAATTTAGGAGGCAATTTCCAAAGCTTTCACAATCACGTCAAATCTCAGTGGAAGATTTTTTATTGATCGTGGAGTTGCTACTATTAACCAGAGAGACTCAGATTGGATTATTTTGAGAAATCGTAATTTTATCGCTCTTCCGATAGTCACCTATCAAGATCAAAGATCGATAAAGATCAATATGGTTTTTTTTAAAGAAAAAATATGGCAAGGAACTACCGACATATGAAAAATGATGAATATCTAATATAATTTCTGGTGTTTATGTCTTTTATTAACTGGTGAATTCTGATGAAAAATTGTGCGCGGAATTTTTTAGACATCAATTTAATGAGATGGTTTTGCTTGGTTTTCAGAAGGCACGGCTCACCAGCCAAAAAGCTTCATCAGTGATTTTCTGCAAGACCGACCGACGCCGGAGACGGGACCATATTTTGACACAACGGTTGAGTCGAATATAACGGGATTGGTCGGGAAAACGGTTCATCTCTTTTGCCGAGTTAAGAATCTTGGGAATCTGACGGTAATCCATTTCTACGTGATCAATCAATATTAGATATAGATTTTCACCCAGCCACAAAGAGAGAACATGCATTTGGTAAATATTTTACCGTGAAGCTTTTATGACAATGATTTAATTAATCCCGTGTCTTCTTCAATCCACAATTTTTTACCACAATCAGCTGCACAACAAAACGCCAATGTTGCTTGCTTATTGGCAGTCGACAAAAAGGGTCAGGAAGTGATAGGTAGATAGATCGATAGATAAATAGGGATAGAGATAGAGAGAGAGAGAGAGAGAGAGAGAGAGAGAGAGAGAGAGAGAGAAAGAGCGAGAGAGAGTGAAACGAAGCAGATAAAAACAGGCAGCACCACGCAATTTGATACAATTCAAAATAATATACGCCCCACGTGCAGTTTTTCGGTTTATATACAGCATGTAATCATTATTTCTACAACGAAACAACCGAAAGCATATACGCGGGCGGGCTCAAAATACCACTGTACTATAATAATTATTTTGAAAATGAAACAACCGAAAGCATATACGCGTCGGGGCTCCAATAACCACTGTAATAAAATCATTCGCCTCTCCAGAGTCGAGCCTGCGGAAAATTTATAATCTATATATATAAAAAAAAGTGGTGTTAGTTACACCACTTATAACTCAAGAACGGCTGAACGGATTTAGCTGAAAATTGGTGGGGAGGTAGCTTAGAACCAGGAGACGGACATAGGATACTTTTTATCCCGTTCGACCGCGTTTCAGTCAAGTCACTATAAAACGTGGTATAACAAAAACACATCTGACATGACACAAAACGCAAATGACAGTGGAATAACAAAACTTAAATAACAGCTAAACGTAATTTTGTCTTTGGTTAAGTATGGTAAAAAAGAGAAATTTTCTGTACTGCTGCCGACGAAATAAACGCTTGCCTCAAATCATCGAATCTATGGCGCTATGTAAAGAAACTTCAGCTAACAACAAACATGAGAGTTGCATTGCTTAATGATACATCTGCTAAAGATTTCTCTGAGCAATTGCTTACTATCGGTAATGGTCGAGTACCGGTCGACGAATCAAGCGGATTGATTTCTTTTCCTCAGAATTTTTGTAACTTTGTCTCATTGAAAGACGAACTTATCAACAAAGTATTTCCAAACATCATTACTAACTACAAAAATAATGCATGGTTGAGTGAACAAGCAATTTTAGCGGCGAAGAATAAAGATGTAGATGACCTAAACTACATAATTCAGAATGATATCATTGGAACATTGCATTTATTCAAATCAATTGACTGTGTAACAAACGAAGATGAAGCCACCAACTATCCAATTGAATTTTTAAACTCTTTGGATGTGCCTGGCTTACCACCGCACAATTTACGCCTCAAGATTGGCTCCGTAGTAATTATGCTTCGAAACATAAACCCACCAAAACTTTGCAACGGTACGCGTTTGGTGGTAAGTAAATTGATGAACAATGTGATTTACGCGACGATACTCAAAGGAAAATTCGAAGGTGAGGAAGTTCTCATTCCGAGGATCCCGATGATCCCAACCGATATGCCGTTTGAGTTTAAAAGACTTCAATTTCCGATCCGTCTTGCATTCGCCATGACCATTAACAAATCACAAGGACAATCTTTGAAAGTTTGTGGTCTGAATCTTGAAAATAAATGTTTTTCACATGGACAATTATATGTGGCATGTTCGCGGGTCGGAAGCCCATCTGCGTTGTTTGTATTTGCACCTGATAATAAAACAAAAAATGTCGTGTATCACAAGGTGCTTAACTGAAGAGTACAACCGATGCACCAAAATACATAAACAATAAAGAATCATTAAAATACTTGATTGTTTATATTTATATTTTTCCTAATAAAAAATTGAATTGAATAAAATCCAATATCTGCTTATTTATTGCCTCCAAAGCGGAACAGAGTTCGCCGGGTCAGCTAGTTTACTAATAATTTCCAGATGTGTTAACGATTTAAAGCGGGATATACATTTAGACGGGACAAAGTTGAGCAATTTTAAGGGATTCTTTAAACTAAAAAATAATCATTCTACATTCGTCAACCTGTAGGTATACTTTAATAATATATTTTACTATACAAAGCAATTTGAATTTACTTTAATTGGAAGAAATTGTATCGTATAATAAAATATATTATTAAAGTATACCTACAGTTTGACGAATGTAGAATAATTATTTCTTAGTTTAAAAAATCACTTAAAATTGCTCAACTTTTTCCCGTCTAAATGTGTATCCCGCCTTATCATCAAAATGGTGGAGCTGTGGCGGCGTTGCATCAATTTGGCCGCGGGGGTGCGAATCGGCGTGCCATCTTGCTTCCCGTAGAATTTGATTTGCAATATAAATCGAAATTTTTTTTTCTCCGAACTTGTCTATTTTATATTTGACAATAATTAAAATGAAGAAAGGGCACATTAAATAGAATAGCACGCATTTACAAACAAAATCAACATTACACGCGAAATTGCTGTAAAATTTGGATTTAAAAAGTCGTTTCTTTTAAATTTTTCAAAAACAATTCTCGTCAAGTATATAGTAGCACAATATTATCAATATTTCTATCAAGTTTCAACTCTTAGGTTTCAACACTTAATAGTCCTTAAGTAACCCTACACGCCAATTTCGAAAATGCAATTTTTCGAAAGAGGCGTTTGAAGTTTACATATAATTTGAATAAAATTGCACTAGCTACTTGTGGTGACTAATTACTTAATTGATCTGTTACAAAGTAAGTAATTATCAATTACAGTAGTAATTGTAATTTTTAGTTGTTAATTTAATTGCTATCTCTTCCTGCCCCCCTGCGCTCTGGCTTCTAATACTTGCGGCGCGCGCTCCGAATCCGAGTGGTAAGGCACAGCCTTGACGGGCTGTGACGTGTGAAGTTTTTCGAATTTCGCTTTGAAACCTCGGCAAAATATTCTACATGCGGGGTTTTATCGTTTAGAGAAAAAAAACATTCGATCGTTGCAAATGCATATCCCACCTTAAGGGGACTAGGAGGCTTTGAAAAAAATGTTGCCTTCCATTACATTTTTTTTAACAAGGTCGCATATAAATACAAAAGCTTTTTTCCTGGTCTTGGATATTTTTATATAATAATATAATGGGAAAAATTCTCGGAGATTGCTTTCAGGTCAACAATATCGGCGTTCCAACGTAATGAGGCAAATTGTGCCAAATCTGGTTTCACCAAGATTCCAGTCGGATGATTTCAGAAAATTCCAGGTTTATCTCTTCTTATTCTTATGCTTTCCTCTATTGATGAGACCTCAATAAATTGGAAATGGAAACGAAACTAATAAAATGGTCACCAGATAACAAAATTTCAGAAAAATTCGAACCACTTGTTATTATTGAGGTCATGGTAAAATCAAATTTGACATGGTATGGTTCGGTACGTTGGAGGGTCGATATTATTAAGGGTATCAACGGCGAGAAATTATTTCTTCATATTATTATAACAAACAAACTCAGAAATAATAATGTCTCACGTTTATTTGCAGCCTTAATATAAGCAAATAAGGTCAAGGCAAATTTTGAAATTTAAACTGTCTTTTCTAGCAAAGGAAATCACGAAGAAAATCGCGTTTGCCCGAAGTCTTGTCAAGTCGAATATATGTGTCAACGAGTCCATGCATATGTAAATATTATAAACAGCCTTGGCCAAAAGTAGTAGGCGCCCTGTAAATTTTCTATCCGGTAAAAAAATCGAATACCTCAGCGAAAAAAGATGCTAAACCAATTTACCAAACGGGGTTTTGAAGAGCACAAAGCCAACTTTATTTTCGTTTTTTATTTTTATTTCGCGATTTTTTTTACCCGGTACGGCATTTTAAAAATGCCGATTTTTCACGATTTTCGCCCTTTGCAAAATCGCGTGCTGCACTTTGAAATACTAATCTCACCATTTAGTGGTAAGATCTTTGAAAAGGATACCTGTAGCTTTAGTTTTGTTTTTTTGTATTTGCGATTTTTTTTGCAATTGTTTAGTTTTTTTCTGAAAAAAAAACGGCCGGTTTCCGAAAAGCCAGAATTGTACGGCGTAACTTGAAAACATTGAAGTTTGGAATATATAGTCCAGGGAGTAAAAATTTGTATCTTGTTATTTTGGAGTCACTAATTTTTTTAAGATTTTTTTCAAAATTTCTCTGTGGCACTATTTTTGGTTGACAGTCGACTGTTTGTCTCATTAATTTATTGCCGTTACTTTGGACCGAAGCTGTTTCAATGAAAATATCAAGAGGAGAAAAGGTACATACAGCCTTGGCCAAAAGTATTAGGCACCCCTATAATACATTGATATTTTAAAAAGTACATAAAACTATTACAATTGCTTTGAACTAAAGCTAAGACAGCATCATCAAATATAAAATGAAACAATAGAAAACCTCTTTTGGTAGATTGCAAAACATGTGGATCGTCAAACATTAAACATGGGCGTTTTTTAAATTCCGACAAAAACTTTGACCAGTCTTCATTTGCTATTCTTAGAGTGGAGAAGCCCTTTTCTGCGATTCCATTAGTTCAGCGCAACTTCTTGCTTTCAACAATGGTGAAAAGTAGTGAGCTATCATACGAAAAAGGGGTAAGAAATTAACTTTTTCACAAAAAAGGGAAGTCCTTAGTACCCAATACTTTTGGCCAAGGCTGTATGCACCTTCTCTCCTCTTAATATCTTCATTAAAACATCTTTGTTTCGTAATAACGGCAATAAATGAATGAGACAAATCGTCGACTATCAACCAAAAATAGCGATACAAAGAAATTGTGAAAAAAATCTTTCAAAAAGTTAGTGACTCCAAAATAACAAAATACGACTTTTTACTTTCTAGACGAAGTATCCTAAACCTCATAGTTTTCAACCTGCCGGAAAAAAAAACTAAATTACTTTGCGAAAAAAATCGCAAATTTTTTTTCAACAAACGCAGCTAAAGTTAACGGTGTTTATTCCAAATATCTTATCGCTAAATGGTGAGATTATTATTTTTCAAAGTCCAGCACGTGTGATTTTGCAAAGTGCAAAAATCGTTAAAAACCGGCATTGCCAAAATGATGTACCGGATACAAACAAATCAGATTTTTTTTTTTTTTGGTGAAGCTGGCTTCGTTCAGTTTAAAACCCCCTTAGGTAAATTGGTTTACGGAAATTAGTTTTTTTTCGCCGAGATGTATGTATGTATGTATGTATGTATGTGTGTATGTATGCATGTATGTATGTATGTATGTATGTATGTATGTATGTATGTATGTATGTATGTATGTATGAATGTATGTATGTATGTATGTATGTATGTATGTATGTATGTATGTATGTATGTATGTATGTATGTATGTATGTATGTATGTATGTATATATGTATGTATGTATGTATGTATGTATATATGTATGTATGTATGTATGTATGTATGTATGTATGTATGTATGTATGTATGTATGTATGTAACCTATGTGAACTTGGCACCCGAGTATCTCCGATCTGAATTTTTTTTGGTGATTTCGGAAGGATTTCGTTTGTAGTTGATTGTAGTAAACTTAATTTCGTTTATAGTAGCGCAGAAAAAAAATTACGACCACCAAAAAAAACGGCATCCCCCGGAATAAAAATAAAAAACTTTTAGCAATTTATTTTCATTCAAAATCGTTTGTAGTTGATTGTAGTAAACTTTTTTTCGTTTGTAGTTGAAGGGTTTTTTTTATTTTCCAAAAAAACGGACTCCGGAAAATGAAACGACCTGTAACAATTTTTTGAGTGAATCCTAAATGCTAATTAACATATATCGGACATAAAAGATAAAAATTAAAACGAAGGCATTACGGAAATGCAATATTTCACGATTTATCTCAGCAGCTTATCCGATGCATACACCGCAGAAGCAGGAAAACGATCTATCCTATCGTACGGTAGTATAGATCATTTGTAGTAGTGAACTAGATAACGACAAACGACGACCGCCCTTCTAAAACGTTTGTAGTTGTGTGTAGTTCCGTCTTAATCGTTTGTAGCTGCAGAGAAAGTAACTACAAACGAGGAAATCACCTGTAAATGATTTTTCTATTATGTTAGAAGGATATGTTCGTTTGTAGTAGTAAACTAGGTAACTACAAACGACGGCGGCGGTTTTTAAACGTTTGTAGTAGTTCGTAGTGTCGTATTTATCGTTTGTAGTTGCAGAGAAAGTAACTACAAACGATGAAATCACCTGAAAATGATGTTTCCACGATTTTTGAAGGAAATGTTCGTTTGTAGTAATGAAGTAAGTGACTAAAAACGATGCCCGCGCTTCTAAAACCTTTGTAGTTTGTAGTTCCGTATTTATCGTTTGTAGTGATAGAGAACGTAACTTCAAACGAGGAAATCACCTGAAACTGATTTTTCCACGGATTTGGAAGGATATGTTCGTTTGTAGTAGAGGAGTAAGTAAAGTAGGTAACTACAAACGACACACGGGCGTCTAAACCGATTGTCGTTGTATGTACGTCCGTTTTGATCGTTTGTAGCTGCAGAGAAAGTGTCTACAAACGAGTAGTTCATCTGAAAATAATTTGTCAGCAATTTGAGAAGGAAATCTTCGTTTGTAGTACTGTAATTAGAACTACAAATGACGCCAGTGCTTTTAATACGGTTGTAGTTGTGTGTAGTTTCGTGGTTACAGTTTGTTGTTGCAGAGAAAGTAACTACAAATGAGAAAATTCCGCGAAAATAAATTTCAGCAATTCGAGAAAAAAATGTTCGTTTGTAGTAATAAAGTAGGTAACTACAAACGACGTCGGCGCTTCTAAAACGTTTGTTTGGGTTTGCAATTTCATGTTTATCGGTTGTAGTAATAGAGAAAGTAACTACAAACGAGGAAGTCACCTGAAAATGATTTTTCCAGGATTCTGGAAGGATATGTTCGTTTGTAGTAATAAAGTAGGCTACTACAAATGACGCCTGCGATTCTAAATCGTTTGTAGATATTTGTGGTTATGTATTTATCGTTTCTAGTAGCGGAGAAAGTAACTGCAAACGAAGAAATCAGCGGAAAATAATTTTTCCACGATTTTAGGAGGATATGTTCGTTTCTAGTAATGGAGTAAGTGAAATAGGTAACAACTACCGACGCCAGGGCTTCTAAAACGATTGTAGGTGTTTGTACTTACGTTTTGATCGTTTGTAGTTGCAGAGAAAGTAACTACAAACGATGAAATCACCTGAAAATTATGTTTCCACGATTTCTGAAGGATATGTTCGGTTCTAGTAATGGAGTAAGTACAGTAGGTAACAACAATCGACGCCAGGTCGTCTAAAACGATTGTAATTGTATGTACTTCCGTTTTGATGGTTTGTAGTTGCAGCGAAAGTAACTAAAAACGAGGAAATCACCTGAAAATAAATTGTCAGCAATTTGAGAGGGAAATCTTCGTTTGTAGTAATGTAGTAAGTTTGTAGTAATGTAGTAATGTAGTAAGTAATGTAGTAAGTAATAAGTAATGTAGTAAGTTTGTAGTAATGTAGACTACAAACGACGCCAGTGCTTTTAAAACGTTTGTAGTTGTGTGTAGTTTCGTATTTATCGTTTGTAGTTGCAGAGAACGTCCCGACAAACGAGAAAATGCCGTGAAAATAATTTTCAGCAATTCGAGTAAGAAATGTTTGTTTGTAGTAATAAAGCAGGTAACTACAAACGACGCCCGCGATTCTCAATCGGTTGTAGTTTTTTTGTAGTTCTATATTTCTCGTTTGTAGTTGCGGAGAAAGTAACTATAAACGAGGAAATCAGCGGAAAATAATTTTTCCACGATTTTGGAAGGATATGTTCGTTTGTACAAGTAAACTAAGTAACTATAAACGACGCCCGGGCTTCTAGAACGTTTGTCGTTGTGTGTACTTCCGTTTTGATCGTTTGTAGTGGTAGAAAAAGTAATTACCCACGCGGAAATCACCTAAAAATAATTTTTCAGTAATTTAAAAAGAAAATGTTCGTTTGTAGTAATGGAGTAATTAACTACAAACGATTTAGAATTGCGGGCGTCGTTTGTAGTAGCCTACTTTATTACTCCAAACGAACATCTCCTTCGAAATCCGTGGAAAAATCAGTTTCAGGGGATTTCCTCGTTTGTAGTAACTTTCTCTATAACTACAAACGATAAATACGGAACTACAAACAACTTCAAACGGTTTAGAAGCGCGGGCATCGTTTGTAGTTACTTACTCCATTACTACAAACGAACATTTCCTCTAAATATCGTGAAAACATCATTTTCAGGTGATTTTATCGTTTGTAGTTACTTTCTCTGCAACTACAAACGATAAATACGAAACTACGAACTACTACAAATGTTTCAAAACCACCGGCGTCGTTTGTAGTACTACTACAAACGATAAATACAGAACTACAAACATCTACAAACGATTTAGAATCGCGGGCGTCGTTTGTAGTAGCCTAATTTTATTTATTACTCCAAACGAAGATATCCTTCCAAAATCGTGGAAAAATCATTTTCAGGTGATTTCCTCGTTTGTAGTTACATTCTCTGTTACTACAAACGATAAATACGGAACTACAAACACCTACAAACGTTTTAGAAGCGCGTACGTCATTTGTAGTAACTTACTTTATTACTACAATCGAACGTTTCTTTCTCACATTGCTGAATAAATATTTTCACGTCATTCCCTCGTTTGTAGTCACTTTTTCTACAACTACTAACGATAAATATGAACCTACACACAACTACAAACGTTTTAAAAGCACTGGCGTCGTTTGTAGTTACTTACTCCATTACTACAAACGAACAAGTCCTTCAAAAATCGCGGAAACATCATTTTCAGGTGATTTTATCGTTTGTAGTTACTTTCTCCGCAACTACAAACCATAAATACGAAACTACGAACTACTACAAACGTTTTAAAACCACCGGCGTCACTTGTAGTACTACTACAAACGATAAATACAGAACTACAAACAACGAAAAACGATTCAGAAGCGCGGGCGTCGTTTGTAGTAGCCTCCTTTATTACTCCAAACGAACATATCCTTCCAAAATCATGGAACAATCATTTTCAGGTGATTTCCTCGTTTGTAGTTACTTTCTCTGTTACTACAAACGATAAATACGGAACTAAAAACATTCACCAACGTTTTAGAAGCGCGTACGTCGTTTGTAGTTACTTACGCCATTACTACAAACGACCATTTCCTTCAAAAATTGTGAAAGCATAATTTTCAGGTGATTTCATCGTTTGTAGTTACTTTCTCTGCAACTACAAACGATAAATACGAAACTACGAACTACTACAAACGTTTAAAAACCGCCGCCGTCGTTTGTAGTTACCTAGTTTACTACTACAAACCAACATATCCTTCTATCATAATTGAAAAATCATTTACAGGTGATTTCCTCGTTTGTAGTTACTTTCTCTGCAACTACAAACAATTAAGACGGAACTAGAAACAACTACAAACGTTTTAGAAGGGCCGGCGTCGTTTGTAGTTATGTAGTTTACTACTACAAATGATCTATCCTACCGTACGATAGGATAGATCGTTTTCCTGCTTCTGCGGTGTATGCAACGGATAAGCTGCTGAGATAAATCGTGAAATATTGCATTTTCGTAATTCCTTCATTTTAATTTTTATCTTTTATGTCAGATATATGTTAATTAGCATTTAGGATTCACTCAAAAAATTGTTACAGGTCGTTTCATTTTTTGGAGTCCGTTTTTTTGGAAAATAAAAAAAACCCTTCAACTACAAACGAAAAAAGGTTTACTACAATCAACTACAAACGATTTCGAATGAAAATAAATTGCTAAACCTTTCTTATTTTTATTTCGGGGGATGCCGTTTTTTTTTGGTGGTCGTAATTGTATGTGTGTATGTATGTATGTATACATGTGTGTGGAGAGGTTCATATGGAGACCGATTGTACATATCGCAGAAGCGATATACATAAGTTTACAACTGCACTTATAGTTGAATTTGTCCATTAATTTCATTATGTATACAAAATTAAGGACGATATTCCAAATTTTTACTTTTATATGTACAACGGTTAAAAGCGGGACCTTGGTCTTACGTATTGGTACATATAGGGACCAGAAATAGTTTATCCATATTTATGGCCTTTAATAACAAATACAGCATTACAAAATGTGCTTTGAAACTGTTGTAACGGTTATAAGATGAGGTTAGGCAGAATATACAAATTATCCGTCTTTCAACTTTACATGATCATAGTAATCTACGTCTTATGATGCTAAAAAACATGTGAATTTTTTTCTCATAGATGTATTCTACACGTTCGTTAAGGTTCGTAGCTGACGTATTCGTATTGACAAATCAGCAGGAATAGCTTGTTCCCGTTTTATCAAACGTCGGAAATGTTTGATCGAATCTATCAGTCACTAAATTTGGAGAAAAAAATCGGATACCCGTACGCACACCTGTTTATGATACAAAGTAAAAGGTTAAGCCCATTCTTTAATTACTATTTTCTTTATCTTCAAGCTCTTTGTTGAGACCAAAACAATAATATTATATACAACGGTTTTTATTTATTTTATTAGTTTACGGCCATAACCGTTTTGAGTTACGATTAAGCACAACCATCATACTATAGAACCGCAAACATCATGCTATAAAATATATGCAATTTCCAGTTTTCATTAAAAACCTTTCATAAAAAATTAAGTTTTCATTAAATTCCAGCATTCATTAACATTATACAGTAATTATGGTACATTCTACGCAAATTTGTAATGAATTAGCGTAAGGTATCGTTCGAAATCTCTTTGTAACCCGTATTCTTCTATACTTTTTTGATGTAGGAATACCGTATATACCGCTACCGATGTAAATCGCGGTGAATAGGAAACATCGATACGGGTTAGAAAATCAGCATGGTCCGTGGTACAAGTATGTACCTCTACAGTCAAAAATGTTTATTGGAACTGATGTACGTTTATAACGTATTGGTAAAAACGAGGACCGAACAGACTTGTTTGATTCGTGGACCCAGAATATACCTTTACAAAACGAACCCCATTTTTCGTAACAGTATATTCCGGTACCGACGTTGACATACTCTCTCTCTTCAAGCGTCAATACGATATTTTCCTTCCGTGCAAATCCTGCCAGTATTCTAATCATCTGGGGGCCGGATTACAATGCCGAACTTTGAATGATCAGAACGCTAAAAACTCTGAAAGAATACTGCCCTGACAGAACTGTACGGGAAAGACCAAAATTCCGAAAATCTGAACACCGCCAAGATAACTCGGCTATGGAAGTTTTAAAAGTTTCAAAGTTTCAATTAATCAACGAATTATTTCAAGCCTTTTTTTTAAATGATGAAGTAATTTCACGTCAATTTTGAAATTTGTCCAGACAATGTTATACGTTAAACATCATTTACAGTCAACTGTGTAGACTTTCGCTGGCATGATCTCGACGACCCTTGTAATTTCGGAACATTAGAGGTAGGAATTTTAAACCGTCGGCGGATTCAAAGTTCGGAATTTCAATCCGGCCCCCAACCGATCGCTGCGATCTTCCCCGTAAATCTAGACTATCCATTAGAGAGGTAAAAACTAGGACCGCGAATGACACCGTCCTCGTATGAAACATATTACATATAGCGAAGCGCGGTCATCGGTACCCGTACGTACCATTACATATGGATGTACGTATCGATATGTAATGGTACGTATGGGTACCGGCGCTTATTCGTAACGTTTCATACGAGGACCGGTACCCATACGTACCATTACATGTAGATGCGTAAATCTATATGGAACGGTACGAATGGGGACCGGTCCTCGTATGAAACGTTACGAATTAGCGCCGGTACCCATACTTACCATTACATATAGATACGTACATCTAAATGTAATGGTACGTCTGGGTACTGGCGCTAATTCGTAACGTTTCATACGAGGACCGGCACCCATACGTACCATTCCATATAGATGCGTACATTTATATTTAATGGTACGTATGGGTACCGGCGCTAATTCGTAACGTTTCATACGAGGACGGTGTTAATTACGGTTCTAGTTTTTACCTCTGCAATAGATGGTCTAGATTTACGGGGAAGATCACAGCAATCGGTTGTGTTTTGAAACCGTTGTAACGCTTATCATGCTATCGATTATCATGTTAAAAACATGTGTATTTTTTCTCATCCATAGATTCTACACGTTCGTTTACCCTTTAGCTGCCATCGTAGCAAATTTGCTATGTTCACTTTGACCCCGTTGGTGAAAAGCGCAAGGATGCTATAGCAGACCAGCTACTTCACAGTTCCATCAATCTATGCTAGATGCACCTAAAATGCTGGGATAGCTTGAAATCCAAACGTAAACATACGAATTGTGTTAATATGGCAACAATGTTGTCGTGAAAATTTACGACGCTTGCCCCACAATTCGATCCGCTGACCGTTTTCTGTCCAAAAAAGAAAGTAAATAGACATTCTTGCGAATATTTTTTGATAGAATTGTGTAAAGGAAGCTTGACTGAACGAACTAGGTTTTGAACATTTTTTATTGAATTAAAATAATAGTTGGAACCGAGCGGGTGAAAATGTAAGTAGCAAATTTGCTACAGTCGAAAATACTACCTCCTACTCATAGGAAATGAGTTTGAGCCATCTAGAAATAGGTGTGGCCGTTAAAGCGTTAAGGTTCATAGCTAACGTACTCGTATTAACATATTCGTACCGTTTTATACGAGGATCGGTACTCATACGTCCCATTACATATATATGGCCGCATGTATATGGAATGGTACGTACGGGTACCTGTCCTCGTATGAACCGTTACGACTTAGTGCCGGTACCCATACATGCCATTATATATTGATGCACATAACTATACGTAATGGTACTTATGGGTACCGGCGCCGATTCGTAATGTTTCAAATGGCCCGTGTCATTCATGGTCCTAGTTTTTGCCTCTGCAATAGATAGTCTAGATTTATTTATTTGTACGCAATGTTATGTACGAGTACCAGTCAACGTGTTATATTGATTCAAAATAGGTACTGCGATACCTGGCCTCATTTGTGGTCTCGGCATTAACCGTTGCAACTCACAATCAGTAACGATTTTATGTCGATTGTCTTCCTAAAAATACTTGGCCTGCTTTATTGATACAATCGGAAGAAGCATCTCCGACCGATTTCATAACCAAATTGCGTATGAATACAGTCCGACCTCCCAATAAGAACGCCCGCAATAAGCACGCTTCCTCAGTTTCTCGCTCGAGCACTTTCCCCTACTCCGACTCGAACTCCGAGCTCGAGTCACACTCGAGTGAATTTGCGCGCGGACCTCTCAATAAGCACGCCCAACCGAGGAGAGCTCAGATGAGTAAAATGAGATGAATACATAGTTACTTAACGTGAAAAAGTTCACATTCGTTCGAGCGTGCATATTGGGAGGTTCGCATGCTATAAAGAGCGAGAGAGACAAAGAGAGCCAGTGAGCGTACAGCGCGCGCCTGGTGGGGGTACCCGAATTCTCGGAAATACTCTTCTCCTCGGGGGCTCTTCCGTGCTTATTGAGAGGGCGGACTGTATAAAATATGAAATCAAAATTAGGATTTGGAGAACAATGTCGTTGGCATAAAAAAAACGGATGTCAGCGATACCTATAGACGTGGTGCTCTGGATTTATAATGTTTCTACAATTTAGAATTCTGTAAACGGTAATTACATTTTTTCTCGTTTTAAATCTGAATGGTTATGGTTCATTCCGAGATAATTAATTATCTTCCACTATGATCGACTCATAATTGATTCTAGTGCGCAATGTTTGCGAAGTATGCGAAGACTTGCGGATCATAATGTAAATCCCACGTGGGCATCATTTCGAGTCGAGTGCACATTTTCATACACGTTTGTCATATTTTCTGGCCCCGTAAATACCTTTCAACAAGTAATTCGGATGGTCCTCATTTTATCCGGTTTAACAAATTGGGACCAGTACCACTATTAACCGTTGCATATAAAAAAAAACCGGGACCGTCCCCGTATGTGCCAAATGTCCCCCTATGATCCGCTTCAGCTCTGAAATGGTCCCGGCATAAACCTCTCCACATATATATGTATGTATGTATGTATGTATGTATATATATATATATATATACAAGCCTATATATAATCTTGCCATACGAGTCGTGCAATTCAAAAGAAACTCATATTTTCATTTTGAGTAGTTTTAGAATTTCCTAGGTGAAATGTATTCGACGCTCTAGGGATGACGCTCCTTTTCAATATCATGAAGGCATTTCCGTGTTTGATTCCCTTTGCCCACTCCACAAATCTTTCGAGCAAAAACAGTTTTCTGCATGCACATTTATTTCCGTACTGCTTTGCGATAATCCCTTTGGTTCACGTAAAGTCGATGGTTTTCAGATGCATCGTTCTCAGGCAAAACGCCGAGCTTGGAAGATAGCGTATCACGCGTATGTAAGCAAAAATATTCCGAAAGCCCTCGGGTTACATAACCCATTTCAACATGCTACGTCTCTACCTGAGAGGATTTTATGTCACCGGTTTATAGTGTTTGTGGCGGGCTGTGTTTTCAATAACGACTTTGAAACGCGAAGTCGAGTAGAGAGTGTCGAGCAGCCAAAATCGCTATTATCAAATATTATAATAGCTTCTTGATAATCAGTCCATAAATAATCAAAAAGCTGTAGTTGAAGCACTGCATTAACGTATCATGATTCGACTCTCTGATCTTTACCGCTTACTCCTCTTCTCTCAACCGTTCGCTCTTTCCTTTCTGCTCTTGATATATAGCAGATTTTGATATGCAAGTAATACTCCCAACCGTTTTTTTTATTTTCTTGCTGCATGTATAATTAAAAAACTAATCTTTGCGGAAAAAGGGTGATCTCTACATCTGGGATCGGCGAAAAAATGACCAGGCAGCTAACCCAAAAAAAGGAAGGAAAAAACATAAACATACCGAAAAGAGGACGGATTTGGATAATCTAAAGTAATGAAAATTTGAGAAACCCGAGGTAATCCGGCAGAGTTGCCGTGTGAAGAAAAAGGCGTATGAAATCAATACATTAAATTATAACCCGTGTAGAAATTTGAATCGGGAAAAAGTACTACCCTTCATCTGCTTCCCTAGATAATATCAGGCTCTGGTCAGGCCTTCCACCCTGGAGTAGATTCGCAATGTAATGGGTCTAAGGCTAGGTCCCGATTCGCCGTTCTCCTTCTAGGGATGTTATCAGAACCGGGCCGGTAAACAAGCGATAAATGACCAGGAACGTTGTGGGAAATAGATCGGGAAATAACCAGGAGCAAATGAGGAAACTAAAAATGACGTTTCAGCGTTTTTAGAATCCTTGGAGAGGTATAATCAGGTATGTATTCAGTTTGGTATTTCGACAACATACTGATCGTTGGTTATCTACTTGCTAAGGTAGTATATGAGTGTATACATACGCTTGCTTACAGTTCCTGATAGGCAAAGAGATAGAAAAACGTACACAGATCACTATCCGAGCGAAAAAGTCTTAGAGTGCAAAGGGTTCTTTCACAATGATCGCAAAATCATAATCGTAAGTGCACGCAGTAAGCATAGCACTTCTGTACGTGGTACAACTGACAAGACGAACTTTTATCCTCGTACGATGGTACCTTACTTACGCGAAGCGCTTCGCTTGTAGCCACCTGGCGGCCTGTTGGCGAAATACATTCATCTTCCTAGCCAGAACAATGATATTTCCCAACATAGCGCCAAGGCGTTATCAAACCACGAATTACCTGCTTTTTTTGCCTCATAAAATAATTTGGCTATTCTTTATTCTCAAATCATTAGTTATCGTAATCCCGGTATTTATGATAAGCATTGTTATGTTCGTCGATTATCATTGATAAAATGAATACTTTTAATGATGAATAGAATTACAACAGATGTATTAGTTTCCCAATCAATTATGAATATATATGATGAGGTGAAAGGCAAAGTAGCTTTTCTTTAATTCCTAAAGACAGGCTCAACTTTTCAGAACATGTCAATGTTCTGGCCGGTTAGACATTCCGTGAAGACATACTTGCTCGCAATGTTTCTCGGCCGGAAGATTGTAATTTCCAAACATAGAGGGCAAGCCGTAAAAAACGATTCTGCAATCTTCCTGATTTGTTCCATGTGAGCGCCCGTTCAGGTAAATCAGACAATGCAAGTCTGGTCAGGGTTGGACACAAAATAAGGAATGGCTGGTCACATTTCTGCACGCCGAATGAGATATATATTCAAATATTGTGTGCTTAGCAAAAGTTGAACGACAACAATGATACTAGTCATCACTAACTAAAATCTTATCTGCTCGGATATTCGTAAACAGACGTTTTTTACTAAATGAAATAATTAGAAATGATTGCTTCGAATGAATTCCAAACTTCACCCACATTGAAAATTTACTCAGCTTCGAGCACACGAAAATTACATTGGTGAAAGATACGATGCCACTTATTAAATTAGAAGAGATTACGTTATTGATAACATACCTACACATCGTCGTTTCGAAAGCACTAGCAAACGTCCCTACAAAACATCTAACCATCTTTAGGATGCTTGCGTCTCGAAATAGGTGCGATTTCACAGCTCCTCCAGAAGACTCAGCCAGCGCTCGAGTGCAATGCTTGTAGCCCCGGCTCGGGTATAAAAGATGGAGCGCGACCCGTGCATTTAAAAGGCTTCACCTGCTCGACAGACAGGAAATTTCTCTGATGAGTAAGCAGATCTTTTGCCGAAAGACGAATTACTTGCCGCCGAATAAGCAGTATCATTTATGAAAAGGGTCCTCAAGCCACTGAATTCGCTGGCATGCCTTTTAATCATATTTATCTATCTTAGGCAAAAATAATCGTATAGTTTTTTCGCGTATATTTATTCAACAACATCGAACATCATTCATTGAAGTATTTTTTTTCTATTAAGTTCATTACACAATGAAAATTACATATCAATCGGCGAGCCCGAACTACAGGACTCGCCAGATATTTTCCCTCCTTTATCTGAACCAATTGTTGGACTCGACACGCTGAAACTCTCTTTACACCAATTTTTGCACCCAATGTGGGGCCTTCCCGCATTAAAGAAGATAAGACTAATTTGAAAATAAATAAACTTATAACCCAAATAATTCCTTAGGAAAGCAATTCTCATAATTTAATACACATGTTATTAATAATATTTTTTATGAAAAGGTTGTCTATATATTGAAAAATCTTAACCCTTAAAAATTACCAAGCGCTAAATGTGGATCTGCGTAGCGTGCAGCTCGAGTCTGTGGACATCGCTCCATGTGAACCATCCATCTGAAACCAAAATGCTTAAAGTTTAATTTTTTTACATGCATATGCCGAATTATCCAGTATAAAATTTTTTGGTGCAATTTCAACAATAAATTTTTAATTGATACACGAATTTGATTTTTTTGTACATCTTAACCCTTTGTTGACATACTTATATTGACCCGGATAGTACTTGATCAACCTGCCATTAATAACCCTTCGGTCGGTTTCTATTGAAAAAAAGGGATACCCTTTAAACATTTATTAATATGTCTGCATAGCTAGAATTTGGAACCTATCAAATTAATAGATTTAAAAAATCATTGAAGATTTTCAATTTGGAAAAGTGAGCATTTTAATAGAAATTTATCCGGGTCAAAATGACCCAGTGTGTCAATGTAGGGTTAAGATGAGAAGGTGATAGAATGGTCACTATATGTTTTCATTATTTATGTAATTCCAGAACGTGCAATGTGCTGGAGGATGATCCATGTGTTAGAGAAAATTATTCTCCTAATTTAATCGAAATTCCAAGCAAGAATGATAATTCATCCAAATGTTATTATGTCGATCATGTTAAATAATGTCTTCAATATCTAAATATGACCTGAAAATCCTCCAAGCCTGATTCATGCGACCCTTGTTCATATAGGGCTTGCTATTGATCCACTCTAAAAATAAAATCTACCTAAAACCCCCAATAGAGTCTGAGGAAAGGAACCCTAGGCCCATATGCATATTTTATGGGCCAGTATAGCGCTAGGCGAGGGTGCTATTCGATTGTGCAGTTCATGCCGTTGAGCACTACAACTTTCATATGTTTCCGAATCTCTCCATAAACTATTTTCTTATTTTCACAAAAAGATGATGCTTTCAAGATGAATAATGAAAAACGGTTATTTGAAGTTCCAATGGTTCTGTAACTCATCAACTGAAAACCCTACGAGAATACAACGCACTCTAAAGAATACCCATCAGAGTCCTGTCGGATGTGCACGAAATACGGTTATAAGAAGTCATTTATATTCGCAGAGTATCAGAGTCCATCTTCAGGAGATGAACAAATCTCGTGGCATCCCACTCGCCGGAAGTAACCGTTATTATAACTAAATAATAACGAAATGGTGAAGCTTGTCATCCACACAATTTGCGAAAGCTGACATCTCCACAAAGAGATCAGTGGCAGCCGCAACGATTGCTGGACAACAGAGCTTCAGTTGTATGAGATCCATTGCAAGACTTGGAACCACTGCCACCAGCCGTTCAAAGCACACACTCGTAGTAGTATCATAATAGTACTTTACGTACATACCGAGCGGTGAACCACAAAGCCGCAAAGCAGTCCACAGAAAACTGTGGAAATTGTACCGAAAAACATAAAAAGTGGCCACAGCTATTACTTAAGCCACGGGATTGTACGGCAAATCCAAGAAATAGTGGCATATCGATAAACCGCTAGAATTCCCACCTAAATGGACAACTCTCCTCAGCTTACAGCAATGCAGGAATCATTCTGCAATAAAACTTCTCATGGTACCGGAGGACTTGTACTAACCGAATGGAAGAATCTAGGCTGACAATATTGTTGGAATAAATTAAACCTTAGAAGATCATGTTGGTATTCAAACCGCAAACGCAGAAACTAGTCCAATCAATCGAGGAGACAGATTCCGCGTAGATCTAGGTAATCAAGAATTACTAAGTCCCCTACAATAGAGAAGAATGAGCAAAACAAGGAACATTACTAAATTGTATCCTGCCCGGAATGGAATAAGTTCTAGCCCAGGCAACAACCGAAAGTAATGAAGAACCCAAAAACGTAAATCGGTGGGTTTATCAGTTCGAACCTGTTACTCCAACTTCAACAGCGGATTCCCAGAAAATAATATAGGTCAAGACACTCTGCCGCTTATCTGGGTTACCCTCAGCTCCCAAGAATCGAATTTCCCAAGTACTGCCCTACAACACGGAACTCCAACAGATAGAAGCCGAAGTATCTGACGCGGTTCCACAAATCCATCCGAAAACCTTCAACACACCAGGGAAATTAAGTCAAATGCAGAGTACGAAACACGTAATTAAACTTATCTTCGAACATTCCTTCCGGCTACGCTCGTACAAATACATCAACGTCAAAAGGGATCTCTTCCAGGAACGGCATGTGTCTATGTTGGCCGACGGAATTATTGAGCCGTGAATTTCACCACAAAGGTAACCGAACTTTAATGAAAGAGATGGCTCCCACGCCGTTCTGAGTGGAATATCGACACCTCATCAACACCACAGAAGACGGTATCTAATCGATGTCTGGAATCTATGGAGTCCGGAAACAACTTGGCCCTCCCAACATATTCTCTACTAGCGGCCTAAAAGACAAGTATTGGACAATTTGAAAGAATTCCGATGATGTTCAAGGGATGCCTGGCCCTACATGGGCTCAATTTTTCCACCGAAGTCCAAAGAATTAAAATCTCCAGTATCATCATTGCCGTCTCTTCGTGGCAGGTATACATTTTCAAATTCTGAGGCTCAACCTCAATAGGAAGCTTCACATATGACCCGCCATTCAACGATCAAAGTTTGGGAAGTAACGTGATGAATCTACGAGGATTTTACGAAAGACTCACTGACGAGATGCCTACACGCAGAACAGCAATGAATCCCACAATGGTATTCTACCGCGTGGCATTTTCCCTTCATTGTGGACTATTTTCCATTGAAATCGTCGCATATATAGCCACTTGTTTCTGCACGGCTGATTCACCCCAGCACTGCAAATAACGACAGCAATAGGAATTCGCTTAGACAAGACGTTCCGTTATGCACGGCTATAAGGGCATCCAGTGGGCTGGTAGAAATTCAATAATAGAGTTTCAACAAGCAGTAAATGCCCAACGAGAGACCTGCAGCGCCCAATACGAGTTTCACCTGGAGGATCAAGCCTCACAGTATAGCGCCTGAATTGCCGATGCAGCTGCAGAAACCACTGATTATCCCTATCGATACTGCAAGACAAAATTGACACGCCTTCTATCCAACCACCGTTTTGCCACTTTAGACCTCGATTCCACAGCAATCAATGGACCTATTGACTTCAAATTTTGACGCCTCTAACTTTCGACTTTGATAATTAAAATTTGTAAGGTATTCACAAAACTTAACCCTAGAAGTACACTCTTGGGTCTCGAAGACCAGACCAAGAAGTGGCAATCTCGCATTTTTCCTCTTTCGCAAAACGTTTTTGTCTGCCCAAACAGCTTTCTTATAATTCGACAAAATATGAACCTAACGCAGATTTTATTTCTACAGCTGCTTGCCTGACAAACCGCTCTTTCATATTATAAAAAAAAAACATCTGAATAGGCCTAATTTCAAGGAAACTACATCATTCTAAAATTGACTGGGTCTCAGAGACCCAGTGTGTATAACTAACAAGGAACATCACTCAAGTGTTCACCCTCGATTTTGTTGAAACTCATATATGTGGTAAAGCATTGAAAACTATTAGACACCTATTTTTTTATCGGCGGAAAAACTGTTTTAACGGACGAAACCGCGTCACAATGAAAGGCGTCCCGGAGGGTGGTTTTGCAGTTTTACCCAAAAACAATTCACCGATCTGCATGCAACAAATACCAAAATTCTTCGGATAAAGTTCCGGAAAGTCCACACCTTTGATTAATTTGGACTTTTGTCTACCTATGTATTTTGACGCGCTGATCGCGAATATCATATTGAAAATACCCGCAAATTTGTTTTTCTAGGTCAACACTCACGAAAACTTATTTTTAAATAGTTTTTCTGTTTTATTTTAATAAATATTCATTTAAAAAAATGTTTCCTACAAAAGTTGTAGCCTATTAAAATATTGATTTTTTATTTCCTATAATATTTTTGTCCAAAACCATTCTATTTTTAGAAAAATGGGATAATGGTCCAATAAGTGAAAATTGCTTAGCTTCATTAGGTTCGATATTATCTACTTATCTATAGTAACGGATCGGTAACGGCAAGAATATAGGTAATATTCATTAGCCCACACAAATCCAAAGAAAAAAACCAAAGCCAAACGACCCAAACAAAAAATGTAAAAATAGTATATAATTCAAAAAGAAACTAAAATTAAAAAAAATGAAAAAATAAATAAAAACAAAAAAGCTAAAAAATAGTATATAATATAAAAAGAAACTAAAATAGAAGAAATTTTTTTTTAATAAAATAAAAAACAACAAAGCCAAAAAAACATGCACTTTAAAGACTAAACTCCAACTTTCGTAAAGTGCGTAAGTAGATAATATCGAAACTAATGGAGCTAAGCAGTTTTCGCTTATTGGTATATTATCTCATTTTTCGCTAAACGTAATGGTTTTACATAAAAACTGTATAGAAAATAAAAGATTAAAATTTTTGTAGGCTATAACTTTTATAGGAAACATTTTTCTCTAAAATGAATATTTACTAAAATAAAACAGAAAAACTGTTAAAAAATCAGTTTTCGTGAGTGTTGACCTTGAAAATCAAATTCGCGGGTATTTTCACTATGATATTCGTAATCAGCGAGTCAAAATACATGGGTACACGAAATTCCAAATTAATCAGAGGTATGGGCTTTTCGGAACTACATCCAATTCTTCTATTGTAAAACGATGGAAATCCAGTGTACAATAATTTTAAAAAACTTGAACCAACTGGTGAGACGCGTATCTTTACGGGGTCGTTTCCCCCTTGAGTTTTATTTTCGCAGATAAAAAAAATACGTGTTGGATAGTTTTTAGTACTCTATCACATAAATATGTTTCAACAAAATCGAAGGCAGACACTCAAGTGATGTTCCTTGTAAGTAACGAAAAATTTGAGTGTACTTCCAGAGTTGAAACAAATTTGGAAGTTTTCAAAATGGTCCCAGCATTTTGTCAATTTGGAAAATGGGTTCGCAGTTCGGACGATAGACAGTCGTCTTCCCTTATAAATTGGCCTACTTTTTTTCAAATCATTAGAACGTTCCCAGCCGTGGTTCAGGTCGTACAGCACACCGGATACCACCCCAAGGCAGCAAAGTTTCCCAAAAAACAAATTCCTGCATTACGTTATAGTATCAATAAAATTATTCATTTGGTTTTATTGCAACGAGCCTAACATTTTTCTCGAAAAAAAACGCTCTTGAAAACACAGCCGAAAAAAGAAAACTCTCTTACGTAGCATTATCTCGTATACTGCCAGAGCGGTTACCTTGCATCGTTCACGACATAGATTTGCATGCGAGACAATATGAGGTGAAACGAGGGAGCGAAAAAACCGAGAAACAGGGGGAGAAAAAAACAAGAAAAAATAACAGAACAGGCGAAAAATAAAACTAGATACCGAAGAGCAGGGCGGTTATGCGATAGCAAGTATCGCCCGTAAAAAATACGAAGTAATCGTGCCACAATGGATCCTAAATGCGGCAGTAAACTTCGCGGATAAGACAGAGAGCGTAAAGTTTTATCGCTCAATCATATAAGCGACGGGGCGTGAGAGCAGTGATAAGCAGCGACCGCAGATCCGAGGATTTTCTGTCCGCTGTTGGTTCGCCTACCTATAAAATAATGTGAACTTTTCAGATAGCCGAAAAGCAGCGAATTTAATGGGTATTATTGCTCGTGTGTATGTTTCGGATTATTTTCTCCACCCGCGTCAAGTTTCCGAAGAAAAATGTACGACAGCTGAAAATATTCCTGCCGTTTGTTCAATGTTTACCAAAAATACGAGTAAACAAAACTTGTTTTAACGCAATGAACTAATTGAATTGCAGGTTTCGTGGGTCAGGCATCGCGACATTTACCTCTTGACGGTCGGTCGTTACACTTACACAAGCGACCAGCGTTTTGAGGCGCAACACGCACCCCTAACCGAAGAATGGACCCTCCGGATACGATACCCTCAACGCAAGGATTCAGGACTTTACGAGTGTCAAATATCCACGACTCCACCAATCGGTCACATGGTTTATCTCACCATAGTTGGTAAGATTAATGAAAAATCATAACTTTTAACTTCATACCACGCTGAATTATCAAGCCTTAAGATTTATTATCAGTTTAGATTTATTATCACTTGATAATCACTTGATATCAGATTTATTATCACTTGATAATAAAACAACAACAAAAATATTTTTAGCGTCAATTTTTTTACAGTCTTTTTATTTATATTTCAAGAACTCACAATGACAAATTCAATTGAAACAGTTGTGGGTCTCTAAATAACATCGTGAAAAAAGGGTTGACGTCGTTGAGCCTTCGAGTGCACACCTCCGCCGTCAACCTATAAATGCATATTGGGTCATTCTGACCCAAGGCGTTTTTCAAATCGGTGTATTCCGGCAAAAATGCATTTTTTGTTTTTTTTTGTAGAGACGTTTTTTTCTAGTAAATTATCCATATTTTATGGCCCTAAATTTATTTTTTGACGAAAACGAAAATTAAATGCCAAAACATTCGTTCAAAGTGGGGCATACGTTGGAAAATACGTACTTACACGAAAAATGTTTGGGGTTAAAACGACCCAGTGTGCACTCGAAGGGTTAACATAATTCCAATGCTGCCGCTCATCTAAAACAGAAATTGAACTAGTTTTCTTGATCGATCAGAGTATAATTATGGCAGGTACCAGGGAGAAAATAAATGTAATAACGACTGTATGAAAAAAAGTTCATTTGGTACCTTAATTTTTCATAATTAATTTTTCTAATTACTTATAATAATTTCGCAATGTCCGAGGTAGGGACGATAAAGGGATATGTACTGAAGGTCTATACTAAATGTATTCAAATAATTGAAGTCAATCGGTTGAATAGAACTTGAGATTTTATTTCAACAAGGTGTAAAAAGTAGTTTCGAGAAAAAAAACACGCTTAAAGTTTTGAGTACTTTTTCAGACAACCGCAACTATCCAAGTAGCATAATGGCATGTTATACTTACGTTATATTAATCAGCCGTTCCTACCTCGTGCCTTACTCGACTTCGTATTGATGATTTTCTGAAGCTTATTCTTACCTGCAAACAGTTCTAACTTCCTTAAAACCTGGTTCGTAGCTCCAGCCGGTTTATTCTATTCTGGTCTCGTCTGTTGGCCTAAATATTGGGTATTCCGAAATTTCTTTACTTTCTTTAACTTTACGCAAATACCAAAGAGGAAAAAAATCAATTTTTCAAATTTCTAGACTCCAAATACTGCCTTAACATGATCATATATTCGTCTTTGATGAAAAGATACGTTCTTCCAAATTAAAAAAATCTTGTTTAACCAAAATAGACCAAAAATTCATTTGAAAAGTCACTTATGTTATTATTATTCATTGACTTATGACAGACATAACGCATTATCGACCGTTTAAGTTTAAATCTCGTTCTAACGGATTTATTGTTTCTAACAAGTTTACATTCATGTACGTTTATTCACCTTGATGTAATATTTGTCGCATGTGCGAAAAATAAGAAACAGAAGACGTTATTTTTCAAGAAACGATTATTCACGATTTGAACAAAATATTCAGTATTCTTGAGCTTCAGGGCTAGAGAAAAGCGGCGTTAGAAAATAAGCTCTTCATTTACAAAATTAATCAAACATTTAAAAAAATCATTTTCCTTATAACAAATAGGTTCTGTATCCCTTTGTGATGCAACGCAATGGAGATTACTTTTTAAAAGTAATTATGGATCACTATTAAAAAGTAATTATGGAGGAACTGAGAGACGAAGGTATGGGACATTATCGACACTGAGAATGCACATCGAGTCGCGCATCAGCAAATTAAAGAGTGCACTATCCATATATGAAGGTTACAAAAAACTACATAAAGTTCCATCCCTTCCGAATACAACTCGTTCCAACAGAAAAATAAACGCGCATCTAACATTGAGTCCAAAGATGAGGATTCGTGTGTTTAAAAACAAAAGACGTTCGTAAAGAAATAACGCGGAAAGCAATTCCTCAACCCCTAGGAGCAATACGCTATCACGATCTTCTTTTAACTCCAAAGCAAAAAGTACTGTCATTGAACTTGAGCTCAAATATCGAGCTACCTTAAATACTGGAATCAGAGTGGTTAAGACAGAAAAAAAGTACAAGTTACAATATTTATAAAATTTCTGATCTATCGATTAGTCCATTTGTTTTCCATTTAGTTGTCCATATCTTCGGTATTTATCTGTCCTTGAACTCCGCTTTTAAAAGGCTATACTTTTTCAAAAATAACTCCACTCGAGGCCTACGTCATATAATCATGAGTCGATTAAGACAGGTTTCTACACATCCACCTCAGACCGTGGGATTAATTGCAGTATGAAATTTTTTACCGAGAAGTATCATAGCTCTTGGAGAAGTAATTTTCTAGCGTTGGTAAAGCTACGAGAGCTGATGATTTCGGTTAACAACGACAATGTAAAAATCCCAACTCTCTACAATCTTCGTCTGATTTCGCCTCCAACTCTCATTGATTTTCCACCAAGAAAGTAAGAAACGTGACGGTGTCTGCGCGGGCGTATATATATTTATGTGTAAACGTGACAGAAGCTTTCATTGCTTTTACTTTCTCTAGCACGTGTACACCGATATACACGACCATATATAGAATGAACGCGCTGACTGAGCGAAACATCAAAGACGAAGAACTCGCTGAAGGTTGAACGAAATTTGGTCAGCGTAATTCGCGATAGCGATGTATAGATGCTAATTATCGAGCAGCTAATGAAGTAACAAGGAAAAGAGAAAGAGAGCGATGCAGCATCTTTTTATTCTTCCGCTCTTGCCATTTAAATTTACTTCTTTCATCTTTCTCATTAACCGCTTTTTTCTTTCCCCTTGACTGTTCAGCTTCCAGCCTTATTCATTGCACGTTCAAAGCTTCGCATTTTTGCCAATTTTGAAATGATAAAAGATTTGTAATTCTTCTCGCTAATGAATGCCATAAGAAATTTCTCAAGAGGTACAAATCACGAGGTATGATTAAATGTTTTTTTAACGTATAATATTCTAACTATTATTATCGATTGTTCAATATTGAAGAAATAAATAACTAACAATCAAGCACAAAAATGAATGATTTTGAACGTTGCCGTTGACATGTCTCGAAAAAACATTGCAAGAATATTAATAGAACAAAAATATTATACTGTCTGGCACTTCTCCCACCACCTGACAAGCTTCTCCCACCACCTAGCAAGCTTCTCCCACCAGCAAGCAAGCTTCTCCCACCACCTGACAAGCTTCTCCCACCACTTAGTAAGCTTCTCCCACCAGCAAGCAAGCTTCTCCCACTACCTAGCAAACTTCTCCCACCACCTGGCAAACTTCTCCTACCACCTAGCAAGCTTCTCCCACCAGCAAGCAAGCTTCTCCGACCACCTAGCAAGGTTCTACCACCACCTAGCAAGCTTCTCCCACAATCTAGCAACCTTCTCCCACCACCTAGCAAGCTTCTTCCACCACCAGCTTCTCTCACCACCGGCTTCTCCCACCACCAGCTTCTCCCACCACCGGCTTCTCCCACCACCAGCTTCTCCCACCACCTAGCAATCTTCTCCCACCAACTAGCAAGCTTCTCCCACCACCAGCTTCTCCCACCACCTAGCAAGCTTCTGCCACCACCAGCTTCTCCCACCACCTAGCAAGCTTCTCCCACCACCAGCTTCTCCCACCACCAGCTTCTCCCACCACCTAGTAATTGTCTCCCACCAACTAGCAAGATTCTCCCACCACCAGCTTCTCCCACCACCTAGCAAGCTTCTCCCGCCACCTAGCAAGCTTTCTAGACGATGAGACAAGGCTTTGAGGCGTACTGCTATCAGCAACATCAGCTGTGTAGAGTCGCCTCCAGTGGGTTTGTTTGGGTTGCAAACTCCCATTTTTGCAAATGTGATGCAGAGCTGGTCCCACTGTTGTACCGATAATAGATGTCGCAGTGTAGCCTGAACTTTGTATTCCTGACAATGTGGTAGAAAGATACTCTCAAAATATCATAAATCACAGAGATATAATACCCCAAAGAGATACGTAGAATTCCTCAAACGATGGAGAAATGCGTATTACAAACAATAACGTGCATTTTAAGTTGCCCTATATGTAAGCACTTTTCGTACACTCGAGATTCATTTTTATCATTTTCACACTTACTTTTCTCACCAGGCACATCGTTGGCGTATCGACGCAGCGTTTTTTTTAACGGCAGCCCTTTTATACACTTTTTCACACTTTTAGCTTTTCGCCTTTTACCGCCCTTCAGAGGGTCCTGTGCGTATAGATTCACGCCTCTATGTGACTGATGTCGAGTAAAGGGTCGTGGTGTGAAAAGTTTGGCAATAAAGCGGCCCACAAGACGAAACGGTCTGTGCGCACGAATTTTCTTGCCCCTCGATAGAATCTGATTCTTCCTTTGTTCACTCTCGCAGGGAAAAATCTTTGTGTCGCGGCGAAAGAGCACGGATACCGCGCGATAGGAAAAGACAAATTGTTCGTCCATCTTGAATCGGCGTTTTCCCACTTTTTCGTTACTTTCGGGACATTGGTGTCTAATAAAGGGATCAGTTCGAGAAAAAATATCGGGAAAGAGTGAGAAAAGAAGATGAAGTGAAAGGTAGATAGAGATAACGCGTTTATTAGAGCTTTCGTCGAGTCAAAGATGCGAAATGAATGAAATCTATCCATCTGTTGAGACAATATCGAAGGAGCGAGAAAAATGTGGGAATATATCCGAGACGTGTGGAAGTCAGATAACATTACGCTTGGACGAAAGAGGGCAAAAAATTATCCGCATTTATCCGCACTGCCGTGCCTTCAGCGTTACTGGATTCAAGGGAAAGTACATTTGAAGGATTTAAATCAACACTGTGAGGTTTCAATAAAAGTGAGCTGTTTTTTCAACTAGAGTTTGGATCTTAGATTTCATGCCTTTCATTTGATTGAATACAAGGTTCACGTGGTTGGAAAAAAAGCGTGGTGAACGCAAAAAAGAACCTCTGCGAATGCTCTCTTCTAACGAAATTATAAGTCTGCTCTTTTTATTATACGAAACTCCGAAGACCTATATTGCTCATTCTCCATACGTGAATATAGAAAACAATAAATGGAATACCGTGCTCAATTATCGTCTCAATCGACTTCGATGTTGATTATCGAGTTAACGGCACTCGAAATGAGTTTCCATTCAAAATCTGTCTTTTTTCGATCGGAATAACATTTTCCCAATTTCGTTCACCGTCAATGAGAGTTTTTTTTGGTAAAGAGGGTGAGAATTTTTTGCTGAATCGTTGGAGAGTCCGAAAGATGATGCGGAACGACTCACAGTCTTGGAGAGAATGACAGGTGCGAGGGGATAAAGATTAAGTGACGGTCGTTCAATGTCATCCTCCTGCCCTGACTAAAGCTCGTTGGGCCTTCGTCGTTTTTATAACTCTCGCATTTTATTGATATCGGAATGAAACGAGGTAGGGGTCGCGTGAGTCAAGCACCCTCGGTGGTGGATGTGAATAAAGGCAAGTCGTAAATACGAGTGGAGGAGGGTTACTCCGATTGGGCACTTCGTAAAGTCCCTTTAGAATCCACGATGCGCCAATAATTGCCTTTTATTTTCATATTTTGAATATTCCTTTTTTTCATATAAACGCTTTTCCATCCCGTTTCCGTTTGACGTACGGTTTCTATGCCCGAAAATCGTAAAGTGCGTCATCCCCTGTCACGCGTAGGTCGTAACGAATAGGAGGGAAAGGCCACGATCGAGCATATGGTGGAGAGGCCTGTACATCGCCATAAAAAGCTTTCAACGTAAATACATTTTCGTAGGAAAAAAAATGTATCTCGTACGTATCATTTCCTCGAGTTTCCATAACTTGCAGGAGAAGCGAAAAAAAAGGGTAACTTCTCGAGGGGTGAGGTAATAAATTTTCACGTCACACAGTCTACGCTACTCCAGTCGTGCAGGGGTAAATCGTAAATCACACGGGCAAAAAAGCGGAAAAGCCAGCAGATCCAGCGTCCCATTTTGTTTAGTTGGAAACGTCACTGCAAAATGGGGAAAAATTTAACACGCGCTATAAAGAATACATAACATGTTTTGGGGACTTCTTCTCCCGAAGGGAATATTCAATAAAGCTCACCGATTACTGAACTTACGTGAGTCGGAATCGTCTATGAGAAATAATGGAATTTTTGTACTCGTCATACATACGGATAAAGATGCGTTCTTCTGTCCTAAAATTTATTTCGTCATCTGGTAGATCAATCTTAAGGGGGAGTGTACATTAAGAAGCGAAAAATGAAGCAATCTTGAGAGATTTTTCCAAGAAATAATTTTTCCACATTTATCAAACTGTAGGTGTACCTCAATGGTATATTTAGTATACAGATCAATTTTTTTTTAATCAATTAATTATCAAAATGACGGAGCTGTGGCAGAGTGTTACAGCGAGGTTGTCGCCGGAGTTGCGAATTTGCAAAAAAAATCCAAGTATTTTCTAGTTGGAACATGTATGGTTTCTATTTGACACCAATTAACCATTCGACTGCACACTTCCGCCATGAACCTTTGACTGCGTATGGGGTCGATCCGACCCCAGACGTTTTTCAGATCTTTGTATTTCGGTGAACATGCATTTTTTTGTAGAGCCGTTTTTCGTAGTCAATGATCCTTACTTTATGGCCCAAAATTTATTTTTTGAGAAAAAAACTAAAATTAAGTGCCCAAACATTCGTTCAAAGTGGGAGATGCGTTGAAAAATAGGCCGGACAGAGCAGGGTGACTTGATCATGATTTTGTTCTAGGCAGTGTAGCTCCGAATTAAACCTAGAAGGAGCACGCGGGGCCATATGGACCCCACGCCCATTTCAAAGCACGCTCCTGAAATAGTGAACGGCTTTTTCGGGTTCGAAAGAATATGAATAAATCTTTATCGGTATCACTGGCAAAAAATTATTTACCGAATTATGCTCAACTTTACCCATTTCCGAATCTCCAGAAATTGGTAAAATTTTCTTTCTGGTAGAATATTGTGTCTATTTCAAAGTCCGTTTCATTTTTTCCAATCTATTGATTAGAAAAAAATGCGTTTTTTGTTTGAAAAAAGTCATCATCGCATATTTTTTTATTTTTTTTTTCGTTGCAAGTACTTTTTCAAGATTTTCGGATTTTGAAAATTGACTTTAATAAACACCATTGGCTTCCTTATTTAAACGAAGAGATTCATCGTATATAAACTTAATGTCGGTTTGTAGGACGCGATCTAAACCAAGAAGACGTGTGGGGTCCAATGCTCCGTAGAAAGGCACCAGAAATGGGATGCCTCGTCTAGGTTTAATTACGTGATAAGTAATGATATATTTTTAAATGGTTAGGTTGTTTATTTGGCTATGTAACACCATTAAAAAACTATAGTAAATACGTTACTCACTCGACTAAACTTACATGAAACTTACATGAATATCATACAAATCTGACAGCTCAGTTGACCCCACTGGGTGGGGTCAACCGAGCCACCCCACGGGGCTAGTTGAACCAGCGGGATAATGACGGTTTTTTTCGCAAGAGGAGCACAAGAAAAAAAGAAGAAAACGCATTCGTATACCATTGCCGTTGATTCATTTGCAGCACGATTCATCAGCTTTGCAGACTATACGGCGTTCAGTTTTTTTCTTGTACTTTCGCATCCTGTGAAAAAGCGATATTTATTTGTTGGATTCATATGTCGTTGGGGTGGGGTTTAAGGATGTTGAGTCCCTATGAAACATGTTAATGTAAATTGTTCAACAAATAGCTTCTTAATCGTCATGAAATTTTTACACTACCTCCTGAATACTTCATGTAAAAACATACCTAATTTTCAGAATTCTATCATCATTACTTCAACCTCCTTAAGGGTTGAAATAAAAAATGTAAGAAAATTCTGAAAATTTCGTATGTTTTTGTATGAAGTATTCAAGAGGTCGTGTTAAAATTTCACGACGATTAGGAAGCTTGTTATTAAAAAATTAACATTTTGTTAAGAACGATTTTTAAAAGAAATAAAAAAATAAATTATCAATACACTTCGTTTTGTTTCGATTGCTTTCAGTGTATTGTAGATATTACAAAATTGAGAGGTCAAAAAAAAAACTTATTGCAAAGTTACATCAGTTTCCATAAGACAACATTTAATTTGTGAATGTTAATTGTTCAATAACGAGCTTCCTAATTGTCGTGATTTTTTTACACGACCTCTGAAATACTTCATACAAAAACGTACCAAATTTTCAGAATTTTATTATCATTCGCGATTTGGGACTCAACATCCTTAAACAGCATTGACGGGCTGTACCGTGTGAATTTATTCGACTTTCACTCTAAAACTTAAAAAAAATATTTTACGTGTATAGTTCCATCGTTTAAAAAAAGACGATTTTTTATCGTTGTAAATTTATGTCCCGCCTGAATACAACGTTCGACAAATGTTGTGCCAGTTAATGAAATTTGGGTTAATGCATCCAGAACAAAGTTACAGAAGACAGCTGGCCTTTCAACCTAAAGGTTGAAAGGCCAGCCTCTACAACTTGTCGACTGCCAGCCCCGACTAATTAAGCGGACCAATTTGTTTGAGACGGATAAATATTATCGTTGTTACTTTTGTTTAACGTCGCGCACTCGAAACTCGATTTCCTTTCGAGCAAGTCGTGGCGATCTCTTTGTGCCTCGCGAACAACTGGCTTGGAGGTATATAAATATGTGTACGTAGCAGGGAAACTAATTCCTACTCCGTACACTCCAGCAACTTCAAATATATATATATATATATATATATATATATATATATATATATATATTGTTCAAACTGTCGTTGCATTCAGCATTGTCTAAAAGTAATTTCGAACTCATCTGCACGGCTTACTAACCTTCGAACTATATTTATGCAATGCTGGTCCATTTTTCTTGTCTCGAAGAGTTGAAAGATAGAACGCGTGTAGAACATTCGATGGAATATCCATTAAGTTTTAATTATTACGTGAAACGCACAATTAACTTAACTCTCAGTAACTCCACATCGATTGAGGATACATACATGCCGCACTAGTTCGATGTGTGACTTGGCACTTTCGAAGTACTATTACTTTCCTATAAATAATCCAAAAGTATTCGATAACCCATGTTCATTGGGGTAAACATTTCCCAGGAATCCAATAGTAAGGGTCTCGAATGTGAAAAATTGTATTTATTTGGTGAAAATACGTGAAAATCGAAACAAAAATTTATAGAGAGCCGAGAAACAAAAAATTTTAGGTGGCGCAAATTCCTACCTGTGTGGCAACTACGGGTTAAGGATGTATTGCCTGTACATTGCCTACCGAAAGTGAGTTTCGGTGAGAATTTTGAATACTTTGTGATAACATTATAATCTGACAAAAATCAACCGTATTGAAGATGCTAAGAACGTTGGTTTTGAATAATAAGAATGCGAAAAAATTATAAATTAATTGTTTAAACAAAAGTTTGTTCAAAAAATCTCTGATTAAGACCTTTTATGACATTAAATGAATTGTGATGTATTTCTGAATACATGTGATATTTTAAAGAATTTTCTCTCTATTTCGAAAATCCCGTTTTTGGAATGTTTCAAAGGCTATACCTATGACATCGTTCGTCCAATACCCCGGACACTTCTTGGGTTTAATATGGAATGGATCCGAAAACATATTGACAATCAGTGACGCTACAAACATTTTTTAAATATTTTTTTTTAACGAAAATAGAAAGAAAAATCTAAAAAAATTCATACCTATTCAGAAAAATCTACGAATTCATTTTATAATTTAAAAAAGTAGTTCGCCTGAGATTTCTTGAACAATTTTTTTTTCTACACTTTACTCATCACTTTTTTGCATTATTATTACCAGAAATTAATGTACTTAGCATCTTAAATATGGTTGATTTTTTTTTAATTTCAATCTCATCGCAAAATACTTAAAATTCTCACCGAAACTCACTGTTGGTAGGAAATGTAAGAGCAATACACCCTTAAGGGGCTTCGGGAGAATTGACGATATGTTACCATTTGATTCAAATTTATACAATAAATTCTTTGTCTTATACTGAATGAACCCCCCCCCCCCCCGCCCCATTAAAAATCGATCGTCTACACCATCTCTATCAAATTTACATTTGAAAAAACACCTTTTAACATGAGCCTACGCTCATCGCTAAATGGCAGTTTTACGCACGAAACAATGTAAATTTTTTTTTTCAAATATTCTGACGAACTGTCAAATAATTCAGTACATTATGACACAGATGATGGAATTATCGTAATGAACTGAATGAAAAACTGTCAAATCACTTAGTGCATTATGAAAGTTTCGACTCCCTTTACATTATCTCCCGAAATATTTACAATTGGGCTCTGCAACTTTGTAAATAAATATATTCTTGCATAGTTAGTCTATTGATTTAAGCAATTAAGAAGAAAAAAAATCGGACGTTCAAATTCAGGCTGCAGCCGTTATTTTCCGATTCAAGATTTAGAGTGTGCATTCAGTATATGTCCACAAATTAACTGCATCAATTTAAATCGAACGGTAACATTTCAAGTCAATTATCCCAAAACTCTTAACTTCCATAATATTCTGCTCTAAAATCTCTATCTGTAGAAACCATAATAATATCTGCTCCATCCCTAAACGTCGAATGCACAGTCTTACCTCCCTTCTAAAAAAAAAACAACAACAATATACGAGGCTGCACCGAGCAATTTCTCATTAAATGCATATCATTAGCGAATATTAATCCATTATAAAAATCAGCATGTGCCAGAGTGCTTGGTACTTTGTTGGACAAGTACGGTGGCGCGTTGTCACGCGAGCCATTATGCACTTTTATGCACTTACTGACGTGGGCAGGCGGTACTCCAGCCTAGCACGTAATTCCGGGTGAACGAGAGAAAAGAGGCGAGAAAACAGAGTGGGCGAAAAAGAAGAGTGACGGCGATGGCGTAATCTTCTAAATTTGCTATGAAGAATTTTTCATTCTCGAGTACTTGAGGGATGATCAAGTGGCAGCGATTAAGCTTCTGCTAAGTTTCGCTCTATGTCGGCTTGTGTGGACGGAAAACGGTGATTGATCACCCAACGAACCATCCACATGGAGATCCTCGAGAAATATATTATTTCCCCTTTCTGGGACGATGTCACATTATGCCAGCACTCACTTTTAACACCAGCCTGCATTTATACAGCCGTGTCGTAATGGTTCAAAGGCCTCGAAGTATCGTTATCACGATGGTCCTCGAAGCGTCGGTGGGCAACTCAGGCAATGGGCAATTGACACGACGTCGTGAAACAACGAAGAGTTAATCGTTCGCCGCTCGCACAAAGAGTACACGACGTATTATAGTTAAAATCTATATCGATTTTACAACGGACCACTTGCGCGAGACTACAGCACTTTTTTACCCCGTATGATTTATGCCCCACGTCGTATGCCCGTAACCGTACATCATAGTATGGAGAGCCCACTAGAGGCTGAAATACATTTTCCAGCACACCAGTAGATACCACCACGTTGTACGAGATCTGACTCTTAAAAAAATTCAACTCGACGTTTTTTTATGTATATTATTCGGGTCAAGGATGATTGCATAGTTGGAAAAAAGTACCTAGCGAAAGGTACGATGGTAGAGATGCGGATAACGATAATGCGTATTGCAGCCGTACGCCGACTTATGAGTATGTGGTGCAGAGCATTAAAAAATTCGTGCAAAGCTAGAGAAATGGCACTACTGGTGCGTATCGAGGTTATTTTCAGTTAGTAGCATCTCTTGGAAGAAAACATACCAAGTTTCAGCCAGGTCGGTGTATTTCTATGGGCTTGGTATTCGTTTGAACCGAGGAAGTCGAGTGGTTTAAACAAATGGACGAAAAAGGATTTCGTGTGTTGAGTAAACATTACTTTATGAGAGGCAACACGTCTCAGGAGACTAAAGAGAAGCTTGACAAACGTTATGGTGACTGTGCACCTTCGATTAGAACAGGTTATAAGTGGTTTCAACATTTTCGGCGTGGCTATATGGGCACAAGCGACGCTGAACGTTCTGGACACCCTGTTGAGGTCACTACTCCAGAAATCATTGATAAAATCCATGATATGGTGATGGATGACAGGAGAGTGAAGGCGCGTGAGATTGCTAGTGCTGTGGGCATCTCGAATGAACGGGTACATAATACTTTGCACCAACATTTGAGCATGAAAAAGCTATCCGCATGATGGATGCCGCGATTGCTCACGGTTGACCAAAAACGAAATCATGTCAAGTGTTGCAAGGACGGTTTGCAGCTGTTCCAAAGAAATCCGCAGGGCTTTAAGCGCCGTTTCCTCACTGTGGATGAAACATGGATACATCACTACACTCCTGAGACCAAAGAACAATCTAAACTATGGGCTGGCAATATTATATAATTGTATCTTACGACCTTTCCAATGAGAATGGATGATGGGCACATATAGAGTGTTACGTGAAACTTGTTCAACCGTTGATTAGAAAATGCAAACTCCCAGGGATGTAATATAATTAAATTAATGCTTGATACACGTGGCCAATATGGGAAATATGCATATGAATATGAAAATACTAAAGGCTGCCTCTTCGGAAAATGTCAGGTCCAAAATGACCTGACATTTTACTGCATAGTTATTGCAGACGAAGTTTATGGTCAGGTCATTTTGAGACACCCTATATATGTACTGCATGGTCCAGATGTTTGGAATGTTTGGCATGGTCCAGATGGTCGTTTTTCAAATATTTTTTTTACACTCACGTAATCACGTGTAATTTGAAATGCATCAATTCAGAAATGACAGCAGGAATTTCTTCTTGCTGGAATTGGAAAATGCCAGCTCATGCTTTAATTTGGTGTTGAAAAAAAATATCGCGATTTTTTGCAGAGTTTATCGTTTCGTAGTGTAGTGTATATTTTGGAGAATCGTCATTGTAATTTCAGAATTGTTGGATTGGATCATGTCAAGAGTGAGCAAAGTCGTGTTTATTAATTTAAAAAAACAGTAGAATTTTCAAATAAACGTTTACGGATTTTCTGACGACCATTTCTAGTAAAATATCTGCAACTAGTCTTGGTAACTTTACTACTCAGCAGAGTGCTAGAGGCTGAATTTAAAAAGTCATAAGGGTTGATCGTTATATTTTGTTGATCAGATCATTTTTTCGAAATTATAACCCCATGAAAAATATTGACAATAATAATAGTATCTTTTTACACTCTCGAGTCATCGAAGAACGAAAAAATCCTAGCTTTAATACTTCCCTGACACACTGGGTCATTTTGACCGGGAGGAATTTGAAGTCGAATGCTCACTTGTCAAAAATTGAATGTTTTCAATAAATTTTTACAATTCAATGTTATATTTTCCATTTTTTAATCATGCAGACATAGTAAGAAATGTTAAAAGTGTATCACGGATTCTTAAAAATAAAAACCGACCGAAGGGTTGTTAAGGGCGTTTATGAAGTACTATCCGGGTCAAATTGAGCCAGTGTGTCAAAGCCGTTGCCAAATACGTGTGTCATGAAACGGTTAAAAACAATTTTCAAAACCCGACCTTGTTCCCCCCGATATTGTTTTAACCCCGTCGTTATCGAGTTATAACGTTTTCTCCAAACGAACTCTACTTTAAAAAAAACTTAGACAACCCTACAAGTACAAGAAAATTACCACGATTTGAAAAAGCCAACTAATCGCCAAAGTTTATCGTTCAAGTTCCTGCAGGAAGTAAGACTGTTGCCGACTGTCAAAAAATGACACACGATTCGACAAGGGCATCGCAAAGGGGGTGCGGGGAGGGGGGCAGGTGCCCCCCTAGGTATTTGAAAGCATGTATACGAGGGTCTAAAATGTCTAAAATTCGTATTTCCTCCACCCTCCCTTCCCCATTTTGCCACCCCCCTGGCCCATAGTTCGCGACGTCCTTACGATTTGATGAAAGTAATATGTAAACCGCAAAAACCGACCATGTTTTATGTCACCTAGTAAATGCAAGATAATCGTAGAAAATTGGTCAATTATAGAAATCAAAGCTGTTTCTTTCTCAAGTGCAGGCAGGTACTTTTGCCCACGTATATTTTTGACACTACACGGACTTTTTGACAGTAAGGTCAAAGTGGGAACAGTGGCAACAGTGGGTGCACTGAACCTTTTCTGTTTCTCAGAAGTGGACATGTATATTTGTGCGTCTTTTTCACATTAGAACCGCCCTCGGATGCCAATAGGTTTGAATCTGTCTGTGAGTCGCTGCCGCGCAATTCGGTTGAGAGAGGAGATTTTATATTATTTTTTGTATCAAAAGTTGAAAAACCAGCTGAGTTTATATGCTTTGCTTCTTTACCTATCACAGTTATGGTCGAAGTCATTGTTCTCCCGCAACATACAGTTATATTGCGATATTTGAGCATTGTGTTTGTTAACCTAACAAAAATAGAAACTTGTCAGTACCCGCTTTAGAAAAAAAGAGAGGGTCGGTACACAGTTGCTCAATTTTTCGAGGTACACAGAGGTAAGTCATAATATGAATGTTTTCGCGTTGTGATTTAGATAGGTACTGGTACTACCTCATTAGGTACGTACCCATTGTTGATCAATATTCAATAAATAATTGTGATTGATCTCATAATATGCTGTTTCTTTTTTAATTATCTTTTCTATAGTTCACTTTACAATACTTCCCATTGTATAGAGAAAAGCACTCCATTACCTACAAGTGTGCAGTGGATCTGGGTAAATCTCTTCAAATTTTGCTTTATTTTAAAATTTTGTTTGACCATGAAATTAGGCTTCACTGTGTACACCCTCAAGTATACAATGGATCAAATTCCATTGTAAACAAATAGTTATTATCTCCATATCTATTGGGCTAGGCCATTCAATGTCTTTTAACAAAATGAAGCCATCGAATACATCTGACGTTTTGTCAAGGTTTCATTGAGACTGTGTGAACGGTTAGGCAGCTAAAGACCTCTGAAAAAAATGAGTCACTGATCCCACTACGACCCTACGGTATATTTAAAAAAAAAAAAATCTTATAAAGAAAGCATAATCTTTTAAAGAGACTGATAAGAACCCTGACTATATGCTGTACACGCAGGTCCAATGTCCAGAAGAATTAGAATAACGGCACGTAATCAAATCGAATTGCATTCTTGCCATCTACGTATTTACCGCGATGAAACTGCAAACTTTTTACTTTCGAGTTTCATATTTCTACCTTTTTATGGCCCCTCCCTCTCTGTGCTTATATGCGACGTGATTTTCGATCGGCGAGAACCAACGAATCTGTCCAAAGCAGAAACGACGAACATGAACGAAAACGTCGATATGAACCCCAGAATTTCCGATATCCACACGATTTGCCGTTGCTTCGTGAGTTCCACGGCATTGCTCGCATTTCGATGCGAGAAAGCGGAGCAAAAACGAAACGCCAACGGCTATTGCTCAAGAAAGGAACCAGGTGTTACGAAAAATTGTTATCGAATCCTGGTCCATTGGCATTCTCACATCCGACTAGGGGGGGGGGGGGGGGGGGGTCCGCGGATATTCCAGGCTATGTGGTTATCGGTACAATCTTCACGATGCTATCTGTTACGGTAAATTTATCGGGGAAGCCACGAATTCCAGACAGTCTCTCCTCTGCACTGTTTCATTTTTCTGCTTTCGTCCTTCTTTGTGCGGCAAACGCCATTGTCGTCGTCGTTATTACTTATAGATGACCAGGCTGAAATCAACCCCTCGCTCTGCAGTCGTCGAGAAGAAAGATAAAAACGCATCTATACAGACGGACACACGTGTATGTGTATATCTATGTTTCGTATGCATGTGTGCAGGAGCGTACTGCTTTTGAAGGATTAACGCCATCGGCTTACTGGACCTATAGGGTCACCACAATCGCCACTACCGCCGGATGAAATAAAGTTTCGTTAGTTCAATACGGCGCTCCGCGTATGATTTCCAAACCTGGCTAACTGCCAGACTCCTTTCCACTCGGTTTAACTGAAATAAAGGATTCCCATATTGAGAATTTGCTCTTCCCATTCTCCTCGATATGATTCCGTCTTCACGCCGGGAATCCCGTTGAATTTTGGACACCGTCGTGCTGGAGACTTTTGCGAGCTGGCGGACCAATTTCTGGCATTCGACATAGACTGGGTTATGACTGATACGAAGAAAACTGGTTGAAATGTCATGAAGTTCTGAGCGAAGAGAGAAAGAGGGAGATAGAGAGAGGGGGGGAGAGAGAGAGAGAGAGAGAGAGAGAGAGAGAGAGAGAACGTGAAAGCATTTTAGTCCCGAAACTAGTGAAGTTGGAAATGTTGAACCGCCCGTATCCCTCTCTTCCCTCCAACAGAGCTCTTTATAAACGAATGCGATAAATTCAGCGAGATTATCCGTCGTCCGCTTATTATCGACGATAAAATTTGCTTGGTTGATCGTATTCGAACGTTTTTCATCCTCCGCGTGATCCGTATCTCCATTTTTGCTCGTTCCAACAGTCGTATACGTGATGTGTCATTTTCACAGCGGAATCCGTACGACGGCAAGTCGTTCCCGTTTTATAATGATCCAGACAATTCGTCGGTGTATGCTTCGATCCGTTCCGGATTTCTAGAAACATAAATTAGTCGCGCGCACTGAACATTTGTACAACAATCTCGCATTCGTTCAATATCGTGCAGCCAACATACTTGGGTAACGGGTTATGTCTAGTTTCGACAGTCGAACACAGCTCATTTTTGGGATTTTCTTTACAAAATCGTAATGACGAATTTCTACAAAAATTTGGTATTTCAAAAAGTATCATCTGAACAACACTTTGTAATTATTTTGTGTAAAAACATTCAATAATGATCGATTTATAGCCGATGTCCGCCAAGCGCCGATCAAAAACGTATTTTGCGGTGAGCAACGCTCTTCTGAACGAGATTATCCAATATAAAAAAATCAAACAGATTTCGGTAGTATATTAGTTTATCCTATGATTAATCGAAGGATTTTCCGAAATACAACAAACAAAAAAATCGTCGCGCGTTCAAAGTGAAGGTCTTGATTGTTGCAAAAAAATGGCATTTATTGTTCATTAAAGTATACATCGAATAAAAAATTATTCGATCGAATACTATATTTCTACATGTAGAAAAGGTTCTTAAAATTTCAGGTAGCTGGATGCAGGAGTTTTTGAGATATTTTGCTCCTTGTCTTTGAAAACGTAATTTCGAGAAAAAAGCGTTTAAAGTTTCGAGCGACGCATCAAGCGTCCCGGTGGGCGTCAACATGACAGCCTACAAAGCTGTCAATTCGGATTCGATTATCTTGAAATTGTCAGGGTACGTTCGGAAAATGAAATACGGAAGAAATATATTAATTTTGAAAAAACCGATTTTTCTACCTTTATAACTAGGTACAACCCCACAAGGGGTCGTATGAAGCCCTTATGTATATACATATATATATATATATATATATATATATATATATATATATATATATATATATATATATATATTTATTTATTGATTTATGTATATAGGGTGCCTAAAAATGACCTGACATCTTAATTTATTTTAAAAAAGTATTATTTATTTGAAAAGAACGAATATTTTTTTAAATAAATAAATTAAACATAAATCGCCGCCTCGTCCCTGTTTACAAACGTACACTCTTTTGACAAAATTGTCACCGACAATTTAGCATAATTGCGGACTGATCTCATTAATGGTGCGTCCAATTTCTTCCTTCAGCTCCGGAATGGTTTGTGGATCATTGGCATGCACTTTTCCTTTCAGAAAACCCCAAAGAAAGAAGTTCAATAGCGTCAAATCTCACGATCTTGGTGGCCAATTAACATCACCGCGACGCGAGATAACACGACCATGAAACTTCGTCTGCAATAATTATGCAGTAACAATGCGGCAATTAACCATTTCTATGCGTTGCTCGATCGTGTCAATCTCCATGACAAAACCTCAATACTTCCTGATGCCAGTTGCCCAAGTTTAGTACTGTATGTTCGCCAGAAAAAAGAAAAACGCGCAATTTGAAATATCAAGTGATTTTAAGTCATCCTTTATACGCAAGAGTAAAATAGTGTGTTAGAATTATATTCTTATGGTTCGAGAGCTGTGTTGCATGAAACCAGACTCGTCATTTAAAAAATACAGTATAGCGATGAAAACCTTGTGCCGAGTCTGCAGTTGTGTACAGTATCAGTCTACGGTAAAATGAAGTCAGGGTTGTAACATTTGGTGAACCATTAAGTGGTCTCATTGCCATGTAATCTTGAATTCCAACTCGTAACACGAAGACATTCATTTCGCATGGATAGTTTCTTGAAATCTTAATATTCCATGAGAATATGGCAATCTTCTGAGTGACAAGCTGTTACTGCCACGTACAGAACCGCGCCACGTGTTCCCTCGGCTATTCAATTTTAGGAGAAAACGTAATTGATTGGGTCAAAGATTAACGATGTTTCATAGAAGCACTGTATTATTCAAAGGTCCACGTCAAGATACGTAAGCCGGTAGAATTTCTTGTTGGCCAATTCCGAGACGTGGCCAGGGTGAATCTTCGGGACTTCTTACTGTCGATGAGAGTCATGAGAATCCTGATAGTACTTGGAGAGGTCTCGAGAGCCTCGGCTCATAGCTTCCTTCAAGTGCCTGAACGTCCCGTGTGTATAGATCCTTTTGTGTTAACGGCTCTTGTTCAGCAGTATCCGAGAGGATACGCGAACCGAAGGATGAGTTCCGTTATGGAAGTGAAGCAGCGCCATTTGCCAGGATGGAAGTCCCAGGTGATCTCTCTCACACTGTCTCCCTAACCGGAAGAGCTAGTGCATTGACCGCGGGGTCAAACGTCCCTCTGGAAAGCTATAGTCAACCGGGTATACCTCTGGACAGTGCACTACACTGGAGCACGCATTCGGATCTCATTAATTTCCATTGACCGTGCCGAGCCGGTAAACGTTGCCGGACGCTACTACACGGCACTCCTCGGGTCATAAGGCCGAGGTGGAACCGAGTTCAGACGGTGTAGTCAACTTACCCTTGAGTACACTGCCAGCCCTTATATATGGCCAATTCAACGAACCGCTGAGACGGTATGTTATCAAGGCAGCCCCAGAATTGGTGGTCTGTTCGAATGAGATCTCTATGCATTATTATGTACGAGTTGTCGCAACCTTTGCTCTTGCTTGTACGATTTGGCCCCAACCACTGTGATGGACTTGGTTATTACGCGGTTGCGATGGCGCCTTGAAATGACGCAGGTATAGGTACTTCCTGTTAAACTGGAACATGCTTACCTCATGAACGTCTAAATCTTATCAACTTCGTATGTGGTCTCATCTGGTATATTTTATTTATCGAAACAATTATTTTTTGGGTAATTATTTCCCCATATTATTAATCCAGATAATGCGCTTTTGACACGCTTGATTGCTCCTATCTGCATGGTCAATTCATGGTACCGTAGTGATTCACCCTTCCCAGGATTTGTGTAACATACACTGACGGCGGAGGGTCTTTGCACTGAGCTACGCCCGGATTTCGTTTGAGCCTCATGTACTAATCTATCCCTCCCCCACGGCCCTATTCCTATCGAAAGGACGATAAAGATGAGTGAAAAATAATGTCACAACGTTGCCGAAAGTGGTCGTTTGACAAATGATCGAGCTAAGCGGGAGCAAGCGCATTTGACGGCTCCTATGTGGAAGAATTGACGAGCTTGACATATCCGAAAGTAGACATATCAGTTCACACTTCATCCTACTATACTTTCACGTATTTCAAGTGCGGGGGCCCAACTTGAGTAGGTTTCGAAAGTGTATGCCCGAAACACGAGCTACGTTCGCAGCAACTTTTGTATGCATCTGCTCAATCGAAGTTACTCTGCTATTCCCTTAATACATACAGAGCCAGTCGCAGCCACATGGTAAAAACTCGATAGCACGATGTATGTCAGTTTGCTGTATTGGAAAAGACAGAAATATCTGATGCAAGACTTTGCGCAGCGAACCAACTCCATGGCTTTCCTCCGTACCTTCACCGGATCGTCTGGTCTCAAACTCGAACGAATCTCCAACTCGAATATATCCATCAAATGGTCAATCAAACTTATTCACACTGCGTTGGGGACATTTGCCTTTTTCGCGTGGCAATAATGCAGGCGCCTCTTCATATCCGTACAAGTTTGAATCTCCATACAGCTGATCAAAGAATGAAGTTCATGGAGATGGAATAGAGCAGCCAAAATTTCTGAACATACGCAATGCCATCAATATCGATCAGTTTTTCACACAGCGTCCCATCATTGATGAAAAATCAGACCTACGTAACGCAATCGTTGCCTAATGTTCTTTGTATGACAAGTCAACGAATGTAACGAAACAGTTATTAAGAATTGGTCGTCCACAAATAATCAAGTCATATGAATTGGGTGAAAAAACACTTTAGACCCATATGCGTTAGGCTGGACTTGCTTGACGTCTATGGATCGGACGTAATAGCGCCTGAATCTCAAATATTGAGAATTGATGTGTGATTACACTCGTCAATCTCTCTTATAGGTTTTAGTTACTGTATTACTTGATTATTGTATCATGATTATTCCTTCATGTGGTAGTACATGCTGTATGAATCCTCAGAACTGAACGACACGTATTTCGGGTCTCAAGGCTGCAGGGGTTATACACAGGTGTAAGTGAACATGGCGTCCATCAAGCATGCTACTCGTATAGGCTTGAAGAGGCTTGCATCTGTGCAATATACTCTATGTAGATGTAGAGCCATCTGTGAGGAGACTCGACGCTACACGATACGGAACATACGGAATTTTCGAGGCAATCAATTTCGATTGGCAGTGGCGGGAATGCCGGAATAATGTGAGATGGTTACCGTTAGTCGAATTCCATTTGGATTGGGTCAATTGGCATGGAGATTTCAAGGTGACGATGACCCAAAATGATTAGTCGTGATATTTCGCAGGGGACGAATGAACAAGATGTCTTCGACTCTCGGTAATTATATGGCAAATTACATGTGCTCATAATCGCAGATACGATATCACCACACTAGTTAAATTGTAGCTCAAGTCATTGAAATACTGTAGAATGACAGAATTAAGCCAGATGTTTGCGAAGTAATTGCATCCCATCTGCCAATTTATTCGCAATTGATCCCTTCGGTTTTACAATAAAACCAACCAGCTGGTTTCGTGAATCTTTGATTTGGTAATTAACAACTTGTGCCTCCCTCTCGAACAGTTAGGCACCCCTAAGTTACGTCGTTATCAAGCATATGGATACAGCGTTCGAGTCCCTATCACCCATATAGGGTGAGCCAGAACAGACACCGTGCTTGCAGAATGGTCGATGGGAATCATGACCCTTATTATACCTAGGCTATATAGCACAGTTACAAGGGTGACAGGAATGAGATCCTCGTAACCCGCTGACCTGTGAATCGTTCCAAGTTCCGTAGCCACGGCGCCCTGACCGAAATCCTCTTGAATGTGGAAAACCTCAGTCGACAAGGACGAACGATGGTGAATCCGTTTTATTCAATCGTCCCGGTCCCAGAAAACCACCTCAGGCATCTGTCGTCCTAGTTCAGACCGCATAAATGGTTTCAAGATTCATGGCTGACAGGAAACGATCCCGTCGTATGAAAGTGGTGGGGTACAATCCTACAGACGTTCTCTTTGGTGAGAATTATTCAGCGACATGGACTAATGCAAGAAAGATCTCTCATCACTGTCACTGATGCAATAACATGTCCCATTTCAGGCTATTGGGTTTGGCATTAATGTATGATGGCTTTGGACATGGCTGCGGAAGAAAAGTCAGATCTAATTTGTTAACTACTATTTCAACAAAGTGTAGCTGATAGATGGAATCAAAAATGAAAAGCTCCTGATTGTTTGAAAGCTATGTGCGAATAATCCATATGTTGTGCATGTAAGATTTGGCCAAACCCCCGTATCACGGGAAAGTCAGCAATCTTGATGAATTTCTAGTTCTATGAAAAATGAGGAAGAGTATGAAAAGGGGCAGACAACTCTACGACATCTTCGACCGAGATAGGGGGAATTTACTCGAGTCTGGTTGGAATGGCAAACGTACTTTGGGTAACTGCTTTCACGACAGAGCTAGAACACGAAAGAGACAACACAAATAAGAGTAGCGAAGGAATAGAGCAACAAAGAATTTTCTGAACATGATTACGACAGTCAAGATCACAAAACCACTGCTATAAGAATACCGAAACTCCAAAAGCGATTTCTTGCTTTCACGGATTGCACACACAGGTCGATGGTATCAAAAAATGTCTCGTTGGTGCAACTTCATTATATATCATACGTTAATGTGTACATAGCAATAAATAGTTCGTTCTGGTGCCAAGGGCTCGAGCAAATTATGGATCGATATAGACATGCAGACTGCACAGACGTGCAAAAAATAAATCACGATTTTTTTTCTGCTCGTGAGGACAAACCATTTCCACTCACCAACCGAATAAAAGAAATGACGATATCCGTTTCAGTGTGCACTCGGTTGGACGGTCGTAGAGAAATAAAGATTTCCCCTTTGCATCGGATTGTTCCAGAACCGATAACGGAAATCGTTGGAGGCCCTGATCTCTACATAAATAAAGGAAGCACGATCAATATAACATGCTTGGTGAAACACGCGCCCGAACCACCAGCAACGATCACTTGGAGCCACGAACGACAGGTAATTAAGCGATATTTGTTTTTCAATGCAAAAACTTGTTCTACGGAGACCATTGCGATTAAAAAAGTCGGATAAGCAATGGCTCGAAAAAGACAATGATATCGAAAAGGCAGTGTTAAAATAATCAGGGTAATTAAACATTTATCGTCTTTACATTTTTATTGAGATTGAGTAATAAAACCTTGGATAAAAGATAAAATTTATTAGATTTGAGATGAAAGTGGAACGTTTGAATTTTGTAAAGGGTAGACACTTGAGTTATTTCTATCGTAGAATAGATGGCTTTAAGTTGAAAAAAAGGATATGCCTCGTACCTTTCTTTGTTCGCTTAATTATTCTCCTTTTGCAGGCGATTACCTTCGATTCACCTAGAGGAGGAATTAGCCTAGTTACGGAAAAGGGACGTGTAACGTCAAGTCGATTGCTCATACAAAAGGCCATACAAACGGATTCGGGACTATACACGTGCAGCCCAAGTAATGCGAGTGCGAACAGCGTACGTGTCCACATACTTAATGGTACGAAATGTGAAAATATTTTTATTCAGCACCTGAATAACGAATTTATTCGAACCGTTTTAGCGATAAATATATTTTTCGGTCTCGGGACTTTGATAACTGCCCAAATAGTGAATAATTATAGAAAAGAGTTGAATAGCAATGATTAGCTGCTTAGCAATGACCGGCGACTTCAGTTAATCCGTGACTGATCATAGAAGTTCAACCCGGGTGAACTGTAGGTCGTCACGCCTATTTCTAGCATCCCAGGTCGTTATGCATCGTCTGTCAGACCGACGATTCTATTCCGTTCACAACTTGTAACCAAATTCAGACATTCAGCTTTAATAATAATTAAATCAAAAGGCCAGACTCTGCTCGGCGGGGATAATAATAGTGCATCGTAGAAACATTATTTATATCAATTCATAAAGCATATTTACACCAAACCGTTACCATGGAAATAATTATGGAAGTACGTAATCTATCCCTAGTCCAGCAGATACGAACATGACATTCTGGGATTGACAAGTGTCGGGACAATTGACGAAATTTTACAAATTGATTCAAATTTATACAGTTAATTCTTTGTCACCCTCCAAATTTTAAATCGATCGTCTGCACCGTTTATATAAAATGTACAGCTGAATGAAAATTTTTTAACATTGGGAGATGCCTACACTCATCGCTAAATGGCAGCTTTACGCATAAAATAGTGTGAGCATTTTTGAAAAATGGTATGAAAAACTGTGAAGTCACTCGACATATCATGGCTATTTCGTCATTAGTGTCATAATGTACTCCCGATGTTTTCTCATCATGGCCATCTTCTTATATTCAAAAGTGTTTTTTCAATTGTAAAGTTTATAGAAACGGTGTGGACGACCACTTTAAAATTTGGAGGGTACATTCAGTATATGTCAACGAGTTTACTATATAAATTCGAATCAAACCGTAACATTTCGTCAATTGTCCCGAAACTCCATAAGGCCTCGTAGCATACCGATCATTGTGGATCCGCTTAGTAGCTTTTTCTTCTAGACAATTTGTCTCTTAAAGGGCGCAATTCCCTTAGACGCCCGAGAATGAGTAATTTTTCATGAATTTTTTTAACAGACAAAATTATCGCATCATTTCAAAATTATGGCATTATCGTATTAGAACTTTTAAATGTTAACTTATTTCTTCTTTTTTACTCAAAAAAAAATGGCGGCGTTATAAGGTATGCCTTTAGGCGTCTTTTGAAAAGTTATCGATCGAAGTGGCTGAAATTTTGGGAAGTTTCTCACTGTAACATTATTGGAAGGGTATACCTATAAAAATACAAAAAGGTATGAAATAAATAATAAAGTAGGCTTTGTAAGGAGATTTTCATATTAACCCAAACATAACCCAAACAAACCCAAACAAACAATCCCAAACAAAACAAGCCCAAATGCAAACAAACCACTCCAAAATCAACCCCAAACAATACTAACCCAAACAAACTAACAACAAAAAAATCCAAACCCAAACAAAACCCGCCAGCACAAAAAACCCAAACAAAACCAACCAACCCAAACAAGACCCACCAACCCAAAAAACCCAAACAAAACCAACCAACCCAAAAAAACCAATACAAAACCAACAACCCAAAAAACCCTAAACCCAAACAAAAACCAACCAACCCAAACCAAACAAACCCAAACAAAACCAACCAACTCAAACAAGACCCACCAACCCAAAGACCCCAAGCAAAACCAACCAACCCAAAAAAACCAAAACAAAACCAACAACCCAAAAAAACCCCAAACCCAAACAAAAACCAACCAACCCAAACCAAACAAACGCAAACAAACCAACACAAACCCAAATAAACAAACCAAAACCCGAAAAAAACCAACCAACGTAGCACAAACAAACCCAAACGCAACTAACCAACCCAAACCAAACAAACCCTAACGCAACCAACCAACACAAACCCAAACAAAATTATAAACATTTTCTTCGGATGACTAATGCGTGTAAATTATTCTTTCGGATAGTGCGTTTAACAATTTAACACATTCTATCCGGAACATTGTATATATGTTATTCGTCCGGATACTAGCTTACACGAATCACAATAATATGTACGTCTACTGGAAATACGACGTGAACTGAGCCGCTGTCCGGACGAATGACATACGTTTATTCGCCCGATAACCGGACGGGGAGACACTCCGTTATATTTTTCGTCCCCTACTTAGCAAACTTTTGAGCAATTATCCGCCCCAATAGTACACATTTGACCCGCGGACGACGTTCGATCTGGATACTGATAGCGTTGAACAATATCAACTCATGATTTTTGGCAATCCAGTATTATCGCGACGGGGTCACGACACGGAATTTGTTTCAGAAGAACATCCAGCTGCAATGCATCACGGCAACGGCGACCGAATGTCTGCGACGTTACTTCCCGTTGTTCTCCTTTTTCGGATGATGTTCTAGCTCGTGGAGACACGTGGTTCGAGGTAACGGTTCGGTGTTTAGTTGCGTGGTCCATCGGCTATATAGATGGGTGTGTGTGCAATTACGTGTGAATGTGTGCGCGCGCATGTGTGTGTACGTGCGGGTGTGTGCGTTAGAGAGAGAGAGAGAGAGAGAGAGAGAGAGAGAGAGAGAGAGAGAGAGAGAGAGAGAGAGAGAGAGAGAGAAAGAGGAGGTGGCCATACTGCAACGAGAAGATCAATAAATAATATTTCGAATTACCGTGAAAAATCAAGCGCGAGTGTTACTTTCTCGCGACAGTAATCATAACGACTCCGACTAAAAAATACGTAGGACCAGCGAACTCGAGAACGTCTGTAGATGTCAATTCGAAAATCAACCAAATAAATGCGCCCGTTTCTGAGACGTACAAAAATATGGTAATCTGCAACGAGGTATCGAGCTAATCGATCCGCTGATTGCTTATCGCGACACGGTAAGCTCCGTCGCGCATTTTTTATATAAAATTACGTTGCAGTGATCGATTGATTCGTTTTTGATTGGCCGTTTTGGCAATACAAGCTATATATATATATATATATATATATATATATATATATATATATATATATATATATATATATATACGTGTATATCAAGTAATGATGTTAGGTATTTTATTATATCGAATGCAAAAAATACGATCCAGGTGTATATGATAAATGCCTACAAATAATATATCAATAAATGTATACACTAACGATATCCTATAACAAATCGATATGATCGCTATGGTGGAAAAGGGCGAAAAAATTCAATTGATATCGTCGAACTTTGTGTATCTAAGTTTCATTGTAAATAATTGTTCCAACTTTTTTGTACATATCATTCGACGTAATTGGCGAAAAAGTATGAGAGTACAGTGAGATGCGACGGTACGAAATAGCACTTATTTACTTCAGCAGGAATTAATCCGCAACTTGTTTGACTAATTTTCTTACTTACGATTAGTTGAATCAGTTGATACAGAACTCTGATAGAATCGTCGACATTTTTGGAGGCAACGTTTTTATCCAATTCGATCCCTTGACTTGTGAAAACAGAATGCAGAAAAAACGGAAGTGACGTCAGGTGACATAGAACGTAAAAAACATTAACACGCGTTTTTTTTCGACCGTTCTTCCTTGAATAATTTATACACGGACAGAGCTCGTATCTACATTAGCGTGACACAAATTTGGGCTCTACTTTATTGCATTTTTCTCACCATTTAATTGTCTTCTGTAAAGAACAAAAAAAATCGCCGGGGAAGATGGGAGCGGTTAAAAAACATTTAGAGGTCGCTCAAGCCTTCCAACAATTAAAATTATCATTGAAAAATCAATTTTGTTTCGTCCACTTCTCATCCATGAAATGTTTGCTTTATAATTTTTTTAATTAACCTCGTGAAAGCTCTAGCCGGCCAGTGAATATTTATTGGTTGCTCAAGAGCTTCGAAATTTCCAATTTTCGCCAATTTTTTAAAATCTTCTCACTCATAAACTTGACGCTTCGTAAAATTTTCAAAACAATTAATACTTTTTTCTTTAGAAATAGATTTTTCAAATTTACCTCACACTTCTAACCCAAGAATCATAATCTTTGTTCTCATAAAATAATTTTTTAAAGCTCTTGTCCGTAAACCAAATTATAGCTAGGTTCAAATTATAATTGGTGTTTGTTACAAATTATTATAATGAATTATTCAGAAAATATAACACTTCGGTGTTTATTTTGTTTTTATGCTACAAGGAATTATAATGCAGGCGAGATTAATTTTTTTGGCGCAAATTCTGAATTTCGAAAACCTTGAGCGACCACTACATATTCGGTGGTCGGCTAGAGCTTTCGCGAGGTTAATTTAAAAGCTATAAAGCGAAAATTCATAGGTGAGAAGTGAACGAAAAAAAATCGATTTTTTAATGAAAATTTCAATTTTTGGGAGGCTTGAGCGAGCTTTAAATATTTTTTGACCGCCCTCAGCTACCGCGACATTTTTCTTTCTTTGGAGAAGATAATTGGATGGTGAGAATAAGGGTAAGAAAATAGAGCTCAAAATTGTCCTACCCTAATATATATACATATATACGTACAAAATGCAGAACTGCATTTAAGTATTTTTTTATGTATCTTAAGCAACTCTTGCTCATTTTTGTTCACTTCGTGAGACTTTGAATAAAGATAAATGTTTTTCTACGCTGATAGCACAAGCGATGATTTATTGCAAGCACTCGATATATCTTAAAGGAAAGGTGCTCACGTCTATCTACTTGCTTTCGCAATTGCCGGGACACAGTGGAGGGTACTGTAGACTTTGTCCCGTCTCCTGACGACTGTACCTAGCCATTACTACTGTTTCAACTTCCTTACACCCTCCCCCCACTCCTCCAGTTTCTATCTCTTTCTAGTTCACTCTATCGCATTTAAACGGTTATTGTAACGATTGAAGTTTCAAGACGAACTTTATATATTCGTTGTGAGCGTTGTTCGACCGACTCGAATATCTTTCTCGTGAAACTTGGCGAAACGGTGATTTTCTCAGCCATAAAAGTTACAAGCAAAACAAGAGCTATACAAACACTCGGGGATCACGCACGTTAAAAAAAAATTCATTTCGATCAGTTTAAAATGAAAATAGTAACCTAATACGACACAAAGGGAATATCTTAATATTGCAAAAGTCTTTTCTTTGTTTGCTTGAAAAGACGAGGGACCATTTTGGCAGAATCTTTTCAACTTTGTTTCGTCTATTTTTTTTCTTGCTTTTTTGGAATTTCCGTAGCGACGGGCTTCGTCAGTGTTTCTTCGTCATCAATGATGATTGTGATATATAGATCATAGGGCCTACGAAATGTTGAATGTTTGTGAATTTCGCGCGCGTCAGATTGTGCTGATGTCTTTTTTTTTTAACAGCGAATCGCGCTCGATAAGAATGCATCAAAGATGCATCATTTGAAAAATCAAAGATCTTCTTGTTACGACACATGCGAAACGACAGTGCGAATTCGAGGGTGGTCACGAAAACAAAAAAAAATGATACTTCGAAATCAACCGCAATTTGACTTTCTCGGCAGATTTTACGAAATATACTAATTGTAAGAGTACACGAAAACCAAAGGAAATACGGAAAGAGAAATATCTAAATTGTTAATTTCTACAGATGTATCAATAAAGACATATGAAGAGAATGGACGTTCGATGTGTCGCTCATTTTGATTCCCAGCAAAATCTTCGTAGTCGGTTAACGAGAAAATTCGTTATGCATTGATCGCAGGGGCGGTTTATGAATATTTAACGAAAACGTCATAATCTACGAATTAAGGGGGGAAATGAGCATTTTTATAAATAAAAGATTTACTTACCCTTTTTAAGGCTTAGTGGTTTTATTACCACTTTTGGCTGTTACATGGTATTTTTTTCTATTAATTTTTCAAAATGGCGGAGTCTGAATCTGAAATAAAAAACAATGAACATTTTTCATGAACACTCATACGCAGGATAGGGATGAAAAAAAGTGAGAAATGTTGATAATCGATGGAACGGTACGCTTTGAAACAAAAAGAACGAATTTTTCGGAAAAACGCTACATTTTGCAATGAACAAAACCTTTTTGTATTTTTCAAAACATTTAGCCTCATGTTTTAGACAATAAGGTTGAAATGATTCATACCAAATTTCATCAGAATCGGTCGATTAGTTTTTCAGCTATACGTTACGCCAGTTTTGAAAATGCAGTTTAGAAAAACCGTGCCATACCTCCGCCGTTTTTTTAAATAAAAAAAAACCATGCAGCAGCCAAAAGTAGTAATAAAACTTTTCCTACGTCTCAAAAATGGTGAACAAGTTGTTTCTTAAAAAAAAAATCTTCAAAATCGGCAAATTTTTTCCTTATGTAAAGGCATCTCCCCCTTAATTAAAACTGATTTGAGGAGCGGGGGATAGATATACAAATTTATGAAATTCTTTGAGTAAGTAGCGTTTTTAATTTTCTTCTGGAGGTCTACAAAATAGACATCGCGGCCGGGATCCAGGCACGCTGCTTACTTTTTCTTTGTTCAACTTATTCGCCTTGCGAACCTCACAATTATGTGTGCTCAGTATTCCTCAAAGCAATTCGTCGCCTCGGTGAAGTGCCCTCAGGAGAAATACTGTCAGACATGCAGCGCGCCTCCTACACAGCTAGTAGGGTGTTGTGCAAAATGGTACTTCAACACGAGAAGAGGAGGCGACCGATGTGACGGAGACTTCAGTCTGCGGAATGAGTCAACGGGTTGAAGGAGGAGAGACGAAAAGGATAAAAAGTAGCCGCGGCAAGAGGGTATGGAATGTCACAGATATATGTTTATAAATGTATATGGATACATAAATATATTCATCTACGGGTCGATCCATACGAAGAAGAAAATTTTGAACGATAATTTAACGCTATAAGAAAGTTAACTTTTCTACAACTATTTACGTAATTATTTAAGCATCGATCAATAATAATTTCACATGTCTCGAGAACAGTAGAATTTTGGCAAATTTACATTTCAACGAGATGAATAGAGGCAAAAAAAATATATTTTATAACCACGTATCTATTATAATACCGGAAAATGTCATCAGCTAATGAGATGCTTACACTGCGACTTCGATTATCGGCACAACCATCCACTCAAGCCGACTCTACGCAGCTGATAACAGTAACCCTCAAAGTCCTGTCTTATTGTCTAGCGTGCTTCGAGGCTCGCGCTACGGGCTGGCGCTTCTCCCACCATGCGCCACATCGATCGATATTCGACACATAGTGGGGGGCTCCTGCATCTGTTGAGGTCCCGATAATAGAGGTCGCAGTGTAAGTGCTATTTTTTTTCAAATAAAAATACGGAGACTAATTTTGGTAATAAAAAATGAAGCGATTACATGCTACGTCTTGAAATGTTTTACAGATAGAACGGTGAATAGAAGGTAAGTTACTTTGTATATCTATAGCCAAGACTGCGTTAGTTTATATATTCTTTCGTAAAGACGAGTAAGGAAAATAGATCGATGTACCAACTTCGAAGGGAGGAATATAGGAATAAGAACGTGTCCCTTTTTACATTGAGTAGCTTGTGCTCATGTCCGGATATAGGTATATGCAGGATAGTCGTCATCGTCTGTGCTTCGCCCTTTCTCGCATGTGCCCTGCTTTCTCATTAAGCAAAACGCCCGCAGGCACTGAAAGCTACTGTAATTGTTTTATGGAAGCGCCATGGGCAAAGTGGAACATGGCTCCTTGGCTGTGGGCCTCCACGAACTCCCTTATTCGTTTCTTTTTCCAGCCCTTATGTACGTATATACCACTTCCGGTGGTGAGTACGTCGTAACCATCTCCAGACCCTCAAAATTCTTGAGGATCGAGAGAATTTTTTTTCCTCTTCAGATCTTCGTCGTCTGCCTGGCATAGTACGCACCGGAGATAGACGCATTGACGAACAGGGAGTAAAAGCCTAATGTGCCCTCTTTTAGACATTGAACTCACGCGCAAAAAGCTCTGCCGGCAAGGACCGTTAGTAATTTTCAAAGTTCACATGTTCCTCAAGTTCTCACCGGAAAGGATGAAATTACGGCGAATTAAAATTCGAATAGATAAATAGATGATGATTCTTGTATTTTTGTCAAGCACTTTGAATTCGGGTCACATAATGATAAATTAATATTACGGGGTGATAAAAACCTCAACATATTTAGCGTGCGAGATGGAGATCATTTTTTCATGCCGAATTTTTGAATATTTGCTTTTCAGCTATTTGATTGAATGTCTTATCACTTCAGTAGAGATGCCCGAATAATCTTAGACTTAATGCGTCACCGGTTTATGTACTTTTTGTGTTCAGCCACTGAAACCTGATGTCGCCCAATCATAAGTGAGTTGTGCAGTATTGTGAAGATCCTTGTTAGAGCTCCCACGTTGAAACCCTTGAAGATACCAAAGTTTATCAGGGCTGCCTTTATCATTTTCCGCGCACGGCATGAGTTTTCACCGATAATTATATTAATAAAACGAAGCTTGAAACGTGGTTTACAACGAATAGATAAATTCTTTGTAGGAATCGAATAACGATTGCCTCGAATATATCTCGGCCTACCTGCTTTTGTTTAGGTACATTCGGTTAGGAAAGATATTTTTTTTCGCAATTGTACCGCAATTGTTTTGATCACACCGTACTCTAACAAAAACCATATTTTTTACTGTAATTAAACTTTATTAAAGTATAATGGCTTTTTTATTTACCACACTGAAATCATATGTTTTACTCGACCGAATTTTCAATTTCGTCCGAAAATAACATCTCTTCTAATCGACAAATGTATGCGTTCGACTTTAATAGTATTTTATTCAAGTCCAATCACCTGATTCTTTTTGTCAACAAATATTTTCGCTTTTGGTCACTTTCTCATCATAAAATTGTGGACTTTCTCATCATAAAATTGTGGATTCGAAATGATAACTTACACTTTAAGACAATAACTCCATTTCGGTACAAAAATGGCAAAGTATAGGTTTTGCGGTCATCTTTTTACTTATACAATGACTTCATAATCTGATATTTGTCTTTAGAATATGGTACATAGCAAGATCTTGATATCATTATAACTAATCATTCAGTCGATAAATAAAACCTATAATAATATTTCTTTAACTTAATAAATGATTTTTTCGCAGTTAACATAAATTACAAATTGTCTGTTTCACTGATATACCTTAAATATAACCATTACTTTACCATTGCCCTGGATGCCATTGCCATGCGGGCAAACAAAATATTGTTCTTCGCATTTTCTCACAATATGTATATTCAAGAATATGTGAGATAAATATCAAGTTCGAATATTAAAAATTGACTAACTTACAAACGATTCAACGAGAGCTGGTAGCGCAACGGTTAACGTATGCTAAAATGTTAAGTCACGTTTTTCTCGAAAATATCTTTCTTGACTTGGCCAGAATCATAACTCTACCTATAATTGTCCGATTTTCAATTTTGAAAAACAAAACTTTCCATAATTGCAGTAGTTGTCGTTATACGAAACCCCTTTTCAATGAATTCAGCATTTTTTGGGCCCCCGAATATAAGTAAAAATTTTGCTAGAATTACACTTTTTTCAACACTCGTCATTTTGTGATCTTTTCTTTGAAAAAACGACTACCCACAGCAAGAACTACATATGTGTGTGTGTGTGCGTGTGAGCGTGCGTGCGTGCGTACGTGCGTGTGTGTGTGTGCGCGCGTGTGTGTGTGCGCGCGTGTGTGTGTGTGTATCATGAAACTTTTTTATTTCTATTTTTCAGATCAACCAGTGTCAAATTATCGATCCAACCGTTGGACCACATTTTCTATGCAGAGGCTCTTTCATACCTCAATAACGTTGTTAATTTTTCACTTTTATGAAACAAAATTTACACAAAATAACTTCAAAGTATTGTTAACAACATATATGTTTTCCAAACCTCAAATAAATAATCTAGTAGACCGAAAAAATCGGTAAAACGACCTTCTTTCGGCTTGCTGCAGTTGTGTCCTTCCGCAAGTTTAATCAACATTCTGATAAAAGTAAATGAAGCTATATTCCCTACAAACGAGAAATGTACCGCAAATTGTGGTTTTAAAGAAATAATTTCCATGGATGTAAGCTCAAAAAAGTTAACAATTTCAAAGTTATATAATAGGACATTGAAAATATCATGAAACTTGTGTGCAAGTTGAAAAACCCCGGCCTTGCTACTGTTAGTCAGGGATTTAAAAATAACGATGTGCGGCCCGGAAAATTATTTTTGTTTCATTGATAACGCTACGTTTGAGCCGACATGGGTACACGCGAACAAAAAAAAAGATTCCGGGACCGTTACGTTATTACAAACAATCCAGCCGACCCTAGGATTCGTCCTATCGATATTCCAGGAAAGCTTTAATTGGTTTCGCTCTCGTTTGACGTTACCGATCTGCGTTGATCTGTCAAAGAGAAAACGAGTCACGAGGGCGGTAACTGTTGCGACCCAGGTATTTCCTATTCTATTTTTTTATCGTTCGCGAGGAATTTACGTTTTTTGTTGCAAGTACCATCAGCAGTATTTTGTAACGAAAAAAGTATGTATGTATTAAGTGTAACAACTTTTATATCAATATCTATACTATAAACCTATCAAAAAAATTGATGAAAATAGCCTTTTCTTAGCGTCTCACGGCCTACTACGGTCTTATTCGTTTCAAAGATATTTTTTATTTGCTTTAGCTAATTTTTTCAAATATCAAAGATATTAAAATTGGATAATTAAAATTCTATTAAAATGAATCTCTGTTTGCTCACAATTTACACTGCAAGTCCAAGTGTACTATAAGTACAAAATGAAATCAAAAACTTAATCAAGAGTTTTACCACAATTATTTTGTATCGTAATTCGTCATCCCTGGCCTTCTGAAATGATTTTTTTCGAAGTAAATATTTCCGAACCAAACCTAGAACCTCCCTACCTATATCTGCGCACTCTGCCCCTATGCTACCGAGTGCGTGTAACATCTTACAAGGAAACGATGCGAGGTCGATGTCTCCGATTTCGATGAAATTTGGCATGCCTGTAGAATGGTTAAAATAGGTGACACGTATTTTTTTATATCAGCGCAACCCGATTTTTAAGGGTTGAAAAGCACCCTTGAAAATTAGGGTGTTTTTCGTTTTTCGTCGATAACGTTTTAACGGTACGAGATATGAGAAAACTTCAAATTGCAACAATGTTTATTTTTTCGTGTACTATACACTGGAGATGAGAACGATGCAGATAGCAACAAATTTCATATTGTTTATTGCAAAAATGCCATTTTTTCAACCGTATCTCCGAGAATTTTTAATCGATTGGGATGTAAACTTGCATACATGTAGAGAATGGAAAAGTGCGGATACGGATTTTTTCTTTTTCCGATATCTTACAATGAAGGGGTTGAAACTGTCCGTCCATTTTTTTGCCGACAGCACCTTATAATCAGCTAGTCTTTTGGCATTTCGGTCTAAGTTCACGTCAATATACGTTCGTATTATGACGCAAATGCATATTTGTTACATTCCAGCCCCTCCCCTCCAACGGTCCCCCGCTCGAAAGGCAAACGTTCAAAGTTCTTACCGTGCGGCATGGACGAACGTTTCTAGAAATAAAAATGGGTTACAAAGAATGTACAATCAGTCAAAAGAGTCGATACACATTTTCTCGTTGTCAAAATAAAAATAAAATTCGAAGGGAAAAAATGTTGTATTCGGCGTGTTGTTTATTGCAATAATTCGTGAATTACTTGTGAAAAATCACTCTTCAGTTTCCCACTCATATGGGCAGAAGCAAGGCTCGCAATCACGGACTGACTTCGTGCTTCGGAAAGCAACTGGATTACAATTGTATATTTACGAAGAAATTCCACTCCGCTCACCGTATCGAAGGCATTATCTGCAGAGGTTACAGCGTTTTTGGGTTGCCGCTGCAACTCATGAACAGAATCATGCAAACATTTTTATCAGCTTATAACGCAGCATAATTTAATCTTTATCTTTAACTTTAATTTCACAAACAGCGGAGCCAATGAACGAAAGAAATAAATCTTCGCAAAGAGCGACTGCGGTGCAAAGAGCGGCTCTCATCATAACCTTGAAATCGCCTTATTAAAGATTAATAGCAGTTCTGGTAATAGCGTGTGTCGTCGTTGTTTTTTTCGTGTGTATTTATCAATTGGGTTACGATTCATATAAATTCACCAACGATCATTATTGCTGCAGTTACGACGGAGAAGACAGCCATACATTTTGAGTTCGAAATACAAATAAAAATGTACGTTAATCCGGTGAATGTTATTCAACTTCTATCCATAGCGATAAGTGCTATGAATTTGCCTCGCACTCCAATCACCAAACAGGAAAAACAGTTCAGTAAGGATCTAGAAAACATGATCATTGAAGCGATGGATCAACCTATGAAAATGGAAGTCGAAACTAGTTTGGATTTTCTGTCACCAAATGAAATTCATGAAGCAGCCGTAATAGAAGATGACAGTGAAGGAGATTGGCACGGACAACGATACCTAGATCCAAAAATGGATGAAAACGTATAGAAGAATTGAGTTACGAATACATGACAAGAGCTGTAGACTACTGGAGATCCGGGGCAAATGGGAATAGAAAGTTATCATCTGTTCAAATGAAATTCAAAAAGGCAAAATCAGAGTCGCAGTTGCGCCGGTGGGCCCATAGTATAAATAAGGATGGCACCTACAAAGAAAAGTTAACAAAGATAGCTCACTACACGTTAAACAATTTTAATGATGCTTTGTACAGAAGGCTGCCTGTCCATGATATAGATCTTCGACGATGGGCCTTACGTGCACGAGAAATTGTAGAAATACCAGCCGTAAATTTCCAAGCATCCGCTTCTTGGCTAAGGACATTCAAAAACCAACATGGAATTATGTAACGGAAGATTACTAAATATGTAACAAAACAACAATTATTAAACACTTCAAAGCAAAGCTATCGAATTTATAGAAATGGTGAAAGTCAACATAGCCAACGTTGGGGCTGAAAACACATTTAATTCTGATCAGAGTGGATTCAATTCAGAGCTACATACAGGCTGCACATTGGCGAAAGAAGGGCAGAAATCCGTTGAGGCAGTCGTGCAGTCGAAAACATCAACAACACACAGTTATACTATACAGCCTTTGGTTTCTGCGAGTGGCAACCCAGGTAGGATTTTAAAGTCGCGCCTACGTTGGCGCAACGACGCTTGCCGGCGTTAGGACGTCGGCCCGACTCTGTTCGCCAACGTCGTTTAGGGGTCCAATAAACGTCCAAATGATAACGTCGGCCCGACGATCCTCCCAAACGTTGCGCCACAATATTTAATCGATGTTGGCCCTTCGTCGATTGCAACGTCGGCCCTAAGCCGATTGTTGCGTCGGCCCTGCGCTGACTGCGGTATCGATCCTACGTCGATCACCGCGTCGACCCTACATCCATTGCGGCATCGAACCTACGTCGTTTGCGCAATCGACCCTACGTCGTTTGCGACGATGGCACTACATTTACGAGAGGGTGTTTAAAGGAATAGCAGATTGACTATTTAAAAGAAAAAAGACATAGCATTAATAGAAATTTATTGTCAGTGATTGACGTATTGATGTCTGGCTTAGGTTATAAAATTATTCAGTCTTATAACTTCATCAATATATTCAGTCTTACAACTTCATAAATATATTCAGTCTTACAACTTCATAAATATATTCAGTCTTACAACGTTATTAATATATTCAGCCCTACAACGTTATAAACGCTAGAATGGTAACAAAAATGTGAAGAAGGCCCAAAGGAACTATCAATCGTGTCTGCTCCCGAAATATACACGGAGAGAATTTTTAAGTATTTTTTACGGTGAAATCTCCCTAAAAATTACATTAAAAATTTGAAACCGGTGACAAATGTGCACATAGTCGAATATTGACACTAGCTTTTAATATTTTGCTTTCATTCATGTAAAAATTTAAGCAAGTAGCATAATTTTTTACATTTCTTTCAGTAAAAATTCTGACACATACTCGCGTAGAATTTTAACAATGGGCTGCCTCAAAACTTCCAAGTTTCTACAGTAAAAATAACCTGGACAAACTTGAAATTTCTAAAATCCCTAGCGAAAAATGAATTCCCTATGATTAAATAAATACTCTATATACTGTATTTCTGAACATTTGTGTTCTTGATTGCTACTTATTTTAGCATATCATCTTTCCGTACCATTGTAGACGTCCTTTATCGAAGTTTCTTTTCACGTTTCTTTGTTTTCTTGCGTACAACTGCGTAGAACAGGTTAGACTGCACGAGACCACGAGGCTTTCTTGGCCCATGTTTCGTACTATAATGCGCATGCGCGGTACCGCTGTTGCTGAGCAACGCGGGTCGGCTTCGTTCGTACTCGTCATACTGCGTCATACATAAGCCCACTCTCACAGCTTGCGTTCACGTATACGCACGCTCGCACACAGAGCTCACGCGTACGGTCAGGCGACGTAGCCCTAACTGATTTTACTATAAAGAACGTAAAATTCCGGTGGACGCACGGAAAATTTCGGCTTCCTTTTTTAAATTTTTATGGAAAACACGAAAATTTCTCAATGTTCCACTGAAAAATTTCATTTATATTAGCACTTTTTTAACTTATTGTCGTAATCTTTACATTTCATGAAATTTTACTATTAATTTCAGTAAACATTCTGGAAAATATTTTAAATTTCTGTTACGCAAAAGTAAATTTTGATTCATTTCCATGAAAATTTATAATTTATTTCCTAAAAACCTGAAGAATTGCACATTTGTCACCGAGTTACTGTGATTTCGCAGTAAAAATTACTTAAAAATTCTCTCCGTGTAGCTGTTAGAAGTTGATTGGTGGCCAGAAGCGTTAACTTCGTTTTCCTCTTTATGGAGACGACGAAACTTTTTTACGCGATTATACGAAGACCTATTTTTATCCGCCATTGGTTAAATTAATTCCACTGTGGAATATCCACACCGTTTAGGTTGCGCGCTACACAATACTGTTCAGGCAAGCTCAAAAGAAAATTCGAACGGTGGAGGTCGGGTACCAACGGTCTACTGGACTTTGTTTACGGTCAAGCATCGGTCGAGCTCTAGGTCTACAAAAAATGGTCACCTACACCCGTGCGACGATTACCCAGTGTCGGATTAAACGTGGTAGCCAACGTTGCGCGAAGTACTGATCGTAACGTCGGCGCGACGTTCGAACAACACTTTCGCCAACCCTAAGCCATAGTCGCGTCCCGACCGTCGGCTGTTTATTCGACGCCGTCTTACTGCCAAGGGTTGGCTGTATTCTGGGTCTGCACACATGGCCAACTACACCCGGGCGACGACTAGCCAGCGTCGAATGAACCGTGGTGACCAGCGTTGCGCCAACTATCAAGCGTACCGTCGGAGCGACGATCGAATAACGGTTTCGGCAACTCTGCGCCATAGTCGCCTTTCGATCGTCGACTGCCGAGCCGTCGCCGCCTGATAGCCAACCATGGCTAGTACGTTTCGCCAACGCTGGCTCATCATAGGCCGTCGACCGTTGGCAGCCGACGTGTTGCCACGATACAGCCAAACGTCGGCCGTACTCGGAACGTCGTAGACCCGCACATGGGAAGCTTTTGGCACCTATGTTGATCGTTTTAAACGAACCTACCAGCAAATTTGGTCCTCGAGTGGAACAAACTATGTTCAGAACCGAAAATATATTTCTATTGGCTTCGAAATCTGGAAAATTGACGACTAATTATTTCAAGCGATGGTTCCAAGAAGTATATATTCTCAATACGGGTCCAAAATCGGTAATACTTCTGGATTCTTGGAGCGGTCAATGTCCAACTGCATTTAAAGAAATGGATATGCAAGGGAAAGATATTAAAGTTTTAACCATTCCAGTATGTAAATATATTGCACCAGTTTCATTAGTTCTGTAGACAATCAGTCGTTTAGATAATTAGTAATTCTTGCAGGTACGACTGGAATGATACAACCCCTTGATGTTTATGGCTTCCGTGTATGGAAAAACTTCGTCAAACACTTTTCAGACGCAGTAATATTATAAAATTACGATGTCAATCTGTATTTGAGAGACAATATTGTTAAATTACAATCTCTTACACACAACCAGTCTTCTTCTCCACGGTTTACAAATCTTTTCATATATGCGTGGTACAAAAGCGGGTACGAAGAAGAAAGACCACCAAACTTCGAAAATCCGGTAGAATTTTGCTTTTCACAAAATGTACCGACATGCGATATATGCGGCGAAGCAGCTATTATCACTTGTGCGTGGTGTAAGAAATCTCTTTGTTTCAAACACTTTTATCATGATTATCATTATTGTAATAAGTATAATCCATAAAAAAACATTTCCTAAATGAGTAAGCGTGAGAACACTTTTCCCATTGTGTTGTAATCTTCAAAGGCAGTACGTGGCGGGGGAGAATTTCTTCGTAAACATACAATTGTAATCCAGTTGCTTCCCGAAGAACGAAGTCAGTCCGTGATTGCGACTCTTGCCTCTGCCCATATTAGTGGAAAACTGAAGGGTGATTTTTCACAAGTAATTCACGAATTATTGCAATAAACAACACGCAATTTAAATCTGTACTCATCATTATCATCATGAACGTCTAGTAGTCGAAGAATACAACATTTTTTCCTATCGAACTTTATTTTTATTTCGGCCCGTTCACGAGCTATAGAAAAAACGAAGTTGTTAAGGGTGCGTTGACCCCTTAAGTGTGTCGTTCCACCAAAACGAGAAAATGTGTATCGACTCTTTTGACTGATTGTACTTTCTTTGTAACCCATTTTTATTTCTACAAATTTTCGTCCATGTCGCACGGTAAGAACTTCGAACGTTTGCCTTTCGAGAGGGGGACCGTTGGGGCGGAGGGGCTGGAATTTTACAAATATGTAATTGCGTCATAACACGAACGTATATTGACGTGAAGTTAGACCGAAATGTCAAAAGGCTAGCTGATAATACGATGCTCTCGGCAAAAAAAATCGACGGGCAGTTTCAACCCCTTAATTGTGAGATATCGGAAAAATAAAAAATCCGTATCCGCACTTTTCCATTCTCTACATGTATGCAAATTTACATCCCAATCGATTAATTAATTCTCGGAGATACGGTTGAAAAAATTGCATTTTTGCAATAAACAATATGAAATTTGTTGCTATCTGCATCGTTCTCATCTCCAATGTATAGTACACGAAAAAATAAACCTTGCTGCAATTTGAAGTTTTTCCATATCGCGTACCGTTAAAACGTTATCGACGAACAACGAAAAACACCCCAATTTTTGAGGGTGCTTTTTAACCCTTAAAAATCGGGTTCCGCCGATATCAAAAAAATACATGTCGCCTATTTTTACCCATTCTATAAGCATGCCAATTTTCATCGAAATCGCAGACATCGACCTCGCAACGTTTCCTTGTTAGTGGATTCAACCAGATTGTCTTCTGAACAGATAAAACCGAATCACAGATTTGGTAGGATCAAATCAAATATTTAGTTAATAGACTATATTGAATAGGTTTTGATTTGAATAAATACATCAATATCTTTAAAATAAATAATTCCAATAATAGAATGTAATGGAAAAAATATGATTTCACGAAAAATCTAGTTAATTCGAATAAAAAGAAATCCAATAGACGCGGTTAGAATATCAATTGAGTTTTTCTGTCAGTGCATCCCTCGTATGATACTTCGAGTAAAAATGCACTGTTGCATTAACAGGCTGGCGCGTCAGGAGTCTGAACAAGTGTCCAGAGCGTCCAGAAGAGAGGGTGAGAGAGAAAGAGAATGAGAAATAAGGGTTAAAAAAAGCAGTCGCGTAGCTGTCGCCTACAGTAGGTGTGTGCTCACCGCCCGAGACCCTTTGCTCATTTACGCCTATTTAAAATTTAGTAAGCTTGACTTTGAAGGGGTGCTCTTCCTTGTCTCTTTGAGCAATGAATGTACATTTGTGCATAGGTCGGCCAATTCGAATTTATCAAGATAGAGCCACTCGGAAAAATGAAGGCCCACAAAAGAATGTTTCGTATAAAAGTTTTATGGATTCGTGGATGACATGCGACTATGAAGGCAAATCTTTTTTTCTATGGGGGCCTAAGAGATCTTTATTAATTATACGATACAATTTCGGTCTTAGCAAAAAATTGTGATTTTCGCCGCAAAATAAATAATAAAATCTTATTAGTTACCAAAGCATAGAAGTTACGACGCTTTGAGCTTTCCATTAAGGGAGGTTTCTACTTTTTTGGGCCAAAAAATGCTCGATTTTTCACCAATTTTTTATGCGAAAAATATTGAATGTAGAATTTTGAAATTTGGTGTGTTTACGAAGCGGTCTGTATTGAACATAGTAATATTTTTTAAAGTTTGGCAAAACATGGTACTAGGAGTGGGAGGAAGTGAAGAATGACATTCTTCGTATGCTGAAGTCCTGGTCCTCAACAGGTGATCTAAGGCAACGAAAAATCAAACATATTTTCACTTTGTACAATATTGTGTACAAGTCGAACTAGAATCAAGAAGCAACATTGAAAAATAAGAAATTCGTGAGCGCTCTAAGGTAAGTTTAGTTTTTTACCAAAAATGTTTGCAGTTTTTTGTTCGCAAAATATAAACGTTTGAAAATTTTTGGGCAATTCTAGTCCAGTTAATGAAGACGTCGTAGACGTTGTACACGTACATCTAGTTCAAGTAATAAGGATTTATTGTACACGTGCCTGCCAAACTTCATATCGATTGCTCATCTAGGGCGTGTAGGAGCACTTCCGCGTAAGTGAGAGATTCATCGCAGCGCACCGAGATACGTGGCTCCGCCCACCCACAGCACCATGTTTTGTCATACTTTCAAAAATATGATCACGTTCAATAAAGACCGCTTAGTAAACATACCACATTTCAAAATTCTATATTTAAGATTCTGCAGAAAAAATCGGTGAAAAATCGAACATTTTTTGGCCCAACAAAGTAGAAGCCTGCCTTAAGGCTTATCGAGCGCGTTGTTTTTAAGGTGATTTGTAGGATGGAATAACTTTGAAAATTTCGTGCTTTCTGCTGAAATTTTTGACATATATTTATAGATCCTTCATGAATACTTAAAAATAAAAAAAAAACGTATTGTCATATACTCTTGTACGTAGGTTTACAACGGTGCGCAAAAAACGACCCCAATTAGCGGCTGGTATTTTGGACGTTGTATGAATATGAAAAACCAAACATATACTTAATTTGTATTATTGTTGTGATGTTTGGTACCAGATTCAGAAAAAAAATTACAAAATTGCAGCATGCTAAATTTTGATGATCATTTTTTCATAGTTTCTGATTTTTCCACGAGCGATATAAGATAAAATAAAAATATACATACATATATATATATATTTAGACCCAATTCGTTTATTAACAGTGGAAAACAGTACTGAAGGTGTATGCCAAATCTGAGCTCAATCGTCGAATTGGTTATCGAGTTATCGTGGTTGCGGATTTGAATAGTTTCGGGAATAGTTCGCGAATAGTTTCGCGAAAGCCGCGTTCAAAGTTGCTGCGCCTTGACAGCGCTCCCAGAGCGCACTGTTTATACTTTCTATAACTCGGCTAATTTTATCATTATCATTAAATGTTTTTCACAAACGTATTTAGAAAGGTCTGTAGAATAATAAAATAAAAATAGAAAAAAACGACTTTTTTCTTTCTAGTCAACAATACGCAGCTTAAAACATGATCATGTGCTGCTTAAAAGCACGAATATGCACAGGGCTTAAACCCAACTTCAACACCGTTTATATCTGGGATGATACCAATACGATCGATCCATTTTCCGCTAGACATTACGGCTTTCAATATGGATCGAGGTTTAGATTGATACTCTCGTCCATTATCACTTACAATTAGGGAAAGTCTTCAAGCATTTGCAAAGTATTCGTAAACCAGTTGCACCTATTTTACACATTTAGAGTGCAGCAACTTCCTTGTCTTTTGAGCCAGTCAGCTGTTTGGTTTTTCATTGGATCTGTGCCAAAACCAGATATTTTTTTAAAGACAAGAATGACACGTTCTGATTAAAGGTTTTATATATATGGACAGGGTGTTAGAAAGGTCGATGCAAAGCTTTAAGGGGTGATAGGTCACCTCGTTATGAACATATCTCAACTAGGGTGCCGTAGTCCAAAGACTAAGGATTTCGAGTTATCGTGGTAACTATGATTTTTGGAAAATTTTCCCAAATTAGGTACTGACTAGATTACCTCTTATATTAATGATTTTTTTTCAATTGCATTAACATAAGAGGTACTTTTATTTTTGGCACGTTTTTAATTATTTAACACGTCCCATTTAGTTAGTTGTGTGGATACCGATGATTGTAGTGGTGCTTGTCGATTGAATACACATTAAACTAAGAACCAAATAAGTTTTTTGTTACCAATTATTGTCTGTTTAAACATTATGAACGAGTTAGTACCTAATTTTGATTTTTTTTTCGAAAATCATAGTTACCATGATAACCCGAAATCCGTAGACTTTGTACTAAGAGAACGCAGGTTAGATATTTTCCTAGCGAGGTGACCTATCACCCCCTTGAGGCTTTGCATTACCCTTCCTAACACCCTGTATATGTAAAAATATGGGTTTAAATAAAGGTCGGCACAGCGCCAAGCCTCCTGAAAGGCTCGTAGTCTGTTGATGCTCAATCAATTGGGTTGATGTGAAAGGGATTGTTAACAATTTAGTTACATCATTTGTAAAACAGAAATGCTGGAAAACGGATATTACTATTATTATTATCGATCATGTTACCCGTTACGCTGATAATTTATTTATGATTGCTCATTTTTATCACTTGTCACAATTGCATTTATTTCCTGCCTCGCTTCCTCTTGAATACCTCTTCACCAACCAGTTGTAATTTACCGTAGAATTATTTGTTTTGCAACTGGGGATAATATTTTTGACGAGCATATACCCTGTGTGCTTAAAAGAGCTTAACTTTTCCAGAATGGAAAGTGGATTGTGATGGCCAATGGGGTATTCTGAAATTATTTTCGCAGCACCTCATCACTCGAGCTGGAGTGCATACGTAACAAAAATGAGGAAACTGCAAAGAGTCTTCATCGATATGAATAACTCTTCGCCCTATAATCACTTTCGTTTCAATGACCCTCGAAAAGTGCCCGAAATGAAATTTTCCGGACATTTTCGATTTGAAAAATCACCTGTGATATAATTAAATTCGTTGGGGATTCTCAACCTAAAATAAAGTGCAACGCGTGGTATTTTACTACATTTTGAAGGGCGATTCAAACTTGCTCAATAATTATCCATCGGTTTCAGTGAAAACTCACGTCTAAATTTTGTAATGATTTTTTTTAAGTATCAAAGCTATTGAAGCAGCTCAACAATTATAGATCGCGGTGATTCGATATGATGATAATGATTATTCATAGTCGTCGAGTCCGACTAATCGTTGTGTTCATAGTGCTCATAATGATGAACCATTAATCACAACGATCACGAATGAATGCCATTCACGACGTCACGTACCAATGACGTATACATCCTGGCGATTCTAGGCTGATGGACGAATTCAAGGCTCGTTAAGTTGGACAATAGAAGTGGGTAGAAACGTGCCGAGTCCACGTGAATACCGAACACGGAAATGATCCACACGTGTTATCCCTCCAGGCACTCCAATGACTGTGTCAAGCGCACGATCCGGCCCCCTTAAACCTCCCCACACAAAATTGCACATCTCGCAAGTCTTACCCCTCTTGCTTCTCGACCGCCATAAGATCGGTGGATGGTCAGAGGAGGCGGTCTCTGTACGTATACGCCAGCGTAAAGCTCCAAGGGGACTTCATATTATCGCGTCACGCAGCGGTGATACCTCTCTCGGGGAATTCCGAGATCCCTAAGCGGCGAATCCCCTTAAGGAGTAAGGCCACTGTAACGGCCCAAAAAAAAAGGTTTTTTCACTAATTTTTTGCTCCCGAAATTGAAGGTACTTGAAAAAAAACTTGTAATGGTGTTATCGGGCATACATTAAACTTTATTATAAAATTTTTTTACAGTAAAAAAAAAACAAAATGGCGGTTCCACAGCTATCTTCCCGGGACATGTTTTGCTTCCAGGGCTCCGCGGCACGCAGCACCACTGGTGCACTTTTGAATCTAGAACAAAAAAAAAAAAAACCATTAATCTAGAGGGCTATAGCTAGAGAATGTCGATCGGATTTTAAAAAGTATCAATTTTTGTGGATTTGGCGTGCGTTTGAAAAAAAAATTGATTTTTGACGAAAAAAACGGCAAGTTTTTTGTTAATAAAAAATCAATAAATAAAGTTCTTGCAAATTCCGATCGACATTCTCAAGATAATGTAAATGTTCACATCTGGTTAAAATTTCAAGTAAAAAAAATGAAAATTGTTCGAGTTATGCTGCGTGCCATTTTGAAAAACCATGTTTCGAGAAAAACGCGTTTAAAGTTTTGCGAATAGTTTTTTATTGGAAAAAATTTAAAAAAGAAGTTAACAAAAATTTTTACCGTTAGTCTGCAATCCCAGCACCATACATTTGTCCTTCGATAGCCAAATTTTCGTCTTCTTCGTCTTTCCTGGTTGATTTTTGGAGCGCGCGCGCACTTTTGGCCGCGTCGCTCAGAGATGTCTCCGCGTGCGTGATGCGTTTGGCGTCGGCTTCGATGCAGAAATTATATAACTGTACACCAATTTCCACCTCCAACATCTTGAATATTTGCAAGACGTTGGTAAGGCCGCCATTGAATATGCAAACAGCGATATCCGTCGCAATATCTAGTACAGTTTTTCCGCTTGAGGATGATTTGGGGGCCAAACTCCAAACGGTAGCGTTGAAACTTTCGTTATTGTTTTGAGTATAGGCCCCCAAGCAACGCTCCAGCAACTCGTCCCGGCTCAATTCCATGTAGATGGGTTTGATGGCTTGATAAACCTCCTCACTCATTGGCTGATTGTGATGATACGCATCCAAGGCATTTTCTGCTTTCGCTTTCTTCCAACTGCACCAATTCTCCGAACATTTTTCGTGCTGAGGCTTTTCATCCGTTGACATTTTGTGAAAAAGGGTTGCCCAGATCTCATTTTTCATATTTTTGATGGAATCGGAATTTCGACGGATTGCTAAGCCGTAATAAATGCTTAGTTCGTCAATCAATTTGGCAGTGAGTTTTCCTCTTCCCCCGAGACCTTTTGTTCCTTTTTTTAAGTTTCTCAATCGAGTGCCCATTCTTTTTTGCACGTGATCTATGCACTCTTTTTTTTTAACACCAACATTTTCATAAGGCTTCGAATCCACGATGCCTTTGAAAGTTTTGGAATCGCCATCTCCGATATAATTGCAGTCGTTTCGGAGCAAGTTTTGACACGCTTGGCGGCGACCTTCATTTCCTAAGGACAACAAATTTTTTTTCGCACAGGACCTTTTTTTTCTTATTCTAGAGGGTTTAAACTATTTTTTAAGCCAATTAAAAAAAATCGATTTTTCAAAAAATTTACAGTGGCCTTACCCCTTAAGTCCGTCGGGACGCATGAGCTCGTAGACTTGCCTGCGCAACGCTGCAAATCGTTATGCGTTTGATTTCAAATAATTAATGATCAACTTTCCCCACGAACAATTGCCTTGTAGCGATGAGAGATTAGCTGAACGGGAGCAGTAATTGCTTCAGGGTTTGAGTGAAATTTCCATTGCTTTCTTCAGATTAATCCCGCCGACGTTACGTGTCACGCCGACTGACAGCATCCGTCGCGACCCGTTTAACCCTAGAACTACAAACCGAGGTAGATATCTACCCGAGGTTTTTTTTTCATTGCAAAATGACGTTTTGGCCGCTTTTTGGCACTTTCAGGTATTTAAATCGATTTTTCACCGGCTAAACTATACTGAAATTGAATTTGCTTTTCACCATTCTCTTCTGCATGAAGAAAACGAACAGTCATGTAATTATAAGTCTCATTACTGCCTTCAGAACGATTTCACGTACAAGAAACGCGTGGAGTAAATATTTACCCCAGTTTGTAGTTTAAAGGTATAAAAAATGGGTTTGTAATTCTACGGTTGAAAGACTGTGCCGTACGTCCGCCATTTTTGAAGCTTAATAAAAAGAATATTATGTAATAGCTAAAAGTGAAATAAAACATACCCTAAGTCTAAAAAATGACGAAGAAATCTTTCCGTTGAAAAAAAATTTATTAAAATCAGCAATTTTTTCCTCGCCTATAGGTACCGTCCCCCCTTAATCGCTAAATCGCCAAACTCTCTCTCTCTCTCTCTCTCTCTCTCTCTCTCTCTCTCTTTCTCTCTCTCTCTCTCTCGATCTTTTTGTCTCTCTTGCTCGCTCGTTCCATTCGAACAATCACACACATCTTGACAGCTCGATCATTCTCCCGAGCCCGCATACCTATCGGCGGACTTCCGCCATTGATTAAGAAGCCAATCATCGCCTGAACGCGATTGATTCCTGCAATATAGTACGTACGTGGCCGTACGTACCGACCCCGTCCAGAGTCATGCAGCTCAAATGGCGTTGTAATATCGCTCTGTGACGTGCATGAGCATGTGACATGGACTCTCGTGATACGCACAAATCCCGAATTATACCTCGTGAATCATGAATGTTCACCTAAAGAACGGATCATGCACGTTGAAAATCGTTACCGATTCTGTTGGGTAAAAAATTCAACTTCAATATCGAGCTCGTCGGTGATGAAATAGAGAACACCAAGGATTTAAGAATCAGAACATGGGGCTTCGTGATGGAATCATTAAGGGTTTAGACTACTGTGGCGACCCGAAAATTAGTGTTGTTGAAAAAAATAATGTTGAAGGAATAAGAAGGATGATTACGTTCCGACATTTACTTGTATGTATATTAAAAATGTTGTGTACCAAATTTCATTTTAAAAGTTTAATAATTAAGAAAGTGATGAACAATCTCGTAAACGACCTTTGAACGTGAGGGGCTCAAACGATCACCTTGATTTTGCCCACGCGATTGAGCTGAAACAAAAAAGAAACGCGTTTTTTTTCTTCAGGGGTGAGATACAGTCAGAATATTAAAAAAATCGATTTTTTACATTTTCTTGAAGTATGATATTTCGAAAATATTCCCTGAAAATTTTAAGTCAATCCAATGAATAATTTCCGGGATATCCCAAAATTAGTGAAGGGGCGTCGGGTCCCCATGGCAAGTAGCGGACGGCAGCTGCAAGCAACCGCTTTCGACCTGGGAAGGCAAAATGCTTCGAAGACAACAGCAAATTGATATTTTGGCAGCTTCCACATCGGCAGTAGCCCTATTGTATAGGCCAGGAATTGATGATTCGATGTAAGTAATTTTTTAATTCGTATTTTTATACATAAATCAAGGGTAAAATTGGAAAGCTCTTTCAAAAATTTTCAAATATTTATTACTCCAAAACTATGAACTTTACCAACATTTTATAGAGAATACTTTCGTTTTAAAATTGCCCAAAATATTTTTTAGCGAATAATTCATCCCCAAAAACTTTAATTTTTTTGAAACATTGTTTTAACAATTGTCTATAAACAATTGAATGCTCGGTTTTTCGGCAAAAAAATTGTGGTATTCGGATTCAGCGGATCAAAATACATAAAAAAAGTTTAGCTTCATCCGTCGAGCTCAACATTTTACGAACATATAATACCGTATCCTCATCGAAAAACTTTAAACGCGTTTGTCTCGAAACTGTTTTTCAAGTCGGTGACCACTATAATTCAAAAACCACTCGATGGATTTTGATGAAATTTCGTGTGCTTAGCGATAGCATTAAAAAGTGGTCCTTAATCGAAAGACTTTCATTTCTGTTGAAAATTTATATTTTTATTAAACAATAACCGAGCGATTTTTCGGTCAAAAATCGAAAGTTATCTGTCGGAAGCCGCCATATTGTTAATTTTTAAAAAAAAGCTTCGTTTAAGGACTCAATTTATTATTAAAGTAATGATTTTTTTTTGGTTTTTTGATTTCAGATGATCCAGTAAAGTTTTATGATGGTCACCGCAAAGCACTACATGCCAAAGGGGGTCCGACAAAAATGGCGATATTTATATAAATAATCAATATTTTTCTTTGAAAATTTGTACAAGTAAAGTTGAAATATAACATAAAAAGTCTGTCTAACCACTTTTGTAAAACAAATCTAATAACTATGTTTAAAAAATGATTGAAAATACTCGTTTCTGCACGCCTCTGACTGCATCTTACCCCTTAAAATTGATAATATTAGCTAAAACTTGTACGATCGTTTCTTGTTTATCGTGTTGCAATATTTTAAAATATATCGATTTTTTCGATCTTTTTTAGGGCAGATGGCATTATACTTGTTGAGGACCGATAAAAAAATGTCACGCAGGAATACGTCGGTCAAGTCTAAACTACTATTACACTGAATAAGTCTACTCGATATCAAGTCAATCTGTTATCACATTTTCACATTAAATGTGAAATCGTGTACACCGTTTTGAAAAACATAGTTTCGAGAAAAACGCGTTCAAAATTTCACCAGCAGTTTTATCGTTGTGATAATAAGTTTACCTTCAATCGGCGATTCGCGCACCACATGTTTAACCTTTTCCTTCACTTTGAGTTGCCCCAAGGGATGAGCGATTTTTTGAAATTTTCACAGTAGCTTTAAGTATATTTTTATCGCTGGTCAATGATATTCAATTTAAATAAAATATACCGTAAATCAGGGTTAAATTGACATTAAGGGTAACTTTGACGATTTTTGGGGGCTATTTTAACGGAGGGCCGAAATACGCTTTAAAGGTGTGCGCCGCGTGACCTATGGCGAGCGGCGGGTGCGGGGAATAAACTTGAACGACAATTTGTTGTTCAAGTTTATTATAATGTTGCTAAAGTTGATCGTAATGTTGCTCAAGTTGATTTTCATCGCGATGATAATTAAAAGACTGATTAAGTACCTATAATAGTATCCTGGGTACTTGATATTGTTATGTAAAATATTTCCTTAAGGGACACCACTGTAACTGCCCATTTTCGATCGTTTTTATTCGAATTTTTTTTCAATGAAAGGAATAAAATACGTGGTCAAAAGAAGTTTTAGATTTTATTACGTGTTTGTTGAAGTGTGTAAAAAAATGTATTTGTCAAACTAGTACCAAATGGCGGCGCACGAGTCTCTATAGCACTACTGGTTTTCAGCCAACCCTCTCCGTGGCACGCAGTAGAACTGTCGTGAATTTCATCCTGGATCTGAGTGAAATATTTTCGTTAATTATATTAGTTTTAGCAGGCAAGTATAGGGGGAAATTAAAAAATAATTAAAAAAATATAAAGACGCGTTTGAAAAAAAGTTTGTTTTTTTCGACCATAATTTTAATATAAAAAGTAATATATTTTGTACAATTTTCAATTAATCGAAAAAGCGCTTGTACTTGACTCTCCAATCAATCTAAGAAGCTACAGTTAAAATTTCAAGTGAATTGTGTGAGGACGAAAATTGTTCGAGTTCTGCTGCGTGCCGATTTGAAAAATATGGTTTTGAGAAAACCATTTTTTTTATTTGCGTGTCAATTTTTTTAAATGAAAATTCCCACCAAATAAATTCAATGTATGCTCAACAAGATACTTAGTAACTTTTTTCCAATTCCCAAATAAATAATCCAGCACGTAAAAAAATCTGCAAAAACCCTCAATAAAGATGACAATTTGATTGTAAATGATCGTTGTATTTCATTTGACTCCACGTATAACGCATGAAATATTAAATTTTGTATTAAAATGATTCCAAAGTAACCTTCAGTAAAAGTAGAAGTTATTCTTTGACATAAGTTGCATTTGAATGACTTGTCAAAGCAACCCTACACTCGAGGTTACTTTGACACTTCAAAAAATATATAAAACTGTGGGGGGAGGGTTGACTTTCTCAAAAATTTGAAAATCCAAAGGACACATTGTTCAATTGGAGGGAAAAAAGTTGAAATTGAGGAAGTTAAAAAAAAATTGCCTTCAAAAAACTTCCGAAACGTGCTCAAAGTAACCCCATTTTACGGTAGTCTTTTTTAGACCAAATCTCATCTGTCTGTCTACAATTAATTCACTCGAATTTCCCTTACTTATCACGATCGTCTTATACATTATTTCCATAATCCCAAACCTTTTAAATTTATGATTGCGTTCAGGATAGCATAAGCGAATGAAAGCAAAAACATACTGTCACCATTTGGCGTTCCTGGCAAATGTATTATTCCGCTATGAAGAGAAGTCAAATTTGATTATCACCGTCGTTGCCGAGAAGTAATTAAGAAAGTGGACTCCGAAAAGCGTAATACAGTACAGCAAATGAAGGTGCAGACTACTCTCCAAATTTGATGACGCGAAAGGAAGATCGGAGGCAGCTGAGGAAGAGAGAGACCGAGAGAATTAACGAAACGAGAACAAAACGAAAAATAGATTATCGCACGAGAGTTTTCAACGTCGTGGAGTGTAAAGGACGTCACACGGTTATCAAGGTTCTCGCGAGAAAAGTCTTTTGCGCTTTCAGCCTGCCACGGAATCCATCGCACCATCAAGCGAGAGAATAACAGGCTAGCACGGAGAAAGAAATAAGGAAAAAAGCGAGGATTTGATTGTCACACATCTCCCGTTTAATACTCACCCAGTTTCGTCAAATTTTTTGTGAAATTTCTTTGCACGAATTTTTTTACAATTATTTTTTCACCACTTTTTTCGTGAAAATTTCGTTTGACCAATTTTTTCGTAAAACATTTTTTTTCACCGATTTTTGTTGTGAAAAATTTTTGTTCACCAATTTTTTCGTAACCTTTTTTTCCGAATTTTTTGGTGAAATTTTTTTTTCTCGAACTCATTTCATGAAAATGAATGCTGTATTTAAAAATATATATTCCTAATGCGTTCTAACGTTTTTTTTTCATTGTGAAAATCATGTGCAGTTTTTTAGGCAAAGTATTTTTCTTTTTTTCAACAATTGATAACGATATAGTACTTTGAAATTGTTGTTTTCTTCGGCTGGCCAAATCGCACCAAGAGCATCCCGAGTTACTTTCGCGGTCTGTGACGTCACCGTTTGAAAACCGGTATACGAACTATTCGTGTCATACGAGTATTCTGTCAACGACAGAAACGACAAAATCGTATAGTTCTCGTTTCGATCCTCTTTGTGTAGATACAACGAAAAGTGCCGCTAATAATTTCTGAATGTCCCACAAGGCTGAAAACATCGAAATCTGTGGTGGATGAAGAAGCAGGGTCAAATGTCCCAGTGTCAAAATCGCAGCCGAATATAAGTGTACCAACGAAGGGTTAAGTGTTCGCCTTCGATTTTGTTGAAACTTGTGTATGTGATGAAGCATTAAAAACTATCATACACATATACAGATTTTATTAACACAAATCAAAATTTATTCCAATCGAATCTATATTTACTTAAGTTGAGTATCTTTAATATTTGAAAAGAATACTGAAAAAAAATATATATATATATATATACATTTGTAACAAATTGGATCGTAGTAGTGAAACAAGGAAAAAAACCTATTCGCAAATAGATCTATTTACATATATTTATGTAAATAGATCCTACACAAATTAAATCTTTTTTTCGCAGTGTGCGAACAAATAGTTTCGTTGATTCAAGTGATCGTTTTCTTTTCTGTGTAGATAGTAAAAAACGAAAGCCGCGTGAATATGAAAAACGAGAATGGAACGATGGAAAAGAAGTTAGCCATGATGATCATAGTCAAAGAGTATTCTCATTACAGAGGACTGACGGCTATCTGGCTGATTGAACAGGTTGCAGAGGTTTACATACGCGAAATGTTACTCTCGATCTCCAAAGTGCCCGAATCGAAAGTGGGTGGGGGGATGAGAAAAAGAGCATGGGAAGGAACGAGGATCGTAAACGCGAGACTAATTTTCTCCTACGGGAACACTTCGAAGTAACGGCCAACTATATAAAGCTTCCTCCTTCCCCTCGGCGATTATCAACTATACACATTGGTGCAAGATATTATCGTGAATTCAAATTAAGATCCTCGGTTAGCTTCACTCTGCTAACTCAAACTAAGATGACCTCGTAAATCTGTTTCGCTCATAAGAACAGATTGAATTGAGGAACTTGCTTCAAGTACCTGGAAGGTTTAAGGACGACTGCCCTATTTGGATTTGAAACTCGGCTTGAACGCATATCCTTCGAAGTTGTCATAATTTTCCAATCGTTCTACTCATCGATTGTCGAATGATTTGTCGATTCTCAGTTTTACACGAAAGAAATTCATGGTTCAAAAATTGGTATAAAAAATCATCTTTATTTGTTTGCACGAGGCCACTATCAAATGTGCGAAAAAATAGTATCATAAGCGTACCACAGTGAAACGATAAGCAGTTTATCGGGGTCAGACAAATCCGAAAGTAGTCGTGGTTACTTTTGGACAATTTCCATAAGTCTCGTTATTTCGAATATAGGAATTTGGAATGGCCTTTGAAACAATTTTTTGGCCCACGGTGCGACGTCATTATAATGTCTCAAAAAGATTATTTTCAATTTGAATTTATAAACTTTTTACTCAATCGAATTTGTATTGCTCAAAGTAGTTGCGGGCGTGAATAGTCAGACAGAATTCACGAAAGAGAGTGATCTTTTTCGACGAAGCTACAATGCTTTCGCGTCCTTGAGGCCTTATGTAACTTTGAGAAAAAATCATCGTTTTTTTTATTGGCTCAAATGATATACAATATCCCAAAAATCAGTCGATATGCATAAACCTCCCATAATTGATATGGTCAGAAAAAAATGATTTAAAAAGGTTTAACGCCGTTTTTCTTACCCATAGCTCCAACAATTTTCAGCCCATTGACTTCAAATTTGAACAGGGGCTTCTTAGATAGATTTTTTAGCGAAGTACACCCGATTTTTACGATCTATTAACAATTGCGGTTTTTATAAACAGATGAAGACCGTTTTTTACTCGAAAAAGCGAAATTTTTCGCAAAATCGTACTAATTTTGCAAAAATCCATATTTCGTAATGATCTTATGTACTTCGATAGCAAAACTCATGTAAATTATGAAAAAAACATCATTCTAGGTGTGCATATTCATCTCCAACGAATCCGCCCGTAGAGGGCCTCGAAAAGGCGCTTTCCTTCTACCGGCCACTTGCTTGCCATTTTGTATTTTTCGAAAAATAAAAAAATCACTTTAGTACCTGCACATACGTAAAATGAACCCTTCGAACCTCATTTTAATTGCATTGTTGGGATTTTCGAAAAAAAAGAAAATTCCAAACAAGCCTTGTTTTCCGACCATGCAAAGGTTTATGAGACCTTAAGGGATAACACCTCTCTAGCAACAGAAAATAAGACCTAACTTTCACAATATATTTTTGGAGTATGAAAAAAGGAATAGGATTTCTGTTGAGAGGGTTTATTTAACACGTATTAAAGTATAAAAAAGAAATTTATTATACTTTTCGTACAAAATGGCGGTGACAGAGCCCATCTTGAAAAACGTGTTTTTTTACAAATCGCTTCACGAGAGGACGGTTTTCTCCTAAAGTATAAGGGTTCGAACAAAAACCAAAAAAATTATAATTTATATATTATTAGCTATGGGAAGTGTACATTTAATTTATAAAAACGGCTACGTACTCCCATAGAGAATGTAATTGTGAAGCTACCATCAAAATTTCAAATCGATCCATACAAAGGCGTTCGAGTAATCCGTCCTTCCAGTTTGAAAAAAATCCATAATTGGTTCTTTAAAAATAATGCACTCCAGGACCAATAGTATTTTTTGTTTTGTATAGGAGCCCAAAGTATTTTTTCAGCAAAAAAAACGATTTTTATTATCCCAAAAAGTAGACCCACTAAAAAACACTCTGAACCATGAAACTGATAAGATAATTACGACACGTCGCCAATGAAAAAGACTCGATAAATTCTATTGACCAGTGAAAAAAATGGGTTCGTCCGTTTATGAAACTGTTCTTTTATAATTTGCCGCAACACCACTTTTAAAAATTGAAAACAACAAAACTTACAGAACCAAAAATGTATTTTATCTTTACGGAAATTATTTGCTCACGTTGAACGATTAAATTATAACCAGCAATGATACTATTATATACATACGGATCGAGTTTGGACCCTCGTAAAAAAAGAATTCCTAAAATTCATCGAAGAGGCTTGGTATATTATATTTATCGAGCACAAAGCTCGGAGCGACGTAGGAAAAACGGCGCTTCCACGCACTCGTCGATAATGGTAGCGAACAAAAAAAAACATCGCGAGAAAAACGAAAGAAAAAAATTCGCCTGCGAAAAGTATTATCGAAGTGGAATTCGTTCGTGGAAGAGGGAGAAACGGAGGAACAAATAAGGGTCGACTTCTTATCTCAGGGACCTGGGATTTAAGTGTTCTCTTCGCTATTTGCGATTTTTCTCTGCAGGTATCTAAGGGCAACGTATAACGGACAAGCTCGTAGGAAAGCAAAAGCCGCGGACCTTGGAAACCATTCCTAAGCACTAAATCACTCCATTCCCGATTGCTTCGGCTTCTCTATATATGGTTTTTCGACCCGGATGCCCGTGGCGTCGACCCCTCGATGTTTTATTCCTACGCGAACCTTTTCCCTTTCATTCGGTTGAGCATTTGCAGCCTCTTCTCTGTGAATACTCGACGTTACATCAAATGGCTTTCCATTAGTTCGAATTTGCGAGAAAACTGTCACTTTTCAATTGTTCAGGACCCGTGTACTCGTCCGAATCCGTACTTTTCATTGTTACACACATATAAACACATGTACAGATTTAGAGAAGAAACAGATCCGGCGGAATGTGTATTTCATCAAACCACACTCCAATCTAACTCAATGGTTACGTGGAGACAGTTCCAAAAGGGCTTGAAACGATTTATTTCTCACGAGTGTGTACTTTGCTAAATTAAGGATGTTGAGTCCCTATGAAACATGTTAATGTTAACTGTTCAATAAATAGCTTCTTAATCGTCATGAAATTTTTACACGACCTCCTCAATACTTCATGTGAAAACATACGAAATTTTTAGAGTTCTATCATCATTACTTCAACCTCCTTAAGGGTTGAAATAAAAAATGATAAGAAAATTCTGAAAATTTGGTATGTTTATGTATGAAGTATTTAAGAGGTCGTGTTAAAATTTCACAACGATTAGGAAGCTCGTTATTAAAAAATTAACATTTTGTTAAGAACAATTTTTAAAAGAAATTTAAAAAAATTTATCAATAAACTTCGTTTTGTTTCCGTTGCTTTCAGTATATTGTAGATATTACAAAATTGAGAGGTCAAAAACAAACTTATAGCAAAGATACATCAGTTTTCGTAAGACAACATTTAATTTGTGAATGTTAATTGTTCAATAACGAGCTTCCTAATTGTGAAATTTTTACACCATCTCTGAAATACTTCATGCAAAAACATACCAAATTTTCAGAATTTTATTATTATTTGCGATTTGGGACTCAACATGCTTAAATCAATACATTTGTCCAACGTCCAATTTTCACCCTCTGTTGTAAACACACATGAAAAGCACATGCTAATAATTGTTTCGTTATATTTGTACATATTCTCGAAGATTCAATAAAAATGTGTGAAAAAATGCCGCAAGACACCTGGAATAGTTTAAGGCCTTAGGACACAGTAACGGGTATAAAATCATGTGCGAATTTAGGAATTTTTTTCGTATGAAAAAGTGATTCACTTATAAAATTAATTCCACATCTATTTAGTATGAATATCAAGCTGTTAGAAAATATATATTTTTTTTCGATGTACAAAATGGCCGACTACTAATATTTTCTTTTGTTATCTTTTTTAGGCGCTCCGTGGCGTGACATTTAGCATCCACTATTTTTTACCTAGAGCAAAAAACAAAAATTCTCGTCAATCTACATTAGAATACCTAGAGAAGTACGTAAGGAATTAAAACAATAGTTTTATTCAAAAGTTGTAGGTATTTGAACTTGAGAAATGAATTTTCAGTGAAAAATTTCGTTATAAGTGCTCATAAAATGAAAAGTATTCGATTAATCAGAAATTCCGTACGTAATTCTCTGCGAAATTCATTAGGAACATGCTTTTAAACTTGAAGTAAATCGAGTGAAAATTGTTGAAGTTACTTGTCACGCCAATTGGAAAAAAGCTGTTTCGAGAAGTTTCGAGTAGTCGGCTATTTGGTACATCGAAAAAAAAAATTTCTAACAGCTTGATATTCATACTATATAGATGTGTAATTAATTTTATGAGAGAGTCACTTTTTCATACGAAAAGAAGTTGTTAAATTCGCACATGATTTTATACCCGTTACTGCGGCCTAAGGCCTTAACCTCTATTCCACCTTAAAAATCGACTCAAAAACAGCGCTCCAGACAACAATATTGTCTTGATTACTATGAATCTCAAAAATCAAATATTATATTAGTCCTCATATTTGAAACGTGGATACGTATAAATACAGTTCCGGATTTTCGTTACTCTCTGACAGCTAATGGCATATCGGACAATGGACTATAAAACACGAAAGGATTATAAAATCTGCGTTGACGTGCGATAATAAAATCAGAGCTATTTTCTTTCTGTAGGCCAAATCCATTATTTTCCCATCTATCAGACCAGGCGAAAGAGCATGAAAAAAAAGAGTTCCCCAACAACTCGCTTTTGCATTACTGTTGGCATACCTAGCCATAGTGTAAATATGTAAGTAGCATTAATAGGAATTTCATGCTACCCGCCCGATAAAATCATTGCCCCTGCGTGATTTGCTAATAATGTGTATACGATACACATGTACACATGGTTTTCGATTAAGTGCGTATACATGCACATGCGGGCATAAATAAATATGTATACTAAACTGCATACGTTATAATAATCAAAATAAACAACTATATCCAGCGCCGTTAAAAGCGGCTACTCAATAATTGTTATTAGCAGACTGGCCGAAATTTTATGTTTAAACGCATGGAAGGATTCATGTAACGTTTCCACGAATATTGGGAAATTAATAATAAATACTGTTTTCGTATAATAAGGGTGCTATTAGTGCCTTTATCACCTGGCATATTTACTTGTGTTAATGTTGTCCAAATTCAATATTTGATCGCTAAGCTCGCGAATATAGTATTCCAATTCAGTTCCATAAAAAATACGAACCTGCAAGAAAATGGAACAATTGATTAGTGAAGCTCATATAAATCGTCCTATATAACCACGAGAGTACAATCACTTTTTAACTTAATAATAAAGAGTTAATAATAATGAAGAGTTAACAATAAATTGATAATGTATAAAGATTTAATCCAAACTTCGATAAGGTTTGATCCAAATTTGAAAAAGATTTAATCCGAACTTCCGCCAGAAATTTTCGGTTCCACAAGTTCCCATTTGAGTTAACGATCCATTATGAAAAACACTAACGTACCTATTTTTCGATCATACATCACCGGGAGTAGAAATATTGTCCGGCTGGCCGCACATTTCATCCGGGCCTAATCACGCTGCAGTATGGACGATTTCCTTACGGGGTGCCTTGATTTACCAGAACCGGCTGGGATCAGGCGATAGTCAGGCAGCTGGACTTACGGCTTACGACAATTCGCCTGATCCCGCTTCCTTCGCGCGATCATCGGTACTGGACCTCTATACAGTTTGGCCTCTTTCACACGTCTCACCTCTTGGCAAACATCAGACGAACTGTATATGGGTCATTCCATGTCAAATCGACAAATTTTTTACCTGACCCCCTTTGATTTCGCTGAAAATTTTCTATCTTTTTCTACCCCCCGAAAGTTAATTTTCAGAATTTTTTCAAATTTTTTTTCCCCACTCAAAAAAAGTTATGAATTTTTGAAAAAAACCGCTCTTTTATTTTTAAATTGCCAGAAATTTTTCAAAAATTGACCGTTTGGGAACTTTTTTTTTTCAAAATTTTTGTTTTTGAATGTAGTTTTCGAAAAAAAATATGAAAAAATTTTCAGAATCCCAGATATATGAAATATTTTAGTTTTTTTTAAAAAACCGTAATTTTCTCAAAGTCCGACCGTTTTTTTTTTTTTTTGCTCTAAAAATATATCAACTAATTCTGCAATGATCCCCGTTAATCAAAAGATGTGACGACAATCGCTTCTAATTTTTTTTCTTGATTATAAAAATATGTTTGTTGAATTTTTGCTGATTTTATATAACTTTGTTATGAAATTTTTTTTATTTCCTCGTGAAACCTCAAAAGTTGAAAAATAAAATTTTATTGGAGAATTTCAAGTGATTATCGTCCAAGAAATTGTTATTTTTTTCAAAAAAGTAAAAAAAAGGACTTTTCATACTCTTAAATAAATTCACCGTCTCTTAACATCTTTAAATAAATTAAAAACATTTTTTTGTATGTGTTCAAATTATATTATCTTTTATTTAACATAATACTTGATTCTAAAATTCAACATTACACCTATTTTTATTATCTCTTTTTACTGGATGATTCCCTTCTTTTCTTCATCGTACTGTGATTTAAATATTTTTCTGAAGAAGAAAACATCTTAACTTGCACCATACAATCTTCCAATGGTGAAATTTTATGGATTTTTTGTGTCGCTGGCATTGTTTTTGCATTTGTGAACCGATCTTCTAATTTTTCTTAATTAAATGGATTGCAACATCGATCAAAAAACTTCGGCATTGTAATCACTCGTTAACAAAATATAAATTAACAGCACTTTATGATAAATAATAGGTACTTTATTTAGCAATAGTAAGTCTACGTGACACGATGAACACAACGACAATGTAATTATTCTGAAAACATAACCTCCATATTATTTAAATGAAATGTAGATGATATCTTTTTTACCGACAATCGATAGCTCTTAAATTATCACATTGTATCAACTGGAGGTAACTTTTAAACCCATTGTATTTTTGAAGTTGTCATATTTCAGTACCAAAAAAAAACGTCCATAAGAGTAAAAAAATAACGTCAATGAGAGAAAAAAATTATTTTTTTTTTTTAAATAACAATTTCTTGGACGATAATCACTTGAAATTCTCCAATAAAATTTTATTTTTCAACTTTTGAGGTTTCACGAGGAAATAAAAAAATTTCATAACAAAGTTATATAAAATCAGCAAAAATTCAACAAAAATTTTTTTATAATCAAAAAAAAAAATTAGAAGCGACTGTCGTCACATCTTTTGATTAACGGGGATCATTGCAGAATTAGTTGAAGTATTTTTAGAGCAAAAAAAAAAAAACGGTCGGACTTTGAGAAAATTACGGTTTTTTAAAAAAAACTAAAATATTTCATATATCTGGGATTCTGAAAATTTTTTCATATTTTTTTTCGAAAACTACATTTAAAAACAAAAATTTTGAAAAAAAAAAGTTCCCAAACGGTCAATTTTTGAAAAAGTTCTGGCAATTTAAAAATAAAAGAGCGGTTTTTTTCAAAAATTCATAACTTTTTTTGAGTCGGGAAAAAAAATTTGAAAAAATTCTGAAAAATAACTTTCGGGGGGTAGAAAAAGATAGAAAATTTTCAGCGAAATCAAAGGGGGTCAGGTAAAAAATTTGTCGATTTGACATGGAATGACCCATATATCGTCGGGAAAATGTCAAGACATATTGTCCACTCTATGCATACATTCTTTATTATTCCTAATATTTTATTTATTCCTAACAAATCTGTGATTCATTTTCATCTGTTCAAAAAAATAATTCAGTTGAATCCACTGAATGTATCTATTTAATTTTGAAAAATGTCAATGAAACACAATTCTCGTGAAGGGGTCTTCTCACTTCAGACGCTAAAAAAGGCTATTTTCCTGATTTTTTAAAATCGGTTTATATTATAGATATTGATGAAAAAATTCTTACACTTAAGCAATACACTTTCGATATGTGTAAAACAATTTTGCATGCATTTATGTAACCCAAATAAACTTTAAACGCGTTTTGCTCAAAACAACGTTTTTCGACGGCTCGTTGATAAAATCTTCGAAACTACTGAACCAACCCTCATGAAATTTTAACCGCATATTCTTTACAACTATGGCTATAGCGCATATGAAGGACTTTTGTAAAAAATTTATAATTTCTATTTTTTTGCCAAAAACGGTGAAAAAAAAAGTTTTTTTTTGTTTTTTTTGTTCGGAAATGTCAGCCCTTTTGTTATTTTTGCATATATAAAAAATCGTATGATATGCGCTACTGCCATTAAAATACTGCATCTAAAACCGTTTAATTTTTTGGATTCGTATGATCCATCTCCGTGATTTCGTCAACAGCGCAGACCTACAATTTTTTAGGACATTTTTTTAACTACCTTTTTCGTCTATAAATAGTGACTTAAATAAATAAGAAGAATTTCGAATGTATTTCGAAAGTATATTTATTAAGTGTAACAACTTTTACGTCAATATTTATAATATAAACCTAATTAATGGTCTGCTGGGTATTGCAATATACACATCCACACATGTGCAAGTGGCGAAATATTTCCTTCGAGAAAGAACATTTCAGAAGGCCAGGAAATGACGAACCATGATACAAAATTATAGTGGTAGAACTCTCTATTGAGGGGTATAATACCTTCGTAACGGCAAAATCATCGGTCATTTTTGACAATTTATTTAAGAAAAACAAAGCGATATTTTCAAATTCGGTTTTTTCAACATGTTAGTACAAGTCTTAAAGTAAAAGAATTTTTTTTTCACATGATTTTTAAACAAAATGGCGGCGCAGTTGTCGATGAAAGAAAACTCCTTTTTTTCACAGTCCTCTGCGGGCGTATTCGCAGATGCCATAATTTTCAAGCTAAAACAAAAATATCAATCATGAAATGTTTTAATTTCAACCTACCGAAAAAATCCTACGTACTGAACTAGAAAATGTTGTCAAGAAGCTACAGTTAAAATTTCAAGTCAATCGATTGAAAACTCGAGGCGCTACGTATATGCCCGTGTCTAAAAACATAGTTTTGAGAAAAACGCGTTTAAAGCAATGTTGTTTCAAAATAATTTTCAAAAAACATTTCTTTTCCCTTGAGACTTGTACTAACATGTATGAAAATTCGGTTTTAAAAATATTGTTTTATTTTCCTTAAATAAATTGTCAAAAATGACCGTTGATTTTGCCCTAACAAAGGTATATTCCCCTGAAGTATTTCATCTCATCTTATTTATGAAATTTTCTTTTCTATATTCAATTTTCTAAAAAAATATATTTGAAACAAATAGCATTGTAGTAGGCCGTGAGACAGGGGAAAAAACCTATTCGATTTAAAAAGATCCTAATCGAATTTTAAAAAAATGGCAGTGCAGTGAAGAATATGCTGAGATGGTGGTTTCTGAAGGAACAGCGAGATTCTTTTTGCGGAACTGAAGTCAGGCCTTGATTTTGTACCGTGATCAGGCCTTGATTATTCACCCTGAGCTGGCCTTGATTTTTTTACGCTGACCAGGCCGTAGTCAGGGACTGCGTTGAAAAAATGATCAGGTTCTGATAAAAAATCTTGATCACGGCCGGAAAAAAGAAATAAGAATGGCCGATCAAGTCTTCTCTGTCACCGGAGCAAGATTTTTACTTGGCACCCTATTAATTTGGTAAAACGATGTAGGTTTCATGACTTCGGAGGCCTCCAGCACGTTAATTTATACACTACCGTTTCCCTGCTAACTTATGAACTTTCGCAGCTGGGCCGAGGGAAAATGTATGGCCCTCAATCCGCGGTTTGTGCTTCCCGCTACGCAGGAAATATATATAAATCAAGCTAGCATGTGTGCCAAAGTGCGAGCAAGCTACTTCATCCAAATCAGCAACAAAATCTGAATGGGATAGTCACTCCTTGTGATTGATCGTGTCCAGGACTTTGCTTGTACTTCACCGTACCGCAATAAAACGTGCTCATTCGGTGAATGGACATAAGCCAAGTATCAACGATTGCGATGGACGTTACCATCGTAAATCCGATTAAAGTTAATAGCTCGCAATCCTTAAACGCTCCGAGATTATATCATTCAATTATTCAGGCTGTGTATTTCGCCGAGATATGATACTTCCTGTTCCACAAGGGCAGCATTTACGGCATGAAAGATGTTTTCGTCTATCCGGGAAACCACCAATCTTGGAATTTCGTTCGATCGTGCATTTTGCAGGAACGCGGGCGGAAGAGAGCGAGAGCGAGATATGGAAAAAGGTGGCGAATGTAGGAATTCATAAATTCTACCCAGTTGCCACCTAACTGTTCGCCCTCGTAGAATATTCCCTTGGCTCCTTTTCCTTATTTATCCCCCACCCCTCACGATCTACTTTTTCCGCATCGCGGGGTTGTTAGAAGAAGCTACACGATCTGACAAATGGGAGTGGTAGATCAGCAGCGGAAGTGGCAACTACCCAACGCGCATGCGGCCACGTAATCTCGAAACCGAACGCGCAATTCGGAATTTTCGAGGATTTATAGGGCCGTGCTGAAAATGCCTGGATCGAGTTGGAGAGAAGAGAAAGGGCGAGGCGGGACATTGAGCCCCGAGCGGAGCACATCCAACATGTCCTGCAACTCTAGGAATGGGAATATAGAACGCGGGAGATATATATATATATATATATATATATATATATATATATATATATATATATATATATATATATATATATTCATATATACCTGTACATACGATACGTCGACTCTGATATCGTATACACAAAGTTCTATTTGCCGAAACGTGACTGCGGATTTAAACGAGATTTTTTCGTAAGCCACTAAGTGGTTTTCTCTGCTCCTCCGACAGTGGGACGATTAAGAAAGCACTCAACATAGCGACGAAATGAAGTGCTGCATTGAAAACGCAAACGGGACAACGAGAAATGCTAAACATAATTCGCAAATCATACTGAAATGAATGCAATTGTCAACGTCGTTGATAACACATTCAACAAAAGGAACGAAAGTTTCTCGGTTCCGCCTAAATTCGTATGATTTATTGCCAATGGATGACCTGTACCAATCTGTATTTCAAGTTATGACACAGGGATTTCAAATGAATTTTCATTTCATAGTGAGTGTCGTTAGCTACTGGTTGAGAATTTTGAAATTTTGTATTATTTATTATCATAAATTAATTTCGTGATATGTCGATGGTGACGAAGCAAATACGAGTTTGTTCTACCCTAATACATTTTGTTCTCTGTGTGGAGAGTGTGTTATTCGAAAACTTAGAAAAACGATTACAGATTCCGTGATAAGCGCTTTTTCCTTACTTCGGGATAGAAATAAAGGATCAACATAGATTGCCACAACATCTTGGCTCGTTCAGTGAAGAGTAAACAAAACGCTTCCACCAAGACCTATTCGCGAAAGATAGGTATGAAGGAAGATGGAGCGCACGGCCATGATGACTGATTACGTTTGGAGTTCAAGTCTTCATAACTCAACAGCGAAAAAATTGAAAAATACATGACTATTTTGTAGGTTTTAATAAATAAATAAAACACGTGTCAGTTATTTTTCGAAAATTTTAATCAAGGGGGTAAAGCAATAAAGAGAGTGTGACAGACATGCTGCACTTTGTCATGTCATTCTTTTATGACGCATGGAATGCTTTGAAGCAGTTGTTTTGGTTGTTGTACCACAAAGGCACGGCAGATTTGTTCACACACTGTTTGTCGTTGTGATATTTTTTTTCAATTTTCGCAAACTGCAATCTCGCGATAAATGTAGTTCTAACAATTTTCCATCCAACAAACGCCATCTAGTTTGCATGAATTGCACTAAAAAAAACTATATAATGGTTTGTAGCCGTCGTGTGACATTGATTAAAAAAGGAATTAAACGTCAGTATGGATTTTTGTGAGGACTTAGATTGTTTGCTACAGAACTGCCACACGATGATTTAAAGAGTGAATACGCAACTGTTTCGACAAGCCTCACTCAAGAAAATAGATTTAAAAAAGTTTACTCAATGCAAAAAAAAAAAAAACTTACATTTTTCAAAAAAATTACAATTTATTACAAAATTGTATATTTCCGTATTCTTGTGTAAAATATCAATATCAAGTGTTAAAATAGAATAACTACGGAGATAATTTTTTTAAATATACAGTTTTACGGCACCAAATCAATTGTTGAGCAATATTTCTACTACTTGTGTGACCCAGTAGAGTTTCAGCATTATTACAAAAGAAAATTCCAAAAACGTCGTTAGCGAAGAGTCCAAAGGCGATCTCAACTGAAAGCTGTGCGAAAACGTTTAAATTGTATTCCCCAAGAAATGCTGGCGAAAGGATGAAAGAAGACTTGATGTCTTGCCATTTGATCGTAGATTCATCAAGTTTATTACGTGATCTATGTACGTTCAGCAATCGTAAAACAACGCAGCCGGGTGTAGAGATAAAATTGTGGACTGACAGAGAGAAAAGAAGAGATGGAGAGGAAAAGAAAGAGAGCGAGAGAAGGCGAAACGGAGTTTTGGCTCGTTTCAGGAACATTTTGCTCATCGCACGATATTATATCACGGTAATCTACAGCATGTTGTTATGACGTGTAAAGCCGTGAAAGAGGAAGTGAGGGTGAGGAGGAGAAACGGGATTCGAAGGAAAATGGGAGCAAGAAGGTGGTAGGAAATGCGGTATGGAAAAAGACGGTGGGAGGGAAGAAAGAAAAGAATAGTTGCCTTCGTCATAAAGATGTTATCCATGCCTGGTGGGTAGGCTCATAGCAGCCTCATTTATCTCTGCCTCTGCTTTTTTTCAGATTTTCCTCTCTGAAATCGAAGAACCATCGCGAGGAACGTGGAGCATATTGCTAAAAGAGTAAAGCTCGAAATCGCAACCTGCGGAAGAATGTTAGAATTTGGACCATTCTTTCTTCCTCCCAGTTAGAATAGAGTAGGAAAATATTCTAAAAGGTCCCAAAACATAAGCATCCCAATTGATCAAATTGCTTCACCCATTTCGAACTTTTCCTATGATTCTATACCTCAGATTAACGAGCACACGATGATGACGATTGTGGTCGTACATGCTTCGAGTAATCCATTGGAACCGACATCTTTTTGAATAAGATTTCCCCTTGCTGTTTCGAAGGCCCACACCTACCGCGGCCGGGATCATTGGATCGCAGGGCTCTTTGTTGTACAACTTCTTTATCGCGATTGGGCACCAATTAGTTCTACGAAACTGATAAATTTTACTAAACAGATTTAGCTAGGTTTGCTGAATAATTATACTTGCTTGATCGCAAAAGAGGGTTCGATTGGATGACCTCGAAAGGAAAATTTGCAGATGTTTGGAACAAACCGAAGTCATTCCAACAGAAGAACAAGCTTATATAACACGACTCACTTTATTGTGATGATAGTTACAATTCTATCTTGTTCCAGCTGACACAACTCCCTAGACTGGCTATTTCTGAAAGTATTCTGAATCGGCGGTTGAACGAAGCACCCTTCTACTGCAACGTTGACGTGAGACAGAATCTACCATGACATTTTCCTGTCACACCATTTTCCAGGACATGTCGATGACAACCCAATGATCATTATTGTCTTGAAAAATCGTGTGAGGTCAGATAGAGAAATTCGCATTAGTGGGATAACGGGCAGTGTGAGAATTAGTTCCTAATAACGTTTGTGGCTTAATGGTCGCTGTGCTCTCTTGGCGCAGCAATTCATCCAGCTAGTTCGTGATCCATTAGGTCGTTCTGTGTGGGTTACAATTATGACGGCTTTCCAATATAAAGCTAATCCTGTATACAACATCGACTAGACCTAAAGGAGAGACCAGCGGTGAATCCGACCTTTCACATACATAGGAAGTTCCGGATCCAAAGGGCGTTGCATCATTCGGGGTGCGAGAGAAGATCCGACTGCATGAGCCGTCGTAAAGAAAAGCCATCTCCGTAGCGCCCTAGTTCCCGGCAGTCCGGACTATGGGGTTTTGTTGCCCATGCTCGGAAACTCGATCCTTTCATTACAGTCTCGAGGGTGATGTATCTAATGAGTTTCGTCTCTGATCCTCGCTGTGACGCTTCACCCACCTTGTGTCTAGCCCCAAGCTTCTGGTTGCAACCAGGTCCACAAATGTGCATGATCGTTACCCGGCTTATCAATCAACGTTTAATTCTCCTGCAGCTAGGCATTGAACACTTGCGCATCAGGAACGAAATTTCGGAGTTTCACGTCTTTTTGTGATGGCTACTATCGTCGACCGAAAGGATCCCGTTTGAGAGACTATGTTGTCATTGTAAATTTGAACCTCAATGTTACTCCGTAAGCGTAATCGTATGTACGTCATATATCATTGAATGGGCTTAGCAAGCCTTAGTTATAGATGATGCATATTCCGTTCGTCGTTAATTCCGGTGGAGAATTACGTAGACGTAATTGAATGTAGGAAAATGGACGGCCCTTTTTGGTGACCAATCGAAATATAGATCAAATGAGGGGCTGAGAACTCATTGAAACAGTGCCGGATTTATACTTTTCTTAAGTATAGCATTGCAAAAACTAGGCGTGTTTGACGTGTGTTCAAAGAATATAGAATTAATACAACATAAAGGCGAGACACGCGTTGCCATATCGATTCTATATACTTATGCATTTGGTAACACTTAATGCGGTAAAATTACACACGTGAATGTGCAATTTTTACGCATTAGATTGGTAACACGCGTTTTGACCCGACGACAAAATATTCTCGACAAAATTTCCGCGACAAAATATCCGACGACACAATATCCTTATGACAAAACATCCGCAAGACAAAATATCTGCCGATATTATATTCGCTGTCGGTAATTAAATGTTGAGGTGTTTGCTTGAGTTTGTTTGGTGTTTTGTTTGCGATTGTTTGGTATTTTGTTTGGTGTTTTGTTTGCGTTTGTTTGGTGTTTTGTTTGCGTTTGTTTGGGTTGGTTTCCGATATTATATCTGCTATCGGTAATTAAATGTTGAGGTGTTTGTTTGGGTTTGTTTGGTGTTTTGTTTGGGTTGGTTTCCGATATTATATCTGCTGTCGGTAATTAAATGTTGAGGTGTTTGTTTGGTGTTGTTTGGGTTTGTTTGGGTTGGTTGCCGATATTATATCTGCTGTCGGTAATTAAATGTTGAGGTGTTTGTTTGGGTTGATTTCGTGTTTTGTTTGTTTTTGGTGTTTGGTATACACATACAAGCTCTATAACAACAACTGTGGTAGCAGATCGCAATATACGGGTTCAAATACCGAAACCCATGGTCAACAAATCCATCGTGTGCCTACTCGCATCATACTACATCATCATAATGTATTTAGAAAAGACAACTATCAAAACTGTAAATATATAATTAACTTTATAATTAATATAATTAATACAATCAACACAGCGTAATGTATAAGTAATCTCCAATAAATACGATATTTTGACGATGAAAAGCTTTGTCATTGAATTAATTTTTCCGACGCATCCCATGTGTATGAAGTACTGCAAAAATAAGTATGTTGTTTCTACACACTTTGAGTGTGTAGATGGCTGCAGACACTTTTTACACGTTTTAACGTGTGTAAGAAAATAACACACGTAAGTGTGTTGTTTGAACGCTTATATCCGTATTATCTTTACGCCGTCATTTTTTACACACGTGAAAACGTGTAAAAAGTGTCTACAGCCGTTTACACACGTAAAGTGCATAAAAAACACACTTGCTTTTGCAGTGAGGCCACTTGACTTTGTGCCGCCCCTCCAATCTTAATCACTTGTATTTATCTAGGCCTTTATAAGTGCCTCTAAAATCCGCCATCCCCTAAAATCTGCCGGCCCTAGGCAGCTGCCTATACGGCATATTAGCAAATCCAGGACTGCATGAAAATATATTCCAATTGTGTGAGGTGACTTGTACTAGTTCACGATCAGGCACGTTACTCTGGGATCTTCTCGTTCGACACCTGTCATGTTTATTTTTTAGCAATAATTGACAGAAGTGAGCGAAAGTTACTAGGGTGGCTAGTTCAATAAATCAACATGTTAAAACATTCACGTTGGAAATGGAGAAGAGGTTGAGGCCCGTTGAGACTTAGATATTACAATCATCAGTAGGGCAATTGTCGGCTGAGGACGTGAGGGAGCGTTCTATCTGTTTGGACGGCTCGCCAATAAGTGAATCGTTACATCGATCCCAGATGGTACGTGCGACGGGTGAACTTGCCCAAGAGGATAATAGGTAGCGCGAGTTTACATCTGCTTTCTATCTACCTTCATTTCTCCCTCTCTCTTCCTCTCTCCCGTTCACTTTTTCCGTCTCTCTTCGTCACTCCCTAAAGTAATATACGTGAGTGCTTTTGGAAACTGCGGGCCAAGTCCGGATCGCACTAACGCCACTCTCTACTTCTCCAGTGATCCGTTTATTTGGAAAATACACACCGATTAACCTTAGCCTCCTGCGTCCCTGGTTATCCTGGCTGCTATCAGTTGATCTCGACGTTTGGTATGGAATGTTCTGGGTGTAGATTTCGTTCTCGACTCCGCGAATTAAACGGTAAAACATATCCATTGATTTCAGAAAGTTCGCATTTTCGTAGGGACCACATATTCTACCTGCTACTAGTCATCAGTTACCCCATTGTATACCTCTTTATGCGAACATGGATTAGGCTGTTTTGGAATTTGACTTGCCCTCGGAACTACGATCGCAAACGCTAACGCTGGATGGTTGTCTAAAAACTTGAAAAATTCATCTTTTTTGTTCTATTTTTTCAGACCTTCCTGAATACGTCCGTGAAAACCCTTTAATGATACTCACAAAATTGGCCAAATTATTGAAGTTATGAGGAGTACACTCGGGGAACGCGGTCGAGACGCGGCGTCTGTAAACGCGTTTTTCTCCAAACTAGATTTTCAAATTGGCGACGAAGATACCTTGATAACCAACTTGCCAATTGAACTCTGATCTGGTAAACACATACAGTAGCCTGTTGTCCAACGTTGGTAGCAGAATCAAGTAGAATTCTGTTTTTTTTTTAAATACATGTAACTCGTAGAATGGTCAGAAAGAGAGGGAAAATTGACAATCCAAGTTTAGCATGCCACAATTTTGTACGTTTTTTTAAGTTTTGCTGAATCTGCTACCAAATATCACAACAGCTTCAAAATGTGATTGGTTTCTTTTTTCGGATTCATGAAACGTTTATAACACTGGTCGCCAATTGGGCCGTTTTCCCCGTACCTTTGTAAACAATCCTACAAAAGTACATGATCATACATTTTTTAATCATTTTTTTGTTCACATCTTTTAGTCTTTTTGCTTAGATTTTTCATTATAAAAATGACCTCGAAATCAGCCCTCTACACAGCAATGCGGCCTAAATGTTAAGAATATACAGGGCTACTGGTTATTGGTCACGATCTCGTAAAAGGGTTTTAGGGCATGTCTTCCGCTATCAAATAACGCAGTAATACTTCATGCAAAAGTGAACCATTTTCGAGATAATACTTTGATTATTTATTCTAAAGTGAGAGGTGGGCATCTTTAAATATTAATTTAAAAACTGTTGTATGGAATCAAGCTTTGTATTATTATTTGTAGTTTCAGGACACAATATCAAAAAATTATCAACAATAAAATAAGAATAATCTGCATATATTTTTATATTCGAGGTCCACGACTCTGCAAGTCTAATCATTATTCTTATTTTATCGTTGATAATTCTTTGTTACTGTATCCCTTAACTATAAACAATAACAAAAATTCATTCCATAGAACAGTTTTTTAAAACGAATTCTCAAAGTTGCCTACCAGGAAAAATAAAAATATCAATATCTCGAAGATGCTTCACTTTTGCATAAAGCATCACTAGGCTTTTTGATCGCGGAAAATATGTCTTCCAAACATCCCACGGGATCGTGACGGATAAGCAGTAGCCCTCTATAATCAAGCGAGTTTACGTCCGACCATGTTTAGAGCTGCAAAACCAAGCTTCCAAAAGCCATACCCAAAACTTGGGAACTTTTCGCCCGTGTGGGGACTTTCGGATGTGAAAACTGAAACAGAAAAAACACACCCACCTACAGGTCTTAGGTTCGTTGCATTTGCCTACTGTCACGAGTACATGATTTATCATATTATATCTGAAAAATTAATACGGAGTGTCTCCCCGTCCGGTTATCGGACGAATAAGCGTATGTTATTCGTCCGGATAACGGCTCCGTTCACGCCGTATTTCCAATAGGCGTACATATTATTGTGATTCGTGTAAGCTAGTATCCAGACGAATAACATATATATATATAATCGTCCGGATAGAATGTGTTGAATTGATGAACAAACTATCGGGAAGAATAATTTACACGTAGTCATTCGAAGAAAATCTGTATAATTTTATTTGTGGTTGGGTTGATTGGTTGGGTTTGAGTTCGGGTTGGTTAGTTGTGTTTGGTTTTGTTTGGGTTTTGTTTTTTTCGTTTTGTGTTTTTTGGGTTTGTTTGCATTTGGGTTGGTTTGTTTGGTTTGGGCCATTTTGTTTGGGTATGTGGGTTTTGTTTGGGTTTGGGTTTTTAGGTTTGTTTATTTGGGTTTGGGTTGGTTTTTTGGGGCGGTTTGTTTGCGTTTGTATTTTTGGGTTTGGGTAGATTTGTTTGGGTTTGTGTATTTGGGATTATTTGTTTGGGGCGTTCTACCGCGTAAAATTAGCCGCTGTCTGGCCAAATAACATACGCTTATTTCGTCCTATAACCGGAAGGCTAGACTCAGCGAAATTAATATATTCACGACTTGCAATTTTTTTCTTTGTTTGTCATAACCTATTTGCGCAGTTTTCCAAGCTGTCTTCGGTTCCCATACAACAAACATATGCATGACGAAGAAACAGTTCTACACGTAGCAGTGCCTCTAGAACCGTGTATACATTTGCTTTATTGTCAAGGCACTTACTCTTTTTTCCGTGCTCAATGCCTTACCGTGTACGCGATTACGAGAGGGAGTTTCGTTTGCATACGAGGGCTCAACAAAAAATGCAAAGCACTCCCTGCTGCCGCCCATAGGTCGTTGCGGTCGATGTTTTGTTTTCTTTTTTTTTCGCGCAGAGCATTTCGCGTGGCCGTCGACTATACGTCACGGCTCAATGCTCTCCCTCTATCCGCTCTCTATCGCTATCTCCGGCAACTGCTTTCTTTTGCTCCCTCTCTGTATTTCGTTTCCATATCCCGCGCCTCGCCATTCCTTCCTTAGTGGTCAACTTCAGCACCACTCCCCCATTCTTAGTGGAATTTCCTATCGCGCCGACGGTAAAGTGATTGATGTTGAAGGCGTTTCGAGGCACGTGAGCTTTTTGCGGGATCGTGGTAATTACCCGCGCCCGGGGCCGGTAAATGCTGTGTAAACATCGGAGTTTGTTTCGCGCCCTCCCTCGGGCTAGTCCCAGCACCAAACCGTATATGTGGCCGTGCATGGTTTTCACAGAAAAAAGCCCCTCACGCTGGCACCCCACCACCAGTTAAACTAAAACACATTATTTCTTCGCCTTATCTCTCAGCGCTATGGCCTTATGGCGTTGTATCGTGTATACCTGCTGTGCGTACGACTTTTCACCAATACTAGATCGTTACTTTTCGACTCGCAGGAATCTAATCATATTTTCTAGTCAAATTAATTGTTCTACAGTTGCAGGCAATCGGTTTTTCTTCATTCCTACTGACCACGTTTTGTCCATTTTGCGTGGAGTGATGCAGGTTTCTGCTCTCCACCAATGTCCAGTTGAATAGATTGGTCGTATGGCTTGGAGGAATAGTTACCACAGTTTCGCCTTATCATTCGAAATACGGGTTCAATAGTACAAAATTCTGAACATTATGCTGCACTGCTTGAAAGTTTTCAGTAATAAAGGTACGAATCGAGCCATTCGAAAGAGCCAGACTGGCAATTTTATTCCAATATATTTTGTGGATGATACCAAATGATCGCCAGGTTCAACATAAAATACGTATCAATGTAATCAGCAGAAATTTAATCATATAGTGTTTCCCCATTCACCGCAGAGGGAACTGGGTCGGTGAAATCGCAAACCATAAGCACATAAAGTGCATACATGGATCCGGTGGCAGTTAAGCATTGGGCATTGATATCGTTTTGATGAGATGATTTATAAAATGATTTCTGATCCACAGATACTCTGTCGAACAAAAAGAAGAGCGGGGGCAGCAAGCTACCAAGAGTGAGAGAGAGAGAGAGAGAGCGAGAGAGAGAGAGAGGGTGAGAGAGTACATTACGAGTTTCTCGTTCAGTACATACACATGTCTACTAAATATCAGGCACCGTTCAGCCGTAGCTCATCCTGATGGATACATATAACGCATGTGTGTGTGACAGAGGTGCGTGCCGATGAACATTGAACGAACGCGATGATTCATCTAATTATCGTGCTCGAGGATGCGTTTGCGATAGGCAATTAATTATATTTGGATGCATTCGGATAGCACCGCATTCACTGGCCTGAACGTTGCTGCATTTATAGCCACCGTTAGAGCCATCATGGTGGCATAAGGGTGCAGTATCCAAAATTTGGACAGTTTCAATTTATCGAGCGAACTTACCAGGTTCGTAGTAGTATGCTTGATCCGTGTGAAGTCAGCACTAGATTCGCACGAGGCTCTCATTTAGTTGGGATCGCGCATTACTTGATGAGTTTATTCGATCCTTCAATTATACATTATGCCTTGTACTTTGAGTTTACGTAGGGGATATTTGGAATAAGCATTTCTTAGCATTTTTTTTTTTTAATAAAATTTTATTTAATTTTTATTTTGTTCCTTATTTTGGAATAAGCATTTTAACATTCATGGTTAAAGGACGGTGATAGAAAGTTGGAAAAACTTTTGATTTTCCCGAACAGCCGGCGATGTTATTAATACTACCTACATCTAAAACGCCTTGGCACGAAGTGGACGTAGCTACGTGGTGCATGCTGTATGCCGAAAACCGAGTCGTATCGACTCCACTTCTCTACAAAGTCTTTGTAGTCCTTCAGCCGATGCTTCCATACAATAGTGCTTTGTGCAGCTTCTTTAGTCCAACGAACGACTCCAATGTGTCTGCTGGTAGCTCCTTTGTTTCCTCTAGGTACGCTGTTAACGCGGGCGTTGCAAACAGATCCTCTCGCCTTTGAAAATGAGGTAACACGAGTAACGGTTAGCATCCCTGTGGCCTGGATGGCTTCATTAAGTCGGGCATCTTAATTTTTAGTCCCTCGGTGTTTTATTGTTTCTCGTTTTTATGAAGATGCTTGTTTGGACACTGCTTCTAGCGGTGAGCATCATCAGCATTATCGACATAAACGTTTGTTGCTTTGGGTTGTGGCCTGATGTTGAACAAATGGAACTTATATATTTGGTGACTGGTTCGACGTTCCAAACTTCCCTGTAATTGGGTTCCGACGGCCATAGTCGGAAGACCGCTTGAGAAAGGTAGCCCTACGTATTCCGCTGTCCAAACATTGGGTCCGGCAACTCCGGCCTGATAAACGATGTTCTCGACAGGGAGATAGATTAATGTCAATCGGTTAAAAGCTTGCCGACGTATAAACATTTTCCCGAAACCTTACTCTCTCATCGTGATGGTCCTTCCGTTTCAATGGACAGGATGTTCCGGCACTCGCAATCACCATCGCCGATCCGATCGAGTTTTACAGCTGGCCGATATGCTTATCGCACCTAATGGTGGGCTCGATCCTTGCCATACTTACCTGGGCTTGCCGTTCCGAGTCTTCTACAAGGCAGCTTTTGCTTCAGGGATATTCTGCCAGAATATGGTTCTTCTGGGGTTTCGGTAGCCCCTCTGACAGCCAAGCCTGTCATCGTGAGAGTACTTTCGGCTGTATCGGGATTTCTTCTATCTTTGGCAAGGTCCTTGTCGATGATCTCGAGGATTTCATCGTCTACTTCGGGATTGTCTTCTATGTACCTCTGTATCTTGCGACGTCTTCACCTCCACCCTCAATGGTTCGAAGGGCGATTTATTGAAGTCTAGATATTTATAGAAATCTAAATCACTACATGATGATGATATTTATATGATAGTTCTAGATATTTATTGAAATCTATGTCCCTAGATGATGATATTTAAAATCTCGTTACATCTGCCCATGTCTCCTGCAAGGCCAGGCGACAATCCACGGCTGATATGCACTTGGCTTTTTGAGGCTTTGTTCCGCTCGTGTGTCGAATGAACGCAGTTTTCGTTGCGTTAAGGAGGTACGATCACTTCCACGGGGTTAAAAAAGAGTCTAAATTAATTTTAACGACAGCTGCTCGCATTGTTGTTTACTTATGTTGATTATTCGTATTATCGAGTATAGTGTGCCAAATGTTGTGGTAAATGATGAATTTATCGCACGTGAACAAATAAACACTGAAGAATTAGATTGTCAACAACTCGGTAGTAATCTTGGTAATAATATTAACGCAATAAAATTCAAGCCTATTAAAATAGGCTTGAATTACCTCAGCGGAATTAATACGGTAGGCAGAATATAATTATAGATATCATTGATACGTGATAATTGATAAAACTCCATAAATTGTTGTTTGCATATTTTGTGGCGGCTTCTGTTCAAATTAATTCCAAAACAAAGCTGAGCTATGTTCGCCAAAAGCATCAGCTATTACTCGCGACGTTGCTAAGTCTGTGGGTGCTATTTCGTCGTTCTGACCATTTTCAACCGGAAATTGAAACTTTCTTGCAATGTAGTGCTTTAACTACACGGTGAAGATTGATTTTCTTATTTTTTACAATATTTATTATATCTGATCTATCGAATTTCAGTTTTCCAACGAGTGTGGTTGGATACGTGAGCAGAAAAACCACGATCACCGCACTTCCGATTGACCGTCTCCATAAGACGACGTGCTTCGGTAACTCAAAGTGGTAGACTTTGTAGTTTTATTGCGAAAAAAAACTAAACGGTCAAAAAGCTTAAATTTTGGCAATAGGCGCAAAAAGTATCCGTCAAAATCATATAAAAATTATAAATCCGACAGTTGGATTCATAGTAATGATCGTACCTCCATAAATTTCACTTCGCGTGTGGTCTTAATCCCATCCGAGGTTTTCCTTTCGTGGATGTTGTTTCATCTCTCGTCTGGACTCGACCCCATGCGGTGTTTCGCTTTCGTGGGTTTTGTCCCACCTCTCGTGGACTCAACCCCACAGGATGATTCTAGTTTTGTCCGGCCCCTCGTGCCATCCAACCACCGTCTACAAATCTTTTTATTATCTGTGAGTAGATTTTCCGTTGGAAATCCATTATCATTGTCTCTCTATAGCGGCGAACTGCACACTCGGCAGTACGCGATTTTTTCGTACTGTTTTTCTATTTTTTTCCAGTCTCCGCTTCTCTTTTTCGTTGGTGCGTGATTCGTTCTTCTCATGAGATTTTATCATGTCTACGGTTCCTAAATGCTACCTTTTCTTCGAAGAATTAACGATTTACAAAAAACCATGAGCATTTTTATGGAAAACCTGGGAAAGAAACAAGATTTTTTTCTTCTCTGAATCTAGCCTCGACTTCACACGCATCGGTATGCTGCTACTTAATCTATTAATATGAAACGCGAACTACGAAAATTACAATTGACGAATTGTGGAATTTATGGCGGCGCTTTTTTATTTATCATTTCTCACTGACCATTTTCTCAGAGCGTATTCGAATTCTAAATTCTAATTCTAAATTCTCTCATCTATAGATGAGAGAAAAGTATATAGTATTTACCAAAACCGCGCATGGTAAAAGAGAGTATAGTCGAATTGCCTATAGTTTATTGTCACCGCAATTATAATATGGCAAACACAACTATAAGCGAAAAGTATACGTAAACATGCGACTTTGGGGGTGTGTTTGACTATCTAGTACCTCCGTAATTACTATAGACTATTGTTAATGGCTTTACAATATCGATATGGTTAGTTCAGCTATATCACAAAATCGGCGCGCAAATACTGATGCTGCACTGAGAGCAAAGTACATCGTATTTATGAAAGACACCCACGTCAAAATAGAGGATAGTAAAAGCCTGTATAGTTGATTGGCACCGTAATCATAATATCGTTAACACAACTATAAGCGAAAAATATATCTAAACATGCAACTTTGGTGGCGTGCTCGACTATTTATTAACCCCGAAAAAACTACTACTTATTGTAAAAATATTAACCGAATGAACTATATCGGTATTGTAAAGTCTTTCACAGTACTCAATAGTTATTTTAGGGATACTAGATGAAAAAAAAACACTACCAAAACGGCATGATTAGATAGACGCTTATAGTTGTGTTAATCATATTATGATTCCATAAACTATATGAATTTTACTATGCCCACTTTTACCATGGGCGTTTTTTTCTTAAATACTATGGAAATTTTTTCTCAGTGCAAGCTTGTCCTATTTATATGGTTAACACTTGTTGAGTATTGTCACGTCCTGAGGGGACGTGGGTATATGTTTTATCGCGGTTCCCTCTTTTTAGCCTACGCCTAGCGCAATAGCTCGGGATGAGGGTGAAAAAGGGAAAGGTGCATGCAAAGATGGGAATGACGCAGTGACTCGATTAAGAAATAAATTGATCTATGGAAATAATTAACAATTTGGGATTTATTGAAATTAACCAATTTAGTTAATTTCGTCAACGTGAAAATACATAGAGGTTCGCTTACATTTATGATGCGCCGTGGATACGATAATCGGTTTACAGCGGTTGGGTTCGGGCCTCCGCAGATAGGTCGGACCCCTCGGTTGGGCACGCTCGGTGACAATGTTGAAATTACACGTTGATACAAATTTTTACACATGCGAGTTTCACACATACACATTCAACGTAGACAGTTAAATGATTTCTTACAGTTCGCGTTTTTATGAGGAACAATTTCGAAGTTCAAGTTTCGCGTTTGCTGTCAGGAGACAGATGTTCTACTTATTCCGATGAAAGTTGTTGGGAGACTGTTCTCTACGAGTGGTGATGGAACACACTGACTTGATGATTTTCTTCTTCTAGGATGTAGGAAAAATTGGGATGCTGAGGTGGTGGGAGACTGGCCCCCTGGGAGAGTGCACATTTGGGGGTGCATTCTTTTGGATTGGTGGAAAATATGTATAAGTTTAAATGAGAGTGGGAGCGAGGAGTAGGTTGCGATAGCCACAACCGTCGCTCTATTTCCGGGAATTGGAGCTGCGCTTCTTTATCTGGAGCGCGGAAAAATATAGACGAAAAAAGGGCCTTGTCGGCGCCAAGAACGCACGCTCGAGATAGGGCTTGTTGACCAAGGCCCGCGAGTCCGCATGGGAAATATCAACGCAGTTTTATGACCGGGTCAACTTCCTGGGTCGGAGGATTTTCTCCTAGCGAGTGTATATTTTAAGGATTTGGACATTTTTCCGCTCTTGGCTGGTCGTTATAATTCGGTGTCGTTGCGTCGTTATGTATTTACGTCTTTACGAATATCATCACGCATTTCTTGCGTGTCGCTTCACGTGTTCGTCATCCTTGTAACCCGAAGGTTTCCTTTGTGTATTTTTGGTCTTAAGGACACTCTGCGATGTACTCGGACTCTGTTCGAATTACAACGAGACTGTTCGAAATTTTCCCGCTTGTATATTTGTTCTTGATATCGTTAAGACCGCTACGCTTTCGCGTGGGAAGGTACGAGAAACGCTTAGTTATATTATTATGGATATGCTACGTTTAGTCCAGTCATTACGTACATTCAAAAAAGAAAATAAATTTGCGCTTCTAATTTTTTAATATGTTGTAGGGGATACCTAGAAAAGCTTAACTTGAGATTGTCGACCAAGCTTTCCTAGGAGCTTTCGCCGCCATGTTGAAAAAAGGGGTAAAATTTGTTTCTCGGCAATAACTCGGCTATCCGATGAGATTTCGAAAATTTTTGTAGGACACTTTTTGTAGCTTTCTTTGTGCTCTACAATAACGCCTGAATCATTTTTAGCGTTTCATGCATCGTTATCGAGATATCGATCGATAAAGTCAAAAATTTAGGACATAATTTTTGTTTTTTGCTTTTTTTTTCTTTGGGTCTTAATAAATATGAAAAATTGTGGAATTCAAACTTGTAGAGCATATTCAGACCTACAATTTCCTTCTTGGATTTTTTTATGTTGGACAAAAATTACGATCTCCAGCGCGCCGCAAAGTCGGTGAATCCACACTCAGCGTCGAGCGAGCTGCTCGCTCGGTTGTGTCTGGATGTCGAATCGAATGGGAAATTGTTCAGGAAATTGATGGGATAAAAAATAAGTACATAGAGCAACAAATTAAGGATCACACAATAGTAATTTATTAAACAAATAATTTGTTTGTGCAGTAAAAAATATTATTTTTTTACAATACAAAATAAACAAAACAAAATAAACGGAAAGAAAAATATTTTTTTCTGCACTCGAGACACGAACGATGGACTTTTTTCATGTCTTTTTTCGCTTGAATGGTCCAGGCTGAAGATCTTCGTCCTCCGTAAACTCTTCGAGTTGTTGTGTCTGTTGAAACGTTGGAAATGATGCTGATTCGATGAGAGCATCGTCATCATCATCGTTACAGACATCGTCGTCGTCGTCGTCAAGCAAAATGTCGACTCTGGCGACGTTACTGCATGTTTGCCCACTGCAGTGCATGCAAATAACGGAGCAACTGATTCCCGCTTTTCTGCACCCACAGGCGGCCTCACAATTTCCTTTACACTTACAGGAAATGAGCTTTAATAGTTCAGGCGGAGCGGGTTCCGCATTATCAAATACGAATTGACTGAATGAATTTTCCAGGATTTCACTTTCAGGTCGATGAATGCACGAATTCTCGAAAATCGTCACTTCTCGATACGGTGCACTGAACCCCATTGCCGATAAAATGTTGATGAGGCTCTTGGAACCGAATTTCTTATACAGATAAGTTCCAACACCGATCTGCAGCGGAGAGAAAAAAGAACGAGGACGCACAGCCGTAATTATTGCGTGAGCAATCGATGTGCACTTTTTTTTCCACGAGTCCAGTGCGCCACGTTTATCTTTCATTATTGCTGTTGAAAGAAAAACTTGTAGAGATTCCGGAACAGCGGCTTCGACATCCCGTACAAATTCATCCGAGGGAGGATAATTTTGTTTGTCGTAAACGACGCCTCTTATGTCCTCTCGAATTATAGCAGCAGCTTCGCGAATAACTCGGAGTCGTTCCTCGTGAGAGTTCTGCTTCTTTTCCTGGTACCATTTATCCGCAAGAATTTTAAATCCGGTGTTTCGGAAACAAACGACACAATTTCGCTTTTGTTTCTCGATAATTAGAATGTCCTCGCCATATTTCGCTTCTAAATGTGCTTTAACCGTTTTTATGTGCGGAACAAAATTTCCATTTACGTGACTCATTAATTCAGTCATCGAAAACTGGCATTCGTCGGAATTTTCTTTTAGAAATGAGTAAATCCCCTCCATTGCCTCGTCGACTTTGTTACCTGTCGGTCGTCCTCTTTTCGCACCCTCCTCAGGTAGCGGGTTGTACACACGATGCATGCATTAGCGATGGTAGCGAGCTTCTACGGCGATGAGATCAGGTACCGAGCAGACACGCTTGACGATAGAAGCGGCAAATTCATCGTTACGTCCGAGCAGATATTTTAGGACGTTATCTTTCATAGACTTTTCTCGAACCGTTCGAATTGCGTGTCGTCGATGCATTGGTGTTTTTGTTTGATCGGAAAACGGTACTCCACAAAACAAACATTTATTTTTAAAATCGAAACGGTCTTCGAGCTGCTGTTGATGTTCGGGTTCCGGTTCAGGTTCAGGTTCCTGTTCTTCCGAGACTGATTTTGTTCGACGAGCGACAAACGACGCGAGTCTTTCGTTCGCATAATTCTTGTAACACGCCCTATGCACACTCACAGATTCGACACTTTCTAGCATGCGTTGATGGTCCACATGTCCTCTTTTCTCACTCACCGTCAAGAGAGTTCGAACAGCTCTTTTTTTAGCAACATAAATGTCGTCGATTAACGCTTTTTTACAAATAAAACAGTCTCCCATGGTCACAAAATTGTTGAAACACGTGTGCTCACTTCGAAAGGCTCGAGGCAACTAACCGAGATGCTACGAAAAGAAGAACACGTTTCAACACGTAGACCCTAACAAAAGGGTCCCTTTATACCTGACCCCTCCAACTCCAACGGACGCTCTATGCGGGCACTCCGTTATAACGAGTTTACAGCCAACTAGATATCGAAATTTTTGCCCAGAATATCGGAACCCTCGATTTACACTACGCACAGCAAAAACTCAACACGATACGATATACTAACTTGAGCGCGCTCGACGCTGAGCGTGGATTCACCGACTTTGCGGCGCGCTGGAGATCGTAATTTTTGTCCAACATAAAAAAATCCAAGAGGGAAATTGTAGGTCTGAATATGCTCTACAAGTTTTAATTCCACAATTTTTCATATTTATTAAGACCCAAAGAAAAAAAAAGGAAAAAACAAAAATTGTGTCCTAAATTTTTGACTTTATCGATCGATATCTCGATAACGATGCATGATACGCTAAAAATGATTCAGGCGTTATTGTAGAGCACAAAGAAAGCTACAAAAAGTGTCTTACAAAAATTTTCGAATCTCATCGGATAGCCGAGTTATTGCCGAAAAACAAATTTTAAGCGTTTTCCAAGATGGCGGCGAAAGCTCCTAGGAAAGCTTGGTCGACAATCTCAAGTTAAGCTTTTCTAGGTATCCCCTACAACATATTAAAAAATTAGAAGCGCAAATTCATTTTCTTTTATTTGCCTTTTTTTCGGACGAAATGACTGGACTAGTTTCCGCCGTGGTAGGCCTAACTCTAAAGAAAAATATTCAGATCCGTCGAAAAATGAGAATGCCGCTATCGTGCTATTAAGCTTAAAAATACATTGTATGCATTTGGTCGCGACGTAACAGTATAAACGGTTACAAGATCTTGCGAAAAGTAACTATACGAACAACATTATGGTAATCTTATGGTGAAGACGTAAATCATTTGTGGAACGTGTCAATAAAGTAGAGACAGCAGTGGCAAGCTATGATCGATATAGATATATTAGCGCGTTCATTTATTAGTATTTAGAAATCGATATTTCGAAAACTATTGAGCAGCGCGAAACACCCATTTAAACAGTGACATATATTATCAAAAAGGCGATCTGTGCAAAATTCCACCTGTATCAGAGGTAACAACTATTCGGAATTGCAGCTGAAATTACTTTTATCCGTTATGCCAAATCTACGATCGAAATAACGTAAGTACCCGGTAGCATAGTGGCAGCGTGCGTAAGTATAGATAGGTAGGTCGTAGGTCGAATCTCCATGTAGGTGAAATATTTTCTTCGATAGGAATCATTTCAGGAGGTCAGGGAATAACAAACCATGATAAACAATCATACAGTTAGTACTCTCAATTGAAAATGGTTGAATTTTTTAATTTATGAAAGATTATATACATTTAGTAGACATACCATTCAATGTGGTAAATATCACTATTTTTTATAGTGTAAGGAAATATCCATTTTATGAAAACCTACTACATTATATAGCATTGACAATCAACGTATGCTTAAAAGATTGTTGGTTGCGGTTAACATATGAGCATAGTTAACACAACTGCTAAAATATCATAAGCAGTACTATATTTTCGGCTGTAACCATAACTATGAAATATTATTGACCCCTCAGGGTAATATAAAATATGGTTGAAATATGGTTGAAGTTACTATACATTTCTCTCAGTGTAAAGTTGAGGTCACTTTCTTTTGGAAAGTAGTTTTTTCAGTCTTCTCATTTTGACATGACTGAAAATGACTGATAAATGGAAACATAAACGCGATGTATATTTCGTTGAATACCAATAATTCACTTTGACAGTGGAGAAAAAGCGACTTCCGGATTTCTGAAAGATATAAGTAATTGAGTAAAAAAGTTGAATCATCTAACGAGAATTTGTGTTCGAATGGAAATCGTCATGTATGTACATACGAATGTTACTATATATTTCAGTACAATCTTTTTCCCATAACTTTAATTGTCTTCGATGTCTCCACTGGAAACATGACTCCGCCATTATCGTCGAGCATGTCTTCGTATCTCTGTTCAAACAAGACCTCGAATCCTGCTCGTTCGGCTGCCAACTGGGACAAGGGTCCAGTGAAATTAGTCACGGTTACTCGAATGTCAAGTTCTCGACCGATTTCAGTTCTAGAATTATATTTACAATTATTTCGACCCCCTGCCGTACGATCCTACATGCAAGAAATTTACGAAAAAATAAAAAGCTCCGTTCTATAGGGAATCTTCCAAAATATTAAAAATATTCAAAGTCAAAGTGACATGGATAAAAATAAGTTCTTGACACTCCACAGAGAATATTTATTGCCGTGGAATTTATTTTTATGGCTTTCAAGTGATTTTGCTTAAGGGGGGATTGTCTTTTTTTTCGCAAAATTTACCGCTTTTTGGGAATTTTTTTGTGAAGAAAGTATACAACGGAAAACTTGTGAAACGTGGCATATAGTTTTATTGATCTGTTTACTACATACAAAAAAATTTTTAAACAATTTCATCAAAAAATCCGCCTCCCACCCCCCTTGACGCGCGATGGTCCTTTTTTGATGGTGTGCACGATTTCTCAAAAACTATTCAACCGATTGCCTTCAAATTTGGACAGAATGCTCAGCTGACATCCTTTTATCGTTTGATGAAGCAAAAAAGCATTACGTTTAATAGTTTTTTATTTATAACAAAAAATCGATCAATTTTTTTCGAAAAATCGATACTTCAAGTTCAAAACATCACCAAATCGTCAATTTTTTTTTCCCTTCATCGATCGATAGCTATATGTGTCTAAAGTAAAATGCTTTTTGGGTTTTTGTTGCAAGATGAACGTGAAGGCTGTAATCGTGCACACCATCAAAAAAGGACCATCGCGCGTCGAGGGGGGTGGGAGGCGGATTTTTTGATGAAATTGTTTAAAAATTTTTTTGTATGTAGTAGACAGATCAATAAAACTATATGCCAAGTTTCACAAGTTTTCCGTTGTATACTTTCTTCACAAAAAAATTCCCAAAAAGCGGTAAATTTTGCGAAAAAAAAGACAATCCCCCCTCAAATTGATTATCAGCGATGATAAGAAATTCGAAAATTTGGGAAATGGCATCTCAAAATTGAATTATACCACATTTTTGTATTCGCCGAGCGTGTCCTCTGCAGCTAAACTTCCCGATATTTATTGGAGGCGGCATTCACGTATTTGGCAATAAAATGCCTCGTAAATAAAATAAAATATTTTATTCTGACCGATCGATAGTTACCTCGCATCGAGAATATATTTCGCTAAGCCGAGCCCTCGATAATGTGGATGCACAGCAAGTCCGATGGCTCCTATGTACATTTTGGTGTCATATTTTTCGTATACGTTAGCCTCATCCTGTACTCGAACGAACATTTCGACCATTTTTTCAGCCGTCTCCGAGTTGAACTACACATATTATGATTCGATTATCTTCAATCACTTCATTCGTGGGGAATAAAATTCAATTATTGGACTGAAATTGGTACTTCGTGATTTTACAACAATAAAACAGTTTTATTTCCTTTTTTTCCATAATGCGGATTAAGTTTTTAAAAATGCGTAAATATTTTCATACTGACCGTAAATACAGCACGATTAAGCTAGATTATTATCGGAAATAATACATTTTTCGATAAAAATGTATTAAAAATATTGTAAAATATTATTCGAATTATTAAAATCATTCGAATAAAATGTTATGTGAATTTTTTCATTAAAAATATTATTTAAATTGTTCGAAAAAAAATATCAGTTACTGACAGAAACAGTAAGCTGTTGCTGCAATACTCACTGTATTTTTCTGCACCACTGTAGCGTCCTTTTCACTCGAACCGATGTAGAGAACATTGACTCCCAACATTTGCGATTTACGCAAATCTGGGTCTATCAAAAAGGCACCGATGGAAAGTCCTTCTTCGAGAACGTTTCGCCATTCCCGTCGGAAATCGTCAATCGCACCTTGATCATTCGTCACTTTCATGCACTGACATATCGGTTCGTCGGGTATGTAATAATCGCACAAAAAATCCAGGGCCTCGTCGTAACGGTCCTCAGGAATATTTTCAATGGAAATTTTTTGGTTCACCTCCTCTCTCGTTCTCGCTTGACTATCGATCAGTCGCCATACTTTCGATTCGTCGTTCAATTTTGCGACGTTATTTGCGCCATTACAGTTAGTTTTCTCCATGGGGAAAAGCAATTGAAATATCGCGGTCGTACGTACACGTGTACAGTTGAATTGATATTCCGACACGTTGTGCCACGAGATACCAAACTACTTGTATTATATATAACCACTTATTCGTTTGAAAACACATCTTATCGGATTCCGTCACTCTTATCAACGATTTGAGCAAACTAGATTCATTCACGTGAAACTTGAGACTCAATAGAGATAGACAAAAATTGTGAAGGCAGTCGTTCCATGGCTCTTCCTATTTGCACAGACTTATATACACATATTTATTCAATGTGCAGTTGGCCACTTATGATAAGATAATATTGTAGTTCCACAGATAAGTAGAGCATGACAATGTGACGGCGCAAATTTAATAAGCATTTGTTTTTCCAGCTGAAGCTAAGACCACTTTAGCGGCAGAAAATAAGGCCTAACTTTGACAATTTATTTTTGGAGTATGAAAAGAAGAAAAGGATTTCTTCCGAGAGGGTTTATTTAACACATATTAAAGTATTTTTAAGAAATTATTATTATTTTCATCCAAAAGGCGACGACCGAGCCCATCTTGTAAAACGTGTTTTTTTAGCATCGGGATAGTGAAGCTCGAAAAAATCGACTCCTTCGGCAGATTAATTGTTTTCAACAATTACTTAATTGTTTTCAACAATTAATCTGCCGAAGGAGCGATTTTTTTCATTTTCACTATCCCGATGCTCAAATTCAAGCCTCCGAATAAATATACTTTTAGGACAGATGGTCGACACTGCCTTTTTTCGTATCGACAAACCTTCCACTTAAAAAACCTCAACGGGCTTTTTTTATATTTTGTAAAAAAATAAAAAATTATGATCTTTTTCGTGCAAGTACGTATTTTTCAACGCATTTTTCTCTATGAACGAATGTTTGAACACTTAATTTTTGTTTTTCTTAAAAAATAAATTTTGGGCCATAAAATAAGGGTCATTGACTACAAAAACGTCTTCATAAGAAAAATGCATCTTGACCGAAATACAACGATCTGACATTCGTCTGGGGTCGGAACGACCCCACATGCAGTCAGAGGTTCGTGGCGGAAGTGTGCAGTCGAAGGGTTAATATAGAATGGTTGACTATCACATGTTTTCCTATAGCGACATCTATTTTTTATTTTATGCACTAATAAGTAGTCGTAAGACGCTGCAAAGCAGGCCCGATTATCCGTCAAATCGTCCAGGAAGGAAGAGGAGGAAGAAAACATCAACATAGATGGACAAATGCATGGTGCTGGCATCGCAGATTAAAGGTAAACAAAAATGTCTAGGATTGAAGTGCTCGTACAACTTTAAACGCGTTTTTCTCGAAACCACTTTTTTCAAACTGGAAGGATGGCTTACACGAACACCTTTGCATGGATCGATTTGAAATTTCGATAGTAGCTTCATAATTACATTCTCTATGGGAGTATGTAGCCATTTTTTTGTATTAAATGTAAACATTTTTCTTATAAACAATTTACTGCTTATTTTTTGGGCAAGAAATCGACTCACTTCTTTCAAAGTGCGCCATTTTTTTTCAAAATATGTTTTAAAAAATCACTACGTAGTCTCATAGCTAATAATATATAGATTATAATTTTTTGTTGGTTCGCGTTCCAGGTCTTATATTTTACGAGAAAACCGTCCTCCCCTGAAGCTATTTGTAAAAATAGCTAATAAATAATAAATTTTAAAAAATTAATTAATCGCCTATTTAATTAATTTAAAAAATTAATGAAAAGAATATATTATTAGCATTTTTTTACTTCAATGACTTATTATTATTCACATTTACCGGAATCGACGCATAAGCACATTCGGTGCTCGTTACAAATAGCCCTCCTTCATAACGGACACTTACCTTTGTGTTTTATTATCGACATTCCAAATACATAATTTACTATAGTAGCGAAAAATAAAAAATATCTATGAGCATTTTCTATTGTTCTTCACTTACATGCAGTAATAAAAAACCAAATCTCCACAAACAAAAAAATGTTTTCACTTTCACTGCACTACTGCATGAACGGGGTCGATCCGACCCCACGTCCTTTTTCGACAGCTGCCATCAATACCCGGGCAGGATGGGGGCTGGGGGCCGAGTGTCCACCTATAGAGTAGGAGTGGGGGAACATTCGAGCGCCACGATGCGGCCGAATACATTATCGCGTTTTGCGATAGAGTCAATTGAAAAAAAAATGGAATCAAAATGCCCCCCTAATGATCATGCAAGATTATAATTTTTAAGATTACTTTATATTACGTCGGTATTACGTAATGACGATTTTAATCGACTTACAATTCAACTGTCATCGCAAAACGGCTTCAAATTTTATCATTCGGCGCTATCAAGCCTTTACAGGTACGTAGGATGAAGGTCGCACTTCGTTAGGCGGACGGAGGCATTTGTGATCTCGTACAAATATTTCGTTTCGTTATCGAGAGCTACGAAATCTCAGAATCTTGCAGGTAAGTGTTTTAGTCGATGACTATGGAAAAAATAACATTTCGTTTGCAATTTATGTTCCGTGGTAATTTTTAATAAACTTACTTTAGTAGTAATTAACATTCTCAAAAGTTTTTAAGTATACCATTACTTCTGTGTTTTTGATGATGACGTGGTGGTTTTTACTTTAGATTCCGTTCCAATAAAAAATCTGCATGTTTCTAGAAAATTTTAATCTATCTAAATCTATCTAATCTAAATCTATCTAATCTAATATCTAAATAATCTAATAATCTTAATCGATCTAAATAATCTCTAAATCTATCTAAATTATATCTAAATAATCTAATAATCTAAATCTATCTAATCTAAAATATAAATCTAGAAAATTTAAATAAAATTTAAATGAAAATTTAAATAAATAAACTGTAAATCTTGGTCAGGAAACATTATTTTGTGCGACTTATCTGAGATAGAAGCGAAAAAACAGGACACCCTGTATATATGCCCGTTCCTGAATCTGTTTACTTCGGGCTGAGACTCGACAACATAACGATGAGTCAATATTGTAATTACGACAGTGGCCAAGTTTGGCAAGAAGTTTTCCTACGTTGGTCGTGTGTACATAACAATATTTGCATTATAAAGGCATACTCAACAGACTAATTATTTAGTTTAATTGGTTTTCGCCTGAGTAAAAAAATCGTGTTAAGGTGGCTGTGGGAGTAAATTAGAACGATATGATTTACATACTTTTACTCTATGTTATGAAACCAGTTATAAAAATAGTGGTCGCTCGTTGTCAATTTTCATGACAAATTAATTTTTGTAGCCATTTTTCCAATAACATTGGCAATAATGCTCGAACTTGTATGCACTACTACATGTTCTAGCAATAGGTTTAAACTATTTTCAAACTAATCAAACACGGAATGGAAAACTTTTTGCAATGGCTTCCATAAAGCAAAATGTTCAAAAATTCGACAGCAAGAATGTGAAAAAAACGTTTACATATGTGGCATACTACGATGTATGTATCAATAAGATTGATGCCATTGAGGAGTTGGAGGATTGAGGAGTTACGTAGGTTTCGAAACCAAAAAAGCGTATTTTCGCCATTAAAAAAAAATATAACGTATAAATTATTCATTTAAAATGGCAAGCACATAAATAAGCAATATTTCAACAGTATTTTTAAAAAATTCATCAAAAAATTTGGGACCTGGTTTCCGGAGACTCCTCAAAAAAAGTGTCCTCGTGGCGATCAGGATAACTCGTGATAGCTTTATCTGAAACGGAAAAACCAAATTTTTTCTGTTAGTATGTACATATAGCTCGTGATTGACCGAAGAAGAAAAAAAAATGAAATTTGAATTTTTGGCAAAGTTGTATGCAAAATAGTACAATTTTTGGTACAATTTGCACTACGTATAGCCTTGTAAAATTAGTTGTGATCGAAAAAAACCTTCCTTCAATCACTAGTCAATGCTATTTTGAAGAAGTCTGCAAAATTTAAATAAGATCGGTGCATTAGTTTTTGAGAAATTGTGTCCACTGAGTTAAAAAATAGTGTTTTGAGAAAAATGCCACCTGCGTCACTCCCGGCCGGTCTTTCCCACCGGGGGAAATTCCCAAAAGCTCTCTCTCCCAGATTTTACTCCGATTGGCCTAAAACTTTGGAAAAAAATTCTAGACATATTGTACTATCAAATAACAAAATTAAAAAAATGGATTTTTTGAAATTTTTCAAACCCACGTAACCCCTTAATAAAGGTACATGTCCTACGGTCGGGCTTTTTTGATAACACAATGGCGTATTCAAAGGATTTCGGAGTCAGCAGAATGAATCCATTTAGATCAAATGCACATTTGATATGGAACCTTGGATTTGCACAACAAAAAAAAAGAAATAAGAGCGTTTTTGAGTACATGGATAATGCAGTGAAGCATAAATGGTAGGTGCACTTTTGCAATATCGCGAAGTGACTCTCGGTATATTAGTAATATCGTATAATATACAGTAGCGTGACTCGAAGGGAAGCTCGCGAAGTGGTAAGCCTTGCTCCGGAGTTTACACACCTGCGACGAGAAAATTGCTCCGGCGAAAATTTTCTTTCACCTTGTGCGGAGAGTTTATCTCTCGGCTGCTAGGCTGCATTCTACAGTACACGATATAGTATTTATATAATATTTCGTGCAAAGCGGATGCTCTTTCGAGTTATTTTGCTCTCCCTCCGGAGTGTAATCTCCGGAGTGTTAGTGGTATAGGATATAATTAAATTTTCGCTTCGCAGCATCTTTATAATGTTGACATAAAAAAAGATTTAGTTTGCATTTTTCTTCCGAAAAGAAAACTTTGATTAAGCGTAACGTGGCAATCCCGCTGTCCCGGAAATGTGGCTAGGCTAAAAATATACGACATATGAAAGTATTCATTCATTCAAAATTAAAATTTTATGGTTGTTATGGGGCCAGGCCGAAATGCTACCACTGATCTGAAATTTTCTCTGGAAGTGTATAATCCCTTTGCTGATCATCCCGTGCAGTTTGGATACGATGCCCAGTTCCGTTTTTTTTTTAAGAAAAAATCGAAAATGACGTCTTTCGTGGGCCAAATTATGCCTATGGAAAATATCCCTCTCTGGAAACTACAAAAAATCGTTTTTTTGCATATTGTTATAGTCCGAACTTTCAAGAATATTTTGAGACCATCCGGACCCTGAAATTTTAAAAATTGAAGTACTTACATTTTTTTCATGCATAACATTTTTTTCATGTATAACATTTTTTTCATGGATAACATTTTTTTCATGCATAACATTTTTTTCACGTATAACATTTTTTCCATGCATAACATTTTTTTCATGCATAACATTTTTTCATGCATAACATTTTTTCCATGCATAACATTTTTTTCATGCATGAAATTTTTTTCATGCATAACATTTTTTTCATGCATAACATTTTTTTCATGCATAACATTTTTTCCATGCATAACATTTTTTTCATGCATAACATTTTTCCCGTACATAACATTTTTCTCATGCATAACATTTTTTTTATGCATAACATTTATTTCATGCATAACATTTTTTTAATGCATAATATTTTTTTCATGCATAACATTGCTTTTCAGTATATCGGAAAATTATAAAAGTTTTTTTATTTCTTCCAGATTATAGACAGATTATAGACAGCTTCACTTTCTCTTTCCAGCAATTTTTTTTTCTTGGACCGAAATTCATTGTTGGCAACTCCCTCGGCCCATTTTGAGGTTGTGAATGGTGCCTACGTCTCAGCCTCGCGACACTCCTGCCAACGTGGGCACTTTCATGTACCACAATTTACATCGTTGCCTATTCGTACCGCGTTAATTTGAGCGAACGAAAGTTATGCGAAATAATTATACAGAGCAATGAAAATATTTAATGTAATCATCGAATGGAACAGTGTACAGCTATTTAAGACGGAATGATACCTCATCGCGGTCGGTATGGTAGAACAATTATAGATACCCAACAATCTCTGAAACGGCTCTTCAGATCTCGTCAAAACTTTGCCAAACGACGTCAAATAGATAGACGAACAGCTGTCTGCCCCTCAAATTTTCTGAATTTGAGAAAAAAACGTAGATTCGCTTATCATCAGCTGATCTACGTTTTTTTCTTTCAAATTCAGAAAATTTGAGGGGCAGACAGCCGTTCGTCTATCTATTTGACGTCGTTTGGCAAAGTTTTGACGGGATCTGAAAAGCCGTTTCAGAGATTGTTGGGTATCTATAATTGTTCTACCATACCAACCGCGATGAGGTATCATTCCGTCTTAAGCAAAAGTGTTTGTTATTATATCAAATACTTCCAATTATACACTTTGACGCGAGGTTTTACGTATTAAAAAAAAAACGACGAATGAAGATTTTTTTTTGCTTCTTGGTAGAGATATTTCAAATCAACTATTGAAAAATTAGGAAGAGGGGAGAGAATATTGCACATCAATTTGAAGTTTGATATTTCGCAACCGGAGCTTAACGGGCTACATCTACCTAGCTGGTACAAAAAATAACATTTCCCGAAAATATTTTTATTCGATAGTATCACCTTTTAGCTATTTTCCCTAAAAATTTCACCGAAATATTCCCAAAATTAAATAGGCTACAAGCTATCTCAAGAACCCCTTGATGGATTGTTTCCAAATTCGTGAAACATGCAATGGAAACATTTTGAGGTTGGAAGCGATCTCCATTTTTTTAAACTAATCTTCATTTTTTTAACAGTTACGTAAAAATTAGGACTTTTTTCATAGATTTTGTATGCTCGCGTTTCAATTCGTGGCCACGTTGTTAAAAAAATTATTTAAAAAATTGACGATAGTCAACGACTTTTATTTATTGTTAACTTGAATAACCCGTTTGGTTTTTAGACTTCAGATGGACCGTTTAAGCTAGAGAGTGTCCACCGCCAAACGTCGCGAAAATTTTCGGTATTTGCCGGCAGCCACATTTTTGTTGCATTCTTTATTTTTCGGTGATTTTTTGAAGGCTTTCAAAATATGTACCTTTGTGTTAAAAAATGCCTTTTCACCAGCCGTATACCAGAAAAAAATTTGGAATTTGGCAATTTTTTTGGACCTCTAGGTAGATCCTTAAGATGGTTATGGGGTCAGGCCGTTGGATGGAAAGGAAAAGTGTCTACTGAAGCTGTCTATAATCTGAGGGGAATGAAAATCTTTAATAATTCACCGGTATTATAGAAAATTATTTTGTGTTCGAAAATAGTAGCTCTGAAATTTCCTTGAAATTTCTAAAAACTTATAATTTCTAAACATAGATCTCAAATTAGTAGTAAGTAAGTATTAGTAATCAACAAAATAAGATAAATAATATTTATCGTTTATTACTCTGACCGAGTACTTTAAGGTCCGCGGGCATAATTACCAAATGCGGATAAGGTAGGTAACATTTGTGCTGTCTACGACATTGTCATGTTTCCACAGCCAAAGAGTTTGTAAAAAAAATTAACTATTTTATAACGGTGCAGTGAATCTACTTTTTCATGGTGCCAAGGGTTAGTCCGATAATTAATCAAACCGTACCTATGTTTACAGCTTCGTAATAGCATTTTTTGGCACATATAAACAACGTCCACAAAAATCTTTGGGAGGTTTTCATAAGCGTAATGTGATTACCTTGAGCTCTTGCCACAAATGTTCAATCGGATCTAAATCCGATGATTGCGAGGGCCATTCGAGAAGGCGCACTTTTCGGCTTTCAAGGAAATTCTTCACAAGACGCGAAGCATGTTTGGGATCATTGTCATGTTGAAATATCCACCCATTCGGCACATTTTTCTTTGCACATGGGAGCATATGGTCTTGCAATATATTTCGCTACATTATAGCGTCCATATTGCCTTATATTTCTATTAGCGGACCAATACCGTCATCAAAAAATGCTCCCAAAACTTTAACATTTCCGCCACCGTATTTTACAGTTGAAATTTGATATCGTACACCGTCTCTTGTACCTGCTGTACGTCTTACTTACGTGCGACTACCACTTCCGAACAATTGAAATTTGGATTCGTCGAAAAAAAGAACTTTCCGCCAATTCGATACTGCCCAATGTTGATATTTTTCGGCACAATTCAATCTAGCCTTCTTGTTTTTTGTGCTAATGAGTGGTTTCTTTACACCGACGCGCCCAATCGATCCCACAGCCTTCGGACGTCGGGATACCATACTCCGACTGATATCAGCAAGATTTTCACTGCGTAATTCTCGCGAAATTATTGCTGCAGTTTTTCGCGGATCTATGACGCACTTTCTTTTAATGATTTTGTCCACGCGATTTGAAGTTTTTCGTGGTCAACTTCCGCTTCAACTTTTATCACACAATGAATTTGTTGATTTACATTTCGCAATAATACGGTTTACTGTGCTTTTCCCAATAGATAAAGTATTTGCAATATCACGAGAACTCTTTTCCTTTTCAAATAGTTTTAACACAACTTCGCGGACCTCAATTTTTGTGTGTTTCGCCATTGCGGCGGAAATAGAACTGATTTTTTCACTTTTAGTTTTAACTTGCACTTAACTTGTAAACGAAACAATGCAGTTGTTGCAGACGAAGTTTCACAAATTTGCAGTTAGTGAAACAGTCATAAAATTTGCACTAACTCATGCCTGAACTTACATAGATTATCAAAGCCTTTTATTTTTATTTTTCAGACCAATCATTGCCAAGTTGTCAATCTGGCCGTTGGACGACATTTTTTACCCAGAAACCGTATCATACCTCTATAAAGTGGACAATTTTTTATTTTTCTCATAAAGAATTTACACAGAATAACTTCAGTGTATGCCTAACAAAAACCTTTTTTCCAAATTCCAAATAAATAATCTAGGAGATTTAAAAAATTCGGAAGACGCGACCTTTTTCGGCCTGTCACGATGGTGTCCTTCGATATAATACAGTTTGTTTGAGATACACAGAGAATACGTAGTAAAGCTGAGGTGTGGGGTCCATTGAAACATAGCATACGGCACACAGTGTAAACATATTGCAAAAGTTAGGGTTCGTGTCACGTGTGGCACAATAAGATACGCTGTGAAACATACTGGAGATCTGTACGTATAGGATGTGTCAAAACAACAAACATGGAGATTACGTGTGGAGCTCAATATCCGATAAACGTTTACTCTGCAAATTTGGAAACTTCATTTGCAACAACTGCATTGTTTCGTCCACAAGTGTGGCAGGTTGTGCCACCTTACTAAAAGAATATGCCTTCCGAGTCCATGTTGTTAATGCCACTTATCGGATATTGTATTCCACACATAATGCCACTTATTGTATTCCACACCTAATGCCACTTATCGGATATTGTATTCCACACATAACCTCCATGTTTCTACCTTATACAGGGTGTTCCAAAAGACACACAACAATAAAAATAAGCCACGCATGTTAAATGTTGCGCGACATTGCGGACACCCTGTATTAAAACAAAGATATTCGTACTGTTCAAACATATGGTACGTTTTATTAAGGAGCCTTTTCACTTTAGACGCTAAAAAGGCTATTTTCATGAATTTTTTGATGGGTTTATATTATAGATATTAATATACAAGTTGTTACACGTAATAAATACCCTTTCGAAATACATTTTAAAAATTTGTATGTATTTTGGTAACCGAAACAAACTTTAAACGCGTTTTTCTCACTACAACGTTTGACGACGGCGTGTTGATAAAATCTTCGAAACTACTGAACCGATCCTTATGAAATTTTAACAACACATTCTTTACAACTATAGCTATAGTGCATATCAAGGATTTTCTTAAATGTTGAGAAATGTCCGGCATTTTGGTGCTTTTGCATAGATCAAAAATCGTATGATATGCGCTATAACCATTAGCATACTGAATCCATAATCTATTGACTTTTTTGTTTCGGATGATCCATCTCTGAGATTTCATCAACAGCGCAGACCTGCAATATTTTTAGGACATTTTTTTAACTATACCATCTTCGTCTATAAATAGTGACTTAAATAAATTAAATTTAAAAAAAATATATTTCGAAAGTGTATTTATTAAGGCGTTATACGCAGTTGCAAGGCCAAAAAAGTCGTTTTTTCACGATTTTTTTCTGGAAAAGGCCTTTATTTGGGCAAAACGAAAAGCATTAGACAGTGTAGTGGCATCTTTTAGCTTTAGATTAGCATTTTTTATTTTCAAAAATATTCATTAACATTGCTCCAGTAGGAAGTCTCCTGAAGGTCCCCGAAAAAAAAGTGTCCGGCGGTGAGCAAAGTATCTCCGGTTTGGATTATCTAAAATGAAAAAACCAAAAAGATCCTTTCAGGGGATAGATGAAGCCAGGTATTGATCGAAGGAATAGTCGAAATTTTAATTTTTGAGAAAATGGTGGCTCCGGAAAGAAAGAATTTCGATTTTCGACCAAATCTTTTTCGTTAAAACGTTGAAAAAAAATATAAATAATTATCGGAAATCTTATTCCTTCGATCAATACCTGAAGAATATACCTGACAAGGTTGTGTTAAAATTGCGAACCGGTCGGTTGAGCCGTTTTTGAGCAATCGTGCTCACCAACTTTGAAAACACCGTTTTGAGAATAATGCGTTTGAAGTTTCAACAGTCGTTGACGCATATTTAAGATTTACTTTGCAGCGCTCCGAGCGTCCTTACAAATATGTGTGTATTTCCAGGAATATTCGCTGGATCGATTTGAAATTTTCAGGGAATATACTCACGTATTTGTACATTCCGAAAATGCAATAAAAAAATTGATTTTTTTAAATTTCTATCTGCCTGCAAATGCAATAAAATGCAATAAGAAAATTGATTTTTTGAAATTTCTATCTGCCTATAACGCCTTAAGTGTAACAACTTTTATACTAATATCTATAATATAAACCTATCAAAAAAATCATGAAAGTAGCCTTTTTAGCGTCTACAGTGAGAAGACTCTTTGGTCAATACTTTGGTGGCAGGCTTTCCATAATTATGGAGAAAAAATATCCGTTTGCCAGACGAACTCGTAACACAGGGCTGACGCGTATATGGTTCTATAAACGTGCCAACGGACACCGAACCTCCCCCTATTCCCTTTCTGTCACTGCATACCTTATCAATTTGGACCACACTGGATCCCACATCGAGTTTATAATATATATCCCATATGATTTGCATACTGAATGACTTCACGTCGTACGCACACGAATATTTAGCCCAGATCCCAACAAGTGTCCTAAAATGGTACTTTTGATCGTAGAAGCCCTAGAACCACATAAACAACGAATGAATTATGACTAGGTGAAATTTATTCTACAAGGTCTCGCCCACATTTCCATCTGTGGCGAAATGATAAAGGCCTTTTTGATACGACCTTTGCCTCGAAGTAATTCGCTTCGGAATAAGAAAACTTTGACACCGCACGTATTTCACAGCCCCGGTAGATTGAAATCCCGCACTGACACGCGCCAGCAAAAAGGACTCTCTCCTCTTCTTGGGGTGCGACGCCACCGCGGCTTTTCATTTAAGCGTATTTTCGCCGTAAATATTTTAGAAATACGTGTTGTTTTATGTGTGACACATTTATTTCTTTTGCTGGGGTAGTTTTTCACTGTCGTTGCAGCTCACTCTTGAATTTATGAATTGGATGAAAGAAGAAAGGAAAAAAAAAAATTTAATCGGAATCGCCGTAGAAATCCAGTGAATGGCCATGCTGCTGAACACGGTTGCAAGCTCAGTTTCCGGCGAGAGGCTTCTATTGCGAATTTATATGCATTGTCTTTCGCACGTCGGGCGTGAACTGTTTGCTAGGGTCGTTTTTGGCTCGACGCGAGAGCATCGAAACGATTTCCGGTGGAACGAGCATCGGCAAAGTGTCCATTCATGCCGCACACGCAGTGTCCTTCATTTATATGCATATGGGCAATTCCGAATGGAGTGAAACGACGTTTGGCCCGAAAAACGTTCGGCTCCAGGCACTGCTCCGAAAGGATAAAAATATACAATAACCAGCAAAAAAAGCATCGATAATGAAGAACTGTGCGAAATATTTTTTCAAAGACATACGAGTCGGATTTTGCATGGAGAAACGTGAACGATGTTCGGTTCTAGTTGAATAAGAACCACGAAAGTCTTTTCGTTTTTTTTGGAAGGAAATATAATATCGTGTATTTCCATTTTCTAGACCACGAGAAACCAAATTAGACCATGAGAAAAAATAGTGTTTACAAAAAGACGCCCTCCTCGGCTCAAATTCTTGACATGTTTTTCTTTAGGCGAGGAAAAAAGGTGCTTATTTTCACGATTTTTTTTAAGGAAATATTTCTTCACCATTTTTTAGACTTGGGGTGTTTTATTACTACTTTTGGATGTTCCATGGTTTTTTTTTTATTAAGGCGAGAAATCCCTTTAGGAGCGTGAAAAATAGGTATTTTTCGGGAATTTTTTTAGAAGGAATAAAAAAATCTAATCATTTTTAAATCTGGACATGAGTTTATTATAACTGTCGTTTAAGAAAAAAAAAAAAATTTTGGGATGACCAACAAAATGGCGTCGTTATTAAGGGTATTCGGACGCCTGTTTTCCGCGACATCGAAAAATGCTGCAGTTGTCACGCTTCTTCTATTGATCTGAAAAAGATTTAATAAGTGTCGTTCGTTTACTGACATATCAAGGGGAAGGATATACCTACAAAATTATGAAAAAGTGCAAAAATGAAAATTTGGGAGCCTTTTTACTCCAAAGTTTGAATTTTCGACCATTTATTCGACATATTTGACCTCAAAAAAATTATTTATTTACACGCTACCTTTCAAACTTTAGGTATATTCATCCGATAATATTGCTGAGAGTAACCTCCCAAGATTTCATCCAAATCGGTCGATAACGAGCAGTTTTTGAAAAAGTAATCTCGAGATAATCGCGTTTAAAGTTTCAACATGTGAAAGCTATTAATTGTAGTGACTTACCCCCGCTCTAGACTGTATGCGATAACACCGCAAATATTCAATATTTCGATTTTTCCTTTGGTCAGTATATTCTTTGGGTATCATAGTTTCGAAATATGTGAAAAAAATCGATTTATCGAAAATTCTAAAGGGATTTCTCGCCTTAATCTTTTAAAATTTCGTATGAAACTTTCTTCATTATAAATATTTAAATATTTTACTTGATTATATAAAAGGTATAAAACTAACCTTATTTTCTAAAATATGACGCCAAATGTTTTTGAAAATATAAAAAACATTTTTGTCTATGGCAAAATGTAGCGATTTTTTTTCGGATAATTCAATCTATTTGTTTCAAAGCGTACCATATCATCGATTTTCAACATTTCTCACTTTTTCTTTGTTCATATTCAGCGTATGAGTGTTAAAGAAAGAAACATTTTTACTGGTTTTTTCACAGCAATCCCGCCGACGATACGTGTCACGCTGTCTGACAACATCCGCTGCCACTCGTTTAAAAGACACCGTGCCACACCCCCGTCATTTTTAAAGATTAATGAAAAATAAAAAGTACGATGAACAGCCAGAAGTAGTAACGAAACAAACCCTAAGTTTCAAAAATCGTGAAGGAATATTTCCGTTGATAAAAAAATCATATAAATCAGCAATTTTTCTCTGGACTAGAGGTATCTCCGCCCTTGACTCTCCACCGCCTAGAATATAATTTGCCTCGTGAAATCCCGAAAAACGTCGACTGAAACTGTATTTCCCGCGATCATCCTTTGGAACGAGTTAAAAGATAAAAATAAGAGCAAAAAACAAGATGAAAGCGGGGAAAAGAGCTCACTAGATATTTACGTGTGCCATTCAAACGTCAGAAAGAAATCGGGAATTCACCGGCGCGATAAGAAGCTGTCTGGGGTGTCAAGTGTCTGGCATGGTTGCCGACCAGTGGCCCTTTCGACCGATTCTTGTTGATAATTTCCATTGTTGCAGTTACGTGCGGGAAGATCCGATAATCGCATATATGTATATTTACTTAGGTGTTCCTATGTGTGTGTATGTGTATCAATGTAGGGAACGTTCTATTCCGATGTGAATTTTTCGCGGACAAACGAACGATATCGTATCAGGCCTTCACGCTCTGTTGCCTGGAGTGCCATTTGGTGTTTTGCTGTCATTCCATTTACTCCGTTGCATTTTACTTTCGGGACACATTCTCGTGAAAACTATGTTTTCAGTAGAAAACAAAAAAGTTATAAAATACAAAAATTACCGTCTCAATATTCACGGTTGAGCTGTGTCTCATGAGAAGCTAATAAGCAACATCACTTAAGGCAGTAGTCTGGTCTAGAGCGAGATTTTTGACGTCATTTTTGGGTTGGAATAACTTTTAAACCGTTGGAGTTGCCTTGATGTAATTTCACATATGTATTTATTGTTCCTTGGAGACTGTATCTACATTAAAAAAAAATTATATATATATATTCTCAATCTAAAGAGAGAATCAAAGAGAATATATATATAAAGATATATATATATATATTCTCAATCTGTATGATTATTCTGAGCACTGGTAGCAGAATTAGTACTTAAAAATATTTTGTTACAAAATGGCGGCCTGTTAAACTTTGATTAACGATATTTCATTCATTTTCGGGTATTCGACAAGTTATAAAATATGGGCAAAATCATTGTTCGACTCAATTCTGCTACCAGTCCTCAGAAAGAAGCTACCGAAGGTATGTGCGAAATTTGAGCTCGATCGGGCAATTAGTTATCGAGATATCGTGGGCGCCGATTTGAAAAACATAGTTCTCAGATAAACGTGTTCAAAATTGCTTCCCGATCACGCTACCTGAGCGCTCGGCTTGCTTATAATTTCCATTACTCTGCTAACTTTTTAAATATCAATAAACGGTTTTCACGAGCGTATTAAAAAAGGTCTAAGGAATAATAAAATGAAGAAAAAAAATCGATTTTGTCAAATTTCTAGACGAGACTACTGCCTTAAGCGCTTAAATGCACTTGGATACGTAAAAAAGATCAATTTTTCAAAAAGGTGCTCGTTCGAACGTACTATCCTTTGAGTGTCTACCCTAAAAATTTCATAAGGACATTCGCAGTAATGACGAAGTTATAGCGTTTTGTAACTGGCCGGGTGAGCAACGACTAACGGTTGGGGCGCAGGTGTAAAGTGTACTCAAAACTTTAAACGCGTTTTCCTCGAAACAGTGTTTTCAAAATCGGCAACAGAAATACCTCCGCAACTACTGGACCGATTGGGATCAAGTTTTGCACATGCATGCGGCACACAATGATCTAGTACTTATCGAGCCGTTTTTTCGATACCTGGTATAGTTTTTTTTTCATCAGCAGTACTGAACAGTTTTGAGGCGAAAAATCGCTCGTTTTATTCCAGTGACTGCCATGACTCGAAAAAACTGAATTTTCAAATTCCGACTCGTTAAGTACTAGTTTCATCTATCTACTTTGAGATACGAATATTTTTTAAAATAAAAAATGGCAGACGCACTTCTGTCCCAGGAAAGCGACTGTAACTTTTTTACCGTTTCAATTTTTTTAACCAAATTTTCACACAATGTAGATAAAATGTCATACTTTAAAATGTATATCATAGTTGTTCAATAAAATTCGCTTTATACACAAAAAACATAACCTTACTTTTAGTCGTCTCAGGTGTATGTAAGTCCTCAAGTGTCCGCCTTCGACTTTGTTGAAACTCACATACGTGATGAAGCATTGAAAACTTTTATACACGTACGTTTTTAATCGGTGGAAAAAACGTTTTGAGGATGGAAACCATCGCTCAAAGAAAGGCGTGTCAGCCCTTATTTTTTAAATGATTCCATAATGGATTTTTGATCGCTTTAAATGAGAAGAATTTCGGTCTTTGTTTCATTTAGACCAGTGGCCTACTTGTGGGTGAAACTGCAAAATCACTCCTCGACATGCCTTTCTTTGAGGGGTGGTTTCCCTCCCCCCTTAAAACTCTTTTCCCGCCGATAAAAAAAATACGCGTCTGATAGTTTTCAATGCTTTATCACTTATAAAAGGTTCAACATAATCGAAAGCGGACTCTAAAAGGACCATTACAGTGTAACATTTTTTTGAAAATCGCTTTTTTTGCATTATCCAAAAATATGGACTTTTACATACATGTTCTTCAATTTCGGTCGCGAGAATCGAATTATTCCAGTCGCTACAGCCGTTTTATTTTCTTTCTATCAAAAAATTTCACATCATTTTGTAACGAAAAATTGTCGAAAAATGGCCCAATTTCACACTTAATTTTAAAATGGCGACGATTTTGTTAATTTTCATCGAAAAAAAAATCCTCCGTAACCTTTACAGTTTTTCATACTGATTAATAATCATTTTGGTTTTTTCTTTCACACAATTTTTAGAGGAGTAGGACGTTCCACCATCAGACGCTATTATTTTAATCATCATTTTGCAGTGGCCAATCAAATTATATTGTTAAAAAAATGAAACATTGAATAACATTTTTATGTACAACATAAGTAATTTAAATAAACGAAAAAAAAATCGGACTGATCATCGAATTTTATTGAATTTTTTTTTCAATTTATATTAGCCGTTTTCAAGCCAGTCACTCTAGAATGGTCCCTTAAGGGCTTACATCGATGTAAACGTCTAGAATTAAGTGATTTTTTCCGAGTATTCTTTTGGTGAAGGATAAGTAAGAGGATAATATGATTCAAAGATGTTATATAGATGTTATATATAGTTATATAGATGTTATATATAAAGATGTTATATATAGTCATACCTTCAAGTGCAAAAATATATATTATAAGATTATGCAATCTGGTGACGCTGGAAACATTCTCGCGAGGCATGTTGAATTTGAGACGCTCTGCGGCACACAATGTAACTGATGCAAATTTGAATTTGGAAAAAAATAATTTTGAATTCTATTAATTTACAAGAGTATAGCTAGTGAAATACGTAGGGAATTTTGAAAATATGAGTTTTTGTGTAATTGGCAAGCACTTAAAGTAAAAACTCAATTTTCGACAGAAATGAAAGACAATTATTTGTTAATAACTTGTGCTATAATTAACTTATGGAAAATCCCGTGCGTATGTCACTTCGGAATGTTCTTTTAAAGATGCGCTCAAAATTTGGAGTGGAAAGAATGAAAATTGTTGGAGTTGTGCTGCGCGCCGTTTCCAAAAATTGTGTTCCGAGAAAAACGGTTGACGCGTCGCGCACGGGCCAGCCATGGCTACCGCAGACTCACACGGGCCTGCGGACATCTGTTTTACAGTTACCAAACTTTTTTCCCCGTTAACATACATGCTTCAAAGTATCTCTTGAGCCAATTTAAAAGAAACCAATTTTTTGAAAATTCTACAGTAGTGTTAAATGCCCTCAAATAAAGGGACCTTAAATGAAGTTCCCTTAAATGAAGAATGAAGAAATGGCCCTCAAATGAAGTTTCCTATGAGTCATGTCTGAAATTGGTAACTTAAGGCCTTAGGCCACAGTAACGGGTATAAAATCATGTGCGAATTTAACAATTATTTTTCGTATGAAAAAGTGATTCACTCATAAAATTAATTACACATCTACTTAGTATGAATATCATACTGTTAGAAAATATCTATTTTTTTTTGCTGTACAAAATGGCCGACTAATAATATTTTCTTTTGTTATCTTTTTTTCGGCGCTCCGCGGCGTGACATTTAGCATCCACCATTTTTTACCTACAACAAAAAACAAAAATTCTCGTCAATCTACCTTAGAATACCTAGAGAAGTACGTACGGAATTTAAAAAATATTGTTTTATTCAAAAGTTGTATTGTATTTGAAGTTAAGAAATGAATTTTCAGTGAAAAATTTCGGTATAACTGCTCATAAAATAAAAAGATTCGGATTTATCAGAAATTCCGTACGTACTTCTCTGCGAAATGCAATTAGGAACAAACCCAAACAAATCCAAAACTGTTAAATGCAAAGTAAATCGAGTGAAAATTGTTGAAGTTAGTTGTCACGCCAATAGTAAAAAAGCTGTTTCCAGAAGTTTCGAGTAGACGGCCATTTTGAACATCGAAAAAATATATTTATATGTTTTCTAACAGCTTGAGATTCATACTACATACATGTGTAATCAATTTTATGAGTGAATCACTTTTTCATACGAAAAAAAAAATTGTTAAATTCGCACATGATCTTATACCCGTTACTGTGGCCTAAGGCTTTAAATAGAGATTGGAGAGAATGAATGGAAATATTGAATAACATGGCATATTTTCTGAAGAAGTGTACGGAATTTACTTTTTTGTCTAAAAACATATATATTTCTCTTTGTTCAATATAGTATATACTTTGAATTTTGAGGACACATTTTTTTTGCATTTTTAATTTCAAGTGTGAAGATGTACATATGTCGGTGTACTTTTTTCAGTAGCGACTAGACTAGTATTCAAAACTAATAAACAAAAAATTACATTCAGCATTGATCCTTACGCGTATAACTTTGAAAGTACGTTGATTTTCTTTGCTTACGCAAAATTAAAAGAAAAAATATATATAGCACGCCTAACATCGAGTACACATAGGATTCGTGAGTTGGCGTTTGATGAGATATTGGACATTTCGTTCCCATGAGATGTCGGACAGCGTCCGGGTATGTCGAGAAAATCATCTCACGTACCTGCTGGACCATAAAACCTCATATCCTCGACGTAACGAGGTTTATTCCATCCCTTGACTCCCTTTGGGTATCATTCCATATAGAAAGACGAATCTCAGTCGCAATAGCGGTAATAACGACCTGCGCGCCGCGCGAAGTTGTGGCAAAGAAACTTTTTAAATGGCCGTTACTGATTCCAAACTGTCGAATGCCGATGAGTTCGTTGCGGCCAATATACATTTTACGATATGGAGGTCCGTGGGGGCTGAGTGTACGGAAGGAATGACCAAAGTACTTTTCACAAACATCCCAGAAATTGCATGACTGACATGCTTATCCACTTGCCATGGTGCGCAAGTAAATACGCGTAAAGAATTTGCAGATATAGAGAAAAGCAAAAAAAGGCTTCGTATGCATCTTGGAAGAGTCAACAGTTGGTCGTATCGTTGAATATCTTTGTATGGCCGTGTTGGAAATTGCCGGAGAAGCCTCAATAAAATTCGAAGCCTCCACGGTCCTACAGGTGGTAGCCCAAAAGGCAACACAATAATACAGCCCACGTAGGCCCTGATGGGAAAAATATTGAATAAGGGAACCAATTAAGCACCTGAGACAATTCGACAAAAAAATTAACGTAAAATATTTTTTTCATTTGACATTACAAAATCATCCTTGTACGATGCGTGCGTTGTTTGATGTTTTTACCGCCCATGGATCTTAATTTTAGATCGGTCCAAATTCAAACAAAAATAAACAATTAATCAAATTTTAATTCGCTGATTTTTAATTTTTTAAATATAACATGAGATTGAGATCCAATAATCTTAACGGGCCAGTCCACTTTGGAGCCACGAAAAAAATGCTATTTTCGCGATTTTTTTGAGGATTTTATAAAAGATATGAATATAAAAGTTGTCGGGCTTGATAAATACAGTCTTGAAATAAATTTTTTTTTATTTTAATTAATTTTTATTCATTTTTAAATACAAAAACTATAGTTTAACATAACGCCTCAAAAATAGGTGGGCTAGGTAGCTACATCACAACTCGACAACGGCTTGTCTGAAACAAAAAAATCAAAGTCCATTAGATTCAGTATGACACCTACTACAAAATGACCCTGGGATATAAAGTTTTGTCAAAAAATAAAAAAATGGCAGATGAAAACGAAAAAGTAAAAAAACGCGTATTTTTCAAAGTTTTTCGCAAAAAAAGAGTAAAAATAAACATTTTAAAACCATCGAGGGTTATCTTGTTGCGAATCATGTTTAAAATATGTGGTTCAAATTTCAAGAGAATCGGTTAATTAGTTTTAGGGATACGATGGAGCTAGATTTTGAAAACGTTGTTGCGAGAAAAACGCGTTTGAAGTTTATACTATGAAAAACTCTTACCGAAACTCAATCAGCAATTCCTGCACCGTACAAAATCTAATCATTTCTGAATGTATGTACTTTCGAAAACAGTAAAAAAAATCGAATTTTTGAATTTTTCAAAGTGGACTGGCCCTTAACGGGCTGCATCTACGCAGGTGGGTAAGAAAAGGCATTTTCCAAAAATATATTTTACGATAGTAGCACCTTTTAACTATACTCCCTGGAAACTTTATTGAACTGCACCTAAAATCGAATGGGCGACAAAATAAATTTAAACACGTTTTTCTCGAAACGCTGTTGACAAAGTCAGTGGACACGATCTCTCGAGAACTGCTTGGTGGATTGTTTCCCGATTTACAGGAAATACGATGAAATACATTTAAGGGGTTTTCTCACCTTAGACGCAAAAAATAGGCTGTTTTCATAATTTTTTTTGATCGGTTCATATTATAGATATTGGTATAAAAGTTGTTACACTTGATAAATACATTTTCGAAATAATTGAACATTCTTTTCTACTTATTTAAGTCACTACTTATAGACGAAAATGGCAGTTGAAAAATGTCCTAAAAAATTTTAGATTTGCGCTGTTGATGAAATTTCGGAGATGGATCGACCGAAACCAAAAAAAAATTGAACGGTTTCAGATTCAGCATGTTAATGGCTACAGCGCATTTTTTACGATTTTTTATATAAGCAAAAAGAACAAAATGGCGGACATTTTTCGAAAAAAACCAAAAAAATGTATTCTTTCCAAGTTTTTGGCAAAAAGTGGTAAATATCAAAATTTTTAAAAAATCCTTGATATGGGCTATAGCTATAGTTGTAAAGAATATGTGGTTAAAATTTCATAAGGATCGGTTCAGTAGTTTCGAAGATTTTATCAACAAGGCGTCGAAAAACGTTTTTTCGAGAAAAACGCGTTGAAAGTTCGTTTGGATTGGATAAATACATACATTTTTTTAAAAATGTATTTCGAAAGTGTATTTATTAAGTGTAACAACTTTTATATCAAAATCTATAATATAAACCTATTTTTTTTTAATCACGCAAAAACGTTTTTTTAGCGACTAAAGTGAAAAGACCCCTTAAAGGTCGTGGACGATCTCACTTTTTGCAAATCGATCTTCATTTTTTAATAGTTAAGTGAAAATGACGACTTTGTTCATGGGATTGTATGCTCGAGATTCATTTCGTCGTCACGTTAAAAACAAACGATTTAAAAAATCGACGATCGTCAACGACTCGTCTTTATCGTAACCTTGAACAACCGATTTGGTTTTTACATTTTAAATGGACCGTTTAAGCTGAAGAGTGGCCACGTTTTTGTTATTTTATTATATATTTTGTGGTGATTTTTTTAAGGCTCTCAACACGTGTACCTTTGTAATAAAAAAATGCCTTCCTTTTTCAACAACCTGCTCTTCCTAAAAAGAAATTCGGTATTTGGCATTTTTTGTCACGCTGCTAGATAAGTGTAGCCCCTTAAAAATCTTGAATTTCGATTATTATACTGGTCTGCTTTTTTTAACGCAGGGATTCCTCGAACCAAAACAACCGACAGGTAAAAAGTGTAATTGTCGTTTCAGGGTCCGTATGAGGCCTCCGCACTGGGGTCCTGATAATGTTGGGGAAAATTAACCCTATGTACGTACACTAGATATTTCTCGATACACACTGTGTACAATGGATCTTTTAGGGAATTCTGTCGGGTTCCCAAAGTTTCCTAGGCTTCCACGAAAACTGAAAGTGCAGAGTTACTTTCCGAAGTGTCTACCACATGGCCCAGGTGTTGAAACGTCGAAAGTTTATAACCATTGTGAATGAAAATTGAAGTATAGTCAAAAAATTGCGGAAATAGTGAAAAAAGCCGGATTTCGTCGAAAAATTCGTAACGGTGCGACAAATTTTTTTTCAAAAAACGGTTATAGAGTTTTGTAGTAAGGTAAATGTCCCAAATATTAAACAGCTAAGGATCTGGGGGATTGAATTCGGCGAGAAAAAAATATAAAATCAAGAAAAAACCATCGATTTCACGTTCAAATGATACTTTGATATTTTTACTTTCGAAAAATCACCCTTTAAATTATTTTTAAATGATTTCAAATGAAAAAAAAAAGAATAACAATGTGAAGCATGCAAATGTCCCAATTATTGAACACTGGAAGTGCCTATGTCCCTAATATTGAACAGGCATGTCCCAGTTATTGAACACTCTCGAGAATTCTCTTTCCCACTTGAAATTTTGTCCCTGAAATATCGGCGAGCAAAAAATATTGAACATTACATTCGTATTTTTAGGTTACATTTAGTTTATATTCTCTTTTTACTTTTCTTTTTATGTTTATTGCACGAAAATACAAATTAAAAATATATTTGACGATCTTAGAGTTATTATTAAAAGAATAAAGGTAAGTTTATTCAGGAACTTAGAGTTTTTGTTTGAATAAATCCGATTCACACGATCTGTCACACGTTAACTGTCTCGATGTTTTGATGGGTTTAATGACGCCATCTTGGAGAATTCGAGTGTTCAATACTTGAGACACACTGCATTTTCTATGTCCCAATGATCGAACACCGTATTTATTAACAAATAATTAATTTAAAACATTTTTTTTTTAATTGTTATTCGTCAGAAATTTTCTGAGGAACCTGAAACGACTTTAATTTTTAAGATGCGACAGTTTTTCAATTTTTTATGCCCTTACGCATGAAGCGGCGCGTCTTAGCAAAAACGATAAGCAGTTACCGCGAGATGTCAAATCGGGTCACCGTTGCTGATTAAATAATTTTTTTCTCCATTAAAAATGCTCAATAATTGGGACATTTACCTTATTGACTACGCGCGTACGAAAGAATAAAGCGTCATTGGCGTAGGCTCCAAAAAGTGAAATTATTTGAGCGCCTGAAAGTGGGGAATATTTGACGGATTCAGATGTGTCATAAATATGTGGAACGATAATTAATTGTCATAAAATGGATGTTAAATGTAGCAAAAATAAAATCATGAGATATTAATAATAATCAGTAAAAAAAAAAAAGAATTTGCGGTGGGCAGTTGCGGCAAAAGTGCGTTCGGTGGTCCTCGTACACCGGCGATTCGCACGATGCACAAAATGGATTATCTCCTCTGCGTCGTCTCTGCTAGATGCTAGAACGATTTACCAAAACTTCATTTTTTTTTAAATATGGAAAAATTACGGAAGTACAAGCACAAAATACAAAGAACAGTTTTTTTCCTTACATAAAAGAACATAAAAATTGTCAAGAAAAGCATCAAAATACATTTTTTAAATAGTTCCAGCCATGAGAACACCGAAAGACTACAAAAAAGACAAAAAACTACACCCTTTTACCTTTGTAAAAGGTGCTTGTTCAATTGCGCCCTTAGTTTAAAAAAAAGGACCTGGAAGGGAGGGAGTTAGAACTGAAGCCCGCTATTCATGTGCGGGACATTTGCGTTTAACATTTCGACTATTTCTTTGAAGACTGTATATACGGAGAGTTAACCTAAAACTGATCGAAGCAAAGGATTACACATCTTTTACACATACGTTTACGCATCTCCAAAAAAACATTATATTCCGTTTCTCTAAATCCGTTTAAAGTCTCATTGACATTGCGTGACGGAATTGTGAGAGTATCTCGCCCATCTAAATGTTAGTTTTAAGGCTTTCCCGGCTCTTTATGTAATGAAAACAGTATGTGGCTTCTGAATGGAGGCCATGTTGAGGACCAGCGTTACACCTAAATCTAAATCTCATCTAAGTGTTTAATTTACCCAATCCAGAGAATACTTACGTGTACCCACAGCTTTTAAACTGAACCTTCCGCATTGAGCACTGTCCATTAGCAGTCTGGAAAATGTTTCCAATATCGTATAGTAGGCACAAACAAAATTTTTAAGTCCCAGAATGGACCTATAATCGCTGTTTGCTATACTGCTTAGAGTTTCTTTCCCTATGTTTATAGTGTATAGAGTTCACTGTGCAATTATCTTCCTGTTTATTATATCATTATTTTCCTGTCATGGCAGTCATTACATTTACTGTCATGACATTCATGGCATTTACTGTCATGACATTTACTGTCATGACAGCCATGACATTTCCTGTCATGACAAGCACATGTGCAGTCGATGACAAAACTGCGGCACATCTCTCATGTTCGTTTTGCTATCATGAATCATCTGTAAGTAATCACTTATAGTTTTGTAATATTGTCTTTGATATTCCTTCATTGCGGTGGAGAAACAATCTTTATTTTTACCTTATTATCAATACATTCTATTATTTTATTGTATACTTTATTGAGCAATTCTTTTATTTACGATTATGAATAACTAGCTTTTCTCCCGTGGCTTCGTTCGCGTAGACTTCTGTTGAATGCTCCTTAAAGAAATGTGCTCCTGAAATGTTTCATTTAGGAACTTGGAGAATTGTGTTGCAGAACTTTAATGCTAAGCTTGAAGTACATCTAATCGGATATTTTATGACCATAAAACGTTCGCTCTCGCTTTTCCCCTTAAGGATTGAACTTCCAGATACGCTGAAATTGCATTAATTGTGTCTAAGAGCAGTTGTACAAAGGTTCAAGCAAATTTGACCCGTTCTTTTCCGTACAAACTTTGCCACCCCCTTTCGTTTAGGGATTGGATATAGTAAAACACTAAAATACGTATCGTAGTAATTATATTGAAGAGCATTAACACTAGGTTTTAAATAAATCTTGTGGCCAGATTTTTTTTATTTTCCATACAAACTTAGGTACCCTCTCTCGCCCCTTAGGCATTGAATTTCTAAAAACGCTGAAATACGTGTTTCGTCAATTGTGTCAAGAATCACGAGTAACAAATTTCAAGTGAACCCGAGCAGATTTTTTTTTATTTCTCTACGAACTTTGCCACCCTTTTTCTCTCCCCAAGGGTTGCATTTCAACAAATCTCCATTTCAATCGTGCCTATATATTGCAACCAACTCGCCGGCCAAATTTCACATTTCTACAGTTAGCAGTTTAGAGGCTGGACGATGATAAGTCAATCTGTCAGTCAGGACTTTGCCTTTTATAGATTTTATAGATAGATATAGAAGATTATAGAATTACCTTTTCCAATAGTCTTCCATTAAATTCCATCTTGAATGACTAAATGACTATATTTTATAACAAGTACGTCAAAGTTTATCTAGCACAGGATAAAAACAGTCAATTGCTTCCCCCTGCTCTTCAGCGCCTTCTCACCACCCTCTCGAGTTCCGTGGAGCTAATGATGAGTATCTTCATTGGTGCAGGTGGAGGCAAGTACCCCAGGGGTTCATAGAAGCAGGGTGAAGCTCGAATTTCTTGTACGGGATGCCAGGCACGGTCGAGAATGGCCAGTTCGAGCCTTCAATCGAGTCATATACGTAAACCAGACTCGTGACCAGAATCGCAAACTCCTAATACATACCCTGTGTACGGTTAATGGGTGATACATAGCCAGGCTGTAAATATACATATACACCCACGCACACGTACATGAAATTTTCCATGTTCAACTATGGACCCGGAATTTACCTTGGAATGAAATTTCTTCAAGTGTAGGAGACAAACACTTCCTACTCACAATACACAATAGGATAATGCAGGCAGGAGAGGCAACATAGTCATTCTCATTTGTTTCAATATTTCATGATTAAGGGAGGACGCCATGCCACTGTGACGGGTCGAAAAAAGGTAGTTCTTTCCAAACTTTTTTTTGTGTACTTATCTATTTATATGGGATCTGGAAAAAAGGTATATTATTAAGCATTATTAAGCATTGGACGCATTTCGTGTAAATATTTGTTGGAAAAAATTCAAAATTAACCCTTAGTGTGCATTAGGGGTCAGGCTGACCCCAAAATTTTTTTCTCACGTGAATAGCGTTTACGGGTAAGCGTCCCCGGGATTAAATACCTAGTATGAAGGAACCGTCATCCCTTCCCTAAAAGTGGGGACCATAGGCAGTCAGCTGCTGCTTTAGTTTGTGCGTGACAGCCGTACGAAACAGACGTGGGGTCAAATTGACCGCCAGTGTGCACAGTAAAGGTGTTTTAGTGATTTTTGATTACACGTAAAATGTATCATCTTGCATTACAGGTAAGCAAATTTAAACGTTAAATGTGTCCAGAATTTTTTTTTGCAAACTAATACAAGATATAAATAGAACTGGCGTATAATTTACGGCCGCGGAGCGTTGGAGAGGCGCTTCTGGAAAAGGAACCAGAAAATGATGATTTCGGCGGTGCATCAAGCGACGAAAATCATGATTCCGTTGAAGAAATGTCAGAGGCGGAGACTGATGGAGTTTCAAGTGACGAAATATCAGAGCCGAAGCCGTTGAAGTATCAGCGCAGCAACGAAAAAGGCAATCACAGGAAGCGCGAGGAAGACCTTTATCGACTATGAGGGGAAAAAATGGTTTTGTGCGGAAGATTAAACCGCCCGAGCGACTGTCAGGTAAGGATATTCAAACGTATTTACCTCTGCGTGCCATTCTATTGTATTTCATTCCTTTCGAATGTATACATATACATATATATATATATATATATATATATATATATATATATATATATACACACACATTCGAAGGTAAACAGAGATGTGTGTGTATATATATATACATTTTCAAATATACATATAATTTTTTTTAGCCCGGCGTTCATCGGTCCAAATTCATATACCTGGTCCAACAAAGGACGCCCTGCTATGTGAGGAAATTTTCGAATTTTGGGCGACGTTATTCACCGTTGAAATGCGCGAATTGAACGTGAAATATACCAATATGAAAATTGAGTCAACACACCGCGCTATAACCGACAGGGGTGGCGTCCTCCAAACTTATCATCATTCAACAGATTTGATTGAAATAAACGGTTTCATTGGATTATTTTACTATTCTGGTATTCGGAAATGCAATCATATCGGCGTCAAAGAGCTATGGGCGAATACCGAAGGGAATAATTTTTATCGAGCTACAATGCCTTGCAGGCGGTTTATTTTTCTATCGGAGTCAATCCGGTTCGATGATAAGTCACAAAGACCAAAAGACAACAAGTTCGCCTGCATCGAAGAGTTGTGGAACATGTTTATGGAGAGATGTAGAACAAATTATAAACCTCACAATTACTGCACCGTTGATGAACAGCTGCTGTCTTTTCGAGGAAATTGTGGCTTTCGTGTTTACATAAAAAGTAAACCAGACCGATATGGTCTCAAAATCGTTACATTGAACGATGCAAAAACATTTTACCTGATAAATGCTATTCCGTACACGGGAAAAATAACTGTCGAGAAAGGATTATCTATTCCTGAACATTTGTTTTTGAAAGTGACCGAACCGATTCATGGAACGGATCGTAGCGTAACTTGTGACAATTGGTACACTTCGATCCCGTTGATTGAAAAAGCACTGACTGATCCGTATAAGCTGAAAATAACGCGCACTATCAGGAAGAACAAACGCGAAATTCCACTCAAAATGAAAATAGCAGGAGACGAGGAAAGTCCAAAGTACTGTTTTCATGACGATATCGCACTACTCTCTTGGACACCAAAGAAGAACAAAATTGTTTTGGTAGCATCTTCATTTACAAGGTCGACGAAAATTGATGCTGGATCGGGGAAACCCGAGATAATCCACCACTACAACGCCACTAAAGGAGGCACGGATGTTTTCGACAAATTGTGTCACTCTTATAGTGTCGCGCGAGGCACAAAACGTTGGCCACTAAGATTTTTCTTTGGAATGCTCGATTAAGCAGCGGTTAATAGTCGCGTTCTTCATACGTGTCATACGATGCAACATGAAGAGAAGATAGAACAGAGAATACTTGGACGAGAAAGCCAGAAGCAAATTGCTTTACACCTTGTCACTCCGTTACTGCAACGCCGTTTACGAGAAACACCATCGCTGCGAAGGGGCATCCGGAGAAGCATTGAAATGATATTGGCTATCGATCGGGTGCCACCTCCACAGATCGAACGTCTGACTTTTGAAAAAAGAGTTCGATGCGCTCTCTGTACTCGATCCATGGACCACAAGACAAACCTAAAGTGTCCTTCCTGCCTTCGACCGATGTGCGACGACCATCGCGCATATTTGTGTACCGATTGCGGCGCAACGGAGTGATAATTTTGGCACATTTTTAACAAAATAAACGAAGTACAAGCTGTAAATAAAAAAACAAAGTCCATTTAAGATGATTACACTTGAAACAGTTGTTGCGATCTCTCATTTTCCATCTTTCACGAAACCTGAAAAATGTCCAATTTCATACTCCATAATAAATATACTTTTTAAAACGGCTGCAAAGCGGACTAATTTTTCCTTAAAACATAGACCCTTATCTGTAAAACCCTAAAAGCATTTCTTTCAAAACTCAAAATTGAAGTTTTTATAAGAATTTTTACCAAAACAGTACTTTTTTTGCGTACCTTCAACTTTAAGCACGTTTTTTAACTATTATAAAAGATTTTTTTGGAAATCTAGCTTTACAGCCTTAAAGTTTGACCAATTCCCTACAAAAAGTGTCCTAGACTTTTTTCCGGAAAGCGCAAGTTACCGAGATATTCGAGGTCAAAAATGGCCTGGGGTTAAATTGACCCTATGTGCACGAAATGATTCGCTGCGAAGGTGTGCACACTAAGGGTTAATAATGTTATGGAGGTACAATAAAGCCTCTGTATAAAAAAAGTGGTCCAACGGTCGAACCGATATGTTGACAATAGTTGGCCTGAAAAATAAAAATAAAAACTTTTACCCTACATATTAATATCGTTCTCATTGTACGTAGCCGTTTTACGAATAATTTCACAAAATGGCGGGTGTTGGAAAAAAGTGTAATTTTGCCGAAATTTTTACTCACATCCGGGAGCTTTAAAAATACTAAATTTAAAAAAGCAAGGATAGTTACTGCAATTGTGGAGTGAAGATGTTGTTTTCGTTAGTGAAAATCGGACAATTATAGCTAGAGTTACGATTTCGACTAGGTCGACAAAAGTCATTTCGAGAAAAACACGATTGATAGTTTTACTATACGTAAATCCGTGCGCTACCTGCTCTCACTAAATCATCAGTAACCAGGTCAATCTTAAATATTATTACTTGAACATTATTTACATATTCTGTAACATGTATACTTTAAGAAAATGCAAAAAAAATCATTTTTTTCCAGAACACAGTAGTCCCCCACTTCAATACTCTAAAAAAAAAAGTTCAACACATATTTGTATCTTGGTACATTCAAATGCACCCAATAAATCAGCACATTTCACCAAATAAAAAAATCAGTATAATTCCACATTTTATCAAAATTCTCCTAAATCAATTTGTCTTGTAAGTTTCTTTGATTTAAGTCAGTCCCTTCGTTGCATGAAATATTTTTTACCTAACAATTAGAAGTATTTATCTAAGGAATCTGCATTTCTGTTAGAAAGACAACAAGTAAAATGTTTGAGGGGAGTCGGTGGTGTGCCAACATCAGAGTTATTAATTATGGGCGAGGGAGGGAACCGCCCTTAAGCTCCTTATCTGCGGGTTCATACCGTACAGATAAGGATATGTATAACGGAAGGACGGCGATTACAGTGAATATAGCAGGCGATGCGGTATCAAAGGTTGTGTCAGTCTTCGTTTCGCATTAAAGGATTGGCTAGAAGAGGGTTAAAACATATGGATGCATTCGTGGGTCTCGTCGCATAGGGTCTCGTCGCGTAGGCGATTAGAATGGAGGGACAGAAAGTCAAGACCGCTTTAGCAGCTCGCTGCCGGGTCACTGCGTGATGATGACGGATCGCTCGTGATTATTCCACGCAATTTATCTCTTCTCCCGCACTTTCTTCTCTTCGTCCTTCGGCTGCTATATTTCTGAATTTGTACTTCGCAGCACACACACCCTCATACACACATCGACCCACCCACGCCGACACCCACCCACTCACGCACGCACACACACACACACACACACACACACACACACACACACAAACACACACGCACACACACACACACACACACACACACACACACACACACACACACACACACACACACACACACACACACACACACACACACACACACACACACACACACACACACACACACACACACACACACACACACACACACACACAGACAGACACACACACACACACACACACACACACACACACACATACGCGCGCGCACACACACACACACCCAAACACACACACACACGGACGCACAAGCACACACACACACACGTGCGCGCACACGCACACACACAAACCCAAACAACCCACACATACACCCATACACATCCACCCATCCACACCGTCATCCACACACACAAATGCACACACCCGCTCACGCACGCACACACACGCGCGCGCGCGCGCACGCACGCACACAAGCACGCACACGTACGCACGCACGCCCGTACACCTACACACACACTCGCACACATGCGTGCGCGTGCACCCACATCGTCACCCACCCACGCATACACACACAAATCCAAAGAAACACACACATACACCCATACACACATCCGCCCATCCACACTGTCACTCACCCACACACACACACACACACGCGCGCGCGCGCACGCACACACACACACACACACACATCCGCGCACCCACATCGACACCCACATACGCACACACACAAACCCAAACAAACACACACGCACACACACCCATACATCCACCCACCCACACACCCACACACACACACGCGATCTTTCTTGCTGAGTTTCTGTCAGGACCTGAAGCCTAGCAGCCCCACACCCGGAAACATCACGGAAGGGACCTGCCATTGTTTAGCAGACCTCTCACATACTATATATCATCGTGAATGGCAAATAGCGTTGGATCTTTTTGATGGATGAAGAGTTGGCCATGAAGATTTTTTCCTCGAATCATCCTTGATTAAGTGACAAAAGAAACATTTGTCGTTATTAAACCTTTTATGTTCGCAAAACAACTAACCAAAACCAGCCTTAAATGTTTAATCTTCTTGAAGGGTTAGAGGTTCACAGTTTCCTTCCACATCATGTCGATTTTTGTTGCGGTCGTGATTGATAAAAGATGGGATGAATACATTAAAGTTGTGACTTTGCCACCAGTGGCCATCAAATTTTCAGCTTTTGAGCGGTGCGAAGTGGCCGATTGAGTGTAAGCTACTTACTTTACAATATCTTTGTATATCGCACATGAATCCTTTATGGCGGTTCTTACACTTTGAGGGAGCGTTTTTTGCCTACATCTTTCAAGATGTTCTTTTACGAGCCAAGACAACTCATTTATCGCGGTAGAAACGGCAATAAGTTAACACGACGATTGAATTTTCATATCTTCTTGTATTTTCGTTTACTTCTTCTTTCTTTTTTCCTTTTTCCATAATTTACGTACTTTCTTTCGTCTCATATTTTTCAACGCGACTCTCCCGTCCATCTTCGTCCTCCATACGCTTTCATCATGCCATCGCGGTTTTCTGGAGTTCTCGTTTCGAGCCCTTGGGCTCGACCTCTTCGTGCATCCCGAGATGAGAAATTGTAAAGAAAAAAGTGGTTCTTTTTTTTTTAATTTCGCGACGAAAAAGAGGCATCGCTTTTTGTTCTAGTCACTCACGCCACCCGTGAAAAATCGTACCCTCGAGACTTCGTCGAGCCGCGAGAAGTAGCGGGTGGAAAAATGTAAAGAAACCTCGGTCCGGTTTGGAAATAGGCATTACCGAACTGCACGAAAACTGACGTAGTCGAGATACTAATTCAATTTATCCAAAATTGGAAATAGAATGTTATATAAATTTCAAACCAATCCTTTTAATTCACTCATTAAAATTTATTCAAGTGCAAAAGTCGAACAAAATATGAATATATCGTACTCAAATCGGATAGATTAGTACCTAAAAATCCTTAGGGCGGGACACCACTGTGATGGGTCAAAAAATCTATTTTTTTGCATTTTTAAAAAAAATTACATATTCAAGAATACGTGGATAAATATTCAAGTTGAAATATTAAAAATTGACCAAGTTACAGATGATTTAGTAAGCGTAAGTAGCGCAACGATTTACGAGTACTAAAACTTTCAATCGCATTTTACTCAAAAGGACTTTTCTCGACCTGGCTGGCTTGATAACTCTAGCTATGATGGTCCGATTTTTTATTTGAAAAAAAAAACAAAATTTCCATAATTCCAGTAGTTATCGTTGTACGGGGCTGTTTTTTTTAATTTCGTATTTTTTAACCACCGAATATAAGTGAAAATTGCGTAAAAATCACATTTTTTCTTTTGAACACGTGTACTTTTGTAAATTTTTTCTCGAAAAATGGCTACGGACGACGAAAACTACATTTATATAGATCATAAAACATTTTGATTTTTTAAGCTGTCTACTTTTACCTGAAAAAACGATTATAAAATTGTCTAAAATTAAGTAATTTTTTTTTCAATAGTTTACGATGTCAATAAAAACAAGCAAAAAAATTAATTCATAGTATTTTATTTTATTATAAAACAAAATATTGGGATAACCTTCCGAAACGGGCCTGAACCCCAGACTAAATCCTTACCAACCATTGCCACGTTATCGATGCGACCGTTGGACCATATCTTTTTACAGAGCCTCGATTATACCTCAATAACGTTGTTAATTTCCAATTTTTTCAATAAAAATTTAAACAAATAAGTTCAAAATATGCTTTAAAATGTACCATTTTTCCAAATGTCAAATAAATATTTTAGTAGACAAGTGTTGGTAATTTTCAATTTTTTTTCAATAAAAATTGAAACACATAAGCTCGAAGTATGCTTAAAGACGTACCTTTTTTCCAAATACCAAATAAATATTTTAGTAGACAAATGTTTTTTTAACGTCCTTTTTTCGGCCCATCACAGTGGTGTCTGCCGTCAGACTATTACGAACAATCGCGATGTGCCACCAATGGTCTGGGGTTTTGTAATATCATACTCTCGTTCGATGATCGCCGTCGGAAAAAAATAAGAATTGACCTAAGAATTCTTAAACATTTCTGACACCTGACGTACAAAAACTGACACTCATAAAAAAGCGAGATAAAAGTTCACACTGCATACCTCAAAAGTAACAAATGTAACAGTTACCGCAATTTGCAAAATCCTGATAGGGTTTTTTTTCCATTAACAAATAAGCCCGCCGTAACTGTAGGGGTCCTGTGGTTCAAATGTTATGGGATCGCTGACATTTGATTACCCCATCAATCTTGACCCGTCGCGGGGAGAAATTCGTACGAGCAGGTTGATTATCAACGCAGAAGGGAAAACATTAATGAGGGCTCTCTATCGATCGTGGTGAAACCGTCTCGCATATTCTTATCTACAACACGCGGCAGTGTATACTTATATTGAGAAAATGTATACACTTGCTACCCTACCCTTCGGATAATGCGATCGAAACAGTAAAAAAGCACATTATCTGTATTAATAAATAGGGATCTGTATCTAGGGGAAAATTCCGCACCATTATATCTAGCCCGTGATACCGACCATGTTTGGTTTTCCTGACCTTTTTGTAAAATTGTTCCCCATAAAATGAATATGTATATATCCACACTAATTTTTAGATTTTAATCTCTTCTCTTTTAGGAGTTATAATTTTCTAAAAAATGTCGATTCCGGAAGTCTTGGAAACGTTTAAACGCTGGTAACTCCTGAACTAATTGAGGTATCGACAAATGTTACTATATCATTTTTTTTTCATTTTGGAGCATACTTATGTTAAAAAATATGAAAAACATGATCAATTATGAATGTCAACGTTTTTTTTTCTTCTAAAATGAAAACTATTTTTTTTAAAGATGATTGCCGTGTTATTTTTTTTCAAAAAAATTCTCTAAAGTAGAGTGACTCAGTCTATGATTTTTAAGACTAGTCTCTTCGTCGGCACAGTTTTTCTTTTGTTTTTTTTAATTAATCATATTTTTTTTAGAAGATTTTTATCGTTTCAATGTCCAATAATGCTATAAATGGTTTTGTGGTTTCCAATTCGGCTTCGACTGGCCTGAAACGTTTCATTTTTAATCTGTGCTGAATTTAACGAAAAACAATGATTTTGAATTAAAAGAAATGTCTACCCCCTAGTAACGAGCGGCAGAAATTAAGTTTGTCCCAACATTTATGATATTGCAGAGCACTCATATGGTCATATCCCTTAGATTTGTATAATATTATAATTTGACGCTTTAACCATCGCTTATAAAAAAAAAAATACATATCGAATATTTTGACCAACTATAGAAACCTGCAAAATTTCATTATAATCGGTGGGGACACCTCGCGCGCTTTCCTTGCCAGTGAACCACTTCGGACAGGTGACAATTCCGACAAAACGTAATTCAAAACGAACAACCCCGGTCCATAGAATACGAAAGGGAGTGGGCGGAAGAGCGAGGGCGCATGACCGTGGTCCGAGTGTGAGGGGGAAAAATAGCACCTGAATTAAATGTGACTCGCAGCATATTCTCGTCTCTCTTTTGAATTGCTTTTGGCATACCGGGGGCTGACGGTTTTATAATCTCCGGAAAAAAGAAAGAAACGCAAAAACGTACGGATAATAGTCACGGGAAAAATGTACCGTTGAAAAAAGCAGCGCTCTTCAAAGATTTATGTGCATTTTCATCTCGGAGAAGGGAAGAGGATTTCAAATTATAAGAAAACTTGTACAAAAATGCATGAAGGACTTTAACGGGGTCATCCCATGTGACAGCCATTTCTTTGCGCATTTTTTGCGAATTTTTTTTTAAGAACCATTAAAACACACTATTTTTGAATTTTTACTACACATTTGTTAACATTTTTAGAGTCCCTCGGAATTTTATCAAACAAAAATAACGAGTTGAATCGACTTTGCATCCTTCGGAAGACACTCATGTGTAAAAACAAGTTGTTTGACGGCTCCCATGATTCCGGAGGTTTTGCCCGTCTGAAATGATAAATGAAACGGCATTTTCATTTGGAAGCCTGAGGTTATCACCGGAAGTAAAGTAAAGTCAAAATATCGAAAATTGAATTTTTGGCGCGGTTTTAAAAGCTAGGTTCCAAGATTCTTCTTTTTTTTCGACTTTATCAGCTTAAAAAAAACTACGGCAGATATCAGAAATATTCTACTTCATTTTACATTTCTCAAAAACACATTTTTGAGAAAAACACATTCCAAAGTTCAAGTACAATGTACAGAAAGAAAATGTTGACTCCCATTAGGCTGATATGCCGGGTCCATATAAAACGCACGCGATATTTGCAATTTGTGCAAAAATATTTCATTCTCTTTTTGGACCTGTCACATAGGGCGACCCGCCTTAATAATGGAGGCGAATAAATCTTCCATCAAATTTAGTCCTTTTTCCAAATTAGACATCACCATATTAATTCGAGAGATAGTACCTATTTTAGGTGATATAGAAATAAAATAACCCAATGAGCTCTACTCATTTTTATTCTGCATCTATAACTTGGTAATGCTGATTTTAAAAAATCCATAAAATTGTTGTTACTCACGCTACCTTTGGTATGTGCAAAAAAGCTAAAAAATGTTATCAGTATCTGCTTTTTCGATAGCAAACGTCTATATTTTTTTTCTCGAAAATAGGCTCGATCGTTTTCAACGAACCTACGGTCATATTATTTTAATTTGCATGATTGGCATTCGTTGTGACGGCTACTTTTTCGGGGATATCGATAATCGATCTATTTGCGATTTTCGGCGTTGTCGCGTCGAGAGACTCTAATTTCATACTCGTCCCTGCCGTGGGACGAGGACGTATAATTATTTCATGCTTGTGTCAAACGTCATCGTCGTTCGTATCGATAGAAATAGCCTCAAAAGTTTGCGCCCCGTTGAATATTATGACTACCAAAGTTTTCTTTTGTACAATCAATAATGATTAAATTGTTATTATGGTCGATATTTTTATCATCTTGTTCCGTCGAGGGTGCAAAGTGTCGTGAAAGTGCTCGGAAGCAAAACGAGCCAAATGAAAAAATATATCGTGGTAAGAATACCGTAAGGTATCTAAATTCGATATTTGATAGACATTTTCGAGTAAAGTTGACGAAAATCGGTAAAAGGTTCGAAGCTTTGAGAGAGATTAATTTTTCTACTTTATGCTGGCCTTTTCTTATAGATTTAAATATTCGGATATATTTTCATACGTTAATAAAGTATTCTACAGGATCTAATGCGTACTGAAATCCGTAAAAATAGGTGATGCATTTTCGATTTTGAGGGAGTACGAATTATCGGCAAAAGATCCTCATTGCGTCATTGAACAAATTGAAAATCTCCTGCTTACTGCAATTTAAATACGGTTAACTTTTATCACTAGTAATTATGTCTTCAAAGCATTAAGTAAATTTGTGTATGATGCAGTGTATCTACAAAACAAATTTCGATAAAATCGTTGAAACGACTCCATTGGAAAATCGTCGGTTTGAAGGGCGTTTGCGATTTCACAAAACCGTTTTTTATGCTATAATCCCTGTAAGGGGAATATACCTTTAGACGCCTGAAAAATAATAATTTTTTTCATGAATTTTTTTAAGCTGATAAAATAATCGCATCATTTTCATATTTTGACATTATCTTATTACAACTTTCAAGGATTCAAAAAAATATTTTTCAAACAAAATAAAAGGGCGGCGTTATAAGGTATTCCTTTGGGCGCTTTTTGATAAACTTCTAATGTTATAGCTCAAAAGTTATTGATTGATCTGGCTGAGATTTTGGGAAGTTTCTCACTATAACATTATTGGAAGGATATACCTAAAGTTTTAAGGTTATCGCGTAAATAAATTACTTTTTTGGGGTGAAAATTGTCGCGAAAATGGTTGAAAATACGAAAATTTGATTACAACACCTACTTAATTTTGAATTGCATACTTTTTCATATTTTCATAGGTATATCCTTCCAATAATGTTATAGTGAGAAACCTCCCAACATTTGAGGCCAGATCGATTAATAACTCTTTGAGCTATAACATGAGCAGTTTTCCAAAAGACGCCTAAAGGAATACCGTATAAAGCCGCTATTTGGTTTATTTTTAAAAAGGAAAAATTTTAACACTTGAAAGTTGTAATAAGATCACGCCAAATTTTTTAAATAATGCGACCAATTTATCACTTTTAAAAAAGTTCATGGAAAACGACTCATTTTCGGGGCTCTAAAGGGATTTTCTTCTTCAAAATGGAAGATTTTTGAATGAATTCCTGTACACACAAAGTTATGACGCAAGACTTTTGTTCGACATAAAGATGGGCAGCACTGTTCGATGATATTGGAAAAACACTGTGCGAATGGGTAGCTTGCACATTGGACCCTGATAATGTTTGATCGCTTATAGAAAAGCTCTCTCTAAGAGGCATCTAATTTCGAAACCCAACTTCCTTATCGAAAAAGTCTCGCAAGTGACAGAATTATTCAAAGTAAATCTAATGCTCAAGCAATTGCATTTTCCCCTCATTGAAATATAACAAATTGAAAATATATTTGTCTAGACACGAACGTTCTGTCGAACCAAATCGAGCTCTGGATGTCCGACTATTCATTGATAAATTAAAAAGGTAGAAAATTGAAAAACAGTAAATAGTGATTTTTTCGATCTCAAACAACAAAAACTCCACTCTTTTTTGATACCCTTCAATTTGAATTAGTAAAAGAAATATAATGTCGATATTAGATTACATTCACAATCGCTGTCGTTCACTTTCTCGCTTATACTATAACAAGGGAATAATATCCAAACCATCGCTGTTGATGTGAGAATATATGGTTATGGAGGCTTAAAATTGCTTCATCCGACCTCTATAGCCCAACACAATCGTACTCGTTCACGTTCATCCCCTTCTCCCTCCCCCTCGTGTTCTCTCTCCCCCTCCCTCCCTCCATCCCTTGCCACCCTCCCTCCCACTCTCTCCCTCTCGCACACTTGCTCGGAAGTAGGAAAAAGTTGAAGAAAGTTCCTATGGTCGGCTAGGGTGGAAAAAGCATTATCCATGTCATTGCCATCGTTTCTACCCCCATTCTTGCTCTTGTGACTCGTGTACCCAGAAAGAGCACGAACTTTCGCATCATTTCTGCTTACGTATCTCTTTGGACACACACACACACACACACACACACACACAGCCAGATGTACCCAACCAGCTAGGGAGGTAGCACTAGATATACCATTTCGCGTGCTCCACTTCGACGACTGTCCACGACACCGGATCTCCCGAGCTTGCTCTCCCAAAACGTATAACTCTCGCAAGCTTTCGCTGTGAGTGCACATCTGTAGTTCGATGAATTTCTTTGGCTCGTTTTATCGCATACGAGATAGCGGAACGATCGATGTATGTATTGTATGTAAAACGCAGAGACATGCACGAGAGAACGGAAAAGAGAACGATAAACGATTTTACGAATTCGAGTCTCTATTGTGTTTGAATGATAAATGGCATCGTACCTTTATTTCTTAACCAAATGGAGAAGATCGCTGATTCTCGACGTGAAAAAGAAATGAGAATCCATTATTATTCCACTTTGAGTCACGTGTACACACAAGAATGTATCGTCCGTCGTAGGAATTTCATCGTGACGGTGAAGGTTGCAACGTTGGGATGGAACGAAAATGAGTTTTTTTTTAATTGTTTAAATTATTCGTAGCTGATTTAGGCTGTGAACTTCATTCAAATGTTTTTATACCGTCTTATTAGAGTTTCACCCTCCCAATTTCCAGAAAGGAAGACTATCCGTAATGGTAATACTGAAGAAATGGAAAATTTAAGAAAAAGTCGTTGCATGGCAACGATGCAAACTTCGACGTCATATTTGATCATGAAAATTCGTAATTTCAAAGATAAAAGTTTTTCGAACGAAATATTTTCGAGTCATTTTTCAACCGGCTATATGGTGAAGAACTGAGTAAAAACTTTCCTCGATATCGCGAACATATTTGGGTTGGGTTGCTTTAATATTTGTTCTGATTTTTGGCGCAAGAGGGTTGATCGATATGGTTTTTTGGATTGGTTGGAAAGAAGTCTCTTTTTGTCGATAAGAGTAAATGTGTCACCGATAATGACGTTGAAGTTAGGATCGTTGGAACGCAGCGGAAATTAATTTGTCTTAATTACTCAATTTCTAGTGACGTATTAGAGCTGCGATCATGAAATAAAAAGTTTAAAAATAATATCGTTGCATTCCAATGATGTAAACTTCAACGTCAGAGTTGATGGATAATGAGGATTTTACTTGGCTACGTGAAGGTCGCTATACGAGGGATGCTGCTTTTGCGAAGAATTGCGAGATCGTCGTACCTCGGAAGGTCCGGCCAGACGGAGGTTTTGTATCGCATCGGATACCACATCACTACAAGAGGTCGTATTATAAAGGAAAAAAGCGAGGCGAACTGACACCCGAGGACACGCTTCACTATAGAATATCAATAGACGCCGAGGAGTATCATCTGGAACTCTATCCCAATCATCGGTTAGTCGGGCCTGGTGCCGTGGTCGAGGAAAGAATCACACCCTCGCGTGGGACTTCGCGAGACACGAGCGATCATGATTTTATCGATGATACGAAATTCGAGAACTTGCGGGACACGCAGTGCCATTATCACGGACGTGTTCGTCATCAACGTGACATCACAGCACTATCCACTTGCTTTGGTCTCGTCAGTATAGAATTTCACAAAATATGTTCTATAACTGTTATTAATATTTATTAACACTACTTAATTTTTAACATATTTATGATTTACTAACCGTTTTGGCAGATCCGCTTTTGTGCATTTTGAAAATTTGTTTCGTTCGTTTGTCTGAAATTTTAGTGTCAATGCTTATTACGATTTACATAATAAGCCTATTGAGAAAGAATTCTCACTCCATAGCTCGTGCGGAAATTTGTTGGGGTGTCCGCAGACCCTACCACATCCCTAGAGGAGAGGCACCATATATCGGATACTTCTGTTTGAAAATGAAAAAAAAGTGATCAATTACTAAGCTTAAACATTTTTGGATTTTATTATCTAAATGTCATATACAACAAGATGCTAATAATTATTTTACACATTACATTTAAATATTTTGTGTTATATTATGTTTTTTCAAAGAATGACAGAAATCATGATTTTAAAGAAGGTTGCTCATAATAGGGCACCCGATGTAAGGGCCCAAACTCTATTTTTCTTATATCTGACATTAGGAGACTATTTCTATATAAAATGAAAAAAATCGTTTATTGTTTTGACTTTGTAATTATTATCAAACAATAAGTCTTTACGAGTTAATCTTTGATTAGACAGGAACATTTTGGCACAAATGGATTTCCAGTATTAAGCTCGATTGATTATCCGATGTTAAGACTCTGCCATGGCTGAATATAAACGGTAATATTTTTATACATATTTCTATTCCTGGAAACATTATGTATTTATTGAGTAAAATAAATGCTGCATCTCATAAGAATCAACAAAAACTTAAATCATTTGGACTGACCTTAATGAAAACAACACTTGCTAACACGAAAAATATTTTTTCACTTTGGCAAAAAGTAACATCAGTTCACGGCTGTGCCATTTTTGTTGCTAAGCAACCAAAAGTTTTTTGGCGTCGACATCTTACGATTAATGCTTAGTGTATAAAACTAAAAAACAGATGTCGCTGTAGGAAAACTCGGGATAGTTCACCATCCGATATTAAGTAGCTATCCCATATGTGGTGCTTCCCCGCTATAGGGATTCGATAGGAACACTACACATACGCTGTTTCCTGGTTGTCGTGGGTGAGAATTTTTGATTCTATATTCTCAACTGGAATTTGTCGATTCCCCCAAAAAGAAGTATCCTTCTATGATGTGCACAAAGTTGTTGGGGAGTCCCAAGATGCACCCACATCTCTATAGGGATTTGTTTAGGGCCACTGCACATAGGTCCCCTCATTGTGATCCAATTGGATTACGCACTGTTCCCCGATGAACGACGTTTGAGAATTCTTACTACGTTCGATTCGAAAATATGTGAAAAGTCACGAGAAAAAACTCGGCGTGCTGAAACATAACCTGCACCCTTCGTAGTGATGTGTGTGATGATATTATGTCAAAGTCCAGTTAAGCAAATAGCAAACGACATTTACAGTAGATTTTCAGTGGTAAGATTTAAATCGATTTTTAAGATATACTTTTTTATGCGATTTATAGTTTTTGAAGATAAGATTTATACTTTTTTCACGATCCACTCGTTTTCTATATCTATATATTTTATCTATAAAATTCAATGTATAGAATTCGATGGGATCCATCAAGAATCTTATCGGATTTTGTTAGCTAATGTGAGAATCCTTTGGGATTTAATTTAGACTCCAATTTAAATCAAACATTGGATTCCAATGGGGAGTTCCGATTGGAATCCAATGTACAGACATGATGTTTTGGTATAGGGATGAAATGCAGAACATATATGGGAATTCCATTGGATCCCCACGACTATCTCTGCACGGGATATTTGGAAAAACCCGTTTTTCATATGGCTTAGTACATGCTTGTATTTGAACCACAAAAAAAGCCTTTTTTTGGTGGAAAACTTCAGCTAAGCAAAATAAAAATAAAATCGAAGAATCAAATCTGTACCATTCAAGTGCTTACACTTACCTTATGTGTAGAAGGGTTTGGATTGTTTTTTTGCCATCAGTGAATTTTTAGTAACCGTTCAAATATAGGCGGAAAATAAAATACTCAATTTTCTTTAAAACACAGTCATTCGAGTGAGAATTTTCAAAAAATGAATACGAAAACTTTTTTTTTCCTATGATATATTCTGTATTTTCAGGTAGGTTATATAAGAACAAAACGTTCGCTTTACATGATCGAGCCGATCGAAGATCACAACTTCGCCACGGAAGCTGAACATCCCCACATTGTCTATCGTCGAAGTTCCTGCGATGACGACGGAAAATCTACGTTACTTTGCAACACAACCGATTATCCGAGCAGGAGCCTTGCCAAGCATACGCGAAAGTTGGTCAAGCGTAATCTGCAGAAAACAAAAAATCGCACATACACAATAGAATTACTTGCTGTCCTCGACAAACCTTTCCTCGAGACTCATCGGGATCTAGATGTGGAAAATTATGTTCTCACGCTTTTTAATATGGTTAATATTTTTTTTTAATTAATAATTAATGATTACTCTATTTTTAATTCATTTTCATTATCTTCATTAACATTCTATTCCTAATGGAGAGAAAAATATCGCGATACAATTTTGTTTCTGCGAATAATATTACTATATTTTCCATGTATCATCTCTGACAAGAATGTCAGATTTTGGCAATCACTATAGCGATTGAGTTCTCATCATTCGTAGGACAATTGATTTCTGATCATTCTGTGAACGTTCAGCAACCAAAATTCAAAATATTCACTAGTTCATTTTTTGGTACAACTCGGAAGTTTTTCTCCCCAAGGATGGATGTTTTTTTTGTCTCAACGTGTGACATAGTACTTCACCTAATGGGGTTGAAGTTTGCCTCGTTCGAATGCAACGAAAATTCTTTCCAATTTCTTATTTTCATTGTTATCCTAAATCATATTTTGCAGATTTATTGTAGATCGCTAAACGAGAAACCTAAAAAGTGTTTGCATGATTTTCGTAATTCAGATCAAAATAGAATAAAAATAAAATCATTTTCGTTGCATTCCAACGATGCAAACTTAAACGTGATCTTACATATTTTTTTCTTCATTTTTAACGTGTTTCTTTTGCGCTCTAATTCAAGGCTGCTGGTCTATTTCAAGATGAGAGCCTCGGGGTCGTGATGGAGCTAGTTATAGTTAGGATCATAAGACTAGAAGTTGAAGAAGACGAGGTACGTGATATATTATCAATATAAAAGCATCTTATACTACGCCGCGAGGGGGGAACGGGGGGAAATAAGCTGTCGGTAAATTAGCTCGGGGGAGGAAATTGCTCGTTCACTATATACGTGTAGACACACACGTACATTCATCCCTCTTAGGATTCTCGTAACGTACAACCCTTAAGCCTCTTACGATGTTCGATATCAACCACCTGATGAAAGGTTTTTAAGTTCAATGTTCGATACCGTGTGACCCGATATTGTACAGTGACATAATCCGCATATTGATTCGAATATTTCTGGATGTCAATTTCAGATGAATTTATCAGTGAACAAAGACATTGAAGGTACGATGAAGCACTTTCAAGAGTGGCAGAATAAAATGAATCCAACCAACGATGCACATCCGAACCACCACGATTGCGCAGTTTTGATCACAAAGTATGAAAAAAAAGTTACTTGACATTTCAACGAATGATCGACCATCGAAAAATCAAATTACTACCATAATCGTGTTTGATTTTTTGGTAACTCTTTAGATAATTGACTTTTCCAAAAAATGAGCCTAAAATCTTTATTTGCTATTTTATCACTCATTGGGTTATAAATTATGATATTTACTAGGGGGAAGTTGTAATTCACCCCCCCCCCCCCCCTCATAAAAAGTTACGGGATTTTGAAGTTCGCGGAAACACGTGATATAATATAGCATTTTTGAACATTTCGATGGCTATATTGGGTTTGTTTGGGTTTCAGAAAATAGCGAAAAAAAGTTAGACTCATTTTTCGGAAAAATCACTTACCTAAAGAACTACCGATTTTTTTTTAGTAATTTTTAACATTCTTTGTGAGATTCCTTCGTATGCTCTTGGGGCTTTTACCATCTCGAGCACTACTGCTGATTGTGATTTTTTTTAATCAATAAAAAAAAAATGATTTTTGTGACTCATTAATTTTGTTAGGACAGATATCTGCATTACACAAAATGTTTGCGCCTTCACGGGAATGTCCACGATTGCCGGGGCCTGCGATCCTCTCAAAGGTGCCGTTGTGATAAGAGACGATGGCTTACAAACTGGATATAGGATTGCCCATCATCTGGGACATACGTAAATAATGTTTTTTTTTATACCCACCAGCACTGTAGCAATGTTGAGCAGTCAGAAAAAAATATATGTTCGTAAGAAATAATGGTATATATTCCGCATTATTGATTGTGATGTCATGAATCATATGGGTTTAGAATCGGCATGGAGCACGATGTGCAGGGCGAGAACGGCTGTCCCGGTATAATTCCTCATCAAGATGGTTACGTTGAAACTACCGTTATGTACCCGGGATATAATTACGTCACTAAGAGATGGTCCAAATGTTCACAGAACTACGTCAAGCTCTACATCGAGTAATTCATTTTTTAAACACCACTTTATCGTTGCCTAAGTTATTTAAAAAAATCAGCCAATCCAATTTTCTTTGCCATTCTTTATCTAGTCTCTTAGTGACCATTGAAACAAAATTAAAAAGCATGTTCTCTAAATAGGATATTTTCAATATACGAAGGATTTTTTAAATTTAAATTTAATTAAATTAATTAATTAATTAATTATTTTTTTATTAATACATTAATTACATAATCTATTGATAAATAAATTTATTTATTTATTAATTAATTAATTTTTAATTTAATTTTTAATTTAATTAATTTAATTTAATTTAATTTTTAATTTTAAAAAAGGATCCAGCAAATATGCAAATTATACATGATCGAGTGTTATCTTGTAAAACGCTTTGCGAAAAAGTTGTGCAAGTAAAACTCGATACTACCACTACTATTACATGATCGGGTGTTGTCATTAAATCCATTAAAATTTTTGTATTAAACCGAGGTCGGACATTCGTTGTTCATTTGATGTTAATATTGTCTATTATCATTTTATTTTCACTGCTAAGAATTTAGGATCGAATTAATCCACTGTTCTAATACTATGAGATGTTCGACGAAAATCCCCTTGGACCAAGGATTGTTTCGATTGGAAATTGTTTATTAAAAATACCCTATAGACAGATCTTCGATCTTGCTACTGAAGATTAATGATTAATTCGCTTGTGGAACAAAACAGAGCTGGCCTGGCGAGATGCTTGCACGACGAAGCAGAGGACCATCATTTTCCGTTGATCGAAATGTTACCCGGTGTCATGTATAGTGGAGACGACCAGTGTCGTTTGCGGTTCCATGAAAACGCCCGACAATGTGATCTTGGCATTGTAAGTCTATTTTGTTTCCGTAATTCTTTAAATAAGTGACTTTCCGAAAAAAAGAGCTTAACATTTTTTTTGCTATTTCCTCATTTATCGGGTTATAGATGATGATATTCGGTCGGGGGAAGCTGAAATTCACCCCCCCCCCCTCCCCATAAAAAGTTATGGGGTTTTGAAGTTCGCGGAAACATGTGAATAAATAGGGCATTTTAAACATTTCTCATATTTTATTTATAAAAAAAAATGTATATAAAAGAAGCCTTTGTGAATCAAAACAAACCCAAACTTAATTACGAAGGAGAGCTTAATCTCAAGAGGGTTTTAATACAGGAGTTTTTGAAAAATTCGAAATTATTTTTAACGATTTTTTTATCGTGAAAAAATTCTTAATGAAAAATTCCAGCTTCTTCCGAGTGAATATCATAATTTATAACCAAATAAAAGGAAAAAATAGCATAAATAATGTAAGCTCAGTTTTCGGAAAAGTCACTTATGTAGAGAATCACTCTTTTTTCTTATGAATGTCCTCTTTATAACATTTATAATTTCGTGAACTTTTCCAATATGATTGATCAGTTTACGGTGATCGTTTATATTAAAAGGAACTAGGGATTTTCACTATACACATTGATACTGTTGACTTATCTAATTTTTTGCTTTTACTCGGTGATATAACTTGTTATTTAAAATGAAATGAAAATCATATATGTTATTTTGTAAAATGCAAATTAAGTGAATTTTCAGTTAACGTCAATTATGGATTACACACTCAAGCATTAAGTACTTATGCATTGATCATTATTTTTATCAATTTAACCATCCTGATGTCAGTTTACGAGTCGTATTTTAATTGACCCCATGCAGGTCAAAAAATGAGCACGTGAAGTCAACAATTTCGGATGGACTGAATAAATGTTTTTTGTAATCGGAATCTTTCATTTGTCGGATGAATTAACACCTGCAAATATTCTTATCGCTGACAGCCGTTATCAATTACCGAAGTGTATACGTACATTGGCATGCATATATCAAGCGGTGCAGTAGCGTCGTGATGCCAAGTAATTAAGAATTTCTAATTACCATCGACGACCGCACCGCACCCTTTTAAAGCTTTCACCCGACTCGTTGTATTACGTGAAAACGCGTCGACCAGCCAAGAGTCGTAATGCGAGTTCATCGACGTAATGTCAGTTTTTATTTTCCATTAGATTTCGTCTATTATCAATCCAGCCACTCGTATACATATTAGGATGATTGAGAACAAATCGATTATTTTGAACAAAACCGTTTTAAAAAGTAACTTTATACAAATTGGGGTTTTTATTTTTGTTTTGGCTTATGTAACAAATTATTACACGAAAATAGCAATATCACCAAAAAATTAAGCCGTTAACTGTGTAACTGTCAAATGTTTGAATTATTTAATGCCATAATTTTATATAAATTGAAATGATCTACAAAAAAATTCATATGATTTTTCGATAAGTCTGATAGTTTCGCTGGGAAAGTGAAAAAATCTTGATATTTACTATAAATTCAACTTTGACCTCGAATAACTTTTTCAAGAGTAGATTTATCATAAAATGATAAGATTTTTTTAGATCGTTAATTTCCCTATAAAAAAGCTTTGAGGCATTATTGTACGTTTACCCGTTGGCGAGTTATAAAATTCAAAACTCGCAAGCGAACTTTTCCCCATGTTATTAGCATGGGAAACCATCGCAATGAGGAACCTCTAAATATTAATGTTAAGGCCTCATGATTTAACAGCCATCTTATTTCACCTTACTGCAGCTGCTGAAGA
>OX632363.1:18757031-18834531 GCA_951751655.1 Ophion costatus | reverse complement strand
TATCAGCATTCGGTAATTATGCCCGGGAACCTTAACAGCGACTATTATTGGAACTTGTTCTCTAATAATAACTCAATATTAATTTGATAACTATGTTCAGAAATTATACCGATCGCGACATTTCTAGGCAAACACAAAGTAACGCGGTTTTTTTCAGACATACATTATTTTTTAGAACGTCGGAAAATTATCAACTTTTTTTATCTCTTCGAGATGATGGACAACTTTATCACACACTTTTTCTTTCCAGCGGATGTTTTACTTGGATCGATATTCATTTTTGACAGCTCTTTGGGCAGATTGGCCAGGTTGGCAGAAGTTCTGCCAACCTGGCCATTATAGTATGCCACAATTTACGACGTTGCTAATTCGTTTCGCGTTAATTGAAGGAAGAAAAGTTATAGAAAATAATTACACAAAGTAATGAAAACACTTCATGCTATCGTCGAGTGTTCAAGAATGCATATTTTCACAAATAGATGTAGCAAAATAGTTGGTATCAATCAATCGGCTCCATGCATAAGCATAGAGTGCTCCCCTAGTACTTCACCCCCAACGGCTAAACCCCATAACAAACTTAATGGGCAGGTGGATGAAATACTATACAGGACAAATTGACCCAGGGTGTCAAAATCGTGGCCAAATATAGTTGTATCAGCGAAGGCTTAAGTAGTATAACGGGATAAGTAATGAAATATTGAAAATGTATTAGCTCCGTGCAGGGTATATGTTGGGGATAATGAAATCGAACGCAACGCCCGCAGTGGACCAAAATTCAATAAACTCGACTATATCTCTCACATCAGAATTAGTAGCAGCAGCGTAGTACAAGATTTTCGCAATGAAAGTTAAAATATTCTTTTATTAAAAATGGGCCACGCCAGTTACTATGTAATACATTGCAAAAAAACCGGAAAGAATAATAAATGCAGATTTTATGGACTCTGCGGTAATATGAAAATTAGAACAACGCAACAAATGGATAGCTGCAGTCTTACCTTTAAAAAAGTTTTGCAATGCGCCTGAGAAATAGAGGTTTGCCTTATGACACGACCTTGAATGGTTAATAGTTCACAAAAACTATAATTGATGATTCACAAAACACGACCCACGAGCTGAAACACAAGTTTAATGTTGGTCGTGTTTTGTCCTTAACTCTTCTACGTCCCTGCCATGTTCAATACCAACAGTTTTCCCTTAGATTGAGTTTGAGGTTAGAAATCAATACTGTGATTTCTATAGTTATACTCTCAAAGCCGGTCTTCAAAATTATGCTCATTTCGGTCTTGAAAAAAAAAAGACTTTACTTATCATATTTTAAAGTGGTGCAACAACATATATGTTTGTTAAATTTTAATCAAAGCATCTATACAACTTTATTTTCTCGTCTTATAACAAAATTGCAAGTAAACGAAAATTTGCATTAAAGAAGAAAACAATTCCTGACTTTTCCTTACTATACTCAAAGGAAACGCTTCTTACCGTCTTTGGCCAAACAAATTGATATAATTCCAACAAATTAAGTGCAATCAAGGCGCGATCTTGTTTTTATAATTTATCTCAATATTATAACGATTATTCCAGAGCTCTAGGGTTGCGTACGGAGCCAATACTAAAATGCAATAAGTGATGGAAGGAAATGGTTGAAAACAGGAGATAATTCAATGTAGAAATCTTCATCCTAACAATATGCAAGCAGCAGAACTTTCGATTTTTTCGCCTTCTTTTTCCACAGCCGTGTGAAATTGGGGCACCGTCTTTTCGTGACGTACAATGCTCCGAATTCAATGACTGGGTCTTTCCGGAGGATGGAAAAGTTCATCAGTGGGTGGGCTACAATTTGCCAGAGAGTGAGTGTGTTAATCTATCGAGCCACTAGTGACAGTGGTTCGCACTCGACTGGAAACGGGGTGTCCGTATATCGTATCGATGGTTTAGCCGATAACAAAGTATTCTGCATATTGTTAATTTTAGCCAATAACGCAGATCATTGACATTTCGGACACCCTAAATAACTTGAAAATAACTGACAATGAAGTCAGTACCCCTGAAGTGAGGTACCCCTTGCCGTTCTTCGAGAGCTGGTTTCCCCCCTTAAACCCGTTTTTCCGCCGATAAAAAACATACGTGTCGCTTAGTTTTCAATGCTTCATAGCATATATAAGTTTCGGCAAAATCGAAAGACGACACCTAAGGGATATTCCTCGTAAGCTTTCCAAAAGTCTAGCCTTTTTGTATTTTGACCAATGCCATATCTTTGATGGCTAGTTGGTACAAAATGAGGCTACAATCATTTGAGAGATTTGGATTCTAAAAAATATCAGCCTCCAGAAAATTTCGTAAACATTTTTTTGTTTCTTTTAGTTTTATGGAGGAATGGGTTCGAAACGAAAAACGGGCAATGTATGAACTTGCATATCATCGTTGCTTTTTTATTTCATCATTGTCACAAAACGTTTTCTGTGGCAAAGCCACCATCGAAATCCGAGGTGACCACTGAAGAAAATTCTTGCTCGTGATAAAGCAAGTTTCTTAGTTTTGAAAACCATTTTTCTAATTGAATAATTCGAAAAATGATCAAATATAAAAAACCGCCAATACATTTTCTACAATGGAAGCAACTTTGGTTTCCCCTAAATCTTATGGTGTTGAAATTTGCATCGTTGTAACGCAACAAAAATTCTGTTTCACATTTTATTTTCCACATTTTTATTGTCATAGGCGATCTTTTTTTTTATAGATTTATCGTGCAAATAGCTGAATAAATATCGTTAAACATAGTTGAAGGACTTTTGTAGGCGAAACCTGCAAAAATAAATTAAATTCGTTGCAGTCCAACGATGCAAACTTCAGCATCGTTAAATCTTAAGATGTCTTCATTGCAGTACACCCGCCAGAAAAATCTCTCAAATATCTCGTAATTTAGTACCCATAGTTCATTGAAAACTGTCGTTTTTTACAATGCGGGTCGTCGGATAGAAATGTTTTTTTTTAACTTTTAATTTCATACCAATGACTTTCATTGCCACGTTCGCGATATGGCAATGAAAGTCTTCAACCCGTGCGACATCGAAGGAGAAAAAAACGTCTGCTTTGCCTAACTTAGATTTGAAGGCATCGGAGAATCCGTGCGCACTGTACTGTCTCAGTGAAACGAAACTGTTGACGTCGTTGAAAACAAAAGTCGTGGATGGGACAACGTGTTATCGGGGTATAAGGGACATTTGCGTGCGCGGAGTATGTCGCGAGATACCTTGCGATCTCGATATGGAATCCGATGCTATTGAGGACATGTGCGGAGTTTGCAGAGGTGACAGTACCTCATGCGTCTTGAAAGAAGGAGTCGTAAATGTAGTGGAGCAACAAAGTTCGTCGTAAAGACTACAAGAGATCATTATACCGATATATAATAATTAATATTTTTTAGTTCGTCATTTCTAATGAAAAGAAAAAAAATTTATAAATATCCGATCGAATTTCCGCAGAGCTGAAAAAAGTCATAGATGTTCCCACTGGAGCGAAGAACATCAGGGTCGAGGAATCGCAACCCACCAAATCGAGACTCGTCATTCGAAGCAAGAAAGCGAAAAACGTCCTCATTGACGGGTTGATATGTGGACATACGTGTATTTTGTAAAATTGGTTACGCTCAATCGAACAAACATCGTTTTTATCTTCACTTTAGTAATCGTTTGGGCATGTTTGACGTGCCAGGATCGAAGGCCTGGCTAGGAATGATTCGGGCTAAACAAGAAGCTCTAAACATACCAGGGCCCGTCACTGAAGATTTGGTCGTACTGGTATGACAGAAAAAAAACAAATATATCGAACTTTCTAACTGAATGCGATCTGTCATAGACATTATTTTCATAGTTTTACAGCTAAAGGTTGCATGAAAATCCATAAGTTCAATTATTTTTATCGACATTTGCCTGACACTTACGTTGTTTGTTTTGTTATTACAAGTGGAATTGATTGATGAGAAAACTATCTGTCTTAATAATCGACATATTTGCACCCTTTCAATGCAGTGATTCATTTTAGAAGATCCGAAATTTAAGTATATATAACAAGGAGTACAATGTTCCATTAAAAGTTTTACACCCCATTTCACCCCTTAGAAGTTGGTTTTCGAAAATTCCGTTCTCAGTACCCCCCTAGACCTTCTAAGGAACATGTCTTTCAAATTTCATGTTTCTATCTACTGCGGTTTAGGCTGTGCGTTATGTATACATATATCAGCCGGTTATTTTGTCAGTCAGTCACGAAACTGTTTTATTTGTATATATATATATATATACAAATAAAAGTCTAAATATATATTAAAATATACCAGATTTATCCACGAGAGAATGTGACACTAAAATATTCGCTGGGACTGAAGCCTGATGAACCAAGAAAGCCGTCGTTCGAGTGGGGTTTCATCGAATGGGCTCATTGCAATGCTCCATGCGGTCCAGGTGAGCAGGTCAGCAAGCCGAGCTGTATCGAGAAGATCGGCGGTCAGGTCGACGAAAAATTTTGCAAATATATTGCGAAACCGGAAGTGAAAGTTCGACCGTGCAATCAGGCACCTTGTGTACCCAGGTACGTTCCATTATTGTCAATCAACTTCCAACTCTCATGTCCATATTCAATGGAGCATAATAGAAACGGCTAATGTCATAATGTCTTAATAATCGATAGCCGGAGTTTCGTATAGTCTAGCAAAGTCTAACATGCATCCAACACAAGTAACGTCATCGTTCCTCGAGACTCGGACGGCCAATGTTGTTCGCTGATAAGGTGAATGGCAAAGATAGTCCAAGTCACAACAATCGTATTGCAAACGACTAATTACTTTTTCGGTGTCTCAAAATAGTCGCGTAAAATTCAACGGCAAATTCGTAAATCAGCGAAATGAGAACTCCAATTTCTGCAAGATATTTAAACAACCCCCGTATGAAATAATGTTTTTCAAAATATAATTTACAACCAACGATATCGAAACTCGAGGTACGAGACTCTGGCACATTGATCAAAAGGAGAAAAAGAGTACAAACGGACGGACTTACTTCCTCCACGAGGAATCTGAACATTTCTCACGTTCTCATAACGCAAGAAACGTTATTGTTCATTTATTCGTAACTCTCTACTTCCATAAAGATGGATGATCGGCGATTGGCAAGGTTGCGAGAATTGCACATCAAACTGCGAGACATTTCGTGTCGTCAAGTGTATCCGGCCGGTCGGCCATGGAGAACAGGAAGCGGATGTGATAGCCGACAGCTATTGCGAAGGCCCTAAGCCAAAGGAATCCACGAGCGCAGTTTGCCGTGAGATACGGGGCAGCGAGGCTTCGATAGAGTTTCACGATCCTCGTAGAAATGAGGCTGAGGTCGCTGAAACACCGGGTAGACTCGGTGCTGTTCGTACGAGCAAATCGGTCCCCGGGCTGTTGTTGAAACGTTCGAAGGTGAAGAATGACGAGAGTGCGATGGACACAGGACTGTTCAAGGTGACGTTGGAGAATGCCGAAGAAAAAACACAAGGAATGCGTCGAACAGCGGAAACGACCGGACCGGAAGATTCGAGGAGTGCGGAGTTTTCAAAGAAATTCGTAAAGGCGAGAGGATTGAGTACCTTTGTGGGATCGGATATGAGTGAGAGATCAGGTGTGAAACGCGAGGAGACCGCGGGATTCGTGAGTTTGAAGAAAGGTCAGGTGATCATGGACAAAGAGGACATAAAGAATCTTACGCTGACGATAATCCTCGAACGAGACAACAGCAACGCCATCATTAATTTCCCAAAAGACTTTCAGCCGCAACCGCCGGAGAATGTTACGGAGTTCATTCTCACGGGTATAGACGCCGTAAAGTATATTCAGAGGATACAGCAAGAAGCCAAAGCTACATCGAAGTTATCGTTACTCTAAGACTCGTTGCGTCATGTCTCCGTTGCTTTGTACGATATTATGTTGAATAAAACATCACCGCAAACACAAAACGTCTGCACATATGCCACTGCTCTGTCTCCTCTTTTTCTCACTCACTTTCTATCTTATTTTGATTGATATCACTACAAACGGAATAGGATAAGGCAATTCAATGTTGGAAAAGCCGATGGTTATCTTTCGCGAGTTGCTTCAGCCATCAGGAAAGCTTTGACAGCCTGTTTTAGCCTCCAGGGTGTTCAGTGCCTTTTGCATCAGCAGTCGAATCATGGCTTCCACCTGCGCCCTAAATGCCGATACTCTCATTCTGCTTAGCCTTGTGAAGAAGCTTATTCTTCGCTTCCAAGCCGTGAAAGACTTTCTCCTTCTGCTCATCGATCCTAACGGGTATGCTGTCACCGCCTTGCTGGAAGGCAAGATCCGAGATGTTGGCCCTGATGGAGTCCGCTTTGATCGGCGCCTCGTAGAGCACAACCTCGTTAGGTGGTATGACGTCCTTGATTATGGATCCCGGTTTGATCGTAACGATTTTCCGGCTAGCCTCACTTCGTTCCTGTCCCTTGGGCACACCGGCTTGTTGCTCGGCAACACCGGACACGAGTGTCGCCTTCTGATTAGGACTCTTGTGGCAAGTTCTTTTCTCTTTGTTCTCATTTCCCATCGCTAACCAATCGCGCAAAACGCTCTGAAATTGCTGGACAACGTTGCGTTTCAACGTTTTCTTCGAAATTTCTCGGGCGGTCTGATGACGATTCTTTTCGAGGTAGCGAGCAAGACCAAGATCAACTAGATTATCGATCATTCGTCGTTGTTCCGTCAGCGTGCGTTGGCGTTCATTCGGATCGACAGGAGCCACTTGATGCTCGCCGCAATCTCGAGTTGCCTTCGGACACCCTTTCTTGCAGGGCCTTTCCCCCTTGCAACTCTCCTCTTGCTTTGGAACGGTGCCGCGGCATGATTCGAAATTCGTTTGAACGTCATCATCGCCTGGATGTGGTCCCGGCTTGATGCAGTAAACTTTGCGATGCATCGTACCGTTCTTGCCGTCACAGCCGCTGCACCTGCTCCACTGACTAACGCGCCATCTATCGACACGAAACTCCGCGGTAATTACCACCCTAATGATGCAATCAACCTCACATCGTGGTCCAAGAAAAGCCACATTCGACTTTGTTTGCATTTTGGTTTAGTTCGGTGGCATTGGCGATGCATATGGAAATATATCAAAAGCATGGAGGTACGTTACCTTGATGGACATGGTTTTTCATTGCATGTACGACTCTTGGGATCGGGGCGCGGGATGCTCTGGCAAAACTCTGGTGAGATCACCCCATTTTTCTCCTCGATACAGGATGGTTTGGAAATCTGGTGGGTCAGTGGTATTTACAGAAATGGAGAAATTCCGTATGAATTTTGCAATCGGTTAATCTGAGGCCTGACATTCTGTTACCGGCGGGTTACCGTCGAGACGCGTGAAAAATGCACGAACTTCGGAAATTTTTTGTTACGTCAAATAAATACTTTTGAAGATGAGTTTCAACGTATCTTATTCTTCTATCAATGAAGAATAAATACCAATTTCGTTTATTCAAAAAATCCAAAATGGCGGCTCAAGCTCCGGGCAAATAAAACCATGCAGGGCTTGTTTTGGTCTGCGGGGCGCTCCACAACCTTGCCAGTTCATTTCAAACATAAACGGGTTTCATGCGAATCGGTTCATCCGTTCAATCCGTAGAGCGCCCCACGGGCTGAAAAATGCTGCAACGTTGTCAAAAATCGTATTGAATGTTTTTTTTTTTTTGACAACCCAAACAAACAAACCCACGTGTTCTAAACACTTTGAGGTTGCAAATGATGCAAAAAATCAAATTTTTCATCGTCATGAACGGTAACCTTTCCTTAATTGAAACAAACGTCCCAAGAGGGTACGAATCCGTTGAGTTTTGAGAATACTTTGCAATTCCGACGGAAAGTTAAAGAAAAAATATAGGTAAAGCTTCAGACGTCGTAATGCAGTTTGAATAATAAATTTGATAGCTCATCTGACCGCCGTGCCGCCACCGCATCTCGCTGTGCACTCGCCCCACTCTGTGAAATCCCAGAGATATTTCGGCGTATAACCCGTGGCTGCGGCCGTCTGCACGTAGTACTTGTACAACACTCCGGGATTGTTTTTTTTATCGTAAAACGAGTACTGCGGAAAAACAAATAGACACTTCGTAAGACAGATCGGTCGTGACAAATGATGAATATTTTGTCACCGAAGCTTGGCTAATTCCCGTAATCATTGTCATCCGTCGTATAATGTTGGTCGCAACATCATAAGGCCTTAATCATCGATTACTTTCATATGCAACCCACACACCTATATATAATCGTTGCAACCAATTAGTTTTTATTCGTCGAGTCTATCAAAAAAAGTTAATTGGTTCCCGTTTAGTAAAATTCACGTGGGCACCAGGTAGTCGAACAACTTTCTGAATTCAATTGATGTTGTTTCTCCAAAGGACAGAGTAGTCAAATTGAGCGTACTGGCCTTCCAGAATGGGTGATGCGATACCAATATTGCTGACCTGTTGCCAATACACGCGGGCAATAAAAGATTCGTGAAACACTATTCAACTTGACAATGACGAACAAACGCGAGACCAAGACCTAGACCGTGGTAGCTTTCAACATACAGTCTCGGTCTTGTACTTGTTGAAGTCGTAGTAATCTTGGTCTCCGTCTTAGTTTTAGTCTTGATCTCACATGCAGGATTCTAGCATTCTTGATTTTTTCCCACCTCTTTTTATGCACACACTATTGCAATAGGGCGTGCTATCTCTACCAACAAACATCTCTAACATTCAGGAATGCAGACAATATAATCAGACATCATTCATCGGCATGGCGTTCAATAAACTAGCCTAAAGCAGTGATTTTCAATTGTTCCAAATAAGAGCACGTCTTCAAAATCCGGAGATTTTAAGTACGGTCACTTTTTTGATATTCTGAAAAGTCCTGGGCATGACCTGGTCTATAACCGGGTTCAGGGTTACCCAAGGTTTGCTGGATACTGTGCGTATCTTGCTCATTGATCGGTGCGCTATTACGATCATTGTGCAAGTGGCGAATGCTATCTGGCTTCGACGAGCGTATGCCCCCCCCCCCCTCCGAGCACACCATCGATCGACTATTCCCACTCGCTGTGGAAAGGTCTGCCCGGCTGGTATATGATAAATTTAATCGCCTAAACGCCCTCATTGCAACTTGTAGACTCTCCATGGTCCTCTAATCCTGTCACTCGTTCTTTTTCTCTCTCTCCCTCTCGTCGTTTGTCGTCACTGTTTGTTTATTTAATTCCAACATTTTCTTTGTTTTTTTGTTTATAGTCATTATAATTAATTATATAAAGTAATACTCGGTATTCAGTGTCTCTATATAAATGGTTCATTGCAATCGGTTGCGTAGTTCTCTTATTCAAATTGGGAACATGGACAGATAGTACAGGCGGACAGACAGATCATTTTAAGGCTTTGTAAATTAATTAGTCACATATAAAGCATAAAGCTAGGCTGCCCGATTTTGAGCGCACACCAAAAACAAATCGCAAAAAAGAAGTCAGATAAAAAAATATTTCCTACCGAAGATTTACCGTTTTGGAAAGGAATGGTGATATCAACACTTTTATAGACGCGTTTACGATACATTGCGATGAATTCTATGGTTTAAAGATGGATCAGAGACAGTTTTTTTGTTTATACGGTAGGCAATTGTAAAACGAATGTAACAAGAAAATAAAATGACCTCTCCACCATACGCGGTACGGATATTATTGTACTTCAAAAATTGTAACACCTGCATTAGCATTTACTCAGAATGTACCGGGCGGATGTTGTGGGACCGGATTAATTCCCCGTGTATGTGGGATGACGCGTATTTCTGCGTGGGCGCGTTGCCTGACATCATTATGACAAAATATGTGACTGGAATCCGTATTCCGATATAAAAAACACCATTCTAGACAACTTAATTTGGCAAATGTGAAGCACAATTCTTCATTAAATATGGCAATCGAATCAAAGTGGACAAGTGGAGCTTTTATCAACTGACATTGCCAGGCCTATACAGGGTGTTAGGAAGGTCGATGCAAAGCCTTGAGGAGGTGATTGGTCGACTCAATAGGAACATATCTAGCCTACGTTACCTTAGTCCAAAGTCTAAGGATTTCGATTTACGGTAAGTACGATTTCTCGAAAATTTCCCAAAATTAGGCACCAACCCGTTCATAATGTTCAATCAGACAACAATTGGTAACTAAAAACTTATTTGCGTCTTAGGTCATTGGGTATTCAATCGACAAACACTGATACAATCATCTGTTTCCATACAACTAGCTAAATGGGACGTGTTGAATAATTAAAAATTTGTCAATGAATAATAACACCTCTCACGGTAATGCTATTTTTGAAAAAATAGTATCAACATAAGGTAAACGAGTTGGTACCTAATTTTGGGCAATTTTCCAAAAATCATACAATGGTAACTCGAAATCCTTAGACTTTGGACTAAGGCAACCAAGGTTAGATACGTTGCTAACGAGGTGGCCCATCACCCCCTTAAGGCTTTTGCATCAACTTTCCTAACACCCCGTAGACGCAGGCGAAAATTCCTGTTCATGGAGATATCCGTAGCTAGTTTTATATCGGGTTTTACGAAAGATACTTGATATTGACGTAGCAAGTGACTTTTTAACATACACATAGATATCGAGATGCGACTGGCGCACGATATGTCTGGGGCGGCTATCGGACTTCTTTCCTCGCGTTCTGAAGTATATCGTGTAGTGGGAATGCATTCGCTGCGCACTGTATTGGCATCGTGTAGCTAAATACGCTACTCGATACATTTGTATTGAGCAGCGAGAAAAGAATTCGATACTTGCTACAGACGTAGCGATTAGCATTGGCATCTCGATACATGCGTATCAAAGTAGCCGTAGAAATGTGGATACTCAATACATCAGTATCGTATAACCCGTTGAAGTCGGTGGAGAATTCGTAAACACCGGTCGTCCATTACAATTATTTGTCAAAAAGCTAAGTACCTGCAACGCTGGGAGAAAGGAACTGCCATGTTGACAGCGTTCCGTTTTTTCATCGACAGGTACACGATCAAAAAATTACGGAGCCGCGTCCTTTTATCGACGAATGCATCACGCAAAGAGTATACTTGATTTAGCAAAGTCATTTTCATCGTACTCATCGATAGTCACACGCAATGAAACTTATGCCATTTTCAAAACGTCAACGTTCAGTAACATGCTTTTTTCAAATCCGCTTTGTCCTGTGAACACCCATTTTTAAGGTGATTTTTTGGAATTAAATCAAGAGAAAGGGTTGAATCTGGAGTGTTAGTATTTCGCAATTATAATTATACATGTTTGAAGTAACATCTTCAATATTTTCGAAGCATTTTATTCGATATTGTACATGATTTTTTATGTTGCACAGTCACAACATCATGGATTGTCATGTCGCAACATTTTTTAATCGTCGGGTGCTGCAATTGCGGCCGTTCTTGTCGTCGGAAGCAAACGATTGAAAAAAATTCTAATCTTTACGAATGCGGTTATCGCTCGGCCCTGTAATGAACAAATTTAGGAATAATTCACCATATTCTGGCGTTTGAAAAAGAGTAGTCTGATTTTTACAATAAAATGCTCACTTCTCGCGGTCCGGGAAAATAGTAATCGTGAAGCAATAAAAAAAGACGGAGGGTCGAACGATAGCCACATGCGTAACGAATAGAATATTAAAAAATCTTTTGTTTTAGACGTGAAGGACGGCCGCAATCACAACGCCCGACGATTAAAAAATGTTGTGACATGAAAATATTCGATGTTGTGATGGTGCAATATAAAAAATCATGTACAATTTAGAATAAAGTGCTTCGAAAAAAATGCAGATGTTACTTCAAACGTGTATAAATTTAACTGTGAAATACTCACACGGTAGATTCAAGCATTCCGCTAAAATTAATTCCCAAAAAATCGGCTTGATAATGGGGGTGCATACTAGAATACGGCCTTAAGGGGTCGTCTCACTTACAGACGCTAAAAAAGGCTATTTTCATGAATTTTTTATTCAGAAGAAATTATTTTTAAATTTCATAATAAATAAATCAACGTTACTTATTTATTAATTTATATAAACCAATAAATATAAATATAAATAAATAAATATAAAACGCGTTTAAAGTTTATTTAGGTTACAGAAATACATTGAAAAAAATGTTAACGTATTTCGAAAATGTATTTATTAAGTGCAACAACTTTTGTATCAATATCTATAATATAAACCTATCAAAAAAATGCATGAAAATAGCCTTTTTTTAGCGTCTGAAGTGAGAAGACCCCTTAAGCTAGCGAGATGATTGTCCCCCGTAGCCTCGTACCGAATAGTAGACAAAAACTGTACTGTCCGTTCAAAATTGTGAGCACAACCGCGAGACTCCTAAGCATGACGACGAATTGATTTTTTAACACCTCCATCGCATGTTTCCCGCAAAGACGTACATTTTTTTTAAACCGACTATATTTTCGCGATTGATTTCGGCGGTGCAATTAAAATAAATATATGCATGCCATTTTTGACTAATTACACGTATACAGCGATCACACTCACTTGGATTTCCAGTCCTTCGTTGATGGGGCCACGCATAGATAATTGTTCCTTCTGCTTCGAAGGATGAGAATAGATGATCACCGTACCCGCGCAATCATAATCGCCATCCCTCTGTTCGGCGCTGAAAGAGAAGGTCGCGTAAATTAATCAATAAAACAACAATTAATACACCGAGAAAAGTACGTAAAAATGTTTGAATTAAAAATAAATGCGTTTTGTAGAATTGTTTTCGTGCCGATTTCCGTTTAAACAATATTTGTCTGATGTCTCGTATTTAATTGCAAGCACATTTGGGCTCTCTTTCTTCTCCATCACGCTGATGCTTCGAGCTCCTTTCGGTATAGTCACAATTTTTTGATAACCTGGTCGTAAAAATTATCATTGTTAATAGCGTTTTCTTTGTCTGTCGGACTCCATTTGACACGCTTTCTTCGTAGAAATTTTCCAATTTTGGCTTTCACTCTGAGCTTACCCGATTTTCCGGTATCGGTATAAGTGCCCTCCACAGGCGAGCACAGAGTACTGTCACCTTTGCAAATACCGCAAATATCCTCAATCGCGTCAGAATCGATGATCCAATCGCAGCCCACTTTCTGAAAGATTTTTCTCGTGACAAGGGAATAATTGTTCAGGACTGGACCGTTCGTTCAGCGTTCAGGACGGCCAACCGGCTGGAGATTTTTCTTTTGTTTGCACAATTGTCCCGGACGTCTTAGGTCGAGGAAGAACATTGGGAACCTTGTTTTTATCGTTATTTTCGCACCTCAATGTAAAATTTTCGCGTCCCAACTTTACGAACGTCGAATACGAGACTTAGTAATGCAAAAAAGAAATAAATAAAAATATTTTTCGGAATAAACCCAGCCATAGTATGGAGCCAAAACACTCGAAGCAATATTTTATCAAAAAATGTTAATGCAAATAACAAAAAAGGGACAAAGGACAGAAGCTAAAAAAAGAAAAGAACGAAATAAGGCGCACTTATCGATCAGGAAAAAACATGGTTTGAAAAATCAAGATCGCGCCTATGAGATCTCGTGGCAATCTTTATTGTTGTAAGTTAGAACGTGCACTCTTTGAAATCCCATTCTAAAACTAACAACCCTTGTAACTTTCCCATGACCGTCTGGCATATATCCACGGTTCTTACAGTGTTAACCCCTTAAGCATGAAGTTTTTCAAGTGGGCGTTTCAGGCAGAGATACCGATTGATAGGTAGCAAAGTGTTTTTCTTAGGATATGCACCCTTTATGTAGAATGGGGTCAATTTTTCTTCGCACACCTCGTGCAGTGTTCTTGGACAGGCGTTTTGAAATAAATTTGAGGGTCCGTTTTTCATTGTCAAGCCCCGTTTCCGAGATATCAAGCTGTGAAGTGATGTGCAATATGCCCCGCCCTCAATTTTTTCAACCCTTTATTTGAAAAATTCGAGAAAAAATCCCGTTACTAGCGTTTGATTAGGTATTTCGATCAAAATTATTTTGGTTACGTTCCATCAATATATTCAGAGGATATGGACAACCAAATTAACGCTGAGTTGACTTTATGGAAACTCTGAAAAAGTACTGCACAAATGACTTTGGTGCGTGCTGTTTAAAGCCTCGTTAATGAAATATCAAACATCAAACAAAGTCCCCCATTTCTGTCCACCCCACCTGTACCGTTAGAGTATTATGATCACTGAATATAATATTAAATTAAAATAAGTATGTCTTAAGTGATTCTGGTAAAATGTACACAATAATAATAATTACGTATTAGCAACACGTTACTGATGCCTCCAACAGTTGCACACACAAATTATTATGAAACTCTACTTCAACCGTGTTGCTACTCGCACTTGATAGCTTTTGCTTTTCAACACGATACCTGCTTCAAACTAAAATTAACGAAAACAGATGCATCCCACCATGAGCAAAAAAAGGATAGTTAACATATATAGTCAGGCGTGGGTGTAAATTATTTATATATATATATATATATATATATATATATATATTATATATAAATATTGGATATAAATAAATAAATAAAATATACATATATAGGGGAGACCGGGGCAAAACGGTACCGGGGCATAATGGGATCGGGGCAAAATGGGACAGAGAGGAGTGGAATATCAAATTGGGGCAAAATGGGACACACAAAAATGAAGTGTCGCAGCCCGCTGATTTTGGGGCAAAATGGGATGACAGGAAAATTCATGCTTCGGCTCTATGAAAGAGCTGTTGAAACATAATCTAATCTAAATGGTGCTTGTGGTTCGTTTCAGTCCACATATACGCAGATAATACGGACTGACCGATATATTTGTCGACACATATCCGTCGATTTCATGGGGAGCGGCGGTCCAAGTTTCATAAAACAATTTACGTAAAAATTGACAAGAGTTAGATTTTCATCAATGGCTTGAAAATCAGTATCAGTAACGTGCAGTTGGCAGAAAATAAATTTAAAAAAAAAGAAACAAAGATAAAAACAAAAAAAAAAAAACAAAAAATTGCACGCGTCAGATTATAAAAATTACTTGATTATTTAAATAATTAATAACGACAAAGAAATTGTACCAATCGAATAAGAAGGCTCAAATAACAATTTACGTCAAGTTTGGTACAGTTCTGACCGCAGAATCAAAAGTAATTGTTTAACAAACTTTAATAACAAATGAAAAATTAGTATTTTTTTGAATGTTGAAGTACTTAAATTTATTGGATTCAACGAATCCTGACGAGCCGAGCACGAACTGTTGTTGTAAAGTCAAAAATAATAATAATTGTTTAAGCGATTGAGTTAACAAATAAAAATTGTCGTCTTCTTTAATGTTAAATTACTACGATTAATCAATCTCCGATTTTCCCTGTCCCATTTTGCCCCAGTCCCGTTTTGCCCCAATGACGTATTTTCCAGCAGTGTTGATTTTCACTATTCCATTTTGCCCCAAACCCGTTTTGCCCCGGTCCCCTTTTGCCCCGGCCCCATTATGCCCCGCTATACCATTTTGCCCCGGTCTCCCCTATATCTCGAAAAAAAACATATTATATCTGCATTTATAAACAGAAATATTTTTTATACCAAAAACCGGTTTAAAAAGACATTGGATACATGTTCGAACTGCACCGACAGCTTAAAAAAAATATGTTAAATCTTATATGGTCACAGTTTCTAAGGTTATTCTGATAAAATCCGATCAATTCGTCGAAAAAGAGTCCGCACGACAACCATTTTTTAACTTTTTCCCAAATGTCCTATCTACCACTACGTACGATTTTATCTATATAATCTGCAAAAATACACTTACATAACATTTTTTTGAAGATTACGCTACAGCAGCATTGTTAGTTTGATATTCAATAATTATATATAGGCGTTCTAAAAAATCCTGATAATGTACATAAATTACGTAACGCAAGATTTCCCCATTTTTACCCCCCCCCCCCTGCGGAAACCGTAACGCTTGGCCTGACCCCCTATTCCGTTACGTAACGGGTGCTTTGTCGTTAATAATTGTTTTTTTTTCAAAGATATAACTAATTACGAAAGGATCGGGTTTATACTCATTTTATGAAGTATATATTCATCTAGTTTTATAGCAATTGTTATGAATTTTTTTTTAAAATTAACCCTGATTTGGCGACGAAAAAAAATTCTCTTCATTGTCCCATTGATATCTTTATGAAAGGATATCTGTAAATAAAAAATCAACAATTTATCGATATCTATACAAATGTAGCTATCGTTATGCGTAGCCGTTTTTGTCTTTGGTTTTTTTTACAAAATGCCAACAGTTTGATCATTTTTTTTTCTATTTTCAAGGCCCTTTTTTGTACTCAAGCAATCTTTAAAAATAGTAATGATTAAAATTTAAAAAATCGACTACGTACAACCTTAGTCACCGCGATTACAAAAAATATTAAAATTTTTTTTTTAATTGGTTGAAGTTGTTGAGTATTAGCTGAGACAAGGCCGAAAAAAGTAGTTTCGAGAAAATCGCGATTAAAGGTTTCGTTCCGTTTTTGTTGATATAAAGTTATGTTTTTTTTTCTAGAATATTTATACTTACATTAAAGTATCAAGTCGCGAGCGATATGACGGTTTTTCTTCATCATATTTTTCAAAATAATAAGAGCTTGCGCTTCATCTATTCTGAACAATAAGGTAACATTTTTTTTTTAACTTGAACATGCAGAAATTTTGTTATTTATGGCAGTTCTAAAATCGTGACATAACACAAACCTCGACCCCCCCCCCCCAAACGTAGACCGTAACGCCAGGCCGACCCCCCTCAATTGCATTACGTGATTTATGTACGCCCCCCAAGGCTCCGTTCGCTTTTAAATGATTACATCATATTCGATTTATCAATACCTATTGCGTAAGCCTAGAAAAGAAAAAAAAATACCCAATTTGAAAAATAAATAATATATAAGTAAAAAATAGGTTAAATATTCGGAAGTGTCACTCCCGCTAAAAAGAGGCTGTAATTTTTTTTATCAATTCTTTATGATTATAAAACCTCATATTAAGTTATTATTAACATTTTTTTCACTTTATTTTTACATTGATTCAATTCCATTTTCAACTTTCGAACGAGCTCTCAAGCGATTCTTATTAAATGTGGGTAAAATATAAACATGCAAATACAATGTGCACATAGGTCACCAATATATTGGGCAACACAAAAGTAAACAAACATCGAGAAAGATTACCCCATGGCTGGTTGTATTGCCGATTTTCTATTTCGTCGAGTTTTCACCGCGCACAATGAACGCGTACATGCTATCTTCGATGCTATTCAGCTCTTTTATAATGAAGAATTTTCAAAATAGTTTGTATGTCTATTGTATTTTGAAAGAACAGAATATTTTTTTTAGAAATCGTGAAAAAAAAGTTCGAAAGATCGACGAATAAAAATCTTCAAAAAAATATTTATTGACATTGTTTTTGTTGATGCGCTGCCGTAATAATATTAAATATGATGTTTTTTAATTGTAAGAAACCGCACAAAAAAAATCAGCTCGATTGTGACAGGAGTAACATTTCCGAATATTTACCAAAAATAGAGTCGAAAAGTTTACTCTCATATGAACGTGGTTTTTTGAAAAATATTTTTCTCCGTTCACACGAAGAGGACACCTATTGTGTAATAACTTCATTTCTTTTTTCAGCTGCTCAGTTCGACGTCCAGGACTGTCACCATCAACGCTCCCGACAAGAAAAACCAACTGCCTACCAGATAATAACTCCGCCATTTCAAAATTTCTCCGTAATTGTTTTTTTTTTGTTATGCAGTTAAGGGATTCAATAAAAATTGCATTAAAAAAAATTGGGAATAAGTGCGTTACTTTTGTTCACGGCTTCTGTGAATGTACCTACTAAAATCAACTAAATCGCATATAGAGGATCTAAATGTGAGATAAATTTCCGCTTACCCTGCATACACCCCCAATACATATGTTTTTGGTACCACCTTTGCAGGGTGTCCCATCTTTCGCCACTGGATTGAGTTTCATGAGAGCATTTGCCTCGTTTAGGCAGTAGAGGGCGCATACTTCGACGTCATCACTGATATAGGGAGCCCACTTGTGCAGAACGTTGTCGCCAGTGACAGATTTATTGTCGTATTCGGAGCATTGGACAGCCCGAAATGGTGGCGCTGCAGCCCCACAAGGCTTCGAAAGGAAATTGTGCCGGTTATCGTACTTACCATTATTCAGATTTTTTTTTCGTCGTTGCGGTCGATTATTACGATCGAGCACGCGACGAATATTACCTGAGAACTTCAGGAGGTTGGAGAGGTCCAACCTCTCCAACCTCCTGAATGAGGTCCAGTTGAATCAAATGACGGTTCATGAATTTTTTGTTCAATGAACCTCTAAATAATGCATACTAGATAGGTTAATATTTATTGCGTAGATTATAATAAAATTAAAGAGCAAAATTATGCATTTTTATACTTTTATAAGGTGAATAAAAAACTCTCGTGTTACTACCAACTTAGAAAAGTAAGACATTATCGATGATTAGTATGGAAAAAAATGAGTCAGTGAAGGTTAGATACAACTCAGAATTAAATTTTGAGTCATTTATAATTATGCCTTATTTATTAATTATATTCATTATGCCTCATTTGTTAATTATATTTATGTCACGAGATTATTTATTATTACCGATAATCTTCATTTATTACAACCATTCATTTATTAGGGTATAAGGTTCCGGTCCCCCGAGGTTTTTGCCCAAACCTTCCTTTTGATATTTTAAGACAACCTCAAAGAGATTTTTGGCGACGCGCAATAGTTTTTGGTTTTAGGTTTGTTTGAGTTTGTTTAGGTTTACTTGTTTGGATTTGTTTGGGTAGAATGTTGACACAAAACCGAATATTGAATAACAAATTTAATAAAATTATTTTTAATGACACTATATAATAGATAATTTTTACTAAAACTTATTTAAAAACTTATTTAAAAAAATATTTTTTATGAAACTATATATAATTTTCAATAAAGCAAATGCATGAAAAAGAAGCAATTTTTTTTCCTCCCTGGCATGTGGGATGTCATTTTTCAAAGCTCATTGAGTACAGTTCAAATATATATTTTTTTCTTCTTTATCTTCGAAAATAAGAAAATGGGGCCCGTCCAAGGTGTCAGTTTGAGAACATTTTTGTTATGGGGGCCTACTTCAAAAACTAAACAAGTTAGAAAATTGGAATTTCTGTATATGATGTATCATATACTGTATTTAAATAACAGATACCCTTTAAAAAAAAGTTCATAATGCAATATCTCGAAAACTATCACGAGTCGCCAAAAATCCCTTTATGAAGATTTGTCCTAAATTTCAGCTCAATGGGGGGGGAGGGGTTGTTCGGAACCTTATCCATTTATTATTACCATGGACAGATATTACGTGTCGCTGAAATCCGACAACGTCGCGGGCTGTGAGGTTGGCAGAAATGATCTTCATTCGCCAGACAAGATTCATAATCTTTCATCAAATCTCGACGCTTCAATATTGAATATATATTCTTATGATGAAGGACTCATTAGGAGTTGATCGCATAAAAGTTTCGAAACATTTGAAAACATTTGCAATGATTTTTTTTTTTAAATAAAGTATCAATGTTTGCGAAAAAAAATAGCTAGAACTCATTCAACATCCTAATATTTTTTATCTCTTGTGTTTTGTGGTGAAAGCAATTTCGAAAAAGTTCAAAAATCTCCCCATGCCAGTAATATAGTCTATAAAATAACATGTTTTTTCACGTTTTTTAAAACTTGGCTTGTGGCTGACGCTCCAACCTCCTTAAGCTCAGAGCGGTTTTATTTATTCGACAATTGGCGGCCGCTGGTGGCGATTTTTCAAGACACTCGTGCACGAGCGTAAAATTTATCGGCAGAAATACAAATGTCACGTACGATAACAGAGTTTCGATCGAGATTCGAACGAGGGGAGACCGTGTAATTGAATTGTATTGATTGAAAAAGAATTTCTTATTGAGAGACATTGGTGACTGGTACTTATTCCTCGAGACCGTACCGTCGTGTTGCAAATGTCGAATTTTTTTCTCTCGCCGGTGCAATATCTGCCGCCGTTTGCGGGCACGGGTTTGTTGCATTCTCTCTCCGACATCCTTACACCGGCGCCGCATGTCCTCGAGCACTCGCTCATCGGTCCCCATTCGCCCCAGCCACCGGGCGTAGCCGCCGGCCGAGAGCCCATTTCAACGCATTTCTCATTGATACACCACTGTCAAGGGTCTCGTATTAGCGAATCATGTCGGAAATTAAAGGAGCTGCGGTTGTGCGGCCCCATAAAAAAAAACGGATGGGCCGGCCAGGATAGATGATTTTCATCATTTTCTTTTTTCTGAGTTAATATTTCTTCACCATTTCTGGGACTTGGGCTATGTTTCATTACTACTTTTGGCTGTTACACGGTATTTTGTTATTTATTGATCTTTAAAAATGGCGGAGATATGGCACGGTCTTCTAAACTGCATTTTCAAACCTAGATAACAAAACTAATTGACCGATTCTGATAAAATTTGGTATAAATCATTCAGAATAAGGCATTTTATTGATTTATCGATTTCTAAAAATGGCGAAGGTATGGTACGATCTTCTAAACTGCATTTTCAAACTTAGCTAAAAAACTAATCAACCGATTCTGATAAAATTTGGTATAAATCATTCCAACCGTATCGTCTGAAACATGACACTAAATGTTCGGAAAAATGTAAAAAAAAATCAATGTTTCTGTTTCAAAGCGTACGATTTCATCGATTTTCAACATTTCTCACTTTTTCTTGGTTCATATTCTGCGTATGGCAATGGAAGAAAAATCTCTATGAGTATCAAAAATGGTGAAGAAATCTTACCTTATCAAAAAAATCTTAAAAATCAGACATTTTTTTCTCGCCTAACGGTATCTTTCCCTTTAAAATAGGGAAACACTTTTTTTCTCAATTTTACGAGTATCCTGCTTTTTGTGTTTTTCGAGAAAACAGCAAACTTGTTCCGTTTTTTTAAAATATAATAACGCGAGATTCAATTAGATTTTCCATCGAATTTCGAGGATGAGAATTGAATGCGTTTGGCTTAAGGGGGGAGGTACCTTTAGGCGAGGAAACAATTTGCTAATTTTCATGATTTTTTTTTAAAGGAAAGATTCCTTCTCCATTTGTTAGACTTGGGCTATGTTTCATTACTACTTTTGGCTGTTACATGGTATTTTGTATTTATTAATCTAATCTAAAAAGTAATCGACCCATTCTGATGAAATATTATATAAATCGTTCTAACCTTATTATCTGAAATATGGTACTAACGGTTCAAAATATATTAAAAAAAGATTTTTTAAAATTCAATGTTTTATTTCAAAGCGTACCATTTCAATATCACAATATCTGCCGCAGCCCGTTTAAAAACGCCGCCATTTTTATAGATTCATTTTTTTTGCATACTATGTAAGCCAAAAGAATTAATAAAACGTACCCTAAGTCTCAAAAATGGCAAAGAAATCTTCCTTTTTCGAAACAAATCTTGAAAATCAGACATTTTCATCCCCCTTTTATCAAGTTATCGCAAAAAGATGAAGAGTGAATCACCCCTATTCGAGGGCGATTTCATCCCTTAGTTTTTTTGTGCGAAAAATCTTTAGTGTCGATAGCTTCGAATTAGAAAAATGTTCTTTTTTCTAATTCGTTTCATTGTAATCGATCGACTGCTTGTTTAGGTGAACCTGCAATATCACCTCTTGACATGCCTTCCTTCGAAGGCTGATTTCATCCCATGAAACCATTTTTCTGCCGATAAAAAAAATACGTGCCGCTTAGTTTTTAATGCTTCATAACATGTATAAGTTTCAACAAAATCGACGGAAGAGACCTGAGGGATGATTCCTGTTAAATAGTCGCGGTTGTCTGAACTTGTACTCGAAACTTTAAACACGTTTGTCTCGAAACTTCTTTTTTTTACCTGGTTGATATAAAATCTACGGTTCTATTCAACCAGTCGACTTAAAATTTGATATGGACCTTCAGTATGCATCCATTTATCACCCCTAAATCGTGTATTACGAGATTATTATTATTACTATTTTTGACAAATCATAAATTGAAGAAAGGGCGAAATATTAACTTTTTGCCAAACAGTCATCATCAAATAAAAGATTTTCTCTTTAATACGTGCCATAATCATATTCTCATTGATCAAGAAAATTGGTTTTAATTCTCTTCCAGATATATGGGAGCTTTGGACTCATGTCAACCGCGTCAAGTCTTTTTTTCCTGACCACAATTTATCACGTTTCGATTGTCATAATTTCTTGCCCAACAAATTTTGTGAATTCTTTAAATATAAGAAAAAACGATAAAGTAATTATTACTACAAATATTTTTTGTTTTTTTAAAGAACTCCCTATATTTGGGCCTCTAGACTAGAATACTATATCCTTAAGGAAAAAGTGACTTATATTCGTATTCTCCGTACCCAAAAGTATGTAGAAAAAACCACCGAAGTACTGAGAGTTTCGTAAGTAGGGAAAGTCAGGGCAAGATGATAACGTCATGTTCAAATAAAACAATTATATGAGTCAGTGAACTTCAATTATTTTTTAATTCATCAAAAATTAATCATCTTTTAATTTTGGAAGCAAAAAATCAATCCTTCTGATTTGTATCGTGCAATATGTATTTCTAATTAAACCTGTATTTTTCCCATCTTGCCCCGTAAGCGGAGCAAGATGAAACCGCGTCGGGATAATAATGAGAGGCGAATTATTGCATCTTTCGCGTATAAAAGTGGTTTTATTCTCAATACCATCAATTTGATAAGCCAATCGTCTAAGTTCTGTAGGATCGTCCGAATAATCTTGCTTCCATATCATTTTGATCATTTGTAAGTTCATTTTCTTCCCCTGGTAAAAAGACCAGTCGAAGAGGAACCAAATGCTTTACTCGTTTCATTTCACTTTTTCTAACGTAAATAGCGGTACGTTGTAAAATATTCCGGGTTCGCGATACCTTGCACTCATATTGCCCCATCAGACGGTTAACAAATTAACGAAAAATCACGCAACTACCTTGAACATTTATGACAAACCGTTCGTATTATATTAATAATTAATACTTTCATTGTGTTTACCGACCTGTCTTTGATCAATATTAGTAACTGGAATAAACTAAAACGATGTTAAACTTTACCAAAAATTACATCGTTTTGTCAAAAAATCGATATTGTTTTCTCACTGGAGATGCGTGCTCCGCGACAGTTGATACTTTCACACTCATTCGCACTGTGCTCGCACACACACACTGCTTAGTGGCTAGGCTTATGATTCATCTTACCCCGCGTATTCGTCTTGCCACGTGTTCCCCTACTTAAGGGCAGATATACACCTAGGAGCCGGAAAAAGGTCATTTTTGTGAATTTTTTCAAGGAAAACTATTTGAAATTTCGCATTGGGGTTTTAATTATCTAAAAGTATATACATTCAAAAATATGTTTAATTTTCTTTTTTTTTTAATATCAAAAATATACAAGGATATTGTATGATCCTTGGAGCGTCGTAAAAAAGATCGGTACCCAAAATTTTTCGAAAACCAATGAACCGATTGCCTTGAGGTTTTTTGTGGTTATTCTATACACCATTATCTAGTACTTGTCATAGGATTTTTTCCGTTACTTAGTTTTTGTTTTATAGGCAAAATAATAACTAATTTTTGGCCCAAAAATCACTATTTATGTTCAAACGTCCGCCATTTTGTCATAAATCGATATTTTCAAAATCGGCTATGACAAGTACTAGATAATGGTGTATAGAATAACCACAAAAAACCTCAAGGCAATCGGTTCATTGGTTTTCGAGAAATTTTGGGTACCGATTTTTTTACGACGCTCCAAGGATCATACAATATCCTTATATATTTTTGATATTTTTAAATAAAGAAAATTGAACATATTTTTGAATGTATATACTTTTACGTAATTAAAACCCCAATCCGAAATTCCGAATAGTTGTCCTTAAAAAAATTCACATAAATGACCTTTTTTCCGACTCCTAGGTGTATATCTCCGGTTAAGGCCTTAGGTCACTCTAGAAGCCGAAAAAATAGGCTTTTTGGGAATTTTTTTTCCAGAGAAACCACAAAATAAATCGAGATTGCAAAAAGGGTGTTTATCGTACATATCAGTGACTGTATACAATAATTTTTTTGAAGCGATTCATTTCAAAATGGCATTTGACGTTGGCCGAAAACATAACTCGGACAATTTTCAACCGATTTACTTGAAATGTTGAATATATCTTGAAAAATACACTGTCTATGGAAGTATGTAGGATTTTTTTTATATTGCATAGTTTATTTGTTATTAACAGTTATGTGGCGATTTTTTAGGCAAAGTTTTCACTTTCCACCTTAGAAGTGCGCCATTTGGCCAAAAATCAATGTATCGAAAAAATCCTACGTACTTCTATAGCAGTTATTATATATAATCGAAAAAAATTCATAGGCTCATTATAATTCAAAAATTACAGGAGCTGTTTGCCCGGCCGTGGACCATGGAAAAACGGAGACGTCATTGAAAAAACGCTGCACAGCCGCCATTTTGAAATTAATCGCTTCAAAAAAATTATTGTACACAGTCACTGATATCTATGATAAACACCCTTTTTTGTAATCTCGATTTATTTTGTAGTTCTTCTGGAAAAAAATCCCCAAAAAGCCTATTTTTTCGGCCTCTAGAGTGGCCTGAGGCCTTAAGAAGACGAGTAAAGTCAAGTACTCAAGGAGTACTTAACTTTCCACGGAAAATGTATATGAAACGCGTGGACGTAAGAATGTTTTTTTTCTGTTTTTCTCGCAATAACGTTTTTTTCAATGCGGTAAATAGAAATGTTGAAATACGTAGATCCGATAAACCTCCAATTTGAACCGGACGTTTATAACGTTTTCCCTCGAATGACCGGATTATCGTTTCATACGTTTATTAAATTGCTAATAACTTGCCTGCTTCTCACCACATTTTGTTCCTTCTACCGGTGGCGCGCCTTTCGAGAAACAGCTGCCCGTGCTATTTTTGCACCACAGGTAAGAGCATGCGGCGTCCTGAGGAGGATCGTTTGTGAGGAAATCGGGTTTGCATCCCGAAGGAATTAAGTGCAAGCACTCACCTTGCCCATCTCGCAGTGAGTTGCGCCGGGTTGGTTAAGATTGCACTGGGCATCGCGATCGTACACGACACCCGGCAAAATATTGGCGAACCGATATTTTTCCGGTGGACTGCGTGGATTATTGTTGAGACAGTCGCCAAGACCACTCCTGATATCGAGCAAAAAATTATAATCACAACCAGCTCGCTAAGGAATGACCGTAACTTTGCAGCTCAAATTCCTTACTCGAGATACGAAGTGATGAATTTTCTACTGCAAGTTGACCATCTGATAGTCTGAATGGAGACTATGGGTGACATTAGGAAGTAAGATTTGTCCTCGTCCTGGGGAGGACATCCACTGTCGGTCTCAATGTCGTGCGAACAGCCCATTCTTTTAATCGAAAAAGAAAATTCGTTCACTATAATTACCTGCTTGCATGTAAGCCAGTTTTATTTTTAAGGCCTTAAGCGACAGTAACGAGTATAAAATAATGTGCGAATTTAACAATTTTTTTTTCGTATGAAAAAGTCATTCACTCATCAAATTAATCACGCATCTATTTAGTATGAAGAACAAGCTGTTAGAAATTTTTTTTCTCGATGTACAAAAATGGCAGACTACTCGAAACTTCTCGAAACAGCTTTTTCCAATGGGCGTGACAAATAACTTCAACAATTTTCACTCGATTTACTTCAAATTTAAAAGTTATGTTCCTAATTGCATTTCGCAGAGAAGTACGTACGGAATTTCTGATTAATCGAAAACTTTTCATTTTATGAGCGCAGTTTATGAGCAGATATAACGAAATTTTTCACTGAAAATTCATTTCTTAAGTTTAAATACCTACAACTTTTGAATAAAACTTGAATTAGATTGACGAGAATTTTTATTTTTTGTTCTAGGTAAAAAATTGTGGATGCTAAATGTCACGCTGCGGAATGCCTAAAAAAAAGATAACAAAAGAAAATATTAGTGGTCGGCCATTTTGTACATCGGGAAAAAAAACAATTCTAACAGCTCGATATTCATGCTAAATAGACGTGTAATTACTTTTATGAGTGCATCCCTTTTTCGTACGAAAAGAAATTGTTAAATTCGCACATGATTTTATATCCGTTACTGTGGCCTAAGGCCTTAATTCGAATAAGAAAGCTTGGAGGAGATTTGACCGATTATTTTTCAACCCAGGCTCTACTCCCTTTGAACTACAATATTAACACTTTATTAGTTCAGCATTTCATCTGCTGAATTAATAAGCTGAACGAATAAGTTTTTCTGAAATATTTTTAACACGAAGCTAGCTTTTTTGCTGCAGAGATATGACGTGAAAAATTTTTCAAGATATTTCAGCAATTTCCGACATCACTGTGCACCATGTTTTTCGTAGAACTCAAACGGCAAATACGTCTGACTTACTTTATAGATAACTATTCGATTTATCAGAACAACTGTGCCTCCCTCAATCATCGTATTTCCATCTTTTATCTTAAGGGGGGAGATACCTGTTGGCGAGGAAAAAATTTGCTGATATTCATGATTTTTTTAAGGATAGATTTCTTCACCATTTAGATTCCGAGTATGTTTTATCACTACTATTGACAGTTACATGGAATTTTCTTCTTCTTGATCTTCAATAATGGCGGAGGCATGAAAAAAAACTCGGCCAAGTGCGAGTCGGGCCTCACTCTATTAAGGTTCTGTACATAAGACCAATTAACTTTTTTAAACTAGATTTTTAATTAGGCAATGGTTTTTCTGTCTTAGTTCTTAGGTAGTACAAAACTGAAACCATTTGGGTTGATGATAGCTAAAGAAAGCTTTGTACACTCCTGCTGTAAGCTAATAAAGAATATATATATACAATTATTGTTATTTAAAGATTTACTATACCAAATGATCAATTTATGGAGTCAGTACCAGCGGATTGCCAATATTCACATTTTTCGCAGAATAAAAGGAGAGGAAGAAATATAAATGAAATATACGATCTACAGTCTTTTTTTATTTGCAATCTCATTTCTTCCGGGGTGACGTATATCACCCCTTCTTGGCTGGTACCGTCGGAAAAATAAGTCATTTGGTATTTTAAATATTTAAATAACAATAACTTTACCTATTTTCATTATAAATTCATTGTGCTATGTATATTATAAATTATTATATAAACTACATTGTGAATCGGCGTTTTCAGTACTTGTTATTTTTTTCAATACAGTATATGGTACATAATAAAGAGAAATTCAAAATTCCTAACTTGTTTAGTTTTTGAGATAGACCCCTACCAAAAATGGGATAAAACTGACTACTTTGGCGGCCCCCCATTTCGTTATTTTTTAAGATAAGGAAGAAAGAAAATATATTTGAGGTATTCCACGTGAATGCGGTGGACTTTTTTCCTGACCCCCGCCAATTCGATTTTTTAAAATCTGATTCCTTTAACCCAAAAAGACACCCTGCATTTTTTACATTTTTCGGAACAACCCTTGGCCGAAAAAAAATGTTTTTCCGAAAAAAACGCCCCGATTTAAAAATCTGAAAAAATTCCCAAAAATGCGTGATTGTATGTAAAAATTTTCAATTTTACCCCTAGTGGAAGTATGATTTTTTCCGTGCTGAAAACGACTTCAATTGAAATTAATACCAGAACTTTTTGACCGCTTACTGTTCAAGGTCCATGATTGTGATTTGGTTATCCAAAAATAGTAAAAAAAATTCGTCGTAGGTATCAAAATATTTATGTATCCGTCCAAAGTAAGCGGTTCTTGAATTTTTCGAAATTTTTTAAACGTTAATCGCTCAGAAAGCACAAAAAATCATACTCCCACTGCGGGTGATAGCTTGAACATTTTCACATATAATCACGCATTTTTGGGAATTTTTTCGGATTTTTAAATCGGGGCGTTTTTCGGATTTTTTTTTACTACCGTTTGTTTTTAAATATGTAAAAAAAATCAGGGTGTCTTTTACAGTCAATGGAATCAGATTTAAAAAAATTAATCGAATTGACGGGGGTCAGGGAAAAGGTCCACCGGATTCACGTGGAATACCTCATTTCTACTGTACTTAATGAGCTTTTGAAAATGACAGCTCACATGCCAGGGTAAGAGAAGAAAAATTCTGCTCCTTTCTCATGCCTAGGAATATCGTTATTTCAGATCTGTGACTCATTACGCTTACGAGCTAGAGACCCGTGACATACGGGACGGACAGACAGCATGGTGACGTTAATAGGGTTTCGTTTTACCCTTCGGGTACGGAACCCTAATAATTGACCGATTCTGATTTAATTTGGTATGAATCTTTCTAACCTTATTGTCTAAAACACAATCCTAACCGTTTTTGAAAATTAAAAAAACCTATTTTTATTTCATTTTTTCGGTAAACTCAGTCTTATTATTTCGGTCCGTATTGTTCCATCGATTTTCACAATTTCTCACTTTTTCTCGGTTCATATTCTGCGTGCGAGTGTTAGTAAAAGAAAAATCCTTGTTGCTTTTTTGTCAGACTTATTCCGGCGACGCTACATGTCACGACGTCTGACAACATTCGCCGCAACTAGTTCGAAAGACCGCACCATACCGTCGCCATTTTTAAGGATTAATAAAAAAAAACCATGTAACAGCCAACGGAAGTGATAAAACGCACCTAAGTCTCAAAAATAGTGGAGAAACCTTTCCTTAAAAAGAAAATGAAAATCTGCCATTTTTTCGTCGCCTAAAGGTATCTTTCCCCTTAAGCTTGTATTCTTTCAGAAGAGATGAACATACGAAATGAGTATCGGAACTAGGTAGCCATAGATTGTGTCACATACACGTGGCCAACTTCGTGAGCTACGACGACACCGAGCACGAGACCATCGTCCTCATTGATACAGGCAGCTTTAGCAGGATCGCAAGCGGCCGCGACATACGCCAGCCCCATTAGCTCACAGCTCGTGCCTTCCGCGCATATGTCGTATCTTCAAACGAAATTAATCCACAAAACGAAAAGTTATTCCACACCGATTACGAGTACATTGAAAGCCCAACGCAAGGATGTACCTTGTTATGAGGACCGCTATGTCAAAATGATTGGGGTGGTCGAGATCCTTCGGATTCATCTTCTCGGCCCAGTTGGCGAAGCTGGCCAGAGTTTTTTCGCCTTGCGGACTGATGTTCAAGTCGATCTATAAAGACATTCGTATAGGAAGGCTCGATTACTAATCGCTAAACATTTCTCGCTATAGCAAGAGAAATGTATAGTAACTTCAACCATATTTCAACCATATTTTGTATTACCCTGAAGGGACAATGATATTCAATAGTCATGGTTACTGCCGACAATATAGTATTGCTTATGATATTTTAGCAGTTGTGTTAACTATGCTCATATGTTAACCGCAACCAACAATCTTTCAAGCATACGTTGATTGCCAATGCTATATAATATAATAGGCTTTCATAAAATGGATATTTCCTTACACTATCAAAAAATAGTGGTTTTTACCATATTCAATGGGCAGGACAATAACTCCATTCTTTGTTTCTCTATTCTCAAACATCTCTCTTCTTAATTATCTCTAGTCTGGAGCAAGTTTCATCAGAAACATCTGTATTCCGAAATATCTCATTTCTTCAACATTTCTCTGCCGAAACATCTCTATTCCTAAAGATCTCTGTTCCACAATAATTCACTTCCGAAATATCACCACTCGTAAATCTCTACTAAACTCTATTCTTCAATATCTCTATTCTTCAAAATGTCATGTGACATCCATCACATCTGTATTCGGACAATTCCTTCTCACAATATCTCTCTTCCGAAACACCTCTATTCTTAAATATCCCTATTCTTCAAAATCTCATGTGACATCCACAACATCTGTATTCCGACAATTAGATGACAATTAGACGACAGAGATATTTAAGAAATGAGATGTTTGAGAACAGAGAAATAAAGAATAACGTTGTTGTCCTGCCTATTGAATGGTATGTCTACTAAATGTACACAATATTTCATAAATTCAAAAAATTTCAGTTCAGTGTACTATCTGTATGATTGTTTATATTGATTTGTTATTCCCTGGCCTCCTGAAATGATTCCTATCAGAGAAAATATTTCACCTACATGGAGATTTACGCACGCTGCCACTATGCTACCAGGTACTTATGTTATTTCGATCGTAGATTTGGCATAACGGATAAAAGTAATTCCAGCTGCAATTCCAAATAGCTGTTACCTCCGATATACATAGGTGGAAGTTTTGACAGATCGCCTTTCTGATAATATATGTCACTGCTTAAATGCATTTTTGGCGCAGCGCAATAGTTTTCGAAATATCGAATTCTAAAAACTGCCAAATGAACGCGCTGATATATATCTATATCGATCATAGCGTTCTACCGCTGTCTCTACTTTATCGACACGTTCCACAAATGATTTGCGTCTTTCCTATAAGATTACCATAATGTTGTTCGTACAGTCACTTTTCGTAAGATCTTGTAACAGTTTATACTCAACAAGTGATAATAAATATAAATAGTACAAACTTGCACTGAGAATAATGTCCATAGTATTAATTTAAAAAAACGCCGATGGTAAAAGTGGGCATGGTAAAATTCATACAGCTTATTGCTACCCCTACTTTTCGCTTATAATTGTGTTAACCATATTATGATTGCGGTGACAATAAACTATAGGGAATTCGACTATACTCTCTTTTACCATGCGCGTTTTTTGTAAATACTATGCACTATACTCTCAGTGTATGATTATTAAAACAAAGCGCCTTCCTCTCTACCGTCTACCTCGACCTCTGTTTTAATTTTGAAAAATTGTATTGATATCCGCGATAGAGGATCCTTCAAATTTGTTACACAATGGATGTTAAAAGAATTGTAAATCGCTTAAAAAAAAGTGCAAACTAAAATTTGTGCGGAGAATATAAAAAGACGCGTTTCATCAGTCTGAAAAGGTTGAACCACGATATTGACACAGAAGGTGTTAATATACTGGACGTTGCAATAATAAGTATATCGTTACATGGATAATCAGAAAATAAAAAACAACTTAGTTCCGAGATCTGAAAATACATCTCGTTGAATGGCCACTAGACGGTGTTCTTTTTTGGTCGGAACCAAAATGCTCTCTTCTTGTATTTCGAACTCGGCAGGTCTTCATCAGGCAGCTATACACATTTAGTACGGAACAATCCATTCGAAACCGGACTTTCATATTTTTCGATGCTTTTTTTAAATTTATTTGGGTTACCTCTTTTTTCTCCACCTCGAGGTATATAACTCGCACGAGGACAATGTCGACCTGATTGCCGCAGCTTGCATCGTGCCAATAGTCCGCGACCATGTTCATGATGGTCATGAGGTATTTTTCGTAATCGGTGTCCTTGTGAAAATCGAGAAATCGACGATCGCAAATGACTCCGAGCTCGATGTAACGATGAACACTGTGGGTGCCGGAGCTTGATTTACTGTCAGCACGTTTGGAGGCTCCGATCGATGTGGAACTGTTTGCCGCTTGCGATTCCGCTCTCCCGACGAGTAGCTGCTGTCTCTTGGCGAGCTGCTCAGCCCACGCTGCCTCCCAGTTGTCTGTCAGCGAGTTTCGGCATAATTGACGACACGTTTGATTCAAAATTATACATGAAATTCTTCATCGTATACTGAATGCACCCTTCAAATTTTTAATCGATCGTGCACACCGTTTCTGTAAAATGTACGATTGAAGAAACTCTTTTTAGGGGTGGGGGGGTAAGGTGTTAAAATGTTTTTCTTTGCATTTTTAATTTTTTTTAAATGAATGCATAATATCTCGAGAATATTGTGTCAAAATTGAGTCAACAAGTCGATCGGAGCAAAATTATGGAAGTTATGAGTATTTGAGCGTCCGTTGCTCCAGGCCGGACCGAATGGGCGCGACAAGTTGACGAGTTACGAATTAGTAGAGCAGAGGAGCAAGTGGCGCACGACAGTAAAGAAAGAAGAGTTTTGCGTAGACAAATACAAAAAGATGCTCTAGATCATTTTGATGGAAGCTTTTGCTCTACGGACCTGGCATCGACGACTCGGTGTAAGTATAAGAAAATTATCGAGTTTTATTTTGAATTTTTCAGTGTGTACAACTTTAAAGCGTTTTTCTGAAACTTGTCATGTTTGAAGTCCGTGTACGCCATAACTCAAAATCTACTGGACCAATCGTTTTGAAATTTTGCACCGTACTTCTTTACATAATTCACCAGGTATTGTCGGGAGCTTTTTTTTAATAATTATTAGTTTTACAACAACAAATTAGCCGATTTTTTTTAGCGAAAATCGGTTTTTTGGCTCCCAAGTGCTAAGAAAAATTGAAAAATCGAATAAAAAAATCCTCCCGTGGTTACCTCGAGAAACATCTCCTTTGAACAATGCATTTTGATTTTTTTGTTTCAGACGATTCTGATGCGAGTTATGATGTACACTGCAAAACAACTTTTTTTCGAAGCGCCTCCGGAGATTCACTGTCGCTCGCTCAATTTTCAATATTATGCAATGAAAATTTAGGAAAATGTTGTTCAAATGTTGCATCATTATATGGAAATTGACTGAATAAACTAACACTATCTGTATCACCAAAAAAAATCTTAAAACCATGCCTTTTTTCACCGAATTAACCTTACGTACGGAGATGCCTATGCTCATCGCAGAATGGCAGTTTTACGCACGAAATAGTGTGAAAAAATGTCCAAAACGTTCTGAAAAACTGTCAAATCAGTACACTTCGACACTGATGACGAAATTGTCATAATGTACCGTAAGATGGGGTTACTTTGAACAGATTTTGAAAGTTCTTTGTAGGTTACTTTTTTATAACGTCCTAAATTCCAACCTTTTTGTTCCGATAGAACAATGTGTCCTTTGGCTGTCAAATGGGTGAGAAAGTCGAACCCCACCACGCCCCCACAATTTTATATATACATTTTTTTAAAGTGTCAAATTAACCTAGTGTGGGGTTTATTTGACAACGCATTGAAATGCAACTTATGTCAAGGATAACTTTGACATCGTTTTGATAATTTTTTGGTTTTATACATTATACATGGAATTAAATGAAAACTAACGATTTTTTACGGTGAAATTGTCATCTTTATTAAGGAAACATTTTATATCAAAATATGAAGTTCCTATTGTAGGATTATAGGCAATTAATCAGTCCTATAATTATCATGGAGATGAACATCAACTTGAGCAACATTACAATAAACTTTACCAACATTATAATAAACTTGAGCAACAAATTTAAGCAACAATAGAAAACAAGTATTTTGGTGTATTTTGGTGCTTCGTTAAAGTAGCCCCAAAACTGTCAAAGTGACCCTTAATGTCAATTTAACCCCGTTTTACGGTACTGAATGAAGAACTGTCAAATCATTTAGTACACACAGAGAGAATTTTTAAGTATTTTTTACGGTGAAATCTCCGTAAAAATTACATAAAAAATTTGAAACCGGTGACAAATGTGCACATAGTCAAAAATTGACACTAGCTTTTAATATTTTGCTTTCATGCATGTAAAAATTTAAGCAAGTAGCATAATTTTTTACATTTCTTTCAGTAAAAATTCTGACACATTCTCATGTAGAATTTTAACAATGGGCTGCCTCAAAAATTCTAAGTTTCTACAGTAAAAATAACCTGGACAAACTTGAAATTTCTAAAATCCCTAGCGAAAAATTAATTCCCTATGATTAAATAAATACTCTATATACTGTATTTCTGAACATTTGTGTTCTTGATTGCTACTTATTTTAGCATATCATCTTTCCGTACCATTGTAGACGTCCTTTATCGAAGTTTGTTTCACGTTTCTTTGTTTTCTTGCGTAGAACTGCGTAGAACACGTTAGACTGCACGAGGCCACGAGGCTTTCTTGGCCCATGTTTCGTACTATATTGCGCATGCGCGGTACCGCTGTTGCTAAGCAACGCGGGTCGGCGTCGTTCGTGCTCGTCATACTGCGTCATACACAAGCACACTCTCACAGCTTGCGTTCACGTATACGCACGCTCCACACAGAGCTCACGCGTACGGTCAGGCGACCTAGCCCTAACTGATTTTACTATAAAGAACGTAAAATTCCGGTGGACGCACGGAAAATTTCGGCTTCCTTTTTTAAATTTTTATGGAAAACACGCAAATTTCTCAATGTTCCACTGAAAAATTTCATTTTCAAAATTCTGGAAAATATTTTTAATTTCTGTTCCGCAAAAGTAAATTTTGATTCATTTCCATGAAAATTTATCATTTATTTCCTAAAAACCTGAAGAATTGCACATTTGTCACCGAGTTACTGTGATTTCACAGTAAAAATTACTTAAAAATTCTCTCCGTGCAGTATGACAATTGCCTCTTCTTTTACATTATGACAATTAGGCATCTCACTATGTTTGAAAATGAGTCTTCAATAGTAGTTTAATAGAAACGGTGTAGATGGCCGATTTAAAGGTAGGAAATGCCTTTAGACGCCCGAAAATGAGTCAACTTTCATGATTTTTTTTAAAGGTGATGAAATAATCGCATCATTTAAATATTTTAACATTACCTTATTACAACTTTTAACTATTAAAAAGAAAAACTCTTTTTCAAACAAAACGACATGGCAACATTATAAGGTATTCCTTCAGGCGTCTTTTGAAAAACTGTCCATATTTTATAGCTTAACAAGTTATTGATCGATCTAGCTCAAATTTTGTGGGTTTTCTCACTATAACATTATTGGAAGGTTTTACCTAAAGTTTTGAGGTTATCGCGTAAATAAATTACTTTTTTGGGGTAGAAATTGTCGAGAAAATGGTCAAAAACACGAACGTTTGATTAAAAAGCTTACTTTATTTTTAATTTTATACTTTTTTATATTTTTATAGGCATATCCATCCAATGATATTATAGTGAGGGACTCCCAAAATTTTAACCGGATCGATCAATAACTTTTTTACCTATAACATGAGCAGGTTTTCAAACGATGCTTGAAGGAATACCGTATAACGCTACCATTCTGTTTTGTATAGAAAACTGAAAAAATGTAACACTTGATAGTTGTAATAAGCTAATGTAAACATTTTTATGTGATGCAATTATTTTATCACCTTGATAATTCATGAAAGATAACTCATATTACTCAAGAATTTACTGTATAAATTTGATTCGAATAATAACATATAGTCAATTGTCCTGAAACTCCCTAACCGTACTCTCGTTTATAAACAGATAAACAAAAACAGGACAGCGAATGAGGAGAACTTGAAAGCAAACCCAAATAAGCTTTGTTCGAATGACAAAGCTCTGCTTTGCCCGTTCTCTCTCTCTCGCTCTCTCTCTCTCTCTCTCTCTCTCTCTCTCTCTCTCTCTCTCTCTCTCTCTTCTCATAATAAGTGTATATAGAGTGCGTGTGTGTATATATATATGACGACCACTACTTGAATCATCCAATTAGCTAACCACTCGTCCCACAGAATCGTTTTGGCCCGTTTCCACCCGGACCACCAGTCTCATGAGGTGCTTCCCGAGTGTATGCCATGTGGACATGTTGTCCGTCTGCGGCTGGCTCAGCGTCGTCCACCGGCTCTATAAAGTATCTTCCCTCGTTCGTCTGAATGTATCCAGCCTGGACAGTATCCGAAGTGCATGTATCAGAGCGTAAAAACCGAATATTTTTTCCTAGCAGCACCCTTACCACGTAGGGTTGAAAAAGCTACCATTTGTCGTTGTTGTCATGTCAAGTCTTCCGAAAACACGTAAAACCCTTCACGCGGGTCAAAGGATACGACATTCTGTGACTTCCCGATCTAACGGATTTGGCGAAAGTTTCGAAACAGTCGATTCGAATCGAACTCAACATTTTATAAGATTTTGTTCGAGTATTATCAAAAATGGGTCATTCGCGTAAAAAATCGAAGGAACAATTTCCGTGATACTCAGGAAGGCTTCCACTTTTTCGGGCAAAAAAAATTGATTTTGCTTTTTCAGAAAGGACTTTAAGGAAGAGGAAGATGCAGTCTATGGTCCTGGCATAGCAGATTAGGTGTAAGCATGAAACTTTTCACTTTATTCACACATAAACGTCAGTTTAACTTTAAACGCGATTTTCTCGAAACCACGTTTTCCAAGTTTGCGGAAGTGCTCCTACACCCCCAAGATGCGCAATCGTTGTGAGATTTGGCAGGCACGTGTACAACAAACGTCTTGATCAGTTGTACTAGAATTAATCTATAATATTTAAACGTGTTTATTTTATGAATAAAAAACTGCAAAAACTAAAACGCTATTTCTTTATTTTTCAATTGTTCTTTTTGATTCTAGCTCGACTTATAAATAATATTGTACCACGTAAAAATATGTTTGATTTTTTTGCTTCAGATCAGCTGTTCAGGATTTACCACTTCAGAAGAATATCATTGCCGGTGCACCGACATACGTGGCGCCTCCCACTCCCAATACCATGTTTTGTCGAAGTCAAAAAAAAAATGATCATGTTCTATAAAGACCGCTTAGTAAACATACCACATATTAACATTCTATCGTTAGTATTTTTCGCATAAAAAATTGGTGAAAAAACGAACATTTTTTTGGACAAGAAAGTAGAAACATCCTTTAACCTTCACGTAAATAAGCCGAAAGTCTAATTCTGTATGAAAGACTATGTGGAGGATGGACAAAAAGCAGACTTTGAGTCGGATAGCTCTTAATACTGACAAAGCCAAATTAGATAAAACTATGTACAACGAAAGTATGCATTTTTGTTTTAATTCGATGCACCTGTTCTGTGCCTCGTGGAATGTCACAAATCCGAAGATTGCTCAAGTCGCCATTTGTGTACTTGTGAGAAAAGCTTTTTTTATTGATCTTGGTTGAAAAAGACGGCATTTGTTGGGAGATACAAAAAAGGTTGATTCGTACGATATCTTGGAGGTCTGAGATTACAAGGAAGCGTTGCAGCTCGCTGGGGGATTGAAATATCAACTGACCACTCCATTGCAGAGGGACAAGGCCGCACGGGAATTGGAGTGGCCTCTCAAGTGGCCCCTGTAGTGACATTGCTGATCCGAGGCTCTGCTGAAGCGCAATCCTTCGTTGAGACTTTTTTCGCTACCTGGGCCATGCGTCTCGATCAGCATGTCCGGGGATATAAACTCGTGGTAAGGAGTCAACTCCACGTGATTATCGACACCGTTCAGAGGTAACATCAGATGAATAATATCAGCCTCGCTGACCGATGATCTCTTGCTCCTTTCGTTCATCTCACGATGATTGTAATACTTGGGCAATTCGTATGTCGCGAATTTTCCATCGTTATCAACGTGACGAGGTACAAGAAACTCTGGCGCGCGTACGTCACGAGTATATCTACCTTGGATATTGGGATAATTGATTGGGTCAGTGGAAATTGGATCTTCATGAAATTCCAATCGAACTCAAATTCTAAACAAATTCTTAATCATAGTGGAAGACTATTTTATGTCTCAGTCATGTTTCTTTTTACAAGCTTTTATTTAACTTGACTTGGTGTGAGATGACTTGACTTTCTGTAAGGTTCGAAACGGAAAATCGATATTTCACCCACTTCCAATTAAACTTAAAACAAACAAAAATATCCATAATAAAATATCTCTAATGAGCCGATATAATGGTGTTATTAACACCTTTAATAATACCAACCTCACTATATAAATCATTTCTTTTCTGCAAACAATATAATTAAAAAATAACAATTTGCAAAAAAACGAAGAAAAATAGCGAAAATAATCCTTCTTTGCAACAATTTCAGAGCTCTAGTAAAATCAATTAAAGACTAAAAAGTATAAAATATATAACTTGTATGTAACATTTTCAAACAAGCCTTTATTTAATGTACTAAAAAATAGAAAATATTTTTGTTTTACCATCAACCTCTTTGCAGATAATCCCTATTTGCAGAAATTTCAGAGCTCTAGTAAAATCAATCAAAGAGTAAAGAGTAGAAAATAACCATTATGTTAAATTTTTAAACAAGCTTTTATTTAATGTACTAAAAAATAGAAAATATTTTTTTCATTACCAAGTCACCGTAATAAGTCACCTTTTAATAAAAGTTTGGGGCGCTCAAAATTTGAAACATACCCTTTAATTTACATAAATCCGTTAACATATCAACTGTATTTAATCTATTGTAAAACAACCTGAGATTTTGTAAATAAAAATCCTGAAACTGAGTACAAACGTGTGATGATAATTTCTCTAATTACTATTGTGCCAAATTAAATACGGTTAATGAAACTAAATTGAACGAATTTATTGAACATTTAAAAAGTTGAGCACCCTAAGCTTTTATTTAGAGTCACATATAGGTGACTTGGTACAAAAAAATTATTTTCTACTTTTTAGTACATTAAATAAAAGCTTGATTCAAAAAAATGACACGTAAATTACTGACGAGGAACATCAGTGAAGTGTTCGCCTTTGATTTTGTGGACACTCATACATGTGATAAAGCATTGAAAACTACGAGACCCGTCTTTTTCTGTCAGCGGGAAAGCGGCTTTAAGGAGGGAAATCACCCCTCAAAAAAGGCGTATCGAGTGATTTTGCAGTTTCACACAAAAGCAGTCCACCGATCTCAATGAAACGAATACCACAATTCTCCTGATGGAGAGCGATAAAAAATTAACTATAGAAGTATCGAACAAAACTCAAATTAAGGGGTGACACGCCTTTCATTGAGGGGTGATTTCCCTTCTCAAAGCCGTTTTTCCACCGATTAAGAGGTTACACCTAGTTGGAATTGTAAAAAACCTGATTTTTCGCCTTCGACGGATTCTTATAATATAACCTTTCAAAAATATTCTCTGAAAATTTCAAGTCGGTCCATTGGAAATTAGGGGAGTAATGAGCGTTCGCAGGTAGGTCCGGTGAACCTACGTATATAACTAACATAAAACTTTAAACGCGTTTTTCTCGGAATTACTTGTTCAGAATCGGTGACCAAAATATCTCAAAAACAACTAAACCGATCTGCTTTAAATTTCACAAACATTTTTTGTATATCAAAAGGCAGTCCTTTATCGAAGGATTTTTTTTCAATGCATCTTTTTTCGTATATCGAGGAAAATAGAATGTTTTTTACGGAAATTTCGACGATCATTTTTGGATCAGCGACCGTTTTTTTCAAAAATCATTATTCTATTGAATCCTTCGACTAAATACTAGATAATACAGTACAAAAATTAATCTCATCGGTTTTTTTTTATTTCGGATGATTTGCTCCCGAGCACTAGTGGTCATCGCGAAGCACCTTTTTTGCACAGCGGCCTGTACAATTTACTGTATTTCCGCCGTTTACATATTTTTCAATAAAAAAAATTGTCAAAAATACTTAAAATGATATCCTTAATTATGAAAAAAAAAAAGTTCATAACGTGTACCCATTCCCCCAAAAAAAATTAATGAAAACACCTCTTCTTCCGGCCGCGAACTAGGTGTAACGCGTTGAAAGAAACTTCCTAAAAGTTTTCAACTCACATGAGTATCAACAAAATCGAAGGCGGAGACTTAAAGTGATGTTCCTCGTGAGTAGAATCGTATCGAAAACCAGAAAAGCCGCCAAAACGAAAAAAAAGTATTCCCATTATTGTTTAAATTTTCTTCGGAAAGTGCTACTTTTGTTTTTAAACCGCATTAAGGGTGACGATCATGAAAAAAAATCAGATTTCAATACTATTCGCACGAAATCAGCGCTCAGTGGCTGGTTGTAATGTTATTCATTTCCCGAGACCATGGCGTCTCCGGTAAAAGAGTTTCAGTAACGATAATTGTTCCAGAGCCACAGTAAGGTCGAAGGACTACCCGAAGACACCCAGAACTCCGACGCCCAGGAATGCTGATTCCAATAATGTTCGAGGACAGAACAAAACCATCGGAATAATGGATTTCCAAAGGTAATTAAAGATTCGCAACGTTGGGTAATTGCGCATCATTAAGCAGTAAACTTTCTTGCATCAAACCCGTGAATCCTCCCGTTCTTTTCCTCTGCTTCTCGCTCCCGTTATTTCGGATTATAAGATAAGGTTGTGCATGCGTGCTCCAACTTTTGCGGTAAATTGTTTAGAGTGAGGTTGGCCAGTGCTCGGTGTAAATTTAATGAATGCTCGCTTTATACTTCAAGACTCCACGAGGACGCGCTATGCACAGGCCGAAAGTACAGACGAAGAAGAAGAAGAAGAAAAAAGAAAAGAAGAGGCGGTATCTGTTCCTCTGTTTCTCTGGGGGTGTGCATGGGCAGTGGCTATTCAAGTGCTACTTTCAGCTCGTTTTCCACAGGAGTGAAAGCTCTTTGGGGAGCTACATTGAAAATGGCTTCACGACGCTGAGTTTTCGGGCAATATTCCTTCGCCGAGTGCTACTGGCAGGTTTCTATCTACCCTTGAGCATTCACGAATGACAGAAACAACACTTGAGGAGCAGGATAACAAGGAACATCACTTTGGTGTCCTCCTCCAATTTTGTTGAAACTTTTTTATGTGGAAAAGTGTCAAAAACTAAGAGACACGTATTTTTTTTTATCGGCAAAAAAACGGTTTTAAGGGGTGAAACGCACCCTAAAAAATGGGGATGTTTTTTCGTTTTTCGTCGATAACGTTTTAACGGTACGAGATATGAAAAAAAAATCCAATTGCAACAATGTTTATTTTTTCGTGTATTGGAGATGAGAACGATAACGTTATCGACGAAAAACAAAAACACCCCTATTTTCGAGGGTGCGTTTCACCCCTTAAAACCGTTTTTCCGCCGATACAAAAAATACCTGTCTCTTAGTTTTTGATACTCTTCCACATACAAAAGTTCCAGCAAAATCGGAGAAGGACACCAAAGTGATGTTCCTTGTAAGAAAACCAGACTTATCCACGCTAGGTCAAATTTTTTTTGGGCCTAAGAGCTGCCTTTTCATTTAAGGCCTTAGGCCACAGTAACGGGTATAAAATTATGTGCGAATTTGACAATTTTTTCTCGCATGAAAAAGTGACTCACGCATAAAATTAATTACACATCTATTTAGTATGAATATCAAGCTGTTGGCAATTCTTTTTTTTTTCGATTCACCAAAAGGCCGAATACTAATATTTTCTTTTTTTTTAGGCGCTCCGCGGTCTGTCATTTGGTATCCACAATTTTTTACCTAGAACAAAAAACGAAAATTCTCGTCAGTCTACATAAGAATACCTAGAGAAGTACGTACGGAATTGAAAAAATATTGTTTTATTCAAAAGTTCTAGGTATTTGAACTTAAGAAATGAATTTTCAGTGAAAAATTTCGTTATAACTGCTCATAAACTGCTCATAAATGGAATGTTTTCGATTAATCAGAAATTCCGTACGTACCTCTATGCGAAATGCAATTAGGCACATAACTTTCAAATTTGAAGTCAATCGAGTGAAAATTGTTGAAGTTATTTGTCACGCCAATTGGAAAAAAGTTGTTTTGAGAAGTTTCGAGTAGCCGGCCATTTTGTACATCGAAAAGAACAATATATATTTTCTCACGGCTTGATATTCATACTAAATAGATGTGTAATTAATTTTATGAGTGGCAGTTTATAACAAACTAATGTGTAATTAATCTTATGAGTGGCAGTTTATAACAAACTAATGTGTAATAAATTATATGAGTGGCAGTTTATAACAAACTAATGTGTAATTAATTTTATGAGTGGTAGTTTATAACAAAGAAAAAGGCAGTTTATAACAAACTCTAAGGTGTTGCGAGTCGGATTTGATTCTGACCATTCTGGGAGCTAATAAAGGTGCTATTGAACACGAAAAAAATTTTTGACGTATCGTGGACCAGTCCGGTTCGCCTGCTCCTTATTTTTAAAAGGCGTAGAGTCTGGATGTCGAAGTTGTTAATAACTTTCTGATTACAATCTGGTGCTCAAAAAAAATCTAATTAAATATTAATTCGTATATGACAAAATAGTAAATTGTTTTTGCGTAATTGTAATGCGATGGAGTGTCCAAGAGGGATTTATCGTTTAACGTTGATATTCGATTGTAAGAGACAATGAAAGAAAACGATAAAACGAGATAGAGAATGGGGTAAAAAATTCGGAGCAAAGCAGGATAAAAAGGATTGGCTCAATTTAACTTGTATGTCTCGGGTGTACTTACCGTCCATGATACACGCCATCAGACTTTTTGGTATACTCATCGAGTATACTCGACGTGCTTACAGCCGTTAAGAGGCTGTGGAGCAACAAATAGACCGACTTATGAGGCATAACCTCCAAAATGATTACTAGACTGTGAACGAGCTGCACGAGAGGACGTAACAGATATCAGATTGACGTTTCGTTCAACGAACGCACGATCATGGAGCACACTCGACTTTTGTTTTATTTCAATACACGTAGAGGCCATTTAATGAATATTGGAAGATATATATTGAGCATGTATGTACACACACACGCGAGTATGCGTGTCACGACTCTTTGCAAATGCTACATTAAGGGGTCCGGATACTTATAAAATTTCAAAAATACTGTTTTTCATGCGCAGTACAATAGCCTAGGGTCTTATCTTTAATTTGCAACGAAGATTTTCTAAAAATTAGAAAAATTGACCGAGTCATGACAATTTTTGGGTATGCCATTGTTTATTGTGACAATTTTCGGGAGCATAAGTCATAACATTTTCTATCGTATGACCAGATGATTTTTATAATATGCCTATCCAATTGTCAAAAACAAATAATTAAAGTTGGTTTCCTTCTAAATCGAAAATCGTACTTCCTTAGCTACAGTTTGCCAATATCGTACTTTTCGAAATATCAACGAAGTAAGCGGTCATACGAAAGTTTTATCATTATACTTAAAAGTACATTTTTTTTTATTTTTCATCTCAAATCACCCTAGTTGTCAGGACCAAGTATGCTGTTTGGCCACGCAGCGACGACAACACTTTGCTTATACGATAGCAACTTCATTGTTTCTTAATATTCATCAATGAAATGCGAGGCAATTAAGGGGGAACAATACTGGAGAATTTTCAAAACATTATATTATACTTTTTTTTTAATTGGCTTAGGAGAAGCTTTGAACCGTCTGGAATATGGGAAACAAGTTTGGTAACTGTAAAACAAAGGTCCGCAGGCCCGTGTGCGAGACGTCGACCGTTTTTCTCTCAAGGGGTTACCCAACTTGCGATTTTGATGAAATCGATTTTTTTATTGCATTTTTGTTAAGTATAAGTATCTGAGAATGTGTCCTGAAAATTTCAAGTCGATCCGAACAAAATTGACTGAGATATGAGCGTTGAAAGAGAAGAATGCGTTGTGTAAACGACCGGCTAGTCTGCTGTCTGGCGCGCGTTTTTCTCAAAGTGGCATTTCTGAAGTCGGTGACCAAGATTACTCGAACACTAATGAACCGATCTTCTTGAAATTTTGCAGGCTTATTTAATACATAAAAATGTAGTCTTTAATCGTTCGATTTTTTTTTTCGAAAAAAAATGGCCGTTTTATAGCCAAAAAACGGCCGTTTTTTTCGTTAAAATCGAATCATTAACTTTGACTGTCCGCCATTTTGTGAAAAATGAATATTTTTTAAAATCCTTCGATTGAATACTAGTTTATACTTATATTTGACTAAATCCATCCGCATTTTTTTTTCAGATGATCCACTTCGCCGCAATGTTGGTCACCGCAAACCGTGTATATAAAAACATTATTTCATTGACGGCCATTTGCCACTAAACAATGTAATATTTTTCAATAAAAAAATTACTGAAAGTTCTTCAAGATGTGTTCTTTAAGATGGTATATTGATCGATTGAAAAAGTTTTGTATTTTTCTTTAAAAAAATTCATGAAAAAGGCCTTTTTTTGCGCTACAAGTGGGGGTAACGCCTTAACGCGATTTGTCCGAACGACACGGAGCATAACACCAACAATTTTCCTTCTCTTCACTCCAAATTTTGAGCACATTTTCATAATAACATTCCGAAGAGCAATACGTACGGGATTTCCCATGAGTTACTTATAACATTAGTTATTAAGAAATGATTGTCGTTTTTAGCTGTCGAAAAATTAGCTTTTACTTTAAATGCTTGACTGCTTTTAAATGTTCCAAATTTAAATTTGCGTCAGTTATACTGCGTGCCACAGAGTGTCTCAAAATCAACACGCTTCGCCAGAATGCCCCCAGCGTCACCATTTTGTATAATTTTTTAATCTATTTTTTTTTGCTTACATGAAGATATTACTATTAACATCCTTGAATATTATTATCCTCTCACCTGACCTTCCACCCAAAAAACATCACGAAAAATCACTTAAGACGGGCAACCACTTTCGGAAGCCGAAAATTAGGTGGTTTTTTGGATTTGTTCTTAAAGTGAAAAAACGGAAATTTTCGAAATTTTGACAATCGTTTATTCATATTTTCATACATCTCTGGTCATTTATTCAAGTTATTTTATGCATTAATTGAGGTGTAATCCGCCGTGTCCCTTGGCGTGTCCTCATCGTCGTTGTCGATTTGCGGGAATTGTGGATCTCGCAATTCGCATCTGAAATTGTCCAACAAATTTTTATACATTTCTGAGATGTTTGTGAAGAATATGAACCAAAATTTTGAAAAAAATCGAGAATTCAATGTTGGAATGTGTTTGCAAAAAAATGATCGAATTTAAGCATTTCTTTTCCCGGCATTTTGCAATAATAAATATGTTTTAAACGATCTAATCTTTCCACCTTTAGGTTCATGTTTTAATAAATTATATTATGTAAACGTCTTCCAAATTTGGAGATGATCCATCAATTAGTTTTTGAGTTACGATTCCCGCAAATTAAAAAAATGTCGTTTCGAAAAGAACGTGATTGAAAGTTTTAGTATATGTAAATCATTGCGCTACCTGTTCTTACTAAATCGTTTGTCACTTGCCCACTTTTCAATATTTTAACTTGACATTTTTTTCACATATTCTCGAATATGTACACTCTAAGAAAAAGCAAACTAAAATCGAATGTTTTGACCCGTCACAGTGGTTGGGAATCGAGCGGAAAGTCTTTATTATTTATATGCGTATACCGATAGAAGGAATCCGAATATGATTTCAAAATTTTCAAGGTGTATTCTTAAGACACTTTGCTAACAATTTATTAAATAAAACAAAATTGATTTTTTGGAGCACTTAAAGTGGTTGCCCGCCTCAATATTTTAGACTTTCGCTGGTGTAAGGAATTAAATCCCTTAAGGAATGTGAAAAATATAAAAGTATGTAATCCACTTCCAGCAGGACCATTTTGCGTAACGTCAAGAACGTTTAAGGGGTCTTCTCACTTTGAACGCTAAAAGAAGGCTATTTTTATGATTTTTTAAATAGTTTTATATTATAGATAGTGATATTAAAGTTGCTGCACTCAATAAATACACTTTTGGAATACATGAAAAAAAAATGATTTATCTATGTAACCGAAACAAACTTTAAACGCGTTTTTCTCGAAACAACGGTTTGGGACGGCTTGTTGACAAAATCTTCGAAACTACTGGACCGATCCTTATGAAATTGTAACCGCATATTATTTACAACAATAACTATAGCGCACATCAAGGATTTTTGAAAATTTTGATATTTACTATTTTTTGGCAAAAAACGGTGACAAAACACGTATTTTTGGTTTGTCGAAAAATGTCCGCTATTGTGTTATTTTTGCATATATCAAAAATCGCATGATATGCGCTACAGCCATTAACATACTAAATCTAAAACCGTTTGATATTTTTGTTTCGGATGATCCATCTCCGAGATTTCATCACTAACACATACCTGCAATTTTTTTAGGACATTTTTTTAACTACCATTTTCGTCTATAAATAGTGACTTAAATAAATAAATTAATTAATTAAATCTATTGCGAAAGTGTATTTATTAAGTGTAACAACTTCTATTTCAATATCTATAATATAAACCTATCAAAAAAATTCATGAAAATAGTCTTCTTTGGCGTCTAAAGTGAGAAAACTCTGTAAGGAATGAAACCGAAACGCCGGCCTTGCCGTTCTCCACGAGATACGTTGCAACGGAGAACAGAACTATACTCGAGATATACGTGGATAGCAAACTTCCCGGATTCTGTATACTTGTTGCACCTTAATTCAAAGCGGCCATACTGGCGGAATTCGGAAGATATCGACGAACTGTACAAATACGGGGGCAAAAATAAAGGACCTAACCATTTCGCCTGAGGCCGGAGAAGGAGGATCAAACGTACTGACCGCGGCGCACAACGGGGAAAAGAGAAGTCAGTTTGAATCTGCTGTTGGGCAACGTAATTCGACAAAAAAATCGTAAGTAATTCGTGCGCTGAATGTGGAATTACCTGTGGGAACGAAATTTGTCAGGAACCCGCCGTGCATTTTATTCGACACACGGAAATGTCAGTGAGCAATTCCATATACATATGTACGTGTGTGCATCAAGTCTCCGTATAAACGGATACACGTGTGTATGTGTATGCGTTTACGAACGAAATTGAGGGAACTATTATCGAATCGACCGGTACCATGTGCATCGTTGAAGATGCAATTTAAATATCCACGGAGAAAATTCGGCCAGTTTGGAATTCATAAATCGTCGTGTTGAATAATAAATGAAGCATGCAATGCTTCAATTATTTTTATATTATATTTCATTTTCTATATTATATTTCATTTCATTTTATATTATATATATATATATACTTCATTTATATATTTACATTTATGTTATATAAATATTTTATGTATATTTTAAAAATGTAGGAATGTATAGCTACATATTTGTGTGCATGTGTGTATACCATGGCACGGGATGCGAGCGAAAAAAATGTTGAAGCACTCGTGGATAGGAAGGTATGGAGGATAGTCCACTAACATTGAAAATTCAATAGCAGCGACATTTTCATTCAATTTAAGTCAATTATTCCGATGGGGTAAAAAAAGCAAAATATCGATTATTGGAAAACGAGCTAGACGTTGAATCTTATGCGAATGATACATTGTAACAAATGACTGCAGAAAAGAAGGGCAGAAAGTGGTTTTTATTTCCTTCCAATACCCGAGTCGAAATTTTCAGCCTATTTCGACTCTGCTTATCACAGTGGTGGGAGATAAGGGTATAGTTGAGGTATACCTTCGAGCTTAAGGGAGGAGATACATTCAGGCCAGTGAAAAATTGCTGATTTTCATTTTTTTTTTACGAAAAGATTTCTTCAGCATTTTTGAGACTTAGGGTATGATGTATTACTAGTTTTGGCAGCAACACGGTATTTTTTTTATTCTTAAAAAAAATAGTGGAGGCATAGTTTGGTCTTCTGAACGGGTTGCGACGAATGGTGTCAAACGACGTGACACGTAACGTCGGCGGGATTGATCTGAACGGAAACCAACGCAGATTTTGCTTTCATTAACACTCAAACGCAGAATATGAACCAAGGAAAAGTGTGGAATATCGAAAATTGATGAAATGGTACGCTTTGAAACAAAAAGGTTGAATTTTCCTACAAAAATAGCTGTATTTTGCAATAAATTTGTTTTATTTAAAAATATTTACCATAATGTTTTAGACAATCAGGTTAGAAAAATTTATACCAACTTTCATGAGAATCGGTCGATTAGTTTTTTAACTGTAAATCGAGCGAATTTTGAAAATGCAGTTTAGAAGATCGTGCCATACCTCCGCCATTTCTAAAGATTAATGAAAATAAAAATCGCAAGTAGTAATAAAACATACCCTAAGTCTCGAAAATGGTCAAAAATTCTGTCTTTAAAAAATAACCATGAATATCAGCAAATTTTATCCTCGCCTAAAGGTATCTCCACCCTTAATGTACAATGAACTCCTACGTCTAAAAAGAAAACAAAACTCCCCTTTTACCACTTTTAGTGGCTAAGTAGGATGTCGTTCTTGAATGCCACACGTTTACCCGCACACACATACACGCTATTATGGATACAGACATAAACTGATGACATACAAGGCGTCACAGCCCATCTACTAAATGCATAAAATATTTTATAAATCCGAAATATATGAAAATACTCAACTGAGGGTTCTACCACAGTACCTTTTCATTATAAGTCGTCATTCCCTGACCTCCTGAAATCATTTATTTCGAAGAAATGATTTCCCATGTGCGGGTCTACGACGTTCCGAGTACGGCCGACGTTTGGCTGTATCGTGGCAACACGTCCGCTGCCAACGGTCGACGGCCTATGATGAGCCAGCGTTGGCGAAACGTACTAGCCATGGTTGGCTATCAGGCGGCGATGGCTCGGCAGTAGACGATCGAAAGGCGACTATGGCGCAGAGTTGCCGAAACCGTTATTCGATCGTCGCTCCGACGGTACGCTTGATAGTTGGCGCAACGCTGGCCACCACGGTTCATCCGACGCTGGCTAGTCGTCGCCCGGGTGTAGTTGGCCATGTGTGCAGACCCAGAATACAGCCAACTAGGGGTGTGCGGGTAGCAGAATTGGTCGGGTCGGGTCGGGTCGGGTAATTAGACTATGATTCGGATCGGGTACCCGAATTTTTCGGGTAGCCCGAATTTTTCGGGTAGCCCGAATTTTCCGGGTAGCCCGAATTTTTCGGGTAGCCCGAACTTTTCTGGTAGCCCGAATTTTTCGGGTAAATTCGGGTTCAAAAGAATCAGTTGGCACTGAACAATTCATAAAAACTCACCGGGTGGGTCGATTTCAGCCCCCCCCCCCCTGTGCTTATTCGAAGCGAGAAGAATGTAACTTTTATTTGACGTTTTGAAATTAAAAATACGCCAGAAGAACTCCTAGCGAAAATATGTTTAAAATTCAAATACTATTTCGATACGATCCGCGAAAATTGACCCTACGGAGTGAAAAAGGTCAATTTTCGCGGATCGTATCGAAATAGTATTTCAATTTTAAACATATTTTCGCTAGGAGTTCTTCTGGCGTATTTTTAATTTCAAAACGTCAAATAAAAGTTACATTCTTCTCGCTTCGAATAAGCACAGGGGGGGGGGCTGAAATCGACCCACCCGGTGAGTTTTTATGAATTGTTCAGTGCCAACTGATTTTTTTGAACCCGAATTTACCCGAAAAATTCGGGCTACCCGAAAAATTCGGGCTATCCGAAAAATTCGGGCTACCCGAAAAATTCGGGCTACCCGAAAAATTCGGGCTACCCAGAAAATTCGGGCTACCCGAAAAATTCGGGCTACCCGAAAAATTCGGGCTACCCGAAAAATTCGGGCTACCCGAAAAATTCGGGCTACCCGAAAAATTCAGGCTACCCGAAAAATTCGGGTAATGCAAAAACGAAGCCCGTCGGGTACCCGACCCGACCCGAACATCGGGTACCCGAGTCAATCGGGTACCCGCACACCCCTACAGCCAACCCTTGGCAGTAAGACGGCGTCGAATAAACAGCCGACGATCGGGACGCGACTATGGCTTAGAGTTGGCGAAAGTGTTATTCGAACGTCGCGCCGACGTTATGATCAGTACTTCGCGCAACGTTGGCTACCACGTTTAATCCGACACTGGGTAATCGTCGCACGGGTGTAGGTGACCATTTTTTGTAGACCTAGAGCTCGACCGATGCTTGACCGTAAACAAAGTCCAGTAGACCGTTGGTACCCGACCTCCACCGTTCGAATTTTCTTTTGAGCTTGCCTGAACAGTATTGTGTAGCGCGCAACCTAAACGGTGTGGATATTCTACAGTGGAATTAATTTAACCAATGGCGGATAAAAATAGGTCTTCGTATAATCGCGTAAAAAAGTTTCGTCGTCTCCATAAAGAGGAAAACGAAGTTAACGCTTCTGCCCACCAATCAACTTCTAACAGCTACACGGAGAGAATTTTTAAGTAATTTTTACTGTAAAATCACAGTAACTCGGTGACAAATGTGCAATTCTTCAGGTTTTCAGGAAATAAATTATAAATTTTCATGGAAATGAATCAAAATTTAGTTTGCGTAACAGAAATTTAAAATATTTTCCAGAATTTTTACTGAAATTAATAGTAAAATTTCATGAAACGTAAAGATTACGACAATAAGTTAAAAAAGTGCTAATATAAATGAAATTTTTCAGTGGAACATTGAGAAATTTGCGTGTTTTCCATAAAAATTTAAAAAAGGAAGCCGAAATTTTCCGTGCGTCCACCGGAATTTTACGTTCTTTATAGTAAAATCAGTTAGGGCTAGGTCGCCTGACCGTACGCGTGAGCTCTGTGTGCGAGCGTGCGTATACGTGAACGCAAGCTGTGAGAGTGGGCTTACGTATGACGCAGTATGACGAGCACGAACGACGCCGACCCGCGTTGCTTAGCAACAGCGGTACCGCGCATGCGCATTATAGTACGAAACATGGGCCAAGAAAGCCTCGTGGTCTCGTGCAGTCTAACGTGTTCTACGCAGTTGTACGCAAGAAAACAAAGAAACGTGAAAAGAAACTTCGATAAAGGACGTCTACAATAGTACGGAAAGATGATATGCTAAAATAAGTAGCAATCAAGAACACAAATGTTCAGAAATACAGTATATAGAGTATTTATTTAATCATAGGGAATTAATTTTTCGCTAGGGATTTTAGAAATTTCAAGTTTGTCCAGGTTATTTTTACTGTAGAAACTTGGAATTTGTGAGGCAGCCCATTGTTAAAATTCTACACGAGAATGTGTCAGAATTTTTACTGAAAGAAATGTAAAAAATTATGCTACTTGCTTAAATTTTTACATGAATGAAAGCAAAATATTAAAAGGTAGTGTCAATTTTTGACTATGTGCACATTTGTCACCGGTTTCAAATTTTTAATGTAATTTTTACGGAGATTTCACCGTAAAAAATACTTAAAAATTCTCTCCGTGTATGTTTCGGGAGCAGACACGATTGATAGTTCCTTTGGGCCTTCTTCACATTTTTGTTACCATTCTAGCGTTTATAACGTTGTAGGACTGAATATATTAATAACGTTGTAAGACTGAATATATTTATGAAGTTGTAAGACTGAATATATTTATGAAGTTGTAAGACTGAATATATTTATGAAGTTATAAGACTGAATATATTTATAACCTAAGCTAGACATCAATACGTCAATCACTGACAATAAATTTCTATTAATGCTATGTCTTTTTTCTTTTAAATAGTCAATCTGCTATTCCTTTAAACACCCTCTCGTAAATGTAGTGCCATCGTCGCAAACGACGTAGGGTCGATTGCGCAAACGACGTAGGTTCGATGCCGCAATGGATGTAGGGTCGACGCGGTGATCGACGTAGGATCGATACCGCAGTCAGCGCAGGGCCGCCGCAACAATCGGCGTAGGGCCGACGTTGCAATCGACGAAGGGCCAACATCGATTAAATATTGTGGCGCAACGTTTGGGAGGATCGTCGGGCCGACGTTGTCATTTGGACGTTTATTGGACCCCAAAACGACGTTGGCGAACAGAGTCGGGCCGACGTCCTAACGCCGGCAAGCGTCGTTGCGCCAACGTAGGCGCGACTTTAAAATCCTACCTGGGTTCGCCTACACATGGATCAAACCTTCAACCTACGTGCCCATCTTCCTGCCTTCATACTACAAAAGTTGAATTGGGTGACACTTTGAGGCTCGTAGTAGGACGTCTAGCATTGAGTAGCCTCAAGTGAGGCTTAAATGGAGTCAAAGGCCTTCAAAATGGGCTCAAATAGAGTCGAAAACCTTCAAAATAGGCTGACATGGAGTGAAAGGCCTTTAAAATCGGCTGAAATGGTGTTAAAATCTTCAAAGTAGGCTATAATGGAGTCAAAGGCCTCCAAAAAAGGCTGTAATGTAGTCAAATGCCTTCAACATAGGCTGAAATGGAGTCAAAAATCTTCAAAATGGGCTGAAATGGAGTCAAAGGTCTTCAAAATAGGCAAAATATGTCCACTCCGACACTAGACCGTGTGATTTTTGCGAGTGTACACTATTTTTCAACTTTAGATCACTTCAGCTATAGTTTGCAATATATAGACGAACAACTTAATGACTTGAGGAGAAAGAAGGAACACCGAAATGATGGTGACAGAATTATAATAATACGCACCATTGATTTGTCGTAGTTTACAAGATTAAAAAAAGACGAAAGCAATTTGAAAATGGTGTGTGTGTGAGAGAGAGAAAGAGAGAGAGAGAGAGAGAGAGAGAGAGAGAGAGAGAGAGAGAGAGAGAGAGAGAAAGACAGAGAGATAGAGAGAGAGAGATGCAAAGACCGCGGGAAACAGAGAAAAAGATAGCCAAGCGAATGAAATCGTTGCAGCTGGACGATTCCATTTGCCTCTTTGGCGTGGACAAATGATTTAATTCTTGGACAGTGGATAGAACAAAGCTCGCGTACGGTGCACGTAATAGTGCGGCCAAAACGTTTCAACTCGTCCCCAAATCTCTCTCTCTCTCCCTCTCTCTCTCTCTGTCTCTCTCTATCTCTGTCCCTCTCTTGCTCCCTTTAATCCTGAGGGAATGGGGTGGGAATGTTGGCGTCCAGCAAATTCAAACGAGTCCCGGGACGCAACAAGAACGGAAGGCTGCAGTGGGAAATTTATACGGCGAAATAGTCCGATGAAATTTGTCATCGCATTCGGTTTACAGGAATTTCATCACCATTCGCGGAACCAGCAAAATCCGAAAGTTTTTTTTTTGTTTGTTCCATTTCTTTAAGCGACTGATCGTTACATAACCAGCGCCGCGGCAACAAAACTCTTGAAATGGACTTCTCCCATACACGCGGTCTCTCCCAGCGCAATGCACAAAAAAGAATTGGAGTACATCTCGATCAAGTGATTCCTGATCTTTCCCAGAGTGTCCCGAATGTCAATTCGCCGTACATGTGTTCACGCCATATTTTTCTCTCTCTCTCTCTCTCTCTCTTTCTCTCTCTCTCTCTTTCAATGTTGCCGGCCAGCAAAGACAAAGTCATGAACAACACAGTTTGATTTAAGGGGTTATGCCTGGTTGTAAAATTCGGAAAAATACTTTTTTCTAAACGAAGATATTTTGACAGTGTATCATCTTATAAATGTTCCCTGAAAACTTCAAGGCGACTGGATGTAAATTGACAGATTTATAGGTTGTTATGTTGACGCCCGTCGGAACGCTCGTAGCGTCATTCGAAACTTTAAAAGCTTTTTTTCTCGATAGTTTGTTTTCACAGTCGGTGAGCAAAATATCTCATATTCTCCTGCATCGATCTTTCTGAAATTTTGAGGGTTCTCTCTGGATGTGAAAATATAGTATTTGACCGAAGGATTTTTTCCCTGGTGGATACTTTCAATTTGATGAACGAAAAAAGCCAATTTTTCGAAAAAGTGAAGACAAGCAGTATTCACTGCAAAAAACGTTTTCGCGAGGTGCTTCCCGGACATCGACTGTGAATCAATTATAGTTAAGGGGGGTATTCCTCCCTGGAAACTTCAAAAAATCACTTTTCTGCATATTGTTATAGTGTGAACTTTTAAGAATATTTCAAGACCAGCTGGACCCTGAAATTCAAAGAAATTGACGAAGTTACTCCTATTTCAGTGGAATAGTGGGCGTTGGGTTTATCACGATCCACCGAGTTGGTTACCTAAGGCAGTTATACACAAACGAACTGTCCGCAGATTGCATAGATTAGGTGTGCAACGCGATCTCGATTATGAGGAAGGACACGTAGATGGTGCCGGAATCGCTGACTAGCGGTAAGACGACAATATTTCACAAGATCGTGTAAAATATGTACCAAAACTTTGAATGCGATTATCTCGAAACTACATATCGATATGTAGAAGATCTTGATACGGCGGGATTGATATCTTGAGTAACTTTCGTAATATTCACTTGAATTTGCACAGTTAGCGTTCAACCAGTAGTCATTTTCGCTTCGCGATCGCATTTTCTAATCGGAGTGTCTCCCCGTTCGGTTATCGGACGAATAAGCGTCTGTTATTCGTCCGAATAGCGGCTCAGTTCGCGCCGTATTTCCAATAGGCGTACATATTATTGTGATCCGTGTAAGCTAGTATCCGAACGAATAACATATATATATATATATATATATATATATATATATATATATATATATTCAATTGTCCGGATAGAATGTGTTAAATTGTTAAACAAACTATCCGGAAGAATAATTGACACGTGGTCATCTAATGAAAATCTTTATAATTTTGGTTGGATTTGGGTTGGTTGGTATGTTTGGGTTTGAGTTGATTAGTTGTGTTTGGGTTGGTTTGGTTTGGATTGGTTGGTTTTGTTTGAGTTTTGGTTTTTTTGGGTTTGCGTTGGTTTGTTTGGGCTTGCGTATGCTTGTTTGCGTTTGGGTGTGTTTGTGTGGTTTGGTTTGGGTTTGGGTTTATTTTTGGGTTTGTTTATTCGGGTTTTGGTCGTTTGGATTTGGATTTGTTTTTTGGGGTGATTTGTTTGGGTTTGTTTTTTTGGTTAATTTGTTTGTTTGGGTTTGGGTTATTTTTTGGATTTGTTCATTGGGGTTTGTGTTGTTTGCGTTTGGGTTGGTTTATTGGGCTGGTTTGTTTGGGTTTGTATGTTTAGGTTTGTTTTTTGGGTTGATTTGTTTGTTTATGTTTGTTTGGTTTCGGTTGGTTGGTTTGGTTTGGGTTTGTTTTTTTTTGAGTTTGTGTCGTTTGCGTTTGGGTTTTGTTTTTTAGGCTGGTTTGTTTGGGTTCGTTTTTTGGGTTGATTTGTTTGGGTTTGTGTGTTTGGGGCGTTATACAGCGTGACCCGCGTGAAACTAGCCGCTGTACGGACGAATAACATACGCTTATTCCTCCGATAACCGGACGGCTAGCCTCAGCTTTTTCTAATTGGATGAACCATTTGTTAATAACAATGACTTTAACATGCTGTTTTTCAACAGAAAAATGAGGTTTTCTTTGGAGAAGCTGTCATTGTTCGTATTTTTCGAAACTTCGACAAGTGGATCGTGAACCTACAGCCAGGTGGATATATTTGAGAAAGTAATTTTTTGTTTTCGTTTCCAATCACATTTGAGCCCGGTAAAGATCCCGCCATTTCGGGCCTCGCCGCGGGAAAAATGCAACCCCAACTGCAGCACCACGAACACTTTTAAAGATTTTCTTCCGAAAACATTACATTGTAACCACAAACATGAGTCAACGTGTCGGGAAATAATTAATTTACTCCAACCAATGTGTCGCTGGAAAAAAATCATCATTCTGACCCTTCAACTTAGTCTTCCAGAGAGGGATACCCCGTTCAATATTTATACACAAAAAAACAGTGTTCCCCAAATGACAATTTTTTAAATGCCTAACTTTTGTAGGAATTTATCATTACGATGGTTTATTTTCTTTCAATCCCAAATGTGAGCTGTTTTTGGCTGTTACAACTAGCCATAACCCGTTAATAGCGTTACGTGACTTTATATGTATTTGAAAACGTACAAAAACAAGCATATCGTTATAATCGCAGTGATGCTTTTTCGTTTTTGCTCCACAATTTCCAGAAAGTACTCAATCAGCACCTAATCGTCTTCACTGGGATAATTTTCCTCCTGGCTCTCGAACTGATTATTGCTATTCAATAGACGTGCATGGGAAAATAGCGTGTACGTTCTGGTCTTGCAGTTCGTGCAAGATCGAGACCACGACCAAGACCAAACCTGCAAGACCCTGGTAAAAGCCTGACGGAATTGAAAAATTTCCGCAATCTTGTTAACAGCTGGCAGCCGGGTCGACTTGTCACAGCTCAATGTTTCTACTTTTTTCTGCAAAAGAATTCCCTGGTATAGTCCATTTTATATGAAGTTGAAGTAAGCAGTTCAAGCTGGGCACAGAAAACTTCGTTATAAAAAACTTTCTTGATTAGTCAGACTTCAATAACAACGTTGCAGTGCGTGCTCTGCTCGTAATTAATTTTTGATCAACCTCAATTTGTGCCGAGAGACTCTTATCGCAACCATCATTGATCTTGCACTCGTCACAACTGATGAATAAGGAATCCGCACGATAATTGCTTTGTATCAAGATCCAAGCACGTACTTTATTATTGTGTCGCCGCTTAAGGGGTCGTGTTTAGTTTTTACCTTCAAAAAACGATTTTTTTTACATCTCTTGCATTACAATATACTGAAAATATAACGTTAGAATTTTGAGTTGAAGCGATAAAAATTTTAGGGGCTCCATCTATCTGGAAACCCCAAAAAAATGGCCAAATTCCGTTTTTTTTTGTAAAACAACAAAAACATGGCCGCCGGAAGGTGATACTGTTTTGAAAGTCGGTGGGCATTGTATCTCGCGAACCACGTGATGGATTATTTCCAAATTTACAGGAGACACGACGGTCAGCATTTAGACGTCATTGACAATCAAACTTTTTTCAAATCCTGGACTTTCAATTCGTCGCGGCTGTGTAAAAAAAATATTTTGAAAATTAACGATCGCCAACGACTCGTATTTATGGTTAACTTGAATGACCCTTTTGGTTTTTCGATTTCAGATGGACCATTTAAGGATGTTGAGTCCCAAATCGCAAATGATGATAAAATTCTGAAAATTTGGTATGCTTTTGTATGAAGTATTTCAGAGGTCGTGTAAAAATGTCACGACAATTAGGAAGCTCGTTATTGAACAATTAACATTCACAAATTAAATGTTGTTTTATGGAAACTGATGTAACTTTGCAATAAGTTTTTTTTTTGACCTCTCAATTTTATAATATCTATAATATACCGAAAGCAACGGAAACAAAGCGAAGTTTATTGATAATTTTTTTTTTTTATTTCTTTTAAAAATTGTTCTTAACAAGATGTTAATTTTTTAATAACGAGCTTCCTAATCGTCGTGAAATTTTAACACGACCTCTTAAATACTTCATACAAAAACATACCAAATTTTCAGAATTTTCTTATCATTTTTTATTTCAACCCTTAATGAGGTTGAAGTAATGATGATAGAATTCTGAAAATTTGGTATGTTTTTACATGAAGTATTCAGGAGGTCGTGTTAAAATTTCATGACGATTAAGACGCTATTTATTGAACAATTAACATTAACATGTTTCATAGGGACTCAACATCTTTAAGCTGAAGAGTGCCCACCGACAGACGTCGCGAACAAAATGTCATTATCTGCCGACGGCCATTTTTTGTTGTTTTTCTGTTTTTTTTTCGTAAAGGCTCTCTATATATGTTCTTTTGTTGTAAAAAAGACGCGTTTCTTTTACCGGCCGCTTTCCAGAAAAAAATCGTCATTTGGCCATTTTTTCGGGTCTCTCGGTAGATAACTTAAGGCGTTATACGCAGTTGCAAGGCCAAAAAAAGTCGTGTTTCACGCTTTTTTTCTGGGCAAAATTTCATTTGGGCAAAATTAAACATATTAGGCAGTGTAGTGGCATCTTTTAGCTTTAGATTGGCATTTTTTATTTTCAAAAATATTCAATAACATTGCTCCTGTAGGAAGTCTCCTGGAGGTCCCCGAAAAAAAAGTGTCCGGCGGTGAGCAAAGTATCTCCGGTTTGGATTATCTAAAATGAAAAAACCAAAAAGATTCTTTTAGGGGATAGATGAATCCAGGTATTGATCGAAGGAATTGTCGAAATTTCAATTTTTGACAAAATGGTGGCTTTGGAAAGAAACAATTTCGATTTTCGACCAAATTTTTTTCGTTGAATCGTTGAAAAAAATAGAAATAATTATCGAATATCTTATTCCTTCGATCAATACCTGAAGAATACATCTGACAAGGTTGTGTTAAAATTGCAGACCGATCGGTTGAGCCGTTTTTGAGAAATCGTGCTCACCGACTTTGAAAACACCGTTTTGCGAAAAACGCGTTTGAAGTTCCAACAGTCGTTCACACATATTTAAGATTTTTACTTTGTAGCGCTCCGAGCGTCCTTACAAATATGTGTGTATTTCCGAGAATATTCGCTGGATCGATTTGAAATTTTCAGGGAATATACTCACATATTTGTACATTCCGAAAATGCAATTAAAAAAATCAATTTTTTGACATTTTTAACTGCGTATAACACCTTAAGCCTATAACTCGGTAGATAAATTATGGGCTTCCGATGTGAACTCTGTTATGACCACATATCAAGACGACTACCGTGCCCTACATCTTAAATTGTTTTGAACGCCATCACACCCATTTTCACGGATCTTTCTAAAATAAAAATTATTAGAAAGGTCTCTTAGCGAATTCAGTCAGAATAACGTTGTAAGGTATAAACAAATTATTTGAAAAATAGCTCCACTTGGGCATTTGATAAAGTTTTTCGGGCACTACTTCCTATAGCCTTTTTTTAACTTAAATCTAGCTGCACCCCCTGAATGTGTAACGTTTCATTTTAAAATATTTATAATTACCGAAGGTATAAAAAAAACTCGCGAAGGACCTTTGTACGTGAGGGGCTCAACGAGTTTTTTTTCTTTAAATGAATGAAACTGGCTGAGACTTGACCGATCTTTTTTTATTATCGTGTTCCATTCATTAAAAAAAAAACCAATTGTTTTTTTATTTTTCGAGGAAAACTGACATGGTTAAGAAGAAAACCATCAGTCAAGACTAAACTACTAATATACTGAATAAAAGCGCCAATTTTCAAGTCAATTCGTTCATTAGATGTCGAGCAATCATGTACACCGTTTTGAAAAAACATAGTTTCGAGAAAAACACATTTAAAGTTTTACTAGTAGTTATCGCGTTGTAATCACAAGTTTACTTTTAATTTGCGATTCCTGGACCATGTGTTGGATGTTCCTCTTCAATTTGAGTTGCCTCAAGCAACGAACGAGCGTTATCGTCATTTTCACATTAGCCTAACGCCTCAAGTGACTTTATGCGGGTGTAAAATTATGCTTTATCAGACTATAATGTTCCCGTCATAAAAATAGGGGCACTTTAATATTTTCATAGTCAAACTTCTCTTTCGATGGACTACCCTGTGCGTGTGCTCATCTGAACTCTTGAGCAACAAAAATATTCCAAACTGTTTACGTTTATTGCATTTCATTTAAATTACATGTTCACGATATTTACAAGGAACATTCCTCAGGTGACACCCTTTGATTTTGTTGAAATTTGGGTATGTTATAAAGCACCGAAAAGTAAGCGATAAGTATTTTTTTTTATCGGCGGAAAAACGGTTTAAGGGATGAAACCACCTCTCGGAAAAAGGCATCTCTAGGGGTAATATAGCAGTTTCACACAGAAGGAGTCCACCGATTTTAATTAAACAAAAACGAGAATTCTTCTAATCCAAAGCAATAAAAAAATCCACTATAGTGACATTGCGAAAAAAAATGAAGGGGTGAACCACCCCTTAAAACCATTTTTCCGTCGATAAAAAAATAGAAATCGCTTAGTTTTCGGTGCTTTATAACATATCCAAATTTCAACAAAATCGCAGGGTGCCACCTGAAGGATGTTCCTTGTTAGTATTTTATTTCAATAAAATACTTACGATACATACTTTCTTATTTTTTGTGTACTAATCATGCATTTACTGGTATTCGTTGAATTTATACCAACATGGAACTCGTAAAGGGTGTCTCAAAATGACCTGACATTTCAAATTCCGCGCCATTTTGGTTTGTGGCGAACATAGTGTACTAATCTTTGACAATTGGCATCGGAAGTATTGAGGTTTGTTGCGTCATGTCGTGCGATATGACACCAGTGGACTTTTTTCTTTGGGGTTTTGTGAAGGGAAATGTATAAGAATAGCCAATGATTCACATACCATTCCGGAGCTCGAGGAAACAATAGGACGAACCATTAAGGCCTTGGGCTACTCTAGAGGCCAAAAAGGGCATATTTTGTGATTTTTTTCAGCGAAATCATAAAATAAATCGGAATTACGAGATAGGGGTTTCATTGTACACGTAATTGACTATATAAAATTATTTTTTCACAGCTGTACATGTCAAAATGGCGACTGTGCAGTTGAGTTACTACTGTTGAGTTATGATGAGACATTAAAGTTTTTTTCGATGATATATAAGAATAGCTATAGAAGTACGTAGGATTTTTTTTGATATACCGTTTTTTTGTCAAAATGACGCATTTCTAAAACAAAAAGTTTAAATGACATGAAAAAATCGTGAAAAAATTGTTTATAAGAAATGAACTATGCAACATAAAATAAAAGAATCTTACGTAGTGCCTGAGAAAATGTAATTCCAAATCTGCAGTTACAATTTCAAGTGAATTGGTTGAAACTTGTGTGAATTAGGAGTCCGGCCGACTTGAAAAATGTAGTTTTGAGATAAACTCGTTTGCAATTAGTAGAAAGTCACGACATGAATAACATTCAATACCTTTAATCTTCAACAAACTTCGAAAATCGAGTACTTAGAGATTTTTCACACCCACGATCTTCTAGAATATAATTTTATAGGTACTAAGGTACCTTCGGGAACAAAAAAAATCGATTTTGGAAAAATCCTAGAGTAGCTTAAAGCCTTAATGAAGTTAGTTCTCCATACTGCCAAAATGTTATTCAAAATTTCGTCAAAAGAGTGAACGTTTGTAAACAGGGACAAGGTGACTATTTATTAGATATTGTGTTCCACAAATAACCTTCATGTTTGTACCTTATATTAAGATAAAGATATTTGTACTTTTCGAATGGATAATGCGTTTTATTACGAAATTTAAATGTCAAGTCATTTTGAGACACCCTATGTAACCTTCGAAAATGCATGCATAATGATCACGATCGAAATTGAATTGTGTAGGTATTAATAAATTAAGTAGCGATCGAGTATTGAGAAGTATTTGCACGACGTAAGTGGCTCAAGGCAACTTGCTCTCGACACTCTGAAAAATCCTAAATACGTGTGAATGAGCTATCAATCGCATAAGAAGGTACGAAGCAAAGCTGCCATAATCTTTCCGGTACACTGTTGCTTATCAATTTCTAAACGATCCCAAAGTATGTTTCTACAGCTGCAGTAATTGGACATGAACTACAAATAATTCGAAAGCATTATTTCTATTATTATTCTTGATTCTGTTATTTTTTTACTTTTGTTATTGTTGTTATTACCATGAATAATCACTGTGTATTATTATAAAAATATCATCATTATCGTTATCATGCAAACTAATATTCTCCTGCAAAAAAGCGCGAGCGGACCGGGCCGCAACATTCTGACCGAGAATCCAATCGTTCCAGGCTATAGGTATCTATACCCGCCAAGAGAATTGACTAACTCAGTTTCCACGTATACGTGCATAGCTGAAGTTACGCAGAAATCGTATAGACACTTCGAATTCTGTGGCACCTGTGCCATTGAATCGGAATGCACCAATGGCGTATATACTGCCATAGAATGGGTGGTTACTGAGAGAAAACATTTTACGCAAATATATATGCAGGCTGCCAGAATCGTAAGAGCGATAAACTGGCGTCTGAACGTATAGGTTTCGGTTTGTAAATAAAGTGTAATATAATGTTAAAGTAGTAGAATGAACATGGTGAAGACGCAGTTTCAGTCTGTCGATTTTATTTTTATCCGAACGTTGTGCGTTCAACACAAATGCGTTTCGAAAAATGGATTTTTTCAACGCAGCGTAATTTGTACAGAAAGAAAAAAGATTATTTTCCAAAAAAGTCAAGATACGTTCAGTTTTTATGTAAAAACATATCTGATTTACATGAGTACACTGCGGCCTCTATTATCGGGACCTCCACAGATGCAACAGCCCCCCACTATGTGCCGAATATTGATGACGATAGTGCATGGTGGGAGAAGGGCCGGGCCCTAGTGTGAGATGTGACGCTCAAAGCATGCTAGACAATAAGACGGCTTTGAAAGCTGCTGCTATCAGCTAGCCCAACTGCGCAGAGTCGGCTTGAGTGGGCGATGCGCAACCTCTTTTTTGCAAGTGTGGTGGGGAGTCGGTCCCACCGCTGTGTCGATAATAGAGCTCGCGGTGTACTGAACACTTTAAAGTGTAACTTCGCGTCAGTACTCCGGAAAAATGAACCCAAAGTTGGCAAAATTACGAAAATCGGGTAATGGGACTGTGGTAACAAAATTTGACGAATCTTTTTTTTCTCAGATCAGTTTCAGCATCCAATGTTAAGGTTGGCGCCCTCGCTTCCCGGACACCTTCTATACGTATAGTGCACACAAGTATGGGTGTGCATGTGTAAAGACCGGAATGTGAGGGGAGACGCCATGTCCGAGAAAGCTTTTAAATAACGGCCAATTATAAAGTTTCGTAAGAGCTTCACCCCAGGAGGACACGAATATATTCTAAATATTCCCGTCTATATACACCGACTAGCAATATACATACAGGGTGTCCCAGAACTGAATGCGTTCCCTGGAATGGAGGGTCGAGGGTGTAATTCTGAGTCGATTGTTATAAGCGTGTGTGGGTGTCAGATCAACCCTTGAATTATTATTCATTTTTAAAGACGAGCCAATCAGGTGCGGCCGCCATTAAAAATCAATAATAATTCGGGGCTTGATCTGAGACCCGTACATGCTTATATCAATCGACTCAGAATTTCACCCCCAACCCCCCATTTCAGAAAACCCATTCAGTTCTGGGACACCCTGTATATATGTATATATGAGAATGTGGCCAATAGTACACAGAAGGATATATATAAAAATGATCTTTCTGTCTTCTCGTGAGAAGACGAGCTATGCTTTTATACAAATCTGAAAGAGACGTTCAAATATATATGTGCATGTGTATGTCCATCCACAGACGCCCACCCACCCACACACACACGTGCTTTTTTCTTCCTCTTGCGAAGCAGAGAGCGCGAAGTTTGCACGGTTCGACGGATGAAAACCTGTGTGTGGCGCCCCTACGTTTGTCAGGGGCCAAGGAACAGTTATTTTATGACTATATGCTGTATAATACGAGAACGCGCTCATCGTAATCCGTGAAGTAATATATATTTACGACCCGTAAATAACAGATTTAGCTCTGAATCTTGCCGCAGCTATAGGAGTTCGGGAAAAGGGACAAACAGGCAAGCGGGCCTAAAAAAAGATGTATTTTACAAAATGTCAAAACTCGATGATGTCTTGTTGTTCCGTCGTTTTCTTTTTTCCATTTGTTCGTTCCCCGAGCCTGGCATATGCATATTTTGGGACGTGTTTGCTTCTGAGAATAAAATCGGAGATCTATTTTGCAGGATGACGATGAGACGCATTGAAAAATGCGATCGTATATTGCTGCTCAAGTAATTTACGATCCGAATTGGACACGGTGAATGGACATCAAGGAATGCAATGAGTCAGAAAAGGAAGACCTCTCTCGTCAAAATTAACCATTCTGGGAATTTCGGTTGCCGGTAGTGTGGAAAATGTTATCGTTGAACGGGGAATAAAAAAAAATGGCAGCGGCACATCGTACTGGAAAATTGTGGAGTTTTTTGTGTTCCCAGCTGGGAATCCCGATCGTCATTTCTCGATATACTTTTCCGCATTACGCTGTGCAATTAACGTGCATACGATTTTCGTTCTGGTTCTGATCCTCTTTGTGTGAACTGTCGAAACTCGGGATACATTGAGCCTGCTCCGAGTCTTATCACGACAAAAACGGTGCCAAATTGCGAGCCTGATTCGACCAATACCAATATCTCAAATCCAATTAACGGTGTCTATGTCTAGCTGTAACAGTCGAAAGCAGCTGATTTTTGGATTTTTTTTTCAGAAAATCGTGATGATGAAACTCTACAAAAATTAAGTCTTTGAAAAAGTATCATGTGAATAACATTCTGTCATTTTTTCGTGTCAATATATTTATTTACAATTCATTTACAGCCGATTTCCGAGAAGCGCCTCTCGAAAACGTCTTTTGCGGAATGTCCTTCCGAATCCGGTTATTTAATATAAAAAACAAACAAACAGAATTTATTGGTATATTGGTTTATCCTATGATTAATCGAAGGAATTTCCGACATAGCGAATTTAAGAAGAATGACGCGTGCTGAAAGTGCGTCTTGACTTTTGCTAAAAGAATGCGCATTTTTTGTTCATCACATCAAAAGTATACATCAAAAAAGGCCTCCGAACAAATACTATATTCCTACATTTAGAAAAAGCCCTAATAATTTCAGAAACGTCAATGCGGTAGTTTTTTCCAACTTTGAAAACGTACTTTCGAGATAAAAGCGATTGCAGTTTCGACATAACAGCCTATAAATCTGTCAATCTTGATTCGAACACCGTGTAATTTTCGGTAATACTTTCGATAAGCGACTTATATGGAATTTTTTTTTGCTATTTTCTCGTTTGTTGGGTTATAATGATGATATTCAGTCGGAGAAAGCTGAATTTTTTCATTAACAATTTATTTACGAGCAATAAATGAGAAAATAGCACAAAAAATATTGGGTTCATTGTTCGGAAAAGTCACTTATCTAAAGAATTACCCAATTGTCAAATAACATAAGATGATATACCATCAAAATATAATAGTTTTCAAAAGAGTGGTTTTTCGGTTTTCACAACTAGGCGTAACCGCTTGATGAATTTCAATTCATCAAAGAAATTATCGATTCTTCGTGTACAATGACAAATTGGAGTTTTTTCTAATACACAACGGTAATTCGCCCCACTGTCGTCGAATATCCATAAATCGAATATCCATTAGTCGAATATCCATGAGTACGAATATCCATAAGTACGAATATCCATAAGTACAAATATCCATAAGTACAAACATCCATAAGTACGAATATCCATAAGTACGAATATCCATGAGTACAAATATCCATAAGTACGAATATCAATAAGTACGAATATCCATAAGTACGAATATCCATAAGTACGAATATCCATCAGTACGAATATTCATGAGTACGAATATCCATAAGTACGAATATCCATGAGTATGAATATCCATAAGTACGAATATTCATGAGTACGAATATCCATAAGTACGAATATCGATAAGTCCGAATATCCATAAGTACGAATATCTATAAGTACAAATATTCATAAGAACGAATATCCATAAGTACGAATATCCATAAGTACGAATATCCATAAGTACGAACATCCAGAAGTACGAATATCCATAAGTACGAATATCCATAAGTACGAACATCCAAAAGTACGAATATCGGTAAGTCGAATATCCATAAGTGAGTATAGAGTAGAAATAAGTTTGTTTGTTTGTTTGGGTTTGTTTTTGGCACTCTTTTTTACTCTATACTCACCCTCTATACTCACTTTTCCTCTACCTCCCGCCATTTCTGGCACTCATTTCTACTCTATACTCACTTATGGATATTTGTACTTATGGATATTCGACCCCAATCAATTCGCACCACCCTCTCTTTTTCACAACAGATAGAGGAATTTATTGTTCTTTAATATTGTATTTTTGGATCCGCAACCTAGAGGCATTAGCTTAAAAAATGTGCCTTCATTGAGCGCAAGTCGGACGGGACATTCGTTCCGAACCATTTTGACTTTACGACCGCGAGGAGAGGTCCTTTGACGGAGCTCGAGAAGAGGCGGCTCTTTCTCGCGGAAATATCGTTAAAAATGTGGAACTCGTCTCCCAGTCAACGTGAATGTCCTGCAGCCCAGGTTTCCGAATAATTGGAATCACTCGAAAGTGGTCGAAAAGGTCAGTCATCTTTCACGGTTAATCCGACCGTGAAAGACGAAATATCATGCGAGGTAAAGCTATAAAATAACCGGACGGTTACTATAAAAGAAACGATTTACATAATTACTCAATAGCCATGTTACCCCCTTTGACGTCGTCTCCACCCCGATTCCAACAACGCTCTATACGAATCCCCTATTGTTGGAAGCAGTGTTGCAGGTCCTTTTCTGAAAGGCCGTTCATCAACGCCGCCACTCCTTTCCTTTCAGCATCAATGGAACTAAATTGGGCTCCTTTCAGCACAGACCTGATCCTCAGGACAAAAAATGGTCACATGGGGCTGGTCCAGGTAAGTCAATATACGAATGCATTCCAGCTGATTACCGAGATACGAAGTTAGCCTGGTACCGCAAAAGTCTTACCGAACTTCATTGGCTTAGTCTAGAGGGAGTAGCCCCCCCCCCCTGAAACAAATCGAGCCATAATACTTTAATTTAAATAATCGGTTAATTTTACTTATTTCACGTAAGCAAGCATGAAAAAATGTATTAACACAAACTTTTTCTTTCGCTGTAATTTCACAACTTGTGTGAAACGTAGATGTTCCATTACCTAATTTGAATAAATATGCAAATTTCACAATTAAGGGATAACACCTCTCTAGGATTTGGGAAAAATCGTTTTTTTTTGTTAAAAAACTTTGGGGTCGTAAAAACAAAATGCAATTGGTCCTGTAGCAAAAACATATTTTTTAAGTTCAATTATCGATTTTGCAGCAGCGCCTTGGGGCGGCAAAACTTTTTTCAAGCTGGGAGGACGGTTTACTCGAAGATCTTTGCATGGATCGATTTGAAGTTTTGATATTAGCTTCGCAATTACATTACCTATGGTAAGACGTAGCCGTTTTTTAAAAATTTAATGTAAACTTTTTTTATAAACAATTTACTGCTTATTTTTTGGGCAAAACGTCGTTTAATTTCTTTCAAAGTGTGTCATTTTTTTTTTAATTTGATTTTAAAAAATTCCTACGTAGTCCCATAGCTAATAATATATAGATTATAATTTTTTTGGTTTTTTTCAGGCCTTATACTTTACGAGAAACCCGTCCTTCCGTGAAGCTATTTGTAAAAAAAACACGTTTTTTAATATGAACTCTGAAGGCGCCATTGTGTATGAAAATGATAATAAAAACTTTTTTTATACTTTAATATTTGTTAAATAAATCCTATTCCTTTTTTCATACTCCCAAAATGAATTGTCAAACTTGGACCCTTAAGTTAACTGTGGGCATAAGCCATGCGCTAGATTTGCCAACCGATGAACAACCAGAAGAATACTGGAAGATCAACATTCACTACCAAAAGTAATATATAATGGAGGGAATGTTATTATAAAGCGCCGATTTGAGAATTTACCGTTAGCTCATGTACTTGACGCATTTTTTAAATTGCATATGAAGAACGGAGAAGATTTTATCAATAATTATTAAAGGTCTTAATAATTGATACGTCAGGCTTAGAACCGGAAGCGATGGTTATGAAAAACATACTTTCATTAAAAAATGATGGACCAAATGCTGTAAAATTTAAGAAAGCATATGAAAAAAGGAGTACTGTCCTAACTTATATAAACTTATCCAAGCGGCGATAGTACTCCCAGTGAGCTCCACCGGCTGTGATAGGAGTTTTTCGGCCGTGACGCGGATAAAAACGTGGCTTAGAAGCACAATGCTTCGGAAGCGATACTCTCATATTTTACTCCTAACGTAGAGAATGACAGTGTTAAAAAAATCCAACTAAAGAAGTTTTGGACCAGTTTGCTGAAAAAAACAAAATAGAAAACGAAGACTTATTTGATTGAGTTCCTACTGAAAGTAAAGTTTAAACATTGGCAACTGCATTAGAGAATAAAGAGTATGGGTTGATTATTTTTTTTACTATCGCAAAAGTTTGATATTACTATTAGCATGAAAGTGTGTTTAAGGGGCTATACCAGTGCAAACGCTGAAAATTTGGGTGATTTTCCAGAATTTTTTTGGAAGAAAAGTCCTCAATTAAATGTTACAGAAAATTAAGAATATATCTGGCGATTTTTGACCTATATTACATCATTTTTTCATATAAAAATATTGAGATCAAAGTGACTTATGCGCCATAACTCGCAAAAGGAGGCGCCAAAAAAAAAGTTCCTCCATTGCTGACATGATGCCGGCGGATTGAGTAGCCAAAACCGAAACAGGAAAAAATGTCGTTAAACTGGAAGGTATTTCCTATACAATGACGTAGGATTTTCGAAAAATATCGAAATCTAACAAAATTATATAGTTATGAAAAAAAGTCTGTTTTCTTGCCTATAAAACGGTCGTTTTTTTTCAATGCCATATCGTCAATTTTCATCCAATCAAAAATATCCTACGTCATTGTAGAGTAAATATATTCAAGAGTACTCAGTTCAAATTTAAAGTCTATCGGATAATTGCTGTTTGAGTGACGATGTCAGCAAATTTGAAAAATCTCATTTCGAGAAAAATGCGTTTAAAGATTCAACTGGGGCATTTTATATCTACGAGTGGTTGCTCTTTAAAAGGCTGCCATACGGGGAGTATTAGAGATACGGCCTTGACATTTTTACAGGATATTCTTAAAAGTATAAACTGTCGAAAAAAGGCAAAAAAATCGATTTTTCGAAAGTGTCACACTGGTATAGCGTCTTAAAGTTTTATATTTTAAGTTTCTTGCGTGATTGTCGAATATTATGTCATTTTTTTAAAGAAGAGGATGATTGTGAACGAAACTTCTTTTTTGGTACCCCCTAGGCTACCCCCAGAAAGCATGCTAGCTGAGCCAATGCCTAACTTACGCTCCAATATTAGCAAAAATGAAACTGGTTTTCACTCCTCCATTTCGAAATATCTATGGAACAGAAGACACGCGTCGGCTGCTTTTTCATCATCTACATATCTACACATAGTACTCGAAGAATGAAATATTATTGTAGAAAAACCACCAGCTTAAAACGGTGAGTTTCTACCCTTCAAAATGGGGTTCCGCCGGAACGAAAAAAATATGTTTCCGATACTTTGACCCACTCACAAACTTGCAAAATTTTATAAAAATCGGAGCGCTTATATTAATTAACGAGGATATCAATCAGCTAATAAGAATAATAATTAAATGAATAATCATTATATTCACAAGAATATCACTCAATTAATATCGATAAAAAAAACTGTTAGAGGAACTTGGCACGAAAATTTGCACATAAAAAAAGTTTACAATAAAATAATGCGGAAAGTGCTGACCCCCAAGCAAAAGGAAACTCGAACGAACATTTACGCTAACTTCCTGCCAAACATCGTGAACGATCCGAAACCTGGAAATATCTGGCTACATAGCGTTAGAAGTACGTAGTGTCATTAGAAATCACGCGTGAAAAAAAAAATATTTATATGCTACCATCGCATGGAGTCAGTGCACTTAAAGTTGTAAATTATTGTGCAGCGATTTATAATAATATGTCCTGACAAACAAAATAATTTTAAGCAGTGTACAATTGCGTCTAATCCCGTGATCAAATTCTCATTCAAGCGGTTATTACCTACTTTATAGCCTCTTTAAAATAGAAGACTTAGAGACATTATTCAGAACATCAGCAAAGGGCTTAGAGTAGCGTGTGGCGATTCGCGTCTCACGCGAACTCGTTCAATTGCCATAAAGTTTTATCGAACCGTTTTCATGAAAAACGCTGCATGAACATTCACGACCGAATGAATTTATATTTCCCGTAGAGATTGCAACAATGTCAAGCGAATGGAGAATAACGATCGATAAATCAACTTCGGAGAGCCTACACTAGAGAGGAGCTAGAGAGAGAAAGACATAGCCGATAGACCTACTGTCAGATGAAGAGTGAAAATAAAAATGTTCGAAGGAAGATCTGTCAACTGAGATCACGAGTATTCAACTAAAGAATAAAGGTGATAAAGAGCACCTGCATACGCAGTACCGATTAAAAGTTTTCGATCACTTTCGATAATTGCAATATTTTCTAACATTTTCGATAATTGAACAATTATATAGGAAGAACATAGTTCATTTTATAGATCTAGTAAATATTCGGAAGTGGGGCACCTGCTAGTACGAGGCTAATTTTTGTTTGGGATGGTTTGGAGTTGTGTGGAGTTGTTTGAGGTTGTTTGGGGTTGGTTTGAGTTGTTTGGGGTTGTTTGGGGTTGTTTGGGTTTGCTTGAATCCTTGAAGAAAATTAACCTGATTCTAGCAGGAGCCCCACTTCCGAATATTTACCGTAGATCTATGAAAGATCTTCGTAAAATAAGACATAAAATGAATTATGTTATTCTAATATAATTTTGCAATTATCCAAAACGATCGAAAACTTGTAACCGGTGATGTATACAGGGTATATCTTAATTTCTAGTTTTCCGTTCGTAAACAAGGGTGTCTCTTTCCAAGCAAAACACTTTTTTTTAAATGTGCGACAAAAATTGGCCGAGATATTCACGAGTAAAGTTCAACGGTAAGTAAACAATAGCACAGTGGTTTCGGCGTCCAATCGAGCGCGGGCGCGGGTTCGAACCCACATTCGCGCAAGTGGATTCCAATCCATTGATTTTTGTTCAATTGAAATTGGAATTGAAAGTTGAACCTTTGAAATTCGAATGTTGAAATTTGAATTTCGAACCTTATCCGGTTACCCAAATAAAGTGTCAAATAATAAATAAAAAGTGTTAGGCAATAATGTCCATTGTTTACTTGAAAGATCTAGAGATTTAAAGATCTTTTGTGTAAACAATGGATACCATGATTATTTTGAGGATAATAATCGTACCACACGCATGTACGTGTGAGCGCGCATGTGTGTGTATGTGTGTGTGGGTGGGTGTCTGTTGGGTTCCTTTACGTTTGTATGACAACCTATATATAAAAGTAGATTTCTGCTTCCTAAGAACAGGTCCGTGTGGGACGTCGAACCGATTTTAGCGAAATGAGAACACGACCTTCGCGATTTGTTCACGTTTTCCGTGCGTTCAACTCAACACCGTCCACGTATTTGAGACAAAGACAGCGCAACAGGAAGGAAAATCTTTTCAATGATCGGTTGGTATTTATTGCAACATGGGTACGATTATTCGCTTCAATTTGTATACGATTGTATTAATTACAGATCAATCGTACGTCTACTATACCTACCCGATACTCGATTTTTTCTACCTCACCGCTCCAGCCAAGTAAGGACAGTTACAAGTGTCGTAAAAAAGCTTCTAGGGTATTGGAACATGAAGAAAGAAGAAAATAATGATGGCCGGTGAATTTGTAAAAACTCAAAGGTTGATTATGATGTTGATTATGTAGATTGAAAAAGTAATCACTTTGCCTGAGTGAAGCTGTCACTGGCAGATGTCGGGGAATTGTTTGTTAAGTAAGCGGAATATTAAGTTACTTCAAGAATTGTTCATTCTATCAACTTAACGAATACTCGGAATAATCAAATATTTTAGCGTTTTATCTTCATATTTTGAGTGTTTTGTTCTGTGTAAAGTGTTGCTGCGAAATGTAAAACCGAATTGAAATGGTTATTATTATATGAAGCAGTATCGTTGGCTAAAAATGGGAAAAAATCGTTTTTTAAATTTCATTTTATTATTCAAATGGACTTTCTGTATACGTCTGCGAAAACCGTTTGATAATACTCATAGAATTAGCCTTGCTATAGAATTTATAAGAAATACGTTCGGGGAGCCCACTCGAGACGCGGCAACTTTAAACGCTTTTCTCTCGAAACTATACTTTTCAACTCGACGACCACGATATTTCGGTAGGAAAATTGGCCGATTGGGCTCAGAGCTGGTATGCACCTTCAGCAGACTGTGTTTCAAAGTTGGTAGCAGAATTGAGTCGAAATATTTCTTTTTATGTACAGAGGGTGTCAGGAAGGTCGAAGCAAATCCTCAAGGGGGTGATAGGTCACCTCGTTAGGATCACATCTAACCTAGGTTACTTTAGTTCAAAGCCTGAGGATTTCGAGATATCGTGGTAAGTATGATTTTTGGAAAATATCCCAAAACTAGGTACTAACTCGTTTACCTCTTATGCGAATGCTGCTTTTTTTAAATAGCCTTAACATAAAAAGTATTTTTATTTTTTGACACGTTTTTAATTATTCAACACGTTCCATTTAGTCAGTTGTGTAGATACAGATGATTATATCGGTGTTTGTCGATTATAAATACGTATTAAGCTAAGACGCAAATAAGTTTTTAGTTACCAATTATCATCTGTTTGAACATTATGAACGAGTTAGTACCTACGTTTGAGAAATTGTCCAACAATCATACTTACCATAACTCGAAATCCTTAGACTTTGGACTAAGGTAACCTAGGTTTAATATGTTTCTCACTAGGTGATCTATCACCCCTTAAGGCTATGCATCGATCTTCCTAGCACCCTGTATATAACTCGTCGAATGGTTGGGAAAATAGGAAAAATTTTTAATCAAAGTCTGGCATGCAGCCATTTGTCATTTTTTTTTGCTAAATCTGGTACCATACACTCACACAGATTAGCAATATGTTTGGTTTTTTCATTCATACAACGTCCATAAGACTGGTCACCAATTCAGGGCGTTTTCTGCGCATCGTTGCAAACAAACGTACATGATAATGTTGTTTTTTTTTAACTACCACATATTCTTGAAGCATCAATAAACATATGTATTTATTTTTAGTTATTTTTTGTTCATTTCATCCTAAAAATCACGTCTAGAAGTGCGCTCTAGACGACGAAAATGCATTAAAACTGAAGTGATCAATGGAACGTAATATGTGAAATAAACAGAAGAGATTCACATTCGTTTCCGTTATTTCTGGTGGATTCTGGAACATTTGCTGGTAGTTTTGATTCCTTACGAGAATCATAGAAGTTATACTTAGCAAATATTTGTTGTTTGCATCGACGGAGACCTTCTTGGGCGCGTTTTTTGAGTACATGAGATTAAACATGACACTGGGTATAAATTACAAATTTATAATATGTGTTTCTCTACAATTTTCCATCCGAAATGTTGAGTGTGATTTTTTCCTATCTTTACCTTATCTCCTACAATTGTGATCCGCTGCGATAAATTACCGAGGCAATAAATAGTTTGCTATGAGGGACCTGCAGGAGTTCCCCTCGCCGGAGATTTGTAGGTTCATAACGATTAAAGGACAGGGTTCCTTACTTGCCTCCGAATTAGTTTGTAACGAACGCTGCAAGGACACAATAAAATGTGAATCAGCAATGAGACTTTTTCATTCAAGATTCGTTATGACTGGACCGACATAGCCTGCCTCTCTCTCTCTCTCTCTCTCTCTATCAGTGCCGGCGTAAGGGCCACTGACACCCCGGGCGAAAATATTGTGGCGCCCACTGAAGGGAAGCAATATCAAGTGTTAGTTTTTTGCTGATCCCAAGTAAACTTATATTAAGAATTTCATCTTTCCTTTAGCGTTACCCAGAGCTAACGACACGGACGTAGAAAGTTTTGTAGCTCTTCTTTTTTTATATTGTTTTTTAATTTTCAATTTTTTTATTTTATATTTTTTTATTTTTTTTACATTTTTTATTTTTTATTTTTTTTAAATATTCTTATTCCTTTTGATTCTTTTTGTCATTCACAAATTTTTTCAAATTTCGTTTCGAATTTGAATTTCTTGCACATTTTTTTTTTTTTACTTTTCATTTAGATTGAACATTTTGTTAATTTTTGATAAATTTTCTTAAATTGTTTGTTTTTTCGAATGATGTTCTTCAGTAAAATTTTACCTTTCGGGCTTTTTTGTCAGCAAATGAACGAATTGATTGAGAAAAATCTAATTGTCCAGCGATTTCATTTTCAATCGACAGAGTAGCCAGGTTAGAGAGTCTCGATTGAGAGGTTGTTGATCGAAGATACGTTTTTATTAATTGTAATTTTGAAAAACTGCGTTCTCCACTTGCAACTGTAACCGGAATAGTTGCAAAAATCCGGAAAGCGTCTCTCTTCCGGAAAGAGAGTCTCTCTCTCTCTCTCTCTCTCTCTCTCTCTCTCTCTCTCTTTCTCCTTCCCTACCGCCCGTTAATTGTAATCTTTTTTCAATATTGTGCGTTTTAACTTTATTCTTCGCGAAAAAAAAGGAAAGAAGTAAAAATGGCCGTACTCCAAAAATGCCGAATCGATTTTTAATGAACGATGCACGCCTACAATCAAATGTTTACCGCCAACGGGACTTTTTTCAACTGCCCTCGGAATTAAGATTTAATGCTCCCTTTTATACAATGGAATCCCCGAAACTCGCGATAACATCAACTTAGGTGGGTAAAAAATTGCATTTCCCAAAATTATTTTTACTTGAATGTATCATCTTATAGCTCACCTATATTATCTGAAAATGTCATGGAAATAGTGCTAAAACTGAACGGGGTACGGCGTCCAGCTGTTTTTCTCGCAACGCTGTTTTCAGAGTCGGTGGACACGATATCTCGATAGCCACTTGACGGATTGGTTCCAAATTTACAGCAGATACGATGAGCAACATTGAAAGGTCGTTGACGATCTCACTTTTGCAAAATCGATCTTTGTTTTTCAATAATTACGAAAAAATGACGACTATTTTCATATATTTTATATGCTCGAGTTTCAATTCGTCGTCACGGTGGTAAAAAAAAAAGATTTTCGAAATCGACGATCGTCAACGACTCGTATTTATTGTTAACATGAATAACCCGTTTCGTTTTTAAGTTTAGGATGAACCGTTCAACCTAGAAAGTGTCCACGGACAAACGTCGCGAAAAAAAATGAATCATCTGCCGGCCACAGTGTTTTTGTCGTTCTGTATTTTTATGCATTTTTTTAGGCTTTAAAAAATACGTACATAGTTTAAAAAAAAATGCATTTCACCACCTGTCTGCGTGAATAAAGTTTCACAATATGGCAATTTGTTTCGGGCCTCTATGTAGATGCAGCCCTTTAATTAAAAAATACTATATTTCGAATAAATGAAATCTCCCCGTCGCCATATCGAAATAAAAGCTTGATGTCGAGCTATGAAGTATCCAAAAAAAAAAAATTTTTACAATCCTCTATCTATGTTTCATCGGTCTCTCGGGTACCTGCGAACAAATCGACGTCACGAAACGTAGCCGAAATTCCATCCGCAATAAAGTAGTACAAAATCAATCGTTAAAAATGACCAAACTCCCACAATCAGTATTTGAAAAAATCGTGGCGTTTCAAATTGCCGTCAATTTCTTGCGCTATATCGATATTTCAGACTTTAGTGTCATCGGCCAATTACCGAGAGCTCGCAAATTGCGCTTATCAATGCGATCTTTTTTTTCTCGCAGTAAAACTGATAGGCGTTCGATAATTATGCAGATAGACCGAAAAACAGACATTCGAAAGGGGAAAAGGGAAATGATACACGGTCAGCAAAAGCTGCTGGGAATTACGGTGCAAGAAATAGAGACGGAAGGAGAGATAAAAGAGAGACTGAAAAGGAGACCGAGAAAGAGAAGAAGAAGGAGTGAGAAAAAGAAGACAGCAACAGAAGAGCCACGGGGAAACGAGTCCGGCCACACTCTGCAATATAGGCGGAACGGTAGAAACCTCACCTATCCCCCCCCCCTTCCGCTGCCGCTCTTTCTCCCCTCCCCCCGGACTTCAGTCTCTCCTCCCAGCGTGGTCCAGCTCGGCACACCAGACAGCAGGCAGCAGGCGGCGAAAGACGAAGATTCAAGGATCAGCGGCAAGAGAGCAAGCTCAAATTACGAAAAAAAAGAGACACTTAGACGTAGAAATGATTACAATCTCTTAATGCACAATTTGTAGAGCGCCTTTTGTTTATGCTCTTTCATTTTCAACGCGTAGCCAACACGAAGAAACAATCATTTAAATCGATGGAATAGCATTCAGCCGCCGTGAAATTGCGACTCATGTCCTGTTATCGAATTAGTCGTTTTCTTTCTTAAGGCCTTAGGCCACAGTAACGGGTATAAAATCATGTGCGAATTTAACCATTTTTTTTCGTATGAAAAAGTGATTCGCTCATAAAATTAATTACACGTCTATTTATAATAGTATGAACATCAAGCTGTTAGAATTTTATTTTTCGATGTACAATATGTCCGGCTACTCGAAATTTCTCGAAACAGCTTTTTTCCAATTGGCGTGACAAATAATTTCAACAAGTTTCACTCGTTTTACTTCAAATTCAAAAGTTAGGTTCCTAATTGCATTTCGCAGAGAAGTACGTACGGAATTTCTGATTGATCGAAAACTTTTCATTCTATGTGCAGTTTATGAGCAGTTATAACGAAATTTTTCACTGAAAATTCATTTCTTAAGTTCAAATACCTACAACTTGTGAATAAAACAATATTTTTTAAATTCCTTACGTACTTCTCTAGGTATTCTAATGTAGATTGACGAGAATTTTTGTTTTTTGTTCTAGGTAAAAAATTGTGGATGCTAAATGTCACGCCACGGAGTGCCTAAAAAAAAGATGACAAAATAAAATATTAGTAGTCGGTCATTTTGTAAATCGAAAAAAAAAATTCTAACAGCTTGATATTCATAGTAAATAGATGTGTAATTTATTTTATGAGTGAATCATTTTCTCATACGAAAAAAAATTGTTAAATTAGCACGTGATTTTATACCCGTTACTGTGCTGTGGCCTAAGGCCTTAAAGTATCGGTCGGGCTCCAACAGCGCCGGTTCGATCTATACGGCAGAGAGAATACAAATTTATAAGCAGGAGTGATGGAATGTCTATGCCCAATAAAATTGTTCTCAGCACCGTCGTTCTTTAAACTTCAATCAAAATAATATTAGCTGCTAACAAGGTCTTATCCATAGATTTTGCTGTAAATGCATACTTATGCATGTGAGCATATGACTTGATAGGCTTTTAAATACACGGGGTACTCGGAAAATGCTGGTGAATTGCTCTTTTTTTCAATTCGCGTTTGAGTGGTCTGCGTAGGCTTAGAAATTGAGAAATATGATTTTTTTGTACTTAGTTTTGTAGCATAGCTTGTAACTTCAATCGGCACCAAAGATTTTCGGGTAATTCCAAAATTTACGGAGTTATGGCGATTTTTGTGAAGAGCCCGATCGTCTACTGATTGTGAGCTTCGACCGACCACTCTGCTGCGATTCGCCCTTTTTTCTTTCGCTTTTTTCGGGAAATTGTGTTTTATGTAACTGGGTAAGTCGTCTATTAAAATCTATTTATCCGATTCACTGCAAATTTTGACCAAGCATAGCTTATAACATATTCTATCGTATGACCAGTCGTTTTTTTTACATGTTTATCCATTTGTTGATAAGAAATAATTGAAGCTGCTTTTTTGTCGGAATTCGAACGTTGTTTTCGATAGCTTGTCATTTTCGTTATTTTTTAAGTTTGAAACGAGCATCGGGTTATACCGAAGTTTTATTATTATACTCATTAAATAATTTTTTATTTTTTGTTTTCAGCGCCTCTCAATTTTGCGTATTTCTCAAAGCCTTGTCACACGAAACGGTATAAGTCGTATCCGAAAATCTATTCATCCAATTCGCTGCAAATGCGGACCGAGCATCGCTTGTAAC
>OX632363.1:18702019-18756831 GCA_951751655.1 Ophion costatus | reverse complement strand
ATATATATATATATATATATATATATATATATATATATATATATATATATATATATATATGTATATATATATATATATATATATATATATACATACATACATACATACATGTAATATAAATAATGTATAATGTCCATTTTTGAGACATAAAGCGTATCGGTTCCATGAATTTCGTGACTAGTCAATTATAGGAGAGGCGGGGGCGTTGATGCATAACTACAATTTCTCGTTTACGTTTGCAGGAGAAACGGGTAAAGTACGATAGCACAGTGGTGCGCGAAGGATTGAAATGGAACGCTGAGATCTTGGGACTAAACGCAAGTTCGAGCCGTACCTACTGCTGGCTTCTGGCAAATTCATTTGCACATAAATGCATACATCAATGTTCGCGTGGACACATATGGATACATACACACATGTCCACACATGCGTATGCGCGTACTTATATTTATATAAGTGTACAGAGGGAAGAGCACCGACAAGGGTGGCGTAAAAGTCAGATAACGTATGGTGGAAAATACACACACATCGTGACTGGGCGAATGTGGTCGGATTTACGTTCGTCGTATAGTCGTCGTCAATTATGAGGTGGTCGGTAGTGTTACGAGTGGGGATATTCGTCGCTCTGGGTTCGAGCACCGAGACGCTCGCGGAACGACCCTTTGCCACAGGTGAGTCGACTGACATTTTTTTGTTGTTTACATGACTAATTACGAAGTTCCTTCGATGTTTCTCTTGATTTTGTCATCGTTATGAATTTTCACCCCACGACAAATATTTGTTTCATTTGAAGAACCACTTCGAAAGAGTATCTGATAAATTATTCAGTGTTTATCTTTCGTTATTTTTGTTTACAGATCACTTGCCATCAATGAGCTAATATTTGTTCAACCCATTGGTGCAATGGGGACAATCGAATTTAGAATCAATCTATTATACATACATACATACATACATACATACACACACACACACACACACACACACACACACACACACATATAGTAAACGAATAAATTATTCATCCCCATTTTAGGTATAAAATAATATTTTTCCGATAATTTTAATATTAACTCTAGATTCCATCCTGTTTCTTCACATCCCTGTATTGTGCCCACTTTAGAGAATGTGGTGTGGGTCGGCCATTCGCGTTTCCTTTATTCAAAAAAGTAAAATACTTTTTATAAGGAATAATAGGATTAATATACTGGAATAATAAGGAGTAATATTTTGGATTAAGGGCTTCGTTACTTTTTTTCTACAAGAAGCCAAATGTAAAATATTATTGTCAATGCTTCGAAACTGAAATTGGTGAAAAAGTGTTTTGAAGACAAACAAGCCCAGCATCTGCAAAAATTACATTTTCCGAAGCGAAAGTACTTTTTGTTGTACTAATAAATGAAAAAATAAAATTGAAGCGACTTTTTAAAACAAGCAAAATATAAATACTATTAAAAATATATATATTGCCATCTCCCAAAAACGTATATATTTCAATATATTAATGTGGCCGACTTCTAAGAATGCAGAAATGGGAGACGGGAAGAATACTACCGTATACTTTTTTTTACAAGTGCGATAGATATATTTATTCTAAAAAGTCATGAGATTTTTAGATATTTCATTTTTTATTACACATTTTATAATTTTTTTTACGCTGGAACAAAATATAAGACTCGCTCAAGCATGAATTATTTTACGAAGTAATAATTCTAGTTTGGGAAAATAATTTCCACTGCGTAGATTCCATTTTTATGCAACATAATAAGTGTATTTTAGTAGCGTGAATAAAGAAACTCAAATTAAGTTAGCGTCACATTTCTTGAGCCCCAGCAAATGGTACAATACTCTTGTATGCTTTGGACCCCAAGCAAACGTCCTCATGCCCTTTGGGTTCATGCTTTGTGACAGCAATTTCCCAATCATACTGTTTCCAAACTGATGTGAGTCCAAACTGGTGCCGAACTCAGCAATGATGCTGAGTCCAAACTAGAGGCTCTCTGGTGACATTAAGGGGGGAGATAGCTTTCGGCAAGGAAAAAATTGCTGATTTTCATTATTTTTTCTTACAGAAATATTTCTCCACCATTTTTGAGACTTAGGGTATACTTTATTACTACTTTTAGCACTTACATGGTATCGTTTTTAATCATTGAATCCTTAAACTGAAAAAAACCAACAAAGGTTTTTTTCATTGACACTTATACGCAGAATATGAACCAAGAAAAAGTGAGAAATGTTCAAAATCGATTAAATGGTATCCTTTAAGACAAAAAGATTGAATTTGCCGAAAAAATGGCAACATTTTGCATTAGAAAAATACTTTTTCTTTTAATTTTTACAGCATTTAGGTTTATGTCTTAGACAATAAGATCGAAAGATTTCTGGCAAATTTCATTAGAATCGATCGATTAGTTTTTCAGCTATACGTTACGCCAGTTTTGAAAATGCAGTATAGATTGTTTAGAAGACCGTGCCATACCTTCGTCATTTTCAAAGATTAATAAATAAATAAAAAATACCATGTAACAGCCAAAAGTAGTAATAAAACTTACCCCAAGTCTCAAAAAAGGCGAAGACATGTTGCCCTTTAAAAAAATCATGAAAATGAGAAAATTTTTTCCTCCCCTAAAGGTAGCTCCCCTTGACATTTCAGATCTAGGTCCACAAAAATGAATCGAAGAATGAAAGTAGTCCAGACTCGAAACGGTCTGCAATTTCAGGGGCGTATTTTGAAATGGGCATGAGCTCCCCATGCTTCAGTTTGGAGCCTCCATGTTCTCCAGTCGCTAGTATTACTTCGTAGGCAGATCTGAGCGCAAGAACTATTCTAGCGAATCGGAGCATTGGTTTTCCTTTCGGAACCATAAAATAAAAGATAAAAAAGTGCTTTACATTTCTTTCTAGCAAATGGCGGGAAGCATATCCCTCTTTTTTGTCTCGTTAAGGAGTAAGGCCACTCTAACGGCCCAAAAAAAAAGGTTTTTTCACTAATTTTTTGCTCCCGAAATTGAAGGTATTTGAAAAAAAACTTTTAATGGTGTTATCGGGCATACATTAAACTTTATTATAAAATTTTTTTACAGTAAAAAAAAAACAAAATGGCGGTTCCACAGCTATCTTCCCGGGACATGTTTTGCTTCCAGGGCTCCGCGGCACGCAGCACCACTGGTGCACTTTTGAATCTAGAACAAAAAAAAAACCATTAATCTAGAGGGCTATAGCTAGAGAATGTCGATCGGATTTTAAAAAGTATCAATTTTTGTGGATTTGGCGTGCGTTTGAAAAAAAAATTGATTTTTGACGAAAAAAACGGCAAGTTTTTTGTTAATAAAAAATCAATAAATAAAGTTCTTGAAATTTCCGATCGACATTCTCAAGATAATGTAAATGTTCACATCTGGTTAAAATTTCAAGTAAAAAAAATGAAAATTGTTCGAGTTATGCTGCGTGCCATTTTGAAAAACCATGTTTCGAGAAAAACGCGTTTAAAGTTTTGCGAATAGTTTTTTATTGGAAAAAATTTAAAAAAGAAGTTAAAAAAAATTTTTACCGTTCGTCTGCAATCCCAGCACCATACATTTGTCCTTCGATAGCCAAATTTTCGTCTTCTTCGTCTTTCCTGGTTGATTTTTGGAGCGCGCGCGCACTTTTGGCCGCGTCGCTCAGAGATGTCTCCGCGTGCGTGATGCGTTTGGCGTCGGCTTCGATGCAGAAATTATATAACTGTACACCAATTTCCACCTCCAACATCTTGAATATTTGCAAGACGTTGGTAAGGCCGCCATTGAATATGCAAACAGCGATATCCGTCGCAATATCTAGTACAGTTTTTCCGCTTGAGGATGATTTGGGGGCCAAACTCCAAACGGTAGCGTTGAAACTTTCGTTATTGTTTTGAGCATAGGCCCCCAAGCAACGCTCCAGCAACTCGTCCCGGCTCAATTCCATGTAGATGGGTTTGATGGCTTGATAAACCTCCTCACTCATTGGCTGATTGTGATGATACGCATCCAAGGCATTTTCTGCTTTCGCTTTCTTCCAACTGCACCAATTCTCCGAACATTTTTCGTGCTGAGGCTTTTCATCCGTTGACATTTTGTGAAAAAGGGTTGCCCAGATCTCATTTTTCATATTTTTGATGGAATCGGAATTTCGACGGATTGCTAAGCCGTAATAAATGCTTAGTTCGTCAATCAATTTGGCAGTGAGTTTTCCTCTTCCCCCGAGACCTTTTGTTCCTTTTTTTAAGTTTATCAATCGAGTGCCCATTCTTTTTTGCACGTGATCTATGCACTCTTTTTTTTAACATCAACATTTTCATAAGGCTTCGAATCCACGATGCCTTTGAAAGTTTTGGAATCGCCATCTCCGATATAATTGCAGTCGTTTCGGAGCAAGTTTTGACACGCTTGGCGGCGACCTTCATTTCCTAAGGACAACAATTTTTTTTTCGCACAGGACCTTTTTTTCTTATTCTAGAGGGTTTAAACTATTTTTTAAGCCAATAAAAAAAATCGATTTTTCAAAAAATTTACAGTGGCCTTACCCCTTAAAAATAAATGGGAATGGCCCGACATTTGGCAACAGATCGTACATCAACCGAGTCTATGGATCATGCAAACCTTTCTTTACTCTTAGACTAGTCGATTTCTGAATGAAATTTATCCTCGCAAAACACCAGTAAAATCTTCTCCGCAGCATCGAAAAGAACAAGCGTGCTTGTGTATACGTTTGTGCGTGGGTGTGTGTGTGTGTGTCTCCCGGTAATGAGTCTGGCACGATCTTCCCAGTCTGTCAAGAGTCGTGATGCGAGCTCAGCGCGTCGTAATCAGCGAATCCGATCTTTTTTCACAGAAGAGTCGTCGTTTGCTACGGCCAGGGACTTTAAGTATACACACACATATATATTTCTGATAGAAGTCTATGTTTGAACTTCGGCTTTGGGCGCATAATTGCTTCCTCATTAGGGAAGATTAGTGAGGGTCCGGTAGTCGCAAAAATCCAATCGATACTGATCAGGACGAAGCGGTTAGTTGGAAGTGACGGAGGCGAATGTGGGAGGGATTGTAAAGATTCTTTTTCTTCACTCGAAAGTGTGCCTGATTTGGACGAGCTCACGAGAGAAGATTGAAATCTCTCCAACCTACCTAAACAAAAAACATTTTTGGGCCAAACGAAGGTTATTTTCCAGCGTGGTCGCCTCTCACCTCAATACACTTGGACCAGCGTTTCTCAAGACCCTTCAGTCCCTTAGAATAATAGTTTTGGTCTGAACCAGAAGGGTAGACATCAATGGCACTTGTCACTTCTGCATTCGATGAAAATTTCGACCCAGATAGCCATTTTTTGAAATCGGAGAGTCATGCCCTCGAGACAAATGACATGGAGTTTGGTGGATGAGGAATCAACTGGTACTTAAGTTCCAGTCGTCCTGGCAAAAGAGGATATTCTTCTTGGCCAAATGCAGACGCACTTTTTTTACTTTTCCTGTGATAGTTCTGCCACTTTCCATGTAGTTGGTAAGAATTATCCCATGAAAATCCCAGAAAATCGCTACTTACCAGGTGTAGAAGTATGAAACCGAAATTTCCCTATAGACGGTGCTAGCCATCGGTTTAGGGACCGTAAGACGATTTGCGGACAGCATTGGTTTTCTGTTATCATTTGAAGACAACCAAAAAATTCAAAAGTGGTGTCAACGAATTGTAAGCCTTATTGGATGAAGATGATACTCAAAGACAACAAGAACTCGCGGATCAATTGAATGTGACGCAGAAAGCCATCTCCATTCATTTGAAAGCCATGGGAAAGATTCAGAAAGTGGGAAAATGGGTTCCGCATGAACCGAATGAAAGACATCAAGAAAATCGAAAAACCACTTGTGAAATGCTGCTCCACAGATACAAAAGAAAGTCATTTCTCCGTCGAATCGTGACAGTTGACGAAAAATGGATATATTTTGAGAATCCTAAGCGTCCGAAATCATGGGTGAATCCAGGCGAACCATCGACATCCACTGCAAAACCAAATGTCTTTGGAAAGAAGACAATGCTCTGTGTTTGGTGCGATAAGAAGGGTGTAATCTACGATGAGCTGCTAAAACCTGGTGAAACCGTTAACACTGATTGCTACCAACAGCAAATGATCGATTTAAATCGAGCATTGCGTGAAAAATGACCGGAATATGACAAAAGGCAACACAAGGTCATTTTGTTCCATGATAATGCTCCATCACACACAGCAAAACGGATCAGGGAAACGATCGAGGCGTTCAGTCGGGAAATACTAGCGCATGCGGCTTATTCTCTAGACTTGGCTCCGTCCGATTATCATCTATTCGCATCAATGGGACACGCTCTCGCTAAGCATCGCTTCAATTCGTATGACAATGTAAGAAAATGTCTCGACAACTGGTTCGCTTCAAAAGAACTGTTTTTTTGGCGTGGCATTCATAAACTGCCGGAGAGGTGGGAAAAATGTATAAATAGCAATGGAGATTATTTTGAATGAAATATTTTTTTATAATTTTCAAACAGACGTGTAATTTTTATTTAAAAAATCCGGTTTCATACTTCTACACCTTCTTTGGAATCGGCTTATCTTTTGCAGTCCACTACTCCAGCTCTTCTTTCACCTACGGACTGTAGTGGAGAATCCGAAGCAATTTTTTTTACTCCACCTAGCTCGTTTATTTCTATGCAAACTATTGACGAATTCATCCATAAACCGTTGTACGAGACATCAGGAAGTAAAACGTACTCACAATCAATACACAGATGTATGCATATCATACGTGTAATGCTTCAGTCAATGCCACAGTTTGCTTTTTCTTCATACCTGAATAATTCCCTCGTGTCGAGAACAATATTGTTCTTAATACGTTACACTCATTTCGCATTCGTCGTAGGTACTGACTCTATTATCTCTCGGCTGTTACGGTACTTGCAATTACTCTCTTAAATGTGTATTTCCTACGAGTGTCGGAGTGGCAATGGAAATAAGAGAAAATCAAGTGGTGCAGCCAAGAGAATGTATAACGAACTCGACCCAGTGGTTTTCCAACGGCGCCTATTTTATTACATTAAAAAAATAATATTTATTTTTGAGATTGCAAAATTTATTGTATGCATACGGTGTTAGTACCTCATATGTGTGCACGCGGTATCTAACGTCGTTACGAAACAAGACACGAAAGAAATCCGGATTCTAACGAACAAAAAAATGAATTCTGTACCGCATGCTTTTGCAATTTATATCCCTAACGTTTCGAGTTACTGCCATTCTCGGCTTCTACTTGCCCCTCTATACAGTGTGTAAGGGTGGTTGATGCAAAGCCTAAGGTTACCTCGTTAGGAACATATCTAGCCTAGGTTACCTTAGACGGAAGTCTAAGAATTTCGAGTCATCATGGTGAGTATGATTTTTGTAAAATTTTCGAAAATTAGGTACTAACTCATTCGTAATGTTCAAACAGACAATAATTGGTAACTAAAAACTCATTTGCTTCTTAGCTTATTCTGTATTCAATCGACAAACACCAATACAATCATCTGTATCCATACAACTAACTAAATGGGACGTCTTGAATAATTAAAAACTTGTCAAAAAATAAAAATACCTCGTATGTTAATGTTAATTTTAAATTGTTATGTTAAATTGTTAATTTACCTGTTTATTTTACCTCTTATGTTAATGTTAATTTTAATGTTAATGTTTATGTTAAAATGTTAATTTTAACAAATGCCTGGCATTTGTTGGCATGACTATTGCTGTTATTAAATGTTATACTTAATTTTACCTCTAATGTTAATGCTATGCTATGTTAAAACAAATTACTTCTTATGTTAATGCTATTTAAAAAAATAGCATTAACATAAGAGATAAACGAGTTAGTACCCATTGTTGGGAAATTTCCCAAAAATCATACTTACCATAATAACTCGAATCCTTAGACTTTGGGCTAAGGTTACCTAGGTTAGATATGTTCCTAACGAGATGACCCTTAAGGCTTTGCATCAACCTTCCTAGCACCCTGTATATCTATCGGTAATGACTATATATATATCGGTAATTGCTATATATGTGTATATATAAAGCTGGTTGAGTTAAAACTCACGTAGATAAACACATGCGAACGAGCGTACCGCGGAGGAAGTCCCATTCATGGACGATGGTCGGTAGGGGCAGAGCGGCGAGGGGATGCTCTTTGCTGAATCTCGGGTATAGCTAGACTACCATGCGTGGGTACGAGGCAATAAATAATGCATATACCCGTGATCCCCGTTCTTCTTGTTTGCCTTTTTACCGTGACTTTTTTATACCCTGCCTTAAGTGAGTTGCGTATATATGTACACTTGCGCAAGCATACTCGTTGGTGTATGAAGAGTGTAGGAAATCGAAGGCACATGAAAACATATCCAGACATATGTATATATCTGCGGAAAGTAAATTTTCAACCCGTTATATCTATGTGACGTGGACTTTCAGCACTTTTTCCTGTTTTAAGGACTATCGATTGCATTTTTGACAAAGAAAACGCTCATGTTGGGGCCAGGATGGTCCTCAAATTGGCCTGCATATGAAGATAGTTAAAACTAGCTACATATGATTGCAAATAGATTGGCGTTCACGTAGTGCTGAATATGGGGACAGATGGCTGCTATGGGGAAGATCCTCGAAGTCTCCGAAATTATCTTTCCGCTTTAAATTGGGATGTATATATCCCAATGTAATATATATATATATATATATATATATATATATATATATATATATATATATATATATATATATATATATATATATATATATATATATATATATATATATATATATATATATATATATATATATATATATATATATATATATATATATATATATATATATATATATATATATATTTATATTTATATTTATATTTATATTTATATTTATATTTATATTTATATAATTACGCACACATATAAGCCAACTTGTATGCATTCGTGATAAAGAGAGAAGGAAGTCACGCACGCACATGGTGCGCTTAAAAAAAATCGCGTGGGTAAAACTCGTCAATGGACGAGGCAAGAACATTTCACGCATTGCATACACGCGAAACGCCCGAGATTCTCTACGCACTTCGAGAGAACCTAATATAAAAGCGTCCCGTCTCGTTTAAGTGAGATTTTCATTTACCGAGGCAATATTTTTTATCCGCATAGAATTTTTTATTTAAAAAAGACCTCGGAATGTCAGAAAAATAAAATACACTTTTCTATTTGTTTTTTTGCTTCTTCGTAGGGAGAGCTCCATTTTCGTGAACAAATTATCGTTGTTTTATAAGGAATATGGTAAAAAATGTCCACGACGTCGAAATATGGGATAGCGGTTCTGCAATTTTACTTCTACGATTTCCGACATCCTTAGCTTAATATTCGAATATCAATAGACTATGATGGGAAATATTATACTCTAAATAACTTTAGTGATGACAGTGAAATGCTTACAACTTAGAGGGGCTTCTTGATTCTAGAAAAAAAATTTTGCGCTCAAATTCTCATATGTTTGAGATATCTGGTTTTATAGGAGCGTGGAGTATCGCACAAGTAATACTTATTATTAGATAACATTTTGTTGAAATCGGTGGTAGAGTGCAGATTTTAAAGATAAACATTTCAAAATTTGTGTGCGCGGTGTAATTTCTCCAAAATGTTTGATGTCCAGATAATTTTTTACACATAAATATAGCGTTAGAATGGAAATTGCGTTTTTTGATGAAACGGACAGAAGCCAAAAGTTGAGACTTGAAGTTACTGATTGATTTTAGTTTTCGAGTTAGACTGAATTAAAAAAAAAGGGTTAATAGTAAAATCATATCAATGGATTTCGTTAAATTTTTTAAAATACAAAATCAACATTTACAAAATACAAACTTGTATATGGCTTCCTCATTCATTTATTTCGCCTCAATACGGATCAATTAAGCAAGTGTCTTTTTTACATCAAGCATCCTCTATACCTACAAAAGCCAAAATTTGGGTTTAGCCAAAATGCGATGTTTCATAATAAATTGATGGAGCGACTTTTCCACGAATCTGACAGTTCCCATCCCACTGCGTCAAGTAATCTTTTTAACACTTCTTGGCAAGAATCTCTGCTCGCCATCTGACATTTTAAACACCATTCATGATGAATAACTCCTTCCTGGTCGGAACAAAAAAAAACAGTCAGCTTTTGCCATTGCGCGCCTGTCAGAAAGAGAGTCGCTTTCGAGTGATGTACGACGACTTGCAAGTCGCCTAAACTATTGATTTATTTGTGTATCACTTGTGGGTTCATGGCCAACACTTTGGTAATCATATGGATGGTTTCCGAGCACGCATTGTCGAGTTATTGGCGAATTTCTATGTAAACTCATTCTTCGTTTACTCAGTAGCGTAACATTGTCGATTGTAGATTCCCAGGACCATGCTACCCGATAGGGTCACTTGTAAAAGCCCCCCTAACTGGCGAATAGACGTTTTCGGCCATAATGCACCTGGATGAAAGGTTGGATTCACATGGACGCCTATTTTCCGCACAGATCTCACAGAACGTCATTGAGATCCAGAAGGACTATTGCTATCTTATTCGACCTGTTTATTCCATGGATCTTTGGTTTTCTGGTTGGGTACGTGCCTTCGTATGAACAGAATACTTTTTGGATAACTTCAGACGTTTGGTGTACCCATTGCAGGTCCTGTTCCTCACGTTCTCCTCCAGTGCAGTGTTCCCCTCCGTGCACAGAGTGGTCATAACCGCCTTCACTTCTGTCATTGTCTGTCATCTAGGTCGTTGACAACTTGCTGCTTGGGATCCTCCAACGTTGCTTGGGGAAATAAGTTTTTCCATGCATCAGCCGGATTTGATCCGCGAGTTGTTGTTCGGTGACATTGTAATTAGGGAAATGTTCCACGACTGCTTGACGAAGGTCCAATCTATCTGCAGTTTTGTTAGTTCCCACCCCGTGTGAGTTTGTCGTATGACTGCTTGACAAACTTGTTCATATCCATCGTCCAGTGAATTGTTCGGCTCGGAGCGCCTGCCTTTGTGGCCCCAAGGGCATCGACTATAGTCTCTTGAGATATAAAGGGTGTCTCAAAATGACCTGATATTTAAATTTACTAATAAAACGTATTATTTATTTGAGAAGTACGAATATTTTCATTTCAATGTAAGGTACAAACATGGAGGTTATGTGCGGAACACAATGTCCGACAAATGGCATACGCACCATGGACTTGGAAGACATATTCTTTCAACGAGATGGCAGAACTCGCCACACTGAGGGCGAAAAAATGTAGATGAGGTTTCGCGGTTGTGTTATCTCGCGCCGCGGCCATGTGAATTGGCCACCAACATCGTGCGGTTTGACGGCATTAGACTTTTTTGGGGTTTTCTGAAAGGAAAAGTGTATGCCAATGATCCACAGACCATTCCGGAGCTCAAATAAGCAATTGGACGCACCATTAATGAAATTAGTCCGCCATTGTGCGAAAATGTTGTTGAAAATTTCGTCAAAAGAGTGAACGTTTCTGAACTGGGACGAGGCGGCCGTTTATCGGATATTGCGTTCCACATATAACCTCCATCTTTGTACCTTATTTGGAACCTTTTTGCCGGTCTCCACCGTATTTTAAACCTTGTTTCACCTTATTTTAAAATAAACGTTATTTTAAACGTTATACTTTAAATGTTATTTTAAGCGTTATTTTAAATCTTATTTTAAACCGTATTTTAAACCTTATTTTAAACCTTATTTCAAACCTTATATTAAACCTAATTTTAAACGTTGTTTTAAACCTTTTTTAAACCGTATTTTAAACCTTATTGCAAACCTTATTCTAAACCTTATTGAATTCTTATTTTAAAAATTATTTTCAACCTTATTTAAACCTTATTTTAAATCTTATATTCAACCTTAATTTAAAATAAATTTATCGGATATTGCGTTCCACATATAACCTCCGGTTCGTACCTCATTTTAAACGTCCTTTTGAAATAAAACTATTCGTACTTTTCAAATAAATAATACGCTTTATTAATAAATTCAAATGTCATGTCATTTTGAGACACCCTGTGCTACGGTTGAGGGTGGAATATTCCTCCGGGTCTTTTAGCAGCACAGCGTACTGCGGTATCCGTTGTGCAGCGGCATAAAGTTGAATTCTGCAGCGAGTATAAAAGTTTTAAAAAACTTTATACCAGATTCCCAAAGTGAACTACATTAATTGCTTGTTATGAGGTAATTAGTGCTTGGTAAGTATGGAAATAGACGAAATATCTACAAATTTGCTCGTTTTTTTTTTCTTTCAATTTTCTGTACGATCCACAATCTCTGTTCAACCTTTAAATTGGTTCTGAATGTTTTTCATCACTTTGGCCGCTTATATCCCAATGTAAAATATGGACTGATGGTCTAGGAAGACTTCCACATACTAATCATCCGTTCAACCCGAACCCCAAACTATTCATCAAGTGAAAAATGTTCCCATCGGTGGCTTTTACTTAAAAAGTGGCAGCTGCTCAAAACGGCGTTGTTCGAGATAAACCTCCAAATATTCATAATGCTGTTCCATAACGATATTAATAAATTAAATGTTCTACTGGTAAACGGGTCATAGAATGTAAAAAAAACGTCCGTATCGTGGCACTGCCTTTTTTCAATTCATCAACCATAGTATGATCCCTAACAAAGATCATTTACCGGGGTATCCCTCTCTGGAAGCCCAATTTGAAGGGTCAGAATGATGTACAAACAAAACGATTTTCCTACGTTTCCAGAAAGGAACACCCCCTTAAATGCCTTTTTCAATTTGCCACAGTCACTTTTGATTGATCACCTTAAGTCAATTCAAATTCATTTTCCTTTATTTCAGTTCAATATTTTTTGTTATTTCAGTCCAATTGTATCAAGTAGTTTCTATTCAGTGAGTGTACAATAAATCGGACAAAAAAATTAGTTTCCCGTACGCTTCGACGAGTGCTCGAAATGCAAAATAAAAACATTTCCGAATGGACCCCCGCGGTCGCTGCGTTCTCACGTATATTGCGGGAGAGTCGATCTGCCTCTCCCACGATACGTGTTATGTACTCAACTATCTACTAGGATAGGTGTATACATAAACGTACCTGTATCTAATATGCACATGTGTATTTGTATGCGCTCAGGATACTGTACGATTTACACGAGCTGTAATTAGCAAGTGACATTTGTTTTGTTTCATACTTCCTTGTATATATATATATATATATGCATGTGTGTGTGCGTGTGTGCGTGTGTTCATGTGTGTAGAGACTAAGCGACGCAGCGTACAATACGATTAGTCTTGAAGATTAAATTCACAGCTCGTCGCGGATATGTGCACAGGAGAATGATCTCACATCTCGTGGGGACTCACACTTCTCCAACTTATAGTTATGACTCAGCTCGCAAAGAGCTGTGCGCACATGTGCATTACACACTGGAGGCATATAGATACGTATTTAATAGCGAGACGTGATTGCACCGGGCTTGGTGTGATCGATTGATTGGTCGTGACAGAATAGTGCTGCCTCAAATGCAAATAACTATGCGAGAGGCAAAGATGCAGAGACGGAGAGGTATAGAGATAGAGTTATGACGACAGAAATAGAGAGGGAGGGAGAGTTATTCAAGAGGTTGGTGCGCATTTAAACCACGGTTGTATCCTCCTCCAGTAATGGCGATTAATACACCTATTCGCTTTCACACATTCGTAGATGTCATATTGAGGATCACAGGCATCCAATTCCCATCTCGACCCGAAAATGCCAAAAGTCTTAGACTAGTTACGATACCTTGGACGTCTTTCGGACGCGTTTAGGGGAGGTTTTCACCTCGGTAATTCTGAGGAAGAAGCGACGATCAGAAAAATGTTTCAAGAAGAAATTTGATTTTTATTGAAATTAATTCTAGATTTTTTATTACAATTAATTTCAACATTTTTATTTAAGTGAATTCTAATATTTGTATTAAACTGTCATATCTTTAGCGTATCACCATAAATTTATGTTTTGAAAATTACAAGAGTTATGATTTACTTAAGTAAAAATGGTTTTTTTCACGTATCGATCCTTTTCTGATTTTTTCCCGTCATTTTAAATATTAAGTACAATATTATACTGAGAATGCCACTTTCTAGAAGGATTAAACCAACACCCCGAATCTTTATAAGCCCTTCGGGACAATAGAATCAACGTGGCAATCGTTTAAACATGGCCGGGGTCACACGGACCCCATGTGACCAACTAAGTTGCTGGCCGCGGCTGTGATCTCGAAGGATTAATAAAACAATTTTTAATGTTTTTATTTTTAAAAGTTGTAACATCGTCCACTTGACACAATGGAAAGATGGCTTAGGAAAATATTTCATTTTTACTGTAAGAGTATCTATCATTCGTATCGGAATATCATCAAACTCGTCCCAATGGGAATCCTTGAGAGGAAAATATTTATTATTTTCAATATTCCCGCGTAGGTCCTTCGGGGCTTTAACGACTTCCCATACCTTATCCGATTACCACACATTCATCACTTTATTATTTTCAGTACCTAAGAGACCTCTTCGGAGTATCCATAGTCACTCTCTCTCTCTCTCAATGCGGTACCGTCCAGCATTTGCGTGATGGAATAGGGAAACTAGGGATAACCTTTGTCGATATACGTAGCTGCATTTTATCAAGATTCAGTTGTCTTATCATTGGTGACTTGGAGTGCTTACCCAACCAATCATTAGCCCCCGATCATGCTGCTTGACATGATTGCCGAGCTGCATACCGACCACGTGGCCACTACTGCCAGTGGATTTAAAAAAAAAACATTTTTTATTTTTATTGAAACAGCATTTAACGGACAACACCACTGTGACGGCTTCAAAAAATCGATTTTTCGCAAACCATCTAGAAAAATCTAAAATACATTTAAGATTAAGATGCCGTTGGACCCAGGTCGAAAAAATAATTATTTTCGGAGATATTGAATATTTTGTGGAGCGGTGCAGCGCGGTAATATTTCTGAATATCGCCATAAGCCGCCTCTTCCTGAGGAAGTATTGAAGGCAATTACGCCAGTCTTCGAAAATTTGAGCAGAGACGATTTGCTGCAGCGTTGTTTGGGCGGCTTCACGCAAAACAACAACGAAAGCTACAACAAATCAGTTTGGGCAATAGCCCCAAAGTGTCAGTCCGGGAGCAAAAAAATCGTCGATATTGCAGCTGATATCGCGGTATTATTATTCAATGATGGCCTGAGAAGCCTCATGAAAGTTTTGGCGACGTTGGGGATAACTATCGGCTCAAATTGTTTCAATTTTTGCGTTGAAACCGACGCAGCGCGGATCGAGCTGGCGGAGCGCTCGCTCACAGACGCTGCAAAAGAGGCAAGAAGAGCCTCTACAAGTTCGAGAAAAGATGCTAGGGACAATGATTTGCTTCTTGAAGGCCAGCTATATGGTGCCGGCATCGCTGATTAAAGGTAAACATTTTTTTTTCCAATTTGTCGCATAAATTAACGAACCTAAAACCTTGAACGCGTTTTTCTCAATACCACTTTTTTAAGTGCGTCACGCAGCAGCACTCGAGCAATTTTTATCCGATCGACTTCAAATTTGGACTGCATCAATAAAACTATATTATTTAAAGAAGTACATAGGATTTTTTCGATATCTCAATAATAAAAAAAGTTATAGCCTATTTTCGACGAGAAATTTTGCTCGAAAATCGTCCTTTAATTTCAAAAGCGTGCCTATTTTTTTTAAATCAATATTTTTTCAAATCCCTGTGTACTTCTCTTCAAAATATCATATTATTAACGAAAATACTCGGTATTTTTTTTCAGATCGACTTTGAAGAGAGTTCTGCTGCGTGCCGCGAACCACTGCAGAGGCAACAGTACCTGACGCGGGAGCTTCCCCAGCGTCACCATGGGGCGTGAAAAATAAAAATTTTTTTTTTTATGTATCTTCGATAAACAACGAACAAAACAAAAAAAAATTCGAATATCTTTTTTTTTTCCCGCAAAAAAAACATTCTTGAAAAATGGCAAAAAACAGGGGGTCACAGTGGTGTTCTGCCTTAAAAACCAAAATCTAAAGAGAACTGCTATCATATGGAAGAGGGCGGCATCTATGAAAAAATCGAATATGCTTCTTACTATACAGAACAATGGGACATTTTGTGCTGATTCCAACAGTACCAAGAACGCATTTTCAATTTGTTTACAGATGTCGCCTTCTCCCGTATGATGGCAGAGTAGTTTCCAGAACGTTATCTTAATTTTATCATTGGGATGCCTTTTGAAGGGAAATTTCATCACAATATTGTTAACACTCGATCAATTAGAAGGTGGGTTGGGAATTATGGGAAATTTTTGCTCTAAGGGGAGAGATACGTTTAAGGGGGGAAAGATTGCTGGCTTTCGTGATTTCTATTTAAAGAAAATATTCTTTCAGCAGTTTTTAAACTTGGGGTCTGTTTTATTACTACTCTTGGCGGGATTAATCTAAAAAAAACAACAAAGATTTTTTTTTCATTAACACTCATACGCACAATGTGAACCAAGACAAAGTGAGAAATGTTTAAAACGGTTAAATATTCCGAAAGAAAGGCTACATTTTTTCAATGAAATATATCGAAGCATCAAAAAATGTACTCTTTTAAATCTTCATTTTATTACATGGTTTAAATATATAGTTATTATCAAGGGAATGAAAAAATACTTTCTTTTTCAAATTTTCAAAAACATTTAGCGTCATGTTTTAGTCTATAAGGTTACAAAGATTTATACCAAATTTCATCAAAATTATGGAAGAGTTTTGCATTAAGGAGGGAAATACCATTGAGCGAGAAGAAAAATGCTCATTTTCGTTATTTTTTTTAAAGAATGATTTCTTCACCACTTTCAAGACGTAAGGTATGTTTTATTACCACTTTTGGCAATTACATTGCGTTTTTTATTAACCTTTAAAAACGGCGGAGGTATGGCACGGTCTTCTAAGCGGGTTGCGGCGGAACTTATCAGATGGCGTGACACGTAGCGTCGGCGGAATTAATCTGAAAAAACCAACAAAGTTTTTTCGTTCATAAACACTCATACGCAGAATATGAACCAAGACAAAGTGAGAAATGTTGAAGATCGATGAAATTGTGCGTTTTGAAACAAAACGATTAAATTTTCCGAAAAAAATTGCTACATTTTATTGAATAAAATATATCAAGGCAACAAAAAAGACTTTTCTTCTTCAAATATTTATTTAAATATACAATTATTATCAAAGCATTACAGAAAAAATGTTCTCTCTCCAAATTTTCAAATACATTAAGGGTCATGTTTTAGTCAATAAGGTTAGAAAGATTGATACGAAATTTCGTAAGAATCCGTCAATTAGTAATTCAGCTGTACGTCACTCTAATTTTGAAACCGCAGTTTAGAAAACCGTGCCCTACCACCACCATTTTTAAAGATTAATCAAAAAACGCCCATGTAACAGCCAAAAGTAGTAATAAAACATACCCTGAGTCTAAAAAATGTGAAGAAATCTTTGCTTTAAAAAAAATCGTCAAAATCGAACAGTTTTTCCTCGCCTGAAGGTATCTCCCCCTTAATGGGAGGCGAAAAACTCGGCCCTTCCCGATCAGCCTCAGCGTAGCAGTATTCTCGCACGCTGCATCCCTGTACACTATAAAAGTAATAAAAGTACTAGAAGTCTGATGGAGCTTTTGTTCCGATTGGCCAGTAAACTCTCATTTCGATCGAGACAGGCGCTGTTTTTTTTCTCCTTTTCATCGTATCCATTCGGATGCAACGCGCGAAACGATACCGTAAATATTTTTTATCTTACATTCGTGGCATTCTTGTACTCACACGTGGCTTTTATCGTGAGATATTGTCATCGCCCCGGTAATGCCGATTAATCGGCACGGTAAAGTGCGAATTCATGAATATTTCAGGTCCTCGCGATCACCGGTGTGCACCGATGGACCCGTTGCAGTGGATTATAATAATGACGTAAAACTCAGTACTATCGACTCGGAGTTTTGCCACTGCAGTCAATTTTATTGTAATTTTCCCATTTCAATAATTGCACCAATTATGAATGCAATTTTTCTTCCATTTCACACTGCACCTCTCGTTGCATTCCTATGCAATGAGCCGAGAGAAACTCGATGTGCAAAACGGCGGTCAGAATTTTTTGCTCAACCTCGGCAAACTACCCAAAGCGTACAAATATGCAAATGTATCATATATAGATGATTCGTATGATCTACGGAAAATAAATCCATATGATCGACTGGTAATAGATCGAGATGAAGTTGTATTTATATTTTATTTTCCAATGACAGGTTCATACACATTAGAAAAAATCTACAGATATTACACAAAGTGCAACTATTTCATGGCATTGAAAATGTAATGAGATCTTTCGGGTAATAAAAAACAGACACAGGTAAATAATATGCGTTGGTTCTTATTATTTTTCAAAGAATGTTGATACATTGATGCATATAATTGGGTTCGTTGGGATTTGTTTTGGGTTCGTTTGGGTTTGTTTGTACGATGATGGTATATATAATAACAATATAACGACATTAATAATAAGATTAGAATTGGTTGAGGTGAGGGCATTTTTCATATAGTTTTAATCATATAGTTTTGAAAGCATTTTCAATGCTAATAAAAATTACTACGTTAGAAATCCACACTGCATTGTCGTTATGCAGAATTTTATTTGCGTAATTTGCAAAACGTACATACTGGGGATCCGAAAAGATGTTTTTTATCTTTGACCATTTTTATTTTATAGAGAAAGTTTTTTTTTCGAATCCATTTTGTGATCACTGCTTTCAGGTATATTTTCAGGTGAATTTATTTAATATCGACTTTTTAAAAGATCACGAAAACTCCTCAAAGGTCTGACATGGGTCGTATGAAATATTGTTGTACAAGGTTTTCCATTACTTTTACAATATTCTACTGCATAGACGGCCTGCTGAAAAAACAATCAGTAACGAGAAAATTTCGAACAGACGATTTTCAACAGGCTGAATTAAGATATTTATAGAAACACGTCTGCAAATGACGTCAAAACCTGGAACTTCGATTCGAAATCCTTTTACGCAAATTGCATCGAAAATTTGCATTTTATTACCTTCGCACTGTATAAGATTTGATAAAAACAGAATTGCACATAAATATACGGTGTGTAATTGCACTGAGCAAGAAATATTTTATTTCCGAGAGGGAGATCGCACATCGCGGCCTGACTGACGAGTCAAGAGGGAGGGACGCAGATACGGCAAAAAAGATGACGAGGGAAAAAAAGAATGGAGATAGAGAGAAAGAACGAGAGGCGCCTCTAATCGCGATTGGGGCTCAGGATCGGCGCCCAGTTGGTGCTTGCTGTCTTTTCTCCTGGCTCCTTCCTCTCGATCTCTTTTTCTTATTTTATAGCTCCCCCCTTTTCTACGTCGAAAAATGTATCAAGGTTAATATCCCAGTCATTGACCATGAAACGCCGGACTTCTTTGAAGGATGCAACCATCTTTTTCCGGTTTAATCATTTTTAACCGAATAGCAATTTTTCACATATCACCTACACCAACTGTGTAACTCTTCCAACATTAACGAGTAAGCGTGGCCGTATATTTTAATTTTAAAAAAAACCAAATTCAGAGGATTATTATTCAGATGAGGGGAAACAAAAAACAAAATTATTCACCGTTTTGTTATCGAAATACAGTCACGACAGCGCCATGTTGATGGGACTGCATATATTGACAGATAAATTTTCAATATTTGTTCCTGATGAGAGTTTTGGAATGATGAGGTCAGGATTTCACACAAAGTCAATACATAGTCTTGCCCAGCTTTATTTTTTAAAGCGTAAAATATTAAGGGGTCTTCTCACTTTAGACGCTAAAATAAATTCATGAAATTTATTGATAGGTTTATCATTTTTTTCATTTATTTCAGTCACTATTTACAGACGGAAATGGTGGTTAAAAAAGTGGCCTAAAAAAGTGTTGGTCTGCGCTGTGATGAAATCTCGGAGATGGATCATCCGAAACAAAAAATCAAACGGATTTAGATTCAGTATCTCAATGGCTATAGCGCATATCGTACGATTTTTTATATGCAAAAGTAACAAAATGGCGGACGTTTTTCGAAAAAACAAAAAAAAACGTGTTTTTCGCATTTTTTTGTAGAACAAGTAGTAAATATCAAAATTTAAAAAAATTCTTGATATGCGCTATAGCTATAGTTGTAAAGAATATGCGGTTCATAAGGTTCGGTTCATAAGGTTCGGTTCAGTAGTTTCAAAGATTTTATCAACAAGCCGTCGAAAAACGTTGTTTCGAGGAAAACGCGTTCAAAGTTTGTTTGGGTTACATAAATCCATTAAACATTGTTTAAATGTATTTCGAAAGTGTATTGATTAAGTGTAACAACTTTTATATCAATACCTATAATATAAACCTATCAAAAGAATTCGTGAAAATAGCCGATTTTAGCGTCCAAAGTTAGAAGACCCCTTAATATGCAATGAAGTTATTATTAAAACAAAGTGTCGCTGTTGCTCCATGGCCAAAGGTGGAGGTGGTGCTGACAGCTAGGGTCATTTGAAATAAAAAATAAATAACGTACTTTCAGTAGATATAATAATAATGCGTATGAGCGTATGTTTTTTCGACATTTCAAAAATCATAAATGTGCCAAGCTGCGAAAAAATCGATTTTTTACAGAAAAAAAACAACTTGAATAATTTTTTTTTAACTATTGGATACATATATTAAAAAATTATCCGGTTATACGATAGAAAATGTTATAAGTATGCCCTGTCCGAATTGAAAATGAAATGGACGAATAGATTTTGAGACACGACTTACACCGTATTATAAAAAAGTTTTGAGAAAAACGCAAAAGAAAAAAAGGTTAATCGCAGCGCGGAGGTATGTTGTAGCACAGTGGACGAACTGACATTTTAAAAAATCGTCAGAAATAAGTCAATTTTTGGAATATTTACAAAATCATTGTTGCAAATAAAAATTGAAACCCTAGGCTATGAAGGTCTGCGATAAAATAATGGAATTCCAAAAATTTCAAGCCCGCCAACTCATTAAGATAAGGTAAAACCCTTACTAAAAATTCTTCCCCACCTTAAGGGGCCATCCATATATCACGTCATCGATTTTTCTTCTGATTCCCCCCCCCCCCCCATCGTCCATTGGAAATCATTCTATCGTTCCTATCATCATAATCCTATTATCGTTACCATCACCCAACGACCCCCTTTAAATAACGTAATTTATGGTGGGCCCCTAAGACTGAAATTTAACTATTTTCTAAAGAGCATTCAAGGCTTGATCACATACTAGGTAGTTTGATCATCTGTAGCAACTTCGAACGCATACCCCCAAAGCCTCATCACTTTTAGCCAAACTCGGAAACATGTCAAAATATTTGCTGACAGGTCATTTTTCTGACCAAGCGGCTCACCTCAGCAAAACTTTGAAAAAAGATACTTACATGCACAAAAGTAACGATTTTGAAAAATATCCGAATGCCTTCCACAAAAGGAAAATCGGAGAAATTGTAACTGACTTGTAAAAATAGAAGTAGTGCTCTGATTCCGTTTTCGTCGATTGTCCATTCGATTATAATCGAACTTTCATCGACATCCCTGCCACAAATAAAAAAGGCCGTAATAGCATCCGTTTCCTCGTTGTCTGCATAATTTTCCTTCGCCTCCTTTTTCGCCGACTGCATGAGCACATTTGGCAATCTTTTGCGTCATTTTTTTTTCACTCTCGTCTCTGCAATGCACAGGCCTCTATCTCTCCCTTTCTCTTTTTACCCTCCACCGCAGGATATTGTTCGAGAGGCAATCCTTTCAACATCTCCCGTGCTTGAGAGCTTCGTTTCGTCAGGTAGGCTGTGTACCGTGTGGTACTCTTGCTTTTTCAACGTCTGTCAATCTATCCCTCTTTCTCCGTTCGTCACTCTTTTTCGGTTACAATTTCGTTCCTGCCAATCGGCGTGAAATGTACCCGAATGGTTTGGGCCCACAGCTCTCGATGCACCGACATAACCTTTTTCGCTCCCACATTCTTCAACTTATCGCTCATCCATTAGAAAACTGTCATAACACGAAATGCGGTTTTGAGAAAAACGCATCTTAATTATTATTATTTTTTTTTTACATTCGTGATGCCACGTTGACGCCAATGTTTATTAAAATTAGCCTGTAATGATTTTATTTATTGTGAAATTTATCAACCATTCTGGGGGTCGCAAATAATATGAAGCTAATCCCAAAACACGATTTTTCCCTCCCCCCACACTTCAATATTTTGCTTATCCATAAAAAAACTTGGTAATTTTTTAGATAAGTGACTTTTCCGAAAAATTAACCCAACATTTTTTGCTATTTTCTTATTTTTGGGACATAAATGATGATATCCGGTCGAGGGAAGCTGAAATTCACCCCTACCCCCATAAAAAGTTATGGGGTTTTGAAGGTCGCGCAAACACGTGATAAAATAGGGCATTTTTGAACATTTCGACGCATATATTGAGGTTGTTTGATTTTTTCAAAAAATTCGAAATGATTTCTGACGATTTCCTGCTCGTAAAAAATTTCTCAATGAAAAATGTCAGCTTCCCTCGACTGATTATCCTTATTTATAACCTAATATATGAGAAAATAGAAAAAACAATTTTCCGGAAAAGTCACTAATCTAATGATTTACCGAAAACTATCAACACAAAATGCCGTTTTGAGAAAAACGCAGTTTATTTATTTTTTACATTTGTGAGGCCACAGTGACGTCAATATTTATCTAAATTAGCATGTACCGATTTTATTTATTGTGAAATTTATTAACCTTTCTGGGGGTAACAAATAACGTGAAGCCGATCCCACAACACGATTTTTCTATTTTACGACAGTTTTTTGAGAGGATGAGCGATATGTTACGATGTCTTCCTAGACTCTCAGTCAGCCAGCCGTTGCTCTCAGGTTACAAATTGGCTCCTCCATCTCGTGGCTGCTGCTGCGGTTCCGGCCGCCTTCGCAAATACGAGTCAGTCACTCCGTCAATTTCTTGACTACTTTCACATAAAAGAAGGGCGGGAGGAGATTTTTTTTTCCGCCCCCGCTAAGTGGAAGACAATAACGGATGCTGGCGTGCAGAAAGAAAGACAAACATGTGCGTTGGGCGAGAGTGAGAGGGACGGACGAACAGATAACGATTCTATATACTCCGCTGAAGCTCCGAGGCAATTTAGGCACAGTCGTAAAAAAAGTTCAATACCCCTCATTAAGGGCTTACACCTGGTTGAAATTTTTGAAAATATCGTCGTGTGATTTTCAACCAATTCTCAAAATGTAACATTTGGAGAATGGAAATTTCGAGCCAACCCGTTCAAAATTGAAAGAGTTATGGGCGTTTTTAACTAGGTGCCTGAACCAGCGAAATTTGAACGCACTTTTCTCAAAATGACTTTTTCACAATCGTCGACCACGATATCTCAAAAATCACTGCATCGATCGGCTTCGAATTTTTCAAGCTTCTTTTACATATCAAAAAGCAGTGCTTGAACGAAGGATTCTTTTTTTGATTCATGATTTTTTTTCTAATCAACGTGCATAATTTTTTCACCGAAAATCGAGACTTTCACTTTTGACCGTGGCTATTTTGTCGAAAATCAATATTTTATTCAATTCTCCGGCCAAGCACTGGATAATTTCATGCAAAAATTGAATGCGTTCGATTTTTTGTACCTTTTTTTTCGTGCAGCAGTGGTCGCCGCAAAGGACGTTTTGCAAACAGCGATCTGCTCAAACCATTGTATTTACCACATTGATAAATTATTTCCAATACACAAATTGCAAAAGATCCTCAAAACCATAATCTTGAACGTAAAAAAAAACAAAAATTGGAAAACCTGCACACGTTTTCCTGGTGAAAGTTCACGAAAATTCCTCTTTGTCCCGATCACGAGCTAGGTGGAACAGCTTGAGGGATCATCACAGTGGAACGGGTCGAAAAATAGCTGATTTTCACGACTTTTTTTCCATTTTTAAATTACGCTTATCAGTCTGATTTTTTTATGTTAAATAAAAGCACTCATGAAGATCAGAAAATCAATTTTTAAACATGTATTTTTATTTTTTTCCATTATTTGTAACGGCTGGAAATGTTTTCGATAAAATACAAGTCCTCACGGTACGCGGTCGTGGCCGTAAATATTATCTGAAACAAAATTTGTAGATTATAAATCAGTATGAAAGCGGCTATCATGCCATGGAGTTTTTAAAAATTAGAATTGACAAAATGGCGGTGGTTTGGAAAAACAGTATCGAATTTGGCATATTTTTCGACAGTTTTTGGTAAAAAAATATTGAGATTAAAAAAAAGCTTCCATAGCAAGATAAAGAATGGCGTGAAGAATGCTGTGTCAAAATTTGTGACGAATAGCTTGAAAACTCTTACTTTGAGAGCATATGCCAGGTCTCACGCAGCTGGTCAAATCCCTTTTTCTGACATCGGCTGTGGCAATCGGAGTAATTCGAATTGCACCCCAAAAATTGAGCGGCATGTTTATAACCCGCGATATTATCGGATAATGCATGAAAAATCGATTTTTTGAACATTTTACAGTCCGATGATCCCTTAAGGGGAGTCACAATTAGAACAAAGTTCGTATAGCGATCAGAAAGCGTATATACTAAAAACAATTTATTAGAAGACAAAACTAAAATTTAACAGCAGAGATTGCAAATATCATCAATAAAATAACTGTCATATTTTATGGTCGAGAATGTCAAGTTTCCTTTTTCTCTTACTGAAGGAATTCAACTAAATTCTGCAATTCAATTTTAAACAAGAATGCAATCTTGTTTGACAACTCCTTCTCAATGACATTACTATGAAAGAAACCAAGCCCTTCTCCCCCCGGCAAAAGTTTCCAGAGTACCTCCTTTGGGGATCCTATTAAGGGGGGGGGGAATATCCTATTAAGATCAATTAAGGGGGGAGATATCTTTAGGCGAGGAAAAAATGGCTGATTTTCATGATTTTTTTCCAAAGGACATATTTCTTCACCATTTTTGAGACTGAGTATATTTTATTACCACTTTTAGCTGTTAAATGGTATTTTTTAAATTAATCTTCAAAAATGGCGGATGTTGTCAGACGATGGCGTTGAAGTTTGCATCGTTGTAATGCAACGAAAATAGACTTTGTTTATTTCCCAAATTTTCATCGCCGGATTTGGGCTCCAAAAATGACAGAGACATTTTTTAGGATTCTTATTTAGCTATCTACAACAAATTTGCAAAATGTGGTTTTGGATGATAATGAGAATAAGAAAATAAAAAAGAACTCGCTGCGTTCCAACGACGCAAACTTCATTCCCATGTCAGACGGCGTGACACGTAGCACCGACGAGATTGATCTGAAAAAAAACCAACGAAAATGTTTCTTTCATTAAGAGTCATACGCAGAATATGAACCGAGAAGAAGTAAAAAATGTTGAAAATCGATGAAATGGTACGCTTTGAAACGAAAAAAATTTAATTTTCCGAAAAAAATAGCTACATTTTGCAATCAAAAATACTTTTTTTATTATCAAAAACATTTAGGGGCATATTTTAGACGATAATGTTAGAAAGATTTATACCAAAATCCATCAGAAACGGTCGATTAGTTTTTTTTTAGCTATACGCTAATTTTGAAAATCCAGTTCAAAATACCATGCCATACCTCCGCCACTTTTAAAGATAGATTTAAAAAATACGCTTTTACAGCCAAAGTAGTAGAAAATAAAACCTAAGTCTCAAAAATAGTGAAGTAATCTGCCTACAAAAAAAATTCGACGAATTTCCTGTTTTTTAGGGTATCTCCCACCCCGAACAGTCTTTTCCAGAGCTGCAGAGTGAAGAAGAACTCTCAAGAATCGAATCATTTTCGAAGCTGTCTACTGTACTGAACGCCGTTTTTTCAACCAAGCAAATATCGTCGAATCGCTGATAATCCCAATTCCTATTTTCAGTCCAACGACTCAAGCAACTCACGAATTCTTAAAAAAAAAATTCTTCCCAATTACAAATCAAAGTGAGATGCTAAAGCGCATAGGACCCATCGTGCATCAAAGTATTCCGCGAGAAAAAATGGTTCATTTAAATGTAGACATGGATGCACCTTGTCGTATAAATTATTACCGGCATATAACGAGTGGATGAGCTTTGCGTATTTATCTTCCTCGCCAGCTTATACACCGATACGGGGCGTTCGTCTTCACGCTCCTTCGTACGTTCATTCATCTCAACGGACCAGAATGAATGCCAGAAGCTTTAAGAGCATTGTACTATCTATACACGCATGTTATACCACACGTAAAACATTTTACGTACAGGCATATACTCACACACGTGCATAAATATACATAAATATACGCACACATATGTACGCATGTATAATAAAGCGACGTACATGAGCTTGGATGTTCGTCGAGCCTTATTATAGCCTGGAGATCGAAACGGCCGGTCGTAATATTTGTATATAGCTGTGGCGCCACCAAAACTTGTCCAAAGTCCAGTCAGCATCGAATGCCAAGGTTTTTAGGCGTCTCCTACCCCCCTAACCCCTCGCTTTTTCTTTTTCTTTTCTTACTTCGAGTGCGTGTGCGTTCATCTTTCGAAAGCTTCCGATTTTAATAAACTCTTTGACTTTCAAGATTGCCCGTAGAAATTGACAAAAAAAATCCTCAATCAAACTCTGTCGGCACGTTGTTTTGATTTATTTTCCGTTTTTTATCTAGTTTATTTATTTATTAGTTTATTCGCCGCCGTAGAATTAATCGAAGATACGCGTTGGATTAATGAAACGGGGATAAAATTAAACTCTACGTATTTTTGCCGGACAAAAAGGTCGAGGGGGGTAACCACATTCTATATATTTTCGAGGATTTTTTAAATGAAAATTGGCAGTCTTGGAGGAAAAATAAATAGTGAACTCGCATTTAAGGGGTGAAAATACATTGACATGGAGATGTAAACATTTTTTCTTTCAATTTGGTTTTTGTAATTTGGCAAAAAATTGATGGCTTTTCGAAATTGTGGGCTATTTTTTTTCTGTTTTGATTTGGTACTTCACGCTGCGTCCATTCTTTTCGTAAGCGTGGCCTTTTTTAAGTGCCGTCGAATTAACGGGTTATGCTTAGTTGCAGCAGTCGAAAACACCTCATTTTAGGGTTTTTTTTAAATAGAAAATCGTGATGAGCAATTTCTAGGAAAATGAGGTAGGTATATAAAAAAATATTATAATGAACCTCCGAACCAAGTTATCTAATTTCAAAAATCAAACAGATTTCGTTAGTATACTAGTTTATCCTATGATTAATCGAGTTATCGAATCGAATTATTTCGAGAAAATGGCCATGTTTCGTTCAGAAAATCGAAAGTATACATCGAAAAAAGAAATCCTTCAATCAATTACTACATTTTTACGTCTAAAAAAGTCCTAAAAAGTTCAGACAGATGGATGCAGTAGTTTTTTGAGATATTTCGCTCACCGACTTTGAAAACATACTTTAAAAAAAAGGCTTTAAAATAAAAAAGACGGGTGTCAACATAACAGCCTATAAAACTGTCAATTTTGATTCGATCACCTTGAAATTTTTAGGGTTCATTTATAAGATATTTATAAGATGTCAGAATATACTGGTTTTGAAAAAGGTCATTATTCGAGTTTTACAACTAGGCATAACTTAATTGAATCGAACATATGCGTTGTATTCTTTCTTTTTATACTTATGTCATTCCCATTTTCGGTTGCATAAAATAATCGCATTTATTCCGAGACATGAATTGGACGATTAATATATTGAGTATGTGAAATTGATATTCTAATTATATCGAGATTCTAATTATATTTATTCTAATTATATCGAGGCTATTTATCAGCCGATTGTTATATGGACAATCTGTATATTAACAATGAAACCGAATTTTGCATAATTCCACAAATATCATTTTCTTCCAAAACTGCCTGCAATTGTAAAGAAAAATCCATTCCGTACAGCTGCAGAAGAGGATTTATCCAAACTAAAGAATATAAGAGTTGTATAAAATAGATAAAAACACAATTGCACATAAATATACGGTGTAATTGCACTGAGCAAGAAAAAATTTATTCCCGAACGGGAGATCGCACACCGTCGCCGGAAAATCTAATATAATTGTTGTACAATAACATTAAACTTCAGAACATATCGGAATGTTATGACAACTCCTTGTCTGATTCACGTACAACTTTTCCAACGACTCGAGCTGCAATAAATCTCGAATATTACTTACCTTAGTAGCTTCTATACCATCAATGTCTCTAAATTTGACAATTTTTATCGACACCCCGAAATATCTTAATCCTAGTCTGGGATTACATTTTCGCGTAACGCGATCTTTCCAGCCATTAATAACGCCCTCTATACGAGGATAATTTTCCGGTGAGAATAATCGGATATCGTTCATCTCTCGCTGGACTCGTGCCTCATTTATTATCGTTTTTCATTGTAATTTTTGATATACGAAGCAGTAACGGATCAGGCGAATAGCGATGTAGGATATATATATATATAAGGGCGCTCGATTGTTGAGGCTAGTAAACGACAATTATTTAAGACGTAGGAGAAAAGTTGTGAAGAAGAAGAACACGAAGAGGATAGTTGGCCACGAGGCGAAGTAATCGTACACATCGTACGTAATTATACACATATTCAGTTTTATTACAGTACATAATAATAATATATATAGTATATAAAAGGCGTCTCGTCGTCCCACTCGTGTCGTCGGATTAGCCGATACGTCGTCTTGGTCGTCGTCGTTGTCGTCGTCGTCCCGGTGGCCGATAAAACAACTCGTGTCGCGAGAACGGGCTTTAATTATCGTCCGCCGGGTGCTAATCTCGATGGTAACATAATTTAATGTCATTCGATGCAAATTTTACGAATCGTAGGTGTGCCCACGACGACGATTACGACGACGAGAACGACGTTAGCGCGTACATACCGTACAGAATCAGAAGCGCATTTTGCACACGTATATGTGAAATATATAAATATACATACAGGGTGTTCCAGAACTGAGTGGGTTCCCCGAAATGAGGGGTGGGGGGTGAAATTCTGAGTCGATTGGTATAAGCATGTGTGGGTCTCGGATCAACCGCTGAATTAATATTCATTTTTAAAGGCGGGCCAATCAGGTGCGCCCGATAAGCCAGCGTACGTCGGGCGTGCCTGATTGGCCCGCCTTTAAAAATTGATAATAATTCAGGGGTTGATCCGAGACCCAAATATGCTTATATCAATCGACTCAGAATTTCACCCCCGACCCACCGTCTCAGGGAACGCATTGAGTTTTGGGACACCCTGTATATGTATATGCATAGTATAAAATGGTTGGAGCCTCCCAGCATACTCCTCTGCACGCCCAACTCTCATATGTATGCATTTATACGTACGTACGCCCATGCGCGTGTGTGTGTTTAAATTAGGATCGCGCACTGATTTATCGCGCAGATTAATCATTATTAAGGTTGAAGTGGTGCATGCGACGTACCTGGACTCTCGAACCCTCGTTGAGGACCCTCCGTTCCTTCTTTGCTTCGGCCACCTCGACTCCTTCCATAGAAAATTAAGCACGAATCCGTATCCCCCTCCCTAAACGCATATTTAGCGCACGAATATGCATTCTCAATGGAATTTTGAAAATGTCGGATTTATTAATCTTCTCTCCGAGCAATAATTATGCTGCTAAAAACAAGCATAAATTCTCGAAATTGTAATTGCAGCCCTCCGTTGCTACTTCATAATTTGCTATCCGCGTTAAAATTGAAGAAAAACGCTGCTGGAGTAGAGTTTTTTTTTGTGAATGAAGTTTTCCATTGGCGCAGCGAAGAAGGGGCAGGGGTACCCCGCTCCTAAAATCGATGTAAAATCATTAAATTCTAATAATTTATTCATTTTATTCAATTTGACCCAAACACGCATAAGGAAATTGTTGAATAAAACTTGAACTATATCCTTCGTCTTTTCGTAATTTGTATAAAAAGTAGCGTGTTTCATTACGCGGATTAAGGGGTCTTCTCACCTTAGACGCTAAAAAAGGCTGTTTTCATGAATTTTTTCGATAGGTTTACATTATAGATATTGATATAAAAGTTGTTACACTTAATAAATACACTTTCAAAATACGTTTTAAAAAATTCTATTTATTTATGTCACTATTTATAGACGAAAATGGTAGTTAAAAAAATGTCCTAAAAAAATGTAGGTCTGCGCTGTCGATGAAATCTCGGAGATGCATCATCCAAAACGAAAAAACCAAACGATTATAGATTCAGTATGTTAACCCCTTCGTTGGCATTAATGCAGTACTGCGTCAAACAATTCCGTGCCCTGTGTGGCATTGACGCGCAATAGTGCGTCAATCTTTATTTCCCTATTTGACTTGGCCCTTTAACTTGCACATTGGCCCAAGATGTTGGGCCAATGTGCATTAAAAAATAGAAAACTAAGACTAATAGCAGAATGAATAATGGATGATAGAATCTTAAGATTCAACAACGGTAATTTTAATTGGTCCAACCCTCCCGGATGGTCAGAGTTCTACGATACATTAGTATTAGTCGTTTGATAGATTTTACAAATACAGTGAAGTCTATAGGATGCTGATCGCGACTGGTCACTTCGACGTCTAAAGACGGAATGCTCCTTCGTTGTCCATTCCTAGGCACCTCGCCTTGGGCCCTTGGGCCTTTGTCCCTTGTCCTATCCCTTAGCTTCGGAATAAGCAGCCATGGCGTTTATGACCCGCTCAAGAGTTATGCAACCCGATATCCGACTGAGTCCCGTCGATACATAAAGGAAAGCAACGAACAACTTTTTCCGCATTATTTAATTGGATACCGAACGGAAGCAAATTTTGAGACCGTTGAAGAACCTTTGAACCTTGAAAGAATCGTACATTTGAAAAAAATGTATCTTCTGTTTTCATTGGCTTAAATGATTAAACATTCCAAGAATGATATGGTCGATATCTATAAACATTCCGAGAATGATATGGTCCGAAGAAAAATGGTTTTAAAACTTTGAACGCGTTTCTCTTAAAACCATATTATTAAAATCGGGCAAACTCGTAGCTCCTACAATCTTCAACCGATTGGCTCCAAATTTGAACTGTTGTTTCTTAAATAGCTTTTTCAGCAAGGTACACATGATTTTTGCGATCGATTAACAATTGCGGTCTTCATAAACAAATTAAGGCCGTTCTTTAGTAAAAAATGCGACTTTTTCTTCTAATTGATGACAAATTTGCTCAAAATGAATCTTTACTAGTCATCACGTGTACTTAACTAGCAAAACTCATGTAGATTCCGAAAAAAACTGTTTTTTGGTCTGGGTGCTCATGTACGGCTCCAACGAGCCCGCCTAAAAAAGGCGCTCTCTTCAAACCTGCCACTGGGCCGCCGTTTGTTTTCGAAAACAAAATATTGTTTTAAGTACCTCTAAACATGTATAATAAACCCTTCAAACCTCACTTCGATTGCTATATTAGTACTTTCAAAATAAATTTCCAAAAAGCCTTTTTCCTACTAACCAAAGGTACATAAGGCCTTAAGACTGATAACTGAATTGAAGGATGATGAACAATTGGTCGATTATATTTTAAAGTTTTCCGAGAGATTGATCAATATCAAACTCGTCGAAATACCTTAAATGCCGTTCGAATTAACATTAATATGTTAACATGAACATGTGATGAAACCGAGTATGATATTTTACGTGTGTTACGTGATTATCGACTATTATGTCCATTGTATTTTCTACAAAAAATAATTTTCAACAAAACCAGTTTTTTTTGCCAGGCCGGTCCCATCCCCGCCCCGTCAGAAAAAAATGCTGGCTACGCCAATGAAGATTTTCTGCCAAGTATTTTTGGTACGTAAAAGACCAGATCAAAAGTTTCATCCGGAATTTTACCAAGGAGCAAGGCTGTCAAAATCGTAACTGCAGGGATGTTGATGTAAACAATGAAATGCCGCATTCAAATTAGTTGAACTGAAAGGAATAAGGGAGAGGTCTCGGTTGGTGCAGGCGTCATGGTGATTCGTGCTCAGGCATTAAACGGAGGCACGGACAATAATTAAGTTGTACATGATAATTAATCGCCATGTCGTTTGTCTCGGCGTTGCTGGTACTATAAAGCTTTCTCTCTGTCTCTCTTTCTCCCGCCCCCTCTCTCTCTCACTCTTTCTCGGTCCCTACCGACTCGAAGCTTTCAACGCTGGCGTATTCTCCCTCGGGATAGGAAACGGAGAGTTTGAAGTGCGTGAGTGTGCGTGTATGTGTTGGAGGTACATGCAGGTGCTGACCGACTGCAACGTTAGGCTTACTCCAACTATACTCACACACATACGTCTGTAGATGTATACGTAACATTAAACTCTGCGTATCTATATAGATTTAGTGATATTTGTAACAGGTACACGACAGGGGAGAACTCGAGGACAAAGATTTAGCCCGTAGCCGCAAGAAGCGAAGATGTATGTGAGCCATCTATACGTAGGGTTAGCCTCGTTGGCTAGCGGAGCGACCCACAAGTGATTTATGGCCTCGGTTTTAACAGTGTGACAAGCAGAATTTTCCCGATGAAGGGAACTGAGTCGTCCTATAGGATTCACAACGTGTTTCCCAGAAGCCCAGGTCACTGATTTCCCTGGAATCCCGGAGGAGTTAACTGTTAACTCAGTTCGCAGCGATTGCCTGGGAAAGTTTTGCCACTGGAGGTTCTCTCCTTCGAACTGCCGAACGAAGAACAAAGTGTTCTCCTCGGAGAACACGGTCAGCCCGTAATGGCTGGGTTTAGCCTTTGTAGAAGACATGAATTTGTACGGAGCATCCCGAGAGCCAAAGAGCCGGGATGACTCACCTGCTCATAAGATGTTACAAGATGGGTTACATGTTTGGGTATTGCCTTTCGACAGTTATTTGGGCATTTGAAAGAAATCTTGGGTATGGTTGATATACAGTTTACTAATTACCATGGAAGCTACGTTTTGTAGAGGCCCGAAAGGCTGGATAAAAATGAATGTTGATCAAAGCGGAAATTAGCCAGGATTGACTGGACAGGAGGTCGGTCTATCTAGCCAGGATTTACGTCATCCAGATTGATATTTAGGTCACGAGACTAGCCAGGATTGACTAGGCAGGAAGTCGGTCTATCTAGCCAGGATTAACATCATCCAGATTGACGTCTAAGTCGCGAGACTAGCCAGGATTGACTAGGCAGGAAGTCGGTCTATCTAGCCAGGATTAACATCATCCAGATTGACGTCTAGGTCGCGAGACTAGCCAGGGTTGACTAGACAGGAGATCGGTCTATCTAGCCAGGATGGACATCATTCAGATTGACGTCTAAGTTGCGAGACTAGCCAGGGTTGACTAGGGAGGAGGTCGGTCTATCTAGCCAGGATTGACATCATCCAGATTGCCGTCTAGGTCGCGAGACTACCCAGAATTGACTAGACAGGAGGTCGGTCTATCTAGCCAGGACTGACATCATCCAGATTGATGTCTAGGTCGCGAGACTATCCAGGATTGACTAGACAGGTGGTCGGTCTATCTAGCAAGGATTGACATAATCCAGATTGACATCTAGGTCGCGAAGCTAGCCAGGATTGACTAGACAGGAGGTCGGTCGCTTATTGAGAACTAGTTCGATTCGTGCCGGGACAACTATAAAGGAAAATATTGCTGATTGCTACGATTTGATCAATGGCTGGTAAGGCACTTGTCACCCAAAGTGGTCAGCCACCGCTAGACTCGGACCTAGCCTAGCATTGGAGTAGATTCCTCGGATTTAATTGGAGTAGCAATATGGAGGAGATTCATTTCAGAAATAAAAATAATCAGGTTACGTGTCGCATGACTTTTGTATTAAACAGTTCCTAGGTGACCCTGGCTTGGTGGAATGTTACTTGAGAGCGATATGATTCAAAATTGTTCATGCTTGACAAGCTCACTTGGATTCAAAATATCGGAAATTCATTAGAATTGGGGGAGTATTTGTTAATTTTGTTTATTCATTAGTCTACGGGGTATTGTCGCTTTTTTTGCGTTCTACGACACTTTTACCGGCGGTGAAACGGGTTTGAGGGATAAAACTTCCCTTCAGAATGAAGCGTGCAGCAACCTGATTTAGTACTTACAACCGGAAGGCATACACCCGAATATGAATGGAAACCCGTTTTTCCCGTTTATCCGGCGTAATTTTGAGTTTTCGACGAAAACTCGGTGATATTTGTAATCGGCGGAAAATGTTTCATTAGATATACCCTCAAAACTGCAGAATAGGAAGAAAAAAAAGTGCGACCCTTTTTGGCACTTTTTTTAAATCGACGAAATCGCGAGATTTCAAACAGTCGTAACATCGGTAACATTTGAGTAACATACAGCTAATGAGGGGAGGGGTCGAGAACGATTTGTGGACTTGAAAAATGTCCGAAAAAGAGGCAACGAGGTATTCGGATGGAAACATTCAGGTAAATCAATGGTCCGGATTTTAAATTCTGCCAGAAATAAAAAACGATTTGAGCTCGACGAATCAAAACTCTTAAAAAAACACGATCACATAAAAAATGAGGGCAGAATGAAGTTTCAAATCAAGACAGGAAAAGCCAATGGGCAATTCAATGAATCCACTAATTGTTGTTCGCCGATATGCAAAAAACAATGGGATTTTTTATACTTTTTATATAAGTCCATATCAATGTATGGTAGCCCGTGAATACGAATTTACCATTTATTTTCTCCGAACCCCTCAATTTTTATTAAAAATCGTCGAACGTCTATCTATCCCCCTTTAGCTTTTTATCCGGAAAAAATACGTCAACTTCAGTTTCATTTCCCCTCTACAGAGTTACGTGTTCCTCCAATTCATCCATCCTTTTTAAATGTGGGGTAAAAGAAAGAAAAACAAAGGGGTGGTTCTTCCCTCAATTTTAGTTTTTTTTTCAATTTACCCATAGTGGATTTCTGATCGTTTTGCGTGAGAAAAATGTTCGTTTCTATTTCACTGAAATCGGTGCAAAACTGCAAAACAGCCTTTCGCATGCTTCACTCTAATGTGTGGGTTGCATCCCTTGAAACCGTTTTTCCACCGATGAAAAAAAAATGTACGTATAGACTAGTATTTAATTTTCTACTGTATATATGAGTTTCAATAAAATCTTCAATAAAGTCTTGGTCAGGCCCTTGCGTCCCGGCACCGCTGCACGACGTCGCATCACAGAAGAATCAAAAAATTAGTAAAGCCATGTAACGGCTACTGACAAAAATAATCATTCTCAAGACGAAACCTTTCCCCATCACTGAACGCTCCCTACGTATATATAAGCCCGCAAATAAAAACGTCTCCTACGACCTTCTCAACCTCTTTTTCCATACACGAAACCGATTTTTTTACCATATTGATGATTGAGAATGAAAAATTGCACAAATACTTTATTATAAACATAATTCGCAAGGTATGGAGGATTTCGTCAAGCGGAATAGCAAAAAAATCAATAATACAGTTCAAAAATGAATATTATACTGCGAACAATTTCTTCGTTACTGTAGATTTGTTTAAGGCAGTATTCTAGTTTAGAGACCTAAATTCCGGGCGCTTATGTCGGGCTCGATAAAAAGAAAATATTTTCGATATCGATTTTTTTAGTCTTTTTATTTATGTTTCAAAAACTGAAAGAAAAAAGAATTGTCAACAAAAAATATAAACTGGAAAAGTTATGGGCCTCTAAATATGGTCATGAAAAAAAGAGTTAAGGTGGTTGACCTGATTCCAAAGCTCCCACGCATCTAAAACAGAAATCAATACGAAAGTCATTAGGGCAGCTTCGAAAGTGAAATAAAATTTTTTTAAATGACGAAAGTCTGAAAAAAAAGTTGAATTTTCGTCAAGTTTTTCAAAGTTTTTAAAAAAATAGTTATAATAATAATTTCGCAATGCCCGTGGTAGGGACGATAAAGGAATATATACTGAAGGCTCACGCCAAATTTGAAGTCAATTGGTTGAATGGAACTCCAGACTTTATGTCAACCAGGTTGAAGAAAGTAGTTTTGAGAAAAACGCATTAAAAGTTTTAAGTACAATTTAAAACAACCGCAACTACCTAAGTGATATAATTACAAGTTATACTTACGTTATATTAATCGGTCATTTCTGCCTCGTAAAGTGTGCTTTCTTCGACTTCAAAATGACGATTTTTTGGAGTTCGTTCTTCCCTGCGAGCAGTTCTTCGGAGTTTCTGAAGTTCGTAGGTTCAACCGTTCGATCCTGGCTTCGTTTACTGGCGTAATCATTAGGAATTTCATAATGTCCTTTTGAGGACCTATTCTTAACCCTCAATCCATGAAGGTATTTGAAGCACCTTAATCCCGTGAACCTTGGTCGTTTTCGTTTTCACACTACCAAACCAACAATTGTCAATGAAAAAATCTAAAAAATTATGATCAATCTTTAGGCCGTACTTCTCAAAGGACAATAGGTTTTTTCTTTCCTTTTTTATTTTATTTTTTTCGTTAAATATTAAGCAACCTGTGGAGAGAATGATTTTGGGCAGGATGAAAACGATCCAGGTTTACGGATTAAGATAGTCCTATCGACAGGCTTCGATTCGTAGGATTTTCATATTTAAAAAATTTTTTTGAGCTTTACTAAATATATTGATAATCGTCTCTGTTAAATTTCAGGACCGGTTATCGACCTTATTACAGAGAAAAAAATCCGCAAATTGCGTACTTTTGTGAAAGGATCCCGAAACGACAAATAAAAACCCAATTTCCGGTCGCTACAAAAGTGTATACAATAGTGAGAATCCGTCAGATTCTAAAAAATAATCAGATTTACATACTTAACCCTAGTAGTGATCCAATGCTCTCCAAAAATACGCTTATTGACCTAATTTTCACGTAATATTAAGTTTAATTTGAACTTCCGGTATTGAATTTATTACCACTTGCTACGATAAAGAGACGTGACAGAAAGGCAACAGCTGACTGTAGTCATAACCTCATCTCACTCATTCGAATTTCCACACATATTTCATTTTTAACCGAAATATTTCGCCGACACAAATTTCCCACGCTTTTTTACCAGTCGTGGCCCGAATACAATGCTTTACATTTCCCCCACCTGACATTGTTTTGGCAGATCGACGTTGAAAAGCATGGAGGTTAAACTCGCCTGAATGAGTATAAAGAGACGGAGATAGAACCAGTGTTGCCAAATATCAAACCTAGAAATACTACGCGAAACGTTGGAATAGCTATTTTTTCATTTTTCTAATTAAATATGAACATTCATTGAACAGTTTACAGATGGAAAATTTTCGTTATTACAAATGATTTCTTTTTGCATATGGTAAAAATATAAATTGTACAGGTTTCAAGTATGATCAGTGGTATGACTAGTGTGAAGCGATAGGACTACCTTAAGGGTTAAAATTCTATGCCTTAAGAAAGTGCCAAAAAAAGAATATCGAATCCTTCGAATTTCTAGGCTAGAATACTGCCTCAATCTCGAATTATTAGAATCACAGAATTGCCTTTCATTCGTTTATTTCACTAGGCAGTCTTCAAAAAGAGACATTTTGGACGACCGTTCATCGTCTGCATTCTAAACGATCTCTCCTTCGTGTTGTTACACATGTGGCCTATGCAGACATCACGTAAATCATTTTCGTTAAGGGCAGATATACACCTAGGAACCGGAAAAAGGTCATTTTTGTGAATTGTTTCAAGGAAAACTGTTTGAAATTTCGGATTGGGGTTTTAATAATCTAAAAGTATATACATTCAAAAATATGTTGAATTTTCTTGCTTTAAAAATATCAAAAATATACACGGATATTGTATGATTCTTGGAGCGTCGTAAAAAAATCGGTACCCAAAATTTCTCGAAAACCAATGAACCGATTGCCTTGAGGTTTTTTGTGGTTATTCTATTCACCATTATCTAATACTTGTCATAGCCGATGTTGAAAATATCGATTTATGACAAAATGGCGGACGTTTGAACATAAATAGTGATTTTTGGGCAAAAAATTAGGTATTATTTTGCTTATAAAACAAAAACTAAGTATCGGAAAAAAATCCTATGACAAGTACTAGATAATGGTGTATAGAATAATCACAAAACACCTCAAGGCAATCGGTTCATTGGTTTTCGAGAAATTTTGGGTACCGATTTTTTACGACGCTCCAAGGATCATACAATATCCTCGTATATTTTTGATATTTTTAAATAAAGAAAATAAAAAATATTTTTGAATGTATATAGTTTTAGATAATTAAAATCCCAATTCGAAATTTCAAATAGTTTTCCTTGAAAAAATTCACAAAAATGACCTTTTTTCTGACTCCTAGGTGTATATCTCCCGTTAAGGATATTGAGTCCCTATAAAACATGTTAATGCTAATTGTTCAATAAATAGCTTCTTAATCGTCATTAAATTTTTACACGACCTCCTGAATACTTCATGTAAAAACATACCAAATTTTCAGAGTTCTATCATCATTACTTCAACCTCCTTAAGGGTTGAAATAAAAAATGATAAGAATATTCTGAAAATTTGGTATATTTTTGTATGAAGTATTTAAGAGGTTGTGGTAAAATTTCACGACGATTAGGAAGCTCGTTATTAAAAAATTAACATTTTGTTAAGAACAATTTTTAAAAGAAATAAAAAGAAATTTATCAATAAACTTCATTTTGTTTCCGTTGCTTTCGGTATATTGTAGATATTATAAAATTGAGAGGTCAAAAAAAAACTTATTGCAAAGTTACATCAGTTTCCATAAAACAACATTGAATTTGTGAATGTTAATTGTTAAATAACGAGCTTCCTAATTGTCCTGAAATTTTTACACGACCTCTGAAATACTTCATACAAAAACATACTAAATTTTCAGAATTTTATCATCATTTGCGATTTGGGACTCAACATCCTTAAAAGCTTCACATCCGTCACATGAGTATCTGCGCATTCATGTACACAGTCTCGATCTACTTCTCGCAGTTAACTCCTCAAACTCTCATTGTCAGTCTACGTTTTGACGAAACCTAAAGGTGCCTCAATCAGATGAATTTGATCCCCAAGAATCCGTAACTTCGACGTGAGGGTCGACGACCCAGGGTGCAGCCTATCCCAATGTCCAAGTGATTATAATTCGCGAATGGAAACGTTACACACGTACACGTACACCCACACGCGTAAAAATATTGCCCCAGCGGATACGAATACATGCATATTTTAATATGTATTCCTAAAGCCATACAGAAAAATCTTCATTCACGATCCAGCGGATGATCTCAGCGATGGCCGAATGAACGCAGTAAGTGCGAAAATAAAAAATAAAATAAAAACGTCTTCGACATCGCCACTATTCACCGGTACATTTTTTTTCCCGCCGTTCCCAATGTCATCCGGTCTTGGATGCAGTTGCGCTCGACGTGAATTTCAAACTCGTTCGCCATTCATCCGCCGAGTTTCGCTCGTGTCCCGCGGCGTCCATAAGAATGATGAAAGAAGCATAATCCCGGCATTTATCATTCTCTTTCTTCATCCTCCTCGTCGCGGTCTCAACGGATTCAAGGGAACGCGACGTGAGAGGCGTCGGGGACTCAATGATTCGACCACTGGCCGATTTTGCTCTGACTCTTTGAAGAAGAAAAAAAAGAAGAAAAAAAAGAAGAAGAACCGAGTGCGAGAGCGAAATAGAAACGAGTGACCAAACTCGTTTGCTCGATCGCGCGCGGGTGTCTGCTCCGAACGTCTGCCGATGAGCTACCCATACCTCGTTCCGCGAGACATTTATTTTTATGGCAATAAGCCCGGCGCCTCCGTGATTCGCTGCCTGTAGCAATTTTTTATCTAAGAAAAAACGTATCGCTTTGTGGAACACCCAGAACCCGAAGCCGAAACGCCGGAACTGCCGATAAAAAGCTGCATCGTCGTTTTTCTCTTTTTTTTTCTTTGGGAAAAATCGCTGCAAACTTTTGCACACTCGTTTAGGTGAAAAATTGAGCAGGGGAGAGCCCGGTCGCTATCTTTTTTTTTTATTGTATCGATGCTGGGAAATCAATCTATATATACGAATGAAAAATTGGGAAATTGGGAAGAAAAAAGGAAGAGTGATTTATCAGCAGGTATCTACTCCGTCAATTTATCAAAAAACGACTCACTCTTTTTTTAGCCACGACACAATTTATACTGGCTCTCTTTAGAACGGTCTTTCGGGTTGAGCAGCATTGGTCTGGGCCAATGCTTGACAGAGTGGGCCGAAGGGAGGAGTCACTTTTAGGCGAGCAAAAATTGCTGATTTTCATAATGAACAAACAAAATTATTTGTTCACCTTCTTGAGTCTTGGGGTATGGCTTATTACTACTGGCGGCTCAAAATTAATAAACGTATAAATACCACGTAACAGCCAAAAGTAGTAATGAAACATACCCTAAGTCTCAAAAATGGTAAATAAATCTTTCATTTAAAAAAATCACGAATATTAACAATTTTTTCCTTGCCTAAAGGTATCTTAACTAAATGGCTTAGCTGTGATCTATCTTGCGTTGATCTTCACCCTTTCCCTGTGCCCTCATGCCGTAGCATATGAGGAGAAACTGACTGTGGGAAGCACTCCAAAGTGTTCTCCAAGGAACTATAAACAGTAATGTGACATGTTTAGGATCAATGCAAAATATACAAAGTCGTAAGAGTCCGCAAGGACATTAGAAAGGAATATCAGATATACGTGGTCCCTTCACAAAAGGATGATTAGTGACTGTATATTTTACAAAATGAACAAGCCTTCTTGTTCTTTCTGCAATTTTGAGTATCTTCCCTATCAATCTTCAATTCAAAAGCGTTACGTCGTTTTTACCTATTGAGTTCACAAGTTCATCCAGATGAAATTTTTCGCGGCATACCTATATAGTACACCGTTCTATCATCCTCTCAGCTTTTTCTTAATCTGAATCATTTTTCTCTCGCGTTTCTTCGTTTTTTACGATCATTCACTCCTCTTCTCCGTTTCGTCGAAAGAAATGCGTCCGTGCTCGTTGAAATTTCGACTATCCGTTGCTCTCTGACTCATTCGGAGTCATCCAACTACCAAGCACAGTTTGGAACAACTGGTTTCCTTCGCCGTCGTAGTAACGATCGCTCCCGCAGGTATGTCTATATCCACACACACACACACACACACACACACACACACACACACACACACACACACACACACACACACACACACACACACACACACACACACACACACACACACACACACACACACACACACACACACACACACACACACACACACACACACACACACACACACACACACACACACACACACGCGCACGCGCGCACACACGCGCACACACGCGCACACGCGCACACACACACACACACACACACACACACACACACCCACACACACACACACACACACACACATCTACGGGTGTATACTACATATACATTATACGATTTCGATAAAAGATCGAGTAGGGGCGTTTAAGTTTCTTAATGGCCCGCCTCCGCACGGGTAGCCTAATATACCGAGCAACGACGATCACCAAGATTCTTATCTACATGTCCCAATTTATTTTTATCCCACATGGTCGCCTGTTGCTTTTTTGCTCATTTCCTCTCGGGCGAGTGTGGGCATGTGTCATAAAATCATACGCAGGATGGGAAGTTGGCACACACTTGGAACTCCATTAGAGTTTCGACATACAATCAATCAAGTCACTTGATGTCAAGTACAGGTACTAAGTAGGGTTTTCCTTTCTTGTTGAAGCGGATTGATGTTGGATTTTTGTCGACGCGAGACAGGGCCTGGAACTTCATTATTGTTAATTAAAGAATGCTACTTTGAAGAAAACGTTGGCGGTTTGGTAGGTGGTAAGTCAGTGAAGGAAAGTAAGTAAAGGTGGACGAGTGAATAAATAAGAAGGGGCAAGTGTTAAAAATTCATCTAACGGAGTCGAGAGTCTGTCTGCAAAGGTTATGTGCCTGACATTTTAACTTTTATCATTTGTATACAAGCCTTGGGTCCTCGAGAACAGAATGTTTCATGTTGATGTTAAAAGGGGGCAACGCTATGACGGGTAAAAAATTGATTTTTTGGCATTTTCTCAAAGTATACATATTTGAGAGTATGTGGAAAAAAAATTCAAGTTGAAATATTGAAAACTCACCAAGTTACGGACGATTTAACGAGAGCAGATAGCACAACGATTTTCGAATACCAAAAGTTTCAATTGCGTTTTTCTCGAAACGACTTTTCTCGACCTGGCCGGCATCATAACTCTAGCTATAATTGTCCAATCTTCAATTATAAAAACCTAAAATTTCCGTAATTGCAATCCCTATTGTTGTAAGTAGCCATTTTACAAATTTAGTATATTTTGAGCCCCCGAATATAAGTAAAAATTTCGCCAAAATTATACATTTTTAACACTCGCCACTTCTTGTCTTATTTTTTCGAAGAACGGCTATGTACAACGAGAGCTATATTTATATTGATTTCAAAACTTTTTTATTTTCACTTTTTAGACTAAGCATTGTCAATTTATCGATCCGGCCGGTGGACCACATTTTTCACACAGACTCTATTATATCTCAATAACGTTGTTAAATTTCAATTTTTTTAAATCAAATTTTACACGGAATAAGTTCAATGTATGCTTAATAACACGCCTTTTTCTAAATCCCAAAAATATAATCTAGCAAACACAAAAAATTGAAATAAACTACCTTTTTCGAACCGTCACAATGGTGTTCTCCCTTGAGGGGATATCCCCGTCTGGAAACTCCAAAAAATCGTTTTTTTTGCATATTGTTACAGTGTGAACTTTAAAGAATATTTTAAGACCACCCGGACCCAAAAATTCTAAAAATGAACGAAGTTTCACCTATTTTAGTGGAACAGTACGTAAGGTTAAGGTTAATTCGCGTGTAACGAAAGCGGACATGAAAGCACAAGAACACTCAAAAGAGGCCCGAACTGCTCGCACAGATGAGGTGTGCAACACGATCTCGATGATGAGGAAGGACACTTATATGTTGCCGGAATCGCTGACTAGCGGTAAGTCGACAATATTTCACAAGATCGTGTAAAATATGTACCAAAACTTTGAATACGATTATCTCAAAACTGCATATCTTGACACGGCGACTTCACACTATTGACTTGGAATTGCACAGTTAGCGTTCAAACACTAGTCATTTTCGGTCCACGATCGCAATTTTTAATTGGATGAAACATTTGTTAACAACAATGACTTCAGCATACTGTTTTTCAAGAGAAAAATGAGGTTTCTTTGGAGAAGCTGTCATGTTTCGTATTTTTCGAAATTTCGAAAAGTGGATCGTGAACCCATAGCCAGTTGGATATATTTGAAGAATTTTTTTTTCTTTTCGCTTCAGATTACTTACATTTGATTGTGAGCCTGGTAGAGATCCTGCCGTTTGGGGCCTCACCGTTGGAGGACTGCAACGCGAACTGCAGCACCACGAATACTTTGCAAGATTTTCTCCCGAAAAAATTACATTGTAACCACAAACATGTGTACACATGCTGACAAAAAATAAATGTATTCCAACCAATGTGTTACTAGAAAAAAATGCCCCTTTCTGACCCTTCAAATTGTATTTCCAGAGAGGGATACCCCATTAATCTTAATTTCATTTCGACGTATCCATTTGATTCCTTTGAAAATGTTGGTTACTATTAACTGCAAGAACGTGCCTGTACATATCTGGTGAATAGAACAGTAATATCAGGTGTCCTGTACTTGTAGACCAACGTACCGATTTCGACACATACAAAGCTTTCATTTTCTTATAACATCAAAGCAATATCCATGCATCGATTTTTCGTTTCTATTTCCAGACGGATAAGAGCAATTCAAACGGATATATATTCTCGGCGAGAAAACAGTAGGTAATGAAATTTTCCACGAGGCAAAATTGAATCGTAGTAACTCGAGAACCAGTTCGTGTTCAAATTAGATTGCCGAGTTAGGGAGCAGTTGGGCTTACTGGATGTATATATATAAGTGTCGAGATAGTAATTAATACAAGAACGGAGTAGATCCAGCCCAAAATGGATAAAGTGAAAATATCCAACCGTTTCTCAACGTAGAACATAGCTCTCGAAAATTGAATTTCATAATGTGCAGACACGTCCTACGGAGGAAAGTGGGAAAGGAACACACGAGCGAAGGGGCAGAAGGAGTCGAATATAGAACGGCCGTAGGTAGCAGATGTGCATCGATGAAAATTGATCGGCGTATCGTCTGTTATGTCCCATCTATGATTTATGTGAGAAAAGCATCGAGATTCAGTGTCGCGACGTCTGTTATCCTTGAAGCAGCCATATATTCTAGAAATGATAACGGGAAAATCACAGATACAGGAAAATCTTTATTGCTTTTACCTCCGAAGAAAAAAAAACCACAGGTATTTCTCGACGTCTACTTTCACTGAAATTTTCATCAATTTTCAGTTAAACATACGGTATTTAATTTCGAAACGTTCATAAGGCGTTCCTTCATGGGAATCGAAATTAATTAAAGGTAGATTCAATACGTCATTGCTTTATCATTTGCCTCGGGGAGCATCAAACCTTTAAGGCCTTAGGCCACAGTAACGGGTATAAAATCATCTGCGAATACAACAATTTTTTTTCGTATGAAAAAGTGATGCATTCATAAAATGAATTACACATCTATTTAGTATGAATATCAAGCTGTTAGAAATTTTTTTTTTTTCGATGTACAAAATGGCCGACTACTAATATTTTCTGCTGTTATCTTTTTTTTAAGCGCTCCGTGGCGAGACATTTAGCATCCACAATTTTTGACCTAGAACAAAAAACAAAAATTCTCGTCAATCTACATTAGAATACTTAGAGAAGTACGTACGGAATTTAAAAAATATTGTTTTATTCAAAAGTTGTAGGTATTTGAAGTTGAGAAATGAATTTTCAGTAAAACATTTCGTTATAACTGCTCATAAACTACTCATAAAATAAAAAGTTTTCGATTAATCAGAAATTCGGTATGTACTTCTCTACGAAATGCAATTAGGAACATAGCTTTTAAATTTGAAGTAAATCGAGTGAACATTATTGAAGTTATTTGTCACGCCAATCGGAAAAAAGCTCTTTCGAGAAGTTTCGAGTAGTCGGCCATTTTGTAAATCGAAAATATATATATATATATTTTTTTTTTTCTAACAGCTTGATATGCATACTAAATAGATGTGTAATTAATTTTATGCGTGAATCACTTATTCACACGAAAAAAAATTCTTAAACTTGCACATGATTTTTTACCCGTTACTGTGGCCTAAGGCCTTAAAGGACTGATCTTTTTTTCAATTCCACACAGTTTCAGCAGTTATTGGGACCTCTTTGGCGTTTTTAAGAAAATCGAGACACAATTTGTAGGAGTTCCTCGTACAATGATGATTTGCTACGATAAATTCCTTTTTCTATATTCTTAAATATACGATATTAATTAGGTTACGAGTAGTGGAAAGGTAAATTCGCCTTGTACTCCAAAGCGAGTTTCTGATTCATACATTTTTGGTAATATAGAAGTAATTTTTGAGTGGGCCGAAAGGAGAAGGAATCGAGGGTACAAACCCTTGCCCACATTATAGAGAGCTAGGATTCATCAGCTTTCGTAGCAGGAAAACCCCCTTAAGGCGGCAGATACTTCTAGGCGAGGAAAATTTTTTCTGATTTTCACGATTCTCTTTCAAGGAAAGATTTTTTCACGATTTTTGAAACTTGGGGTATGTTTTGTTATTCCTATTGCCTGTTACGTGGTATTAAAAAAAAATCAATCTTACAAAATGGCAGAGGTATGGCACGGTCTTCTAAGATGCATTTTCAAAACTCGGGTGACATATCGTTAAAAAACGAATCGAGCGATTCCGATGAAATTTGGTATAAATCTTTCTGACCTCACTGTTTAAAACATGACCCTAAATGTTCTTCAAAATAAAATAAAAAAAGTTTTTTATCGCAAAATGTAGCCATTTATTCCAGAAAATGCAATCTTATTGTTCCAAAGCGCACCATTTCATTGATTTTCAACATTTCTCACTTTTTCTTGGTTCATATTCTGCGTATGAGTGTGGATATGATCGAACCAATTTAATTTTACCCTGTCAATTGGTATTTTTAATATTTCAGAATACCATGATTTGCGTCATAATTATCTCATAAACTGGAATTTTTCTTCTATGCCAATGAAGTTCGTTTCCCTATGGAATAGTTAAGAAGTTCTATGTGCCTGGAAGAAGATTCAATTTATTAGATGCAGCATAGCGTGCTGTAGGTAATTAATATTTTATTTGCCCGTCGATCAAGCGAGGTATATACACAGTATTTTCTAATAGTATATTATATTAGTAGTTTAAAAAATGTTTAAGTATGAGAAAAATGTCTGCGCAAATGTATGTAAAAATTTACGGAATTTTCCGTGACTCGATATAAAACTTATATAAGATATTTCCGAATAGGAAAACAAATTCTTATCTTTATTTATTAAAAAAAAAGTCTATCCGAAGGAGTTTAAACCCAGCGACCTTGCGACTAAGAACCCGTAGTACTACCCGCTGCGCTACCGGAAGCTCGTGATTGTCGCAGCAACGTACCGGTTCATTCTCCCGAACACGGCTGAGAGGCGCTACTCACTGCTTGCACAGTGTATAAGTTATATTATCCTAATTGGGGACTGCAACTGAATGAATTGAAAAAAAAACTTTCTTTTACAAAATTAAGATTTCAAATGAGATTGAGACTTCATTAGTAAGATGAAAAATTAGAATCTTAATGAAACTCTTTCTCGTAATTTTTCCGTTCGTTACGAATCTCTCTTGCACTCTCCTTCTCTGTTATTGAATAAATGTGACTAGAGCGAGCAACTCTGACAATGAGTCATATTTTTAATCTAAGTATTATTGTCATTCCAATTATTGTATCCAAGTATAATTATTATTGTTAACTTTTCGCGTCGTTCCTATTACTTTATGTCATTCGCTTCTTCCGGTCATACTAAGCTAGATGTCGACCAAGAGTATATTATTGTCCTTCTCCTTTAAGCACGTTTATGCTTTCAACATAATTTCATTCACATACTTTTGGTGTGCTGTATGAACTTTGCTATAGGGTAAGTCCGGGATAGTTGGCCACATTTTTTTCAAGAAAACGTCAAACAAAATGTACGCAAACTTCAAGATGATTAACAAAAATAAAACAAATTCTTATGGAACTGACCTTCGAATTAGTATTTTTTCAAAATCACGGTTGGAGGAGAAATGGCGGGGACTCAATCCTACTCTTGGTTTTTGTCTTTGGTTTTATGTTTTGACTATTCATTTTTCGTTCTTTCTACTGGCCCCATCTAGAACACAGATAATCGAATTCAGTACTATTTTTGTGTCCCTAAAGTTATTTTGTTACTTTCAAACCTTTTGTTATTCTCTTCTTGTATCGTCTTTCTGAAGTCTTCCTTGGTATTTCGTAGGTTGTAGCGGCCACACAAACCGACAATCCATCATTGTTCGCGACACTAATAGCTGCTCTTAATGATTCTCCAATTCAGTACCCTTGCACCGCGAGTGCTTTTCTCTTGTACTCATTAGGCATCCAAAACAAATGTAGAAGAAAAACAATTATTTCAATATATCGCAAGTAACAGTATAACTAGTTCCTGGAGAAATGACCACATCTAAAATCTAAACGGATAGAAACAATACATGCGAAGTTTTGAGGTTATAACAAAGCACTGCTCGTCAACTATTCAAGAAATACAAGAACAACCATTATTTTTACAAAATAACATCACCACAATGTAAAATCTGAACTATTAAAAAAATTCGAGCAATAGTCAAAACAATGAGAAAGGATATTACTCACTTGTTAAGTTTTTTCCAAACTTTTGCTCGTATCTACACCTTAAGCACGACGCGAAGCGAATTGAGCAATAACAGGTGACATCTAGTGAGCGGTTCTATGAAATATTTCCATTGGCCATCCCGGAATGACCCTAACTTTAATTTCCGGTGCTTTCATATTAATAATTGTTCTTTCCTCTTTTTAATGATCGTACTGACCTGCCCTGCAGCTTTATAAGCTACGATAAAGAAAAAACCCTATTGCACGCACAGACAAAATCGTCTCCGGCAAATATTCATGGCGCCGTAATAACATAATCATCGGGAAATTTGCGAGGTGGTCCGTCGAGAATGCATAAGAGGAAAGGATACGTGCACGCATGCCATCCGACTCGATGACAGGGTTATACATCATCGATTTAACGCAATTGCAAGCTATTTCCATAACTATCCATATCTATCCAGCGTTGGAAAACGTATGGACCTAGCCGAGACGGTGGCAGTCGTCCGTGTCAATTGCGCCCTGCTTTATAAAACATTACGTACTTGCATGGTGCTGATACATAGTCGTGAGAATGAATCTCGTAAAGCCGTCGTCTTTACTTGTCAAGGATATAAGCGGCTACACGTAGAGTGTATATATCATTAAGGGATGTATACCTGTGTACCAACCTCTGGTACACACTGTGTCGCATGGGAGGTCCTCTGATGCTCACTTAGCTCCCAGATCGTTCGCTCGTTTGCACTAGAGAAGCACATGTATGTATGCTTGATCCTGTATTGCACGTTGCATGTCCTCATACGCAGAGACATATACGGCCACGCACATCGGCACGCAATCGGCCTGTGTGCATATACGTATCGTCATACAGGATTGCAGGCAGCAGATATATTCCGACTTTCCAGCGTGCAAAGGCTTAACGTGTTCAGTTCAGCCTACCGCGTGGTTAACCCTGACTATCTCTCGTTTCGCTGCATAGGCATCCCGTCTTTCATTGGTCGATCCGCCATTTTTCACCGTTCAATGATAATGGGATAATGATGATTACGGGTTGCCTTATACCACCGCAAAAGGTATAAGTCATGTATGCGTACACCCAATACCTGTAGATGCGTATACGAGTATGTATGTATATGCGTGTATATGTACGTTTCCATACAGATGTGGTTGGTAATTTTTTGTAAGGATGTATAGACGTGAAATGCAGAGTCCAGCGCGTGGTTGCGGACGCTGACTTATGCTACACGCTCGTATATACTTGTTGCATTCGCCAGAACTGCACGTTGCAGTTTCCAGCTTGCATATCGTTGCGGTCCGCGTATATGACTGTCCCGTAACGCAAGCTCGTGCTGCACGTTTTGATTTCTAGCAAACGAAAGGGCTCACCATGTCCAACCGGACGTGCTTGTTCATCTGAGATTACGGCCTTCTCTTTGCCCACAGTCGGTTGGTGTGTAGCGGTTAATCGTTGACAAGACTTCCTGCACTTATATCGCTATGCAACTATAGATATGTACGCACGTGCATTCGTATACAAACTCACATACACACACACACACACACACACACACACACACACACACAGACACGTGGACGAGTGTCTGTTGTGAGTGTTGGTATACGGTGACATATGTATTTAGCCTATGAATGATTAAACCCTCGCAAAGCCGAGGACAAGCAGATTTCCTGCTCTTAGGGCCATCATCCACCAAAGCGGAGATTAGTGGAGCTAGAGAAAAGCAACCACCAGAATTGTTCCGCTCAGCTTTGATGGACATTCAGCGGTTGATGGGTTGCTTTTTCCTAGCTCCGCTCATCTTGGCTGTTGGTGGACGACGGCTCCTGGACTCATAAGCTGGCTCTGCTCGCTCGTGTCCCTCGCTTTGTAGAATGATGATCATCGCACTGTCTCGTTGCTATGATAGAGACCAAACCTTGATTGAGGAAAAACTTTTTGTGTGGGCGTGTCAAGTAAAGGTTAGGTTGTAGCTGGAGTACAGGACAGTGTACGGAGTGGAAAGTCATGAGATTTTGATGAACTGCTCATGATAAAGGGTAGTACAGTAGATCCAACTAACGTTTATTGGCAGGCTAACAATGATATGGCTGTGGCTGCCAGTTAGTTTTGCGGTACTATTGTCTACCGTGAGTATTGTTGTCAACATCATCTCTCGTACTCAGTGTACTGAGGGTGGCTAGGATTTTGGCGACTCACCGCAAGTTTATAAGTCCATTGAGAAAACTAGGTGCCACGACTTGACTACAAAGGATAGGACGCCATTCATCGGTGAGTCGAAATCACATGGGCGTAGAGGTGAGAAAAATACGTTTACAGTTTTTGGCCACACCTCCTTCAAGGAAAAGGATACGTTGTCCTTGGCTGAAAGAAAGGCGTTGCTGAAAATCAAGAATCATTGTTAGACAGCATCAGCGACCGCAGAGGCAGACATCCTGATCCGGTTATTAATGATAAATAGTATAAATGAAGTTTTCGCATGATAAACAACTTTTTCACTCCGTATATAATTTATGCGGCACATACAATATACGTCTGGAATAAAATATCATGTTCAACGCTGTATATATAGAATCGAGAATCTCTGGACATGGGAATAGCGCAGCTACGGTAAGGCGGATCTCAACAAGGTCTGCGTGAGTATAGTAGTAGCAGACGGCGCGCATCACACCAGCTGGTGTAATATGTCTTCGTGACTTTTCATGCGGTAAAAAATGTCTACGTGTATGCATGTATCTACGTATTTCGATTCGGACGACTCTTGGTGGCATCTTTATTATACTGAATCTGCATATACACCCCATGGATCTCTCATTGCCTTATGCGCTTCTATACCTATACAATAATTCACTTTATATCGGGTTATATGCATTGCTGTCATATAATATATTGAAATATGAGTAGGATAGCGTACATCTCGGCGTTACTATTTTTATCTGCATTCACTTTTTCTCCTCAAAGATAAATGTTCATGGATGATGCTTACATGCTAGAAAACCTTTTCCACTGCGTTTGCAAAACGTATTTGCATCCTCTTATCCAACAGAAATATTTTGCTTTCCCATATGAATTTCGAAACGTCGATGGAACGTTAAATTCGGCTGGAGACCGCACTTGAAACTCAATTGATATTTTGGCAGTCAAGTTGCTTACTAAAATGCCTGCGAGTTTTTTCCTCGAGATAATTAGGACGTCAATTTATGCGCTTCCTCGACGCAACAGCCTCGATATACTATTGGTTTTCGAGATGCTCAAGTATGTTTTTTTTCTTTCATGTTTTTGTCGCGTTCTTTTACGATCGTACTGTATGAATAAGAGATCGAGAAACGCCATGCTTGAGACGCAGTTCTTAGAGAAAATCTTAATGAATCTATCGGCGAGACAGTCGCTCGTGCGCGCCACTTCAAAGCAATAGATAGCTCTTATAGAGATTTCTCGAACTGCCAGGATGAAAAGTATATACATATATATACATATATATATATATACTTTATATATATATACTATATATATATATACGTATATATATATATATATATATATATATATATATATATATATATATATACACATATATACTGCCCCACTAAAAGTTATACAGCTTCGTTAAAAAAAAGATAACCAAATTTACCGAGCGGCATTTTGAAGGGAACAAATTTAGCTTCGTTTTGTTCTTTTGAAATACTTTTTATGATTTTTTCTCGACCCGGTACGCACTTTTGTACGTGACGGTTTTTCGGCTTTTTTCGACTATCGAGAATCAGGACTTTCGGAATTTTTTTGTCCTGTTGATCCACGATAAACTTGAAGCAGGAGCTCCATTTTCGTTTTTTTTTAGTTTAGTACGATTTATTCCGCAAATTTTCTTTATTTTTGGAAGATGCAACGTAACTCAAGAACTGTAAGGTTTAAGAGGAAATGTCAAGGATGTAAAAAGTAGCGTAAGTTGCAGTGTCTGGATTTTTTTCAAAATTTTCCTCGGAGATTTCTTTCAGCAGCAGCTTTTGTCTGTCATGAAAGAGTGAGTTCAGTTAGAACTCAGGCTACACTAGGCAACAAGGAGGGTCTCCAAGGTGCAAGATGATTTAGTACCCTTAGCTTCATGGGGCCCGTGTTTATGGCTATCTGGAAGTACGAAAACCTTCATTGGTCCGAGTGCAAGGCTGTCTAACACAATGCGAGTCGCTCGGCCTGCTTAAGACTATTTAGCACCACACGAATAAAAGATTGCAAGCCGGTCTTCACGAATTAAAGATTGAAAGCAGGTGGTAGAGGATGCGTTGCACCGTCATTGACGGTGTCAACGCTAACATATGGGGCGCTTTTGAAATTAATTAATCCCATTCGTACATCACACTATCATATTTTAATAATCGAACACTGAAAATAATACAGACTTAGCTTCGAACGCAGAGTTGCACCGACGCGACGAAGTCCAGTTGAACTTAAGTAAAAATGAGCTCGAAAAATAAAACCGACCGAAATCTGGGCCCCCTGATCGCGCCTATTCATGGAAGCGCAGAATTGCTGTCCCTTCCAAGGCTTAGGATTTTGTGTCGTCCCTTTTGGCGGGTTCCATCATTGCTGAATCATTTTAATCAATCGTTCAAAATATTTGAAGTTTCGGCTGTTTGCCCGAGTCGGCATATAAGTCGCTTGTGGATCCGAAATGTGATTATAATTGAATGTTAGATTATTTCGGAGATGATGGTAATTTGTAAAAAGAAAATAACAATGGAGGCGAACCGCTGGAGACAGGATGTAACAATATGTGCATGTGTATATGTGTGTGCGCGCGTAGAGTAGGCAGAGGCTTTATGTCCTGTTCTCGGCGCCGATATTCCAGACATCCCGGAAGTACCAGTTTTTATAGCCATGTCAGACACCTCGTAATGCTGTTCAATAATCTGTTATCCGCTTTCACCGCGTCTATGCACGTTTGAACCATCAACAATTCCATCAGTATTATCGTCACACGATTAATATTTTGATCACGTACAAGGCAATTTTTGGTAATAATAGATAAGTGACTTTTCTGAAAAATGCGCCTGATTTTTTTTCGCTATTTTCTCATTTATTGGGTTATAAATGATGATATTCAGTCGGGAGAAGCTGAAATTTTTCAGCAACAAATTTTTTACGAGCAAAAACTCGTTAAAGATCATTTCGAATCTTTCAAAAACCCAAACAAACCCAATATAGGCGTCGAAATATTAAAGAATGCCCTATTTTATCACGTGCTTCCGCGAACTTTAAAACCCCATAACTTTGTATGGGGGGGGGGGTGAATTTCAGTTTTCCCGGACTGAATATTGTCACTGATAAATGACGAAGTGAGAAAAATAAATGAGAAAATAACAAATAAATATTTTTAGGCTTATTTTTCGGAAAAGGATTTTTTTTTAATTTTTTGGAATTATCGGAATATTTATAATTTTCGGAACTTTTCGGAAATATCTAGCGAATTGCCCAACTTTTTTTGTCAAACGAAAGAAAAATATTGTGTCACGCTTCTTCGTGATCATTGTCAAAGTTAAACTGAAAAGTTGCAAATAAAGTTGAAGTTTATTCGAAAACACGCACGGTCTTCGAAGTAGAAAAGTATTTAGAAATAATGTACTTCGTTTCGGCATTCGATCAAATGAAGTACTCGCCAAGGGGCTCGGGAATCATCCCTGCACTCATTTTCCTCGTAATCCTTGGACTGCTAAAATACTTTGCCCTTTTAATCACGATACCCGACGGCAGCACGAATTTTGCAGAATTTTTCTTATATTTTGACATTTTTCACTCGCGTACATATTTTCCCGGGCCGTGACATAACTGCCACAACGCAACGTATGAAATTGGTTTCTTCAATTCGAATCGAAGCTGTTTTGATTTTTTTTATTGAAGCTATCCGTCAAGCTGGACCGAAATACCGATCCCTTGAAGTTTTAATACTTTTAAGTGGCTTAAGGTATTCCGTGGACGGGGGGTCCGTATTTGGCAGGGCTTAAGGAGTAGGAGCACTTTTGAATCATTGATAAATTACAGTCGTGCTTAATGAAAATAAGTCACAATCAATTATCATACCCAACGATAAACTGGAATAAAAAACTTCACGCAAATTTAGTGGATTTAAACTTTTTAATATTTTCCCTATGAAAACTCGCGGCTCCGAAAATTCTTCTGCCAGTCATATTTTTCTAATTTTTATCATTGATATTTTCTTTCCCCATCTGGTGACCCCGCTTTTTATTGTCTTTGCGGAGTCTTTAGAATTTTTTACACGCGTGAGCAATTATATCAGGCATCCGAGTTATTTAGTGTATAAATTATCGGATAGAAATGTGGTCAGCGTGTAAGCTCCATAACGTGCGTATAGAAGAAATGATTTTTAGTATCGTAATTTTAATAAAAAGTTCGGTAATTTCGCTTTAAATTTTGGCAGTCTGCTGGGATGTCTTTTTACTTCATTATAGACGAAAATAAGTTAATTTCTAACTATTCGGGCTCGTGAGAGGAATACCTTAATGAAAGGTAACACTTTTGCTCACACAATTCTCCATCTACCTACACTCCGCTCCGTCTTCATGCTCTCGAAATGTTGAAACTTCCGCGTTAAAACAGATCTACATAAGCCTTCAATAGGTTTTGATTGTCTCGTCACAGATATGCGGTATTGGAAAATGTTAACATTTTTACTATTCAAACTTTTTCAT